>JANZLQ010000013.1:10949512-10985294 GCA_026212715.1 Elanus axillaris | reverse complement strand
GCCGCTCGGGCCAAGCCGCCTCCTCCTCTCCCCCACGACGAGGGGGTGGGAGGCGGGTGGAAGCTGCGGCCCGGCGCGGAGCCCGAGGCGTGCGTGTGAGGGAAGCTGAGGTCTGCCGCGGTGAGGAGGCCTGCGTGTCCGCGGGCAGAGCCCTTCCCGGGGTTGGTACCTGCTGGTCTCGGAGCCCGTCCCCGAGCAACCCCCTGACTGACCGGGCGGTGCTGGCGACGGGCTCCCGGAGAGCCCTGTGGGCTCGCGAGGTTGCTCTGGGGGATGACTGTAAGGTTGCGTCCAGGCTGGCGGGAGGCACGGGAGGGAGTCACCCGGTTCTGCGTTGGGTACCCTCTAGAGAGTGGTGTATGCCCTGTGGAAGTCAGGGAGTTTAGATGCCATCAGTGACTCAACATCAAGTAGCTTTTTCCCTGCGAGAATGACGTCATTTCTCCTAGCAGGGCCTACTTTGTCAAATGCAACTTTGACGCCGTATTTTCTGCCAAAATGGATAGGGTGGCAGCTTCCCCACATACCAAACAATTCGGATGAAAATGCCACAGGAGAGTCTTAAAAAGGTTTCTGCTTTTGTAAGGAAGGATGTATGCCTGGGACGCACGAAAAACCAGAAGTGAAGAGTGGAAGTAAAAGAACCTCTGCTTTGTCTAAGGAAGTTGTGGTTAATCAGAAATTACCTTATTTGGCACAGCTTTAGAAACTTTTGCTTTGATGTGGAGTGTTGCTGGTTTAAAAACCCCTTCACTAAGTCTCTGTTCCTGTCTCTCCAGCTTTACTGAAGGAAATGAGGAAAGAAAGAGGTCTTCTGTCCCGGTGCTTTCTGGGGAAACGTGTCCAAGACTGCTGGAGGGCTCCATGGTCTAAAGTGAGAGTGGGAGATGGCACAGACCAAGAAGAACAAAAATCTACGGATCTCATTAATCATGTGGTAATACCCTCCACAAGTTTTGAACAACAAAAGAATGAGATTCCCAAGCATTTTTATGGTCATCAGCGCTGAAGAGAATTGCTGTCTCGGACTTTCTGTAGAGTTTCTGACATCTCTTGCTTGGGGGTTGGAGGAGATGGGAAGGCTGCTACGTGTTCATGCAATGTCAGCCATAACAGGGCCATAAGCTTCAGCGGGGCCATCGTCAGGATGGTCAGACAAATAAAAAATGTAAGATGTAGTATTTATTTAGACATGTGCCTGACTGAATAAAACAACTTGCTGTCTAACTCCGCTCTGGCATGTGTCCCAGACAGTGACTCTGCATCTCACCTAACTTTCCCTGACATACTGCAGCTACAGGTAAAACAAACTTCAGGAGCAGGAGGTGACTGTATCAATCACAGGCACACGGAGAGCCCTCTGTCCAGGGCACCTGACAATGAAAGCGCAGGTTTTAGAAACAAAAGCAGTATGATGCAAATATTAAGCATGGAAGGAAGGATTTAAGCTGAGACAATGGGCTCTTAATGAAAGGCACAAACATCAGTCATTCACAGCTGAATGAGTACAAGTTGATCGGAAGCGGGGTGGAGTGACAGCCCAGAAAGCTTCACATTAAGTCAATTAAGTCCCATTATTCTTTAGATATTTTTTTAATAATTAAATTAATTTCATGTGACTGTGAAAGGAGCTGAAATGACTGCCAAAAACTGTTCTTGTGACAGGCTACAGAGGCGGGATTAGTCAGTAATCATGGCACTAGGATGGTGCTCAAGAGAGGTGGGCTAAGAGGTTTGTGTCTTATCTGCCCAGCTCTGAATGGTGACAAAAGGGACTCTTCATTCCCACAAAGTGGTGCTGGGGACAAGTACTCGGCTTGCACGGTAGGAACATATCACCGTAACTGGACCACCTCTTACAGAATCCCAGCCAGTGCTCCTCAGACCTGGTCTGTGATTTCCTGGGCATGTTTGTAGGTGGGTGATGCGGAGCATGTTGCGTTGCTTCCTTTCAGATAGTCACACATGTCTTGCCATGAAAAGGAACGTGCCTTCCAGACAAGATTCCATACGCATTCGGGCGTGTGTGCATGCATTCGCTCAGTCTGCCACACTTCCATCACGTCAGAACTGCAGATGCAAAAGGAAAGGCGGTGTGAGGCCATCTTGTTGTAGGCTTATCACAGTCTCCCTTCTGGATCATTCAGGTACAACTGGTCATACTGAGCCGTGCTGGTTGCAGGCTCAGCAGGGAATTGTTGGCTGGTTGTTCTCTGCACACATTTCTTCTTCTCTTTCTTCCTTGAATGTATTGCCCTTCTCCTCTCCCAATCCTTTCTTTGCCTTCAGGTTGCTGCTTCCTTCCTAGGAAGTCATTGGATGTGTCACCGGGTATGTCTCTGCAGAGCTAGAAGAAGCCGCCAGAGTGACTGTCAACAGCGTGCTCTGTAACCCCCTCCCTTCTGTCTGCAGGGCTGACTGCTCAAATGCTAATGCACTGCATGTGGGATTCATCTGCCTTTAGCTTTTGACATTGTAAGTTAATCATCTGAGTGTAAGCTCGTCACTTAAGGCTTTCTATATAGTTAATGGAGAGAAATAGACACCTCCAGAAGGCAACTCATCTCATCCATCTTAGGCATCTATGTGAAGATGAAATGAGTTGCCTTTTGGAGGTGCCCATTTCTCTCCAGTGAGTCTGAAGGGAGCCCAGGGTGACTCGCTTAGATGGATATGATTAACGTTTAGATATGTACAGTGAGGAGAAATGAATCTCACTTCTTTTAAGTAATTCTGGTAGTCATGACCTCATGGAGATTGAGAACCTCTTGCGACTTTTCTGCATACCCTATGAAATCCTAGCTGGGGGCAAATCTGAGCTGCTTTGCAGTTTTCTGGCAAATAAAAGCAGTGCTGATCGGTCAGGTCAATCCCAGTGCAGCAGGATGATGCTAGTTTAAAAAGGGGCAAAGAAATGTTGTTCAAGCAGTTTCCAGAGGTGCCATTTTGCTGTGGGCTGCTCCCACCCACCTACCCGTCTCTATACCATGGCTGGGTGCTCAGAAAACAGGTGACTCCAGATCCACTCTTGCCTGCACTAAACCAGGTTCTTTAGCATCAGAGTGATTCAAATCTCATTTTAAGGGCTCTTGCAGCCCTCCCTGAAGCACCTTGTGCTGGCTGTGATGAGATGCTGTACGAGGCACTCGCCAAACTCACCATTTCTCTCAAAGCTGCCTCTTTCCTGAGCTCTGGATGCCACCCCATTACCTTCCGAAGGAGATAATCCTTTTTTGCCTTCTATGAAGAAGTGATCTATTGTGCTGTCAGTGCCCAGTAATCTACTGCACTGCAATTACTCCTCATAAGCGAATTAGCAAAATAGCATCTTCATTCTATTTGGATTAACTTCTGCAGTTAAGAGTTGACAGATGATACCAAAAATACCACAGTAAATACTGTGTATTTTTACATTTGAGCTTCTTAGAAATACTCTCAGGCTTATGTTTTCTGTGGGTGGTCCCTGGTCGTAAGCAGTTCTAGGACCCTGAAGTATAAACAGATGCTACTTCTGCAGGGGAAAGCAGAGCTGCCCTTTTTAAAAATGCTGTCCTAATAAAAGCTGCTGAAATTCAAAACTTGGCAGGATCTTATTCCTCAGCAGGAAGGAGGCAATTGGTCATTAGTTTGCTGTTGTTCTGTGGACCTTCCTTGTCCACACGTCAGCGTGGCAGCCTCAGATGCCTTGGAGCTGTGATGTACTGCCCGGTGCTGTCAGCGCTGTCGTGCTTCAAACGGAGCAACCACGGTGTCAGCTCAGCAGCAAAGGTCTGGCCGGGAGCATTGCCCAGAAGGCACAGCCCGCACATGCATCCAGCAGACAAAGTGTAAATGCATGTGGCATGGCGCGGGCACAGCGCCTTCTGGCTCTGCTACGCTGGGGCAAAGCCAGTTTGTGGCTTGTTTATTGTACAGTGGTCAAAATAATTATGTATTAGCTTATGCGTCTGCCCTACTTGGGTGTTTTCTTTCCATCCTCTATCAGCGGCACTGGTAGCTGCTCAGCAAATGTCACCCTTACTCCATCATTCTCTCTTGGTTATTTTGCAGGCTCATTTATCTTGTAGCAAACCCCCAACCCCAGCAGCTCATTCTTGTGCAGGCAGTTCATTTACTGCTCACGGCTTGCCTGGGATCTGCTTTGGTTAATGCTTTAGCGAAGTCTTAATATGATATATCCTGATCAATGCTCCGCCAAGGCTGATGTTTCTCACCGTCTTTTGACTCGATTACAGCCAACCTGGTTGTATTGTGCTCTCCAGCACACAAGCTTCAACTCCCCTGAACCACACCTGCTGATATGCGGTTTCTTCAAGGTGTCCGTCGCATCCCACCTCACCCCAGCTTCACCGGGGCGAGGATGCTGCGGTGCCTCCTTCGCGCCGAGGAGCCCTGTTGTCCTTTCACAGGGCAGGGGGCTCAGACCACCCGAAGATGCTGTGTGAAGGAGCAGCATGTTGACTGCAGAAGTTGCGTTCACAAAGAAGTTAAATCAGGGCTCAAGATGCAGCAGAGCTATGGAGTCGAGCGGATCTGCAATACTCACTAAAGCTCTAGGAAAAGGAGTTCGGCGTTTGCTGGGACAGCGATAAAGCGTGCGCATGGGCTTGTGTGGAATCAGGGAGCCCGCTTCACGCTGACTGCCCATGTGCTGGAGAGTGCAGGCTCCTTTTGTACACTTCGATATGGCCAACGACTGGGGGTTTTGGAGGGCTTTCTAGAAGAGATGGGAAGTTGATGAACCATTATACATGTTTCCCTGGCATGTATATTTGGAAAAAGATGTAAAAAATGTGTAATTACAGTTAAGGGGCTTCAAAACTCCACAGAAAATGCACTTGTAGTTTGGATTTTCAATGGCATACTTACTATTGCTGCAGGAGTTTTTGTGGACCCCTTTCTGCACTTGGTAAAAGCCCCTAGTGTTGATCAAACATACAGCTCAGAGTACTCTTGACAGAGGACTATATACTTCTTATTTAGATGGCACCTAATATTGACTCTTGAATTGCTTTAATTATAGTATTGTAACGTTATATTTTTGAATTTTGCTACAAATAACCAATGGATGAAAATGCAACCTGAAACTTAGCCCACATTTTTGTAGCAATTATTGCAAAGTGAATTGAAGGGGATGACTCTTACACACTCTTTGCCTTAGGATGACTATCCATTGCTGGAAGATTTATTCCTCTTCCTGAAAACAGTCAATATTTAAACCCCATGTTCGTTAAAAATTCATTCAGATTTTGCCCCAAATGTATTCCATGACTTTGTATGTATGGGGACATTCTAGTACAGCAGTCAGTATGTCTGAGCACACCCAGAATTTCTCTGCTAAAACGGGAGTGCGCTGAAGTATGCAATTTAGTTCACACTGTACAGTGACTGGATATTTTTTTCTGCTTTTATTTTTCTGTAATTTATTGCCATCCTGACAAACCACAAAGAAATGCTTTTAAATGACTTCCGTATTGCTAGATAAGGAATAGCCAAAACAGTATCCTAAAACCTCCAAAGCCTGTATCTTCTCAGCTTGATAAAAACATTTGTAGAGACATCGAGCAAATAATTGTATTCTGTTGTGATTCAAAATGTGAACACACAGGAATTACACAGCAAAGAAAAAGTGTTGTTGAAATGGTGAAAAACAAATCATTTTCACATTGAGCACTCAAAACAATGCATGTCTAAAGTTGTTTCTAGGCAAAAGCTATGGGTGATAAAATCCTCCAGAATAAGGGCATTTTGTAACTTTTTTTCCCCAAAGAACTGCCCCAAACTTTGACTCATCTTGGCTATATCCCACAGAAGTTCTTTATTTACATCTATCCCACCTATTGGGGGTGTGGGCCTGTGCCAACTAAATTTTATGACACAGCGAGCTCTAGTATTGCTGCTGTAGCTGCAGCTGTTAGCTGGGGATGTGGTGTGGTTCTTAGCCTGACTGTAATGGGGATGGATCACTGATTTGGGATGTTGTTTGAAAACACTGCCATTGCCAATGTCAAATAGTTAAGTGGTAATGTTGAACTGGGTGATAAATAGAGGTGGGGATAATGTGATCCATTAATAGGGATGTACCTCAGTATGGGTTTAGAAGATGAAATGAAGATGACACTTAATGGCTAGAATTTTGTTTCTGTTTGACATTCAATATAATTGCCTCTACTGGATTAATTTTAAGTCTTTTCAGACCCTTATAGCATGATTTTTACTTGCACCCAAAGCCTGCTGAAATTGCTAAGAAAACTTGCCCAGTCTAATGGGTGGTGGATCACACCCTTGGAGGAAGTTGTGCAGAGAGCATCTCTGCTCAGACATCTTCTGTTCTGTTCCTACTCTTTCTTTAACAAATGCTTGAGTAACATTTTACATTACCTAGAACATAGTAAAGGTGCCAATGCCCAGTAAGAAGTTCACTAAATAGCAGGTTTTTATCACCAACAATCAAAGATGCATTAGGATATAACAATACAGAGAAATTTATGGGCCAAGGAGGTATCCAGAATTTTTGAGAACGTGTTTTAGGACAAAGGCCACAAACGATTTAGCAATTAAGTCCTTCACATGCTTACAGCTAGGGTTGGTCAGATAAGTAATCTCACCGCCACTGGATAAGGCAAGAAGTTACTTATGTGCTGGGAGTCTGATGTTCCTCTTGACGGCACTGCCCCATCCCGCGGAGCTGACACTCTCTCTGTAAACTTTCTGACACGACACAGCCCAGCTTAGATATGCCGGTGTTAGGAACGCTGCTTTTTATGGGTCATGTGTTTCTCAAGTGTGCATAGCACATTGGCTTTGCACAGTATTTGTTGCTGATGGTTGCCTGATTATCTGCATGGGCTACCAGGTGCATCCCAGCTGCTGACGGTGGTTGCTCAGTCGAATCACTGATGAGTTGACAGCTTTGCTTCCTTCTCATGTCCCTCTGTTTTACTCACTGCTATGGCTTGGGAAAACAGGGAGTGTGTGTAAAGGGCAATGCTAACTCTAACGCTTTTCTGGTACACACACAGAAAGAGCAAATGGGCGATGGGTCTACCTCACTCGGGAAGGGGACCGTGTCCTGGAGCTACAGAAGCATCTGAAGAGGGTTCCCTCTGGAATCCCAGATTGCTCAGAAACAACTTTATGTGCCACCATATATGCCATTTACATGCTAAATGCTTTTATATGCCATTACTAGGTCTTATTGTTCACTTGCATGTGTGTGCGCACTTGTGAGTATTCAACACAGAGGTGAGCAATACAACGTGGACATTCTTGTGACAAGAGATGCCATGGGATCACAGAGGGAGAAGCAGGTTTGTTTTCTTCATGACACCAGCACAGGCTCAAATCAAATGAGCCGGGTAGGACATTTCTGCATGTAATTCTAGAAGTACTGCACACCTCATCAATACCAAGCAGTGTTTTCTTTGTCTAGTCTGTATTCCTTTAGGCTCATCTCATTTGGCCTGTGATTATTTAGAGGAAGCAGGTGGAGAATTCCCAGTGAGAGGAATAATATAGATGGAAATGAACTTGTCTGTGCAATCAGGCTAAACTGTTTTGAGAGAATTCAAGCACATTTGTTGCATGAGAAATTCCAGTTACCAGTATCTTCCACCTGACTCTCCATGTTTCTTGCATCTTCTGCATCATTTAGCTGTTCCCCCCCAGCACCTCCCTCTATTCCCAGTGGAAATCAGTAATGACAGAATATTATTGGTCTCTCTGACAGTGTAGCTAACAGTATTTGAAACTTACTGTACAGTGTCTGCTGCTTTTTTGTTTCGTACATTACTAGATCTGTTTATGCCAATCTTCTGAAATCCTATGCTGGTCCGCTCCTTATGGAGCCTCCAGTGTCCTTTCATTTCATTTTAATGTACACACTTCTGGTGGATAAAAATAACAGAGGTTCTGTCTGCTGACAGAAGGGCTGTCAATAAAGCAAGATTTGTTCGGTGCCTCTTTCACTAAGATGTTGCCCCATGCATCCTTTGGGAAAAGTGCTGTTCAGACAAAGGTGAGCCATGGACAAGAACCAAGGTGCTATTTAAAACTATAACTGTCTTTATCTGCATCTTATCCCTCCGAAGGCTGAATGGAGGACTGACTCAGGCTGCTATGGTCCTGCAGCACATTTCCATAATGGGTATAGATGCACAGTAACACAACCTGACATTTCATTATTTTTAATAGTGCTATTGCTGGAAGGAGCTGCTGATGTGAGTGCACATTCCAGCAGCAGGCAGAGGTATTAATGTGGAATCACGGCAGCAAGTGCTGAAAGATATGTGGCTGAAAGAAAAGGCAGTGCCACTGGCAGGATACAGTACACAAGCTAAGATTCAATTACACAGTATTTATAGGCCCATACTTTCTGTTTCAGTGGTGTGCAGCTGCAAAGAAGGAAGAATAAACTTCTTCCTCTGGCAGTGCCTCTATGGCACGCCCAGTAGCTCAAAGAGAGTAGCAACTTCTCGACCAAGAAGAGAAAGGACTGCCCTGTGTGTTTGGTTTTTGCCACAGCCCGGCGTTGCTCCAGATGTGCATACAGCTGTTGGCAGCTTTTGCAAGTGAAGGGCATGTGTCACTCATTTTTTGCAGCAACAGTGTTTTTCTGGAATTTTGTGATCTCTTTTCTTCTTCCCACCCCAGGCTTTGCTGCCCTGCCCTGGCAGGAGGGCTGGTCCCTTCTCCGGGACAGAACCGCTCTGTCCCTCTCCTGGGGCTGCAGGGAGCCACAGGGCTCCAGCTCGGTCCTGGCCGGAGGATGGGCTGAGGGAACAGCATGGGGACACTGCTGGGCATGACATGAGAAATCACTGGACGTGACAGATACCAGCACAGGCATGTGACGAAAGTCACAGATAGTGCCCCAAGGGGTGGCTGGGTTTTGCAGGTGGTTGAGATGGAGTTATGCAAGAATTGGCCAAAACTCACAGAGAAGTGGAAGGGGAGAGCGCAGCCTTGCAAGTCACACAGCACCTCAGTCACCACATCAGTAATTGCATGTAAAGCTGAGCTTGCCTTCATAACCGTATCAGAAATACCGGATTTGGGTGGGGGTGTTGCAAAGCTTGTGCCAATGGGGAGGACATAATTCAGGCAGGGTTGTCCATCTGGGAGGAGATGGAAGTCCTCTCCAGTCCTGGAAAACAGAACTTCTGTAGATGTGACCCAGAGAGGGAGAGAAGTGCCTAGGGGAGAGCCAGGAAGCCCCTGGCAATAGCCGCTTGCAATGACTTTATGACCAGCATATGTATGTCCAACTGCTGGATATCACGGGTCAGGGAGAAAATACTGAGCCTTGGGAAGGATTTTATTCCAGCCAAGCATAAAGGAGGGAATTTGCAGATCCCAGAAGCAGCACTGTAGAGCTACCCCTTGCTGCAAAGCTTCCCTCACTCCCTTCCTCTGAGGCTCCCAAGGTGCATTCCCCCAGATGTGGAACTGTGTGTTGTTTAGCTGTGTGTAATGCAGGAGCTGGCACGGAGGAAACGCATCCCGATGACCACCACCGTAGCTCAGCTGAGCTCTCAGGGGCCTGCAGGAGGGTGGGCAGCCCTGGAAACCACGGGAGATAGGGTAGGTTCCCCCTTCAGAAAAGCGTGTAATCATATCTCAAATTTTCCTTATTCTTTGGTGAATTACAAAAGTGTCTTTACCTACAAAGGGGCCTAAGCAGGTCAAATTTTGCTGTAGGTACCAGGTCTGCAGTGGTGACTAGCTATAACAGGGGGAAATTAGCAAGAGAAATCATCTCCCTTCATCTCTGAAATATATTTTAAATACTTTCATTACTTTACATTTTCCTTTACCCTCCTCTTTGCATGCAGAGTGAGGTAATCCCTCAGCAAACTCATAACTTGACCCTCTGCTAACACCACATACTGATTCCAATATTAAGGTTTTATAGAAGCGTGAAGAGCAATTGATTAAATTTGGATAAATATTTAGGAGGATTTTTTTAAACCTACCTCCTGCTAGTGCCTTTCTCATATTTATGTGCTGGCTGAGATGATAGCTGAGTAGGAATACCAAAGCGTCTGGAATGGGTCACATTATAGAAAGTTCAGTGTGCTGCTAGGAAATGAGGAATATTTAATTACACCAAACTCCCCTGAGACAGGATGGGATGGGTTGTATGAACAACACAGTCTACCCATCACAGGTAAGCAAGCCGTGAATAACAAATGGACTCTAATTTAGGAATGTAAATAGAGAGATGCCTGATTTGAGGCACCCAAGTCTAAACATTTTAGGCATCATTGTAGAAATAAAGCAGGCAATTTTGTACAGTTGTCTGGGCTCATAATGGGCCCTGGCTAAATCCAGTTTCCAATAGCCAGATTTCAGGGGAGATTTAATGATGCTGCAAATAGCACTGCACAAAGCACAGTAACCAGTTAATTCCTTTTAAGTTACAGCAGCATTTTTAAGTAAAAAAACCTGTTCTCTGCACATCGTTCAGATTTTTGTTATAGAAACACCACTTACAGTTATCTTAGATTTGCATGATAACTAAACCAAATTCACAGTCCTTATCACTAATATCACCCTCTATTTGGGGGGGGATTTGTTAGCCAGGATCCAAGCAGGTTCAGACCCTCTGCTCCCAGTTTTAGGTATTTTGCTTTGACGTTCCTTAAGTGAGAAGTGCAAGAGCCCTGAGGGTGGCTCTTTCTGGTGGGACTGGCTGCCTCACGGGTCCAGAGGTACAGACCGTCACTTCCTTGCTTTCCCTCCTTCCCTGCAGTACCTGCATTCCCACTGGGCACAGCTTTGCTCAGGAGGATGGTCCCCGAGGAGGTCTCAGCTCAGCATTGCCCAAAGCCACACATTGGGGTATTTCCCATTAAAACCAACTTTAGGGTTCAAATCCCCTGAGGATGGACAGCTCAGCCCAGACTTCCCATGTCCTGGGTGTTGGTGAGGAGCCAAATGACCCCCACCAGCCCAGCGGTCCCCTTCCCGAAGGGTGTCCTCTGGAGAGCAGCAAGGCTGCCTCGATGGGGTGCTGCCTCGTGGTGTCAAGGGCCAGGGGCAACGGATGGCAGCGGCTGGGCTAAAAACACACAAATTATTTCCAAAATAAAATACACCTCATCTTCTTTGCTGCTGACAGAGGTATTACAAACCCATGTTTACCTTCTCTCCCTGCTCCACCAGGTAGGAACAGCCTAGGGAGTCCAGCTTAACCCTCCTTTCTAGAAAAAAAGTGAGCAAATTCCTTCTTACGTCATGGGCAAAGGTGTTTGCCACTGAGGCTGTGGTGCATCTCAAAGGCAGAGCTTAGAATGGAGTAAGTCCTTGGGTGAGAGCAAAGCAGAACCTTTCAAGGAGCACTGTTGCAGAACAGAGGAAGAAGTGAGTGGGACTTTGCAGTTGTATTTGGTCACTCTGACACTAAAGCGAGTACACTCAGCCTTCAGATCCACCTACAGGTGTTTCATTTTGCATGCCCCAAAAAGAGCTGTTTTCAGAGAAAGGAGACTCTCAAGAACAAGTAGGGGAGGGAGAAGGGTGCTCTTAGAATGACATTTTCAGGCCAAGGAGAGGTCTATGAAGGAGGTCTGTGGGTACATGCCCATCACAGTTAGCAATAAAGTAGATATAATCCCCCCCCCCAACTTCTTAATAGATACTTGAAGTTCAGGCTTCATTTTCTTACCTGAATGTATTTTTTATTATTCCCAAAATTCATTGCTTTCATGCACCATGTAAACAAGCCCAGCTAATGAATAAATAAGTTGCAGAGTTAAAAAGTGGATAGTTTTCTCTAGCATTACCAACCAAGTTCTGGATCTCTTGAGCTTGTATGTGGGAACATGGTTAAAAATTAATTACATTCACTATATCCATTTCACCTCTATTGTTGTGGCACAAAACATCCCTCAAGAAACAAGCAAAAATCCCACTCAGCCAAATTAGCTTTTCCTTCTCTTTGCCTTTTCAGCGATGATTTCGTTGGAAAGACTGGCAGCAGGTGAATCGCAAGTGACTGTATTGCAGGGCAGTTGGATGACCACAAGATACAAGCAGAATAGTAATTTGTTTAGAAATTGTGTTTAGTAGGGATCAAAATGTAGAGATCGCAGTAGAGATCATATACTGCAAGGGGAAGGAAGGAGTTAGAAACAGGTCGTCATATCCATGGCAACATAGGAAGGATCTTTTCAACAGAGAGGAGTTTCTTGTCTAGATGTAATTGCCTCAGGAACAACAGGTACAGCACTTCTGGGGGACTGGTGAGCAGTGGACTAAGGTGCTATTTGGAGAGGACCTTGGCCCTCTGCAGTGTCGAGTCAGTCCTCAGGAAGCAGAAAGGAAGGGGAACGTCACAAATTGTGAGCAGCACCCAAGCCCGGCAAGGCTGGCTCCCCCCTCATCCACACGCTGGGGCAGCTGGGGGTCCCCCGATTTGTCCCCATGCCCGCCTGAGGGTGAAGATCTGCACTGCGAAGGCAAAGGGACGGAGAGGGGGGAGAGTCCCTCGGAGGAAGGCAGGCGTGTTGTGCGGGGACGTTTCTGGGAGAACAGCAGAAAGCAGTCACTCGCTGAGGAAGAGGAGCTGCCAAAGCTGGTGGGCAAGGAGCGTCCTCACTCGTGGGAAGCCCAAGGCACGGAACCTCGCACTACAGAGGACTTTGCACTGCCCGTGGAGAAAGACCTCTCGGATTGTGTTTCCATGCTGGCAGGCCACATAAGGGTCTTTGCCACACGTGTAAAGAATATCTGTTTGAGTTCAGAGAAAGCAAAATTGGAGTCTACTCTTTATAGCCCCTGAGAAATTTCCTTTTTTTTAAAATTGACCTCCAAAATTCACCCAGAACCAACTCTTTTACATAGCACAGTTAATGACACAAATCTCTCTGTATTAACTGGCACACCTACCTAAATAATAACAAGTAATTAGAGGTATAAACAACCTTAGTAGCATTCATAGTTAGGCACCTAGTGGGAGAGTTTGCTTTAAAAGCTGCACCAATTAGTATTTTAGAGATGCCTACATGACAGTCAGCAAAAAAAAAAGATTCTTAGAATGTGTGTAGAGATTAATATTTATTCACCTCTCTACCTATTTATTTACTTATTTATTTGTTCATATTTAAACAGGATCCTCACTTACCTTGCCTTAATGTGACGCTACAAAGGTACCGTTGATCATTCAGCAGTCACAGTTATAAGCAAAGCAGACATCTTTTCTATTAACATGCTGCTAGATCTCACCTCTGAAATAAAACAGGTGAGGCAAAAATCTGGAGAGATAGGAAAGAATTGTCTCTCATGCAAACTGTTCTTGATTTCTTCTTCATGCCACTCTGCCATCCACTCTGAATTCCCCATGTATGCTTTCAGCAGACTGTGTAGCTTCCAGGTGCTTGCTGCTGCTACTTGTTTGCTCAACGACAATTTTCTGGTGCTATCACTTTTCCAGGACCTGAACAAGATTCCCATTTTCTGTGTCTTCATGACAATCTCCTTCTGTTCGGAAGGCAGATCCACTTAATAATGGGATTTCTTGCATTTCACCCTTCATTTTACTTACAAATTACTGTCAATTGCCAGTGCAGCCCTTTCAGCTCCATGCTGCCAACCAACCTTTCCTCTGCCAAGCTCAGGATGAGCTTCTTGAGATGAGAAACTTGGCCAGAACATGACTTTCATCATTGGTATATAACATGAATAGGACAAGCCCCAGGATTTTGCCTACCCAGCAGGGAATACCCAGATTCCAGCACTATTTTTCTCCCATTGACTCAGCTGATTGCCCACAAGGCAATGAGTGCTGGTGTCATATCAAACACTACATCCAGCTATAGCAAGGGAGTTAGAGGTTCAGCAAAGCCACTTCTTGAGGATCTAGTTATGCAGCCGTCTTTCATGATGCTGTGCTCTTGGGAGGCACTTGGGTATGTGTGTGACTGGTTGGCACCCTCAGTAACCAATGGTAGCTCCCTAAAATCGTGCTGACTCAGCTGCTACCAGCTGAGCAGACCAGTGTCCAGGGCTGACAAGTCTGGGAGCAGTGTCAGGCAAAAACAACTTACATACTTGAAGTTGGTAATGGAAGAGAAGTTGTCCCACGATGATCTGTTGGGCACTTCCTAGAGTCATCTGTGCAGTATAGCTTACTATATAGCAGTATAGCAAGATGTATCCCAGTGGTCTCCCCACGCCTGGTGCTGGAATTGGTAAGCATAAGGGTGGATGTGGATAATGAAGTCTTGGTGTTTATATGACTATCAGTATGGATGAGAGAAAGCTGCTTTGCATTGGCAGTGTGTTACAGCTGTATCTGGAGTGAGAAAAGTAACTCGCAGCTTCTAGCAAGCTGGTAGAAGAAGCCCTGAACTTTAATTTACGTGTTTATCACTTACTGAATAGAGGTATTTGCTATTTCTATTTCTAAAAGACACTGATTGCTGGGAGAGATGCAATGCCATGTGAGCTCCTGCTTCCTTCTGCTGGAATGCTGTCCAGGAGCTACTCAGGTTTCCTCTTAGAGTGGCAAGGCTTAATCTTTGCAGCCATGGGGCAAGAATAGAAAAGAAAAAATCATAAGGGGCTTGTCTGAGTGAACAAGTGTATAATACAATAGTAAATTTGTAAATAGTAAAATAAGTAAATAGTAAAAATAGTAAATAGTAAATTTGAGAGTTCAGAAATGCAGAATCAGCTTTGAACTATATTCCTTATGCCTGAAAGGGAGGCACACAGCTCAATAGTTGAATTTTGTCTGCCTTTGGAGTTCTGTACACACAGAACCTGTATTTAATCCCCTTTTGGCTCCTCCATGAGAAAAAGGAAGGATCTGGGTAAAGCCCTAGGTGAAATCTCAGGAACTGGTTCAGATCCTGGGTTGGGCATAGGTGTCCTGTGTGAGCCTGGGCAAGTCACTCCCTTGCTACCTGCAAAAAGAGGAAACAGGGAGAGCAGAATAAAATGGTTTCATTTACTCTGTGCTGTCTGAGGAAATGAGAGCTTTTGTCAAAATTCCTAAGGTCTTTTTTTTCCTAACAAATATATTTTAAAAAATCTCAGACAAGGTGTCCTTTAAATGAAAACTCAAAAGACCCTGTTTGCCAAGATGTGTGAAAGGAAGAAGATACTTTTCCTGACCAGCCTGTCTTTCCCCACCCTCTCTCTGCTGCATCTCCTTGGACTTCACCTTCCTCAGCTCAGAAGTGCTTCTACGCTGGGACAGTTACTCTGTCAGCTCCTCTCCTCTTTTTCTGCACAAAGCCAGGCAGAGACATGGCACGTGCAGTTTTGCTGCAAGGAGGCCAGTTTTCTAGTCTTCACTTGCAGCTGACTACACCTCGGCAACCAGTACTTTTGTGCAGCGGGGACAGGGATGCCCATCATCATGCTTATGCAAAATCTAGGTATTTAATTCATAAGGGAAGCTGTATAGCCTCTGCTCACGAGCACTCTGGGGGCTGGGATGCTCTCCTACAGGGTCTGGGGTAACAGGGCTCATAAATAGTTATGGCCTCTTGTTACTGCCTGTACAAATTAGAATAGATGCGTAGATGGTGTGTGTGAGTGGAGGAAAAGGAGCAGAAGTGACAGCACCACAGGATCCCTTTGGAAGGTCACTTCGAGAGAGGTGTTTCCCAAAAAAGTGTACATGAGCACCTGCAGGGCTGTACAGAGGGGGGTGATGAAGCAGAGCGGAGCTGGGACTACAGCTGGCGGCAAATGCTGACGGACCAGGAAAATTTCTCTGTTCACAGGCAAAAATTCATTGCAACTCTAGAGGCGAGACCCCAGGAGGATTGTTAGGGAAGTCATCAAGGGTAATGAAGGGACATACCAGTGCAAGAAGCTGTGAGAAGTGAGCCCCAAATACCTTAGTGAGCCAAGCACTGCAGATGTAGATCAGTTTTTGCCTGAATCTATCAAAAGATGGGCATGAAACTCTGGCATTCCCAAAGTAGTTTAAGGCAAGACTTATTTTTCTGCTGGTATTTGTTGTTAACAACTTTGGCAGGGTCTTGGCCTCATCCTAGTATAGACAGTAGGAAAGAACCCTGAAAACTCAGAAAATGTTTTTCAGGGCAGGAAACTCATTTGGTTAATGCTAAAAGGATTTCCTGATACAACACAGCTCTACAGTAGGGACATTTAATTCCTCTCAGGCTGGGTTTAAATTTGTATCTACACTGAAAATGTATTAAAATAACATTTTTAAAAACATTTTAAAAACAGGCTAATACATTCTGTCATGTTCTATCTCAGCACAAATGCATACTGAGAAGTTATAATAAACAGCAGACTATACCAGAAATACCAGTAGGCCTTTAACTATAGCAATGCAAATGATGCCACTCTAATTAAAATTCATAAAAGGTTATATTCAGTTTTTAATGAAAATATTCTTCCATGCATTTCCAATCTCTAGCACCATTTCATTTTGTCTATAGTGGACAAGGAATTAATTACTTCAATTGGAGTCTAAATCTCCATGAATACTCTGGTAATCAAAGACGTCTATTAGCACTTAGATGAGCTATTCTGCTACAAACGAATTGGTAGAGATCTGCACTAACTGCAAAGTTGCTTTCGCTTTGGGAATTAGACGGAATAAATGTTAGGCAATTATGAGAACTAACCAGCTGGCCTGAGCTGTTTGTGCTGTGCAGGGGATTAGTTACAATGGCGAGACATCCTGAGTGTCTACAATTCAGCAAAGTGATGAGGTGCTTTCAGAAGTGTGATAAAGTAGAGTTCATTTTTTTGTCATTACAACCTGGAAGTGACAGGCCACCCCAGGTCTAACTGAAGAGCAAATAGGAGGCTAGCTGAAGGGAAATGGGGGCTGGGGGGGTGGGGGGAATAAAATGCAAGAACTACAGAAAACCTTGGGCCAAGGCTTTGTCCCTGCTTCCCTGCCTGCTGCCACTGCTGGGTTAGTGCTAGCCACCCTGGTCCCTTCTCCTGTCAGTGGAGGGAAGGTATGGACTTCCCATGGATTTGCCATGGGGTGCCAGTTCCCGTCTTTACACGGTGGTGTCTGTGATATTTCTGCATAAGCCCCATAGAACTGTAAAAAAATGGCAGTCTTCATAGCCCTTCCTCTTACTATGTTTAATATTCTGTTGATTTTTTTGTAGAATCCCCACGCCAGCAAATGCCATCCTTTCTTCACTGCTGATACTGATAGGAAGCAGAGGTATAGCATCACTTGCCATCCGGGACACGTAGCAGCCGGTATTTCCAGGTGCTCCAAGAGAAAACCAGTCTGCTTGTGCATTACAAGTCTTTTTTAAAGGGGGTGAAGGATTAAAATGTCTTTAATTTGTCAATAAATAAGCTCTCAAGATTTTAACAGTGGACTACAGAAGATGGCATATGCTTCTGTGCAAGCGTATCATGGCAGTAATTAGATGTTAATGACCAAGAGCCTTCGGTACAGCTGTGTTGTCTGCATTAATCTTGCTCAAAGGGATGTATGATTTCCACAGGCTCACGGGCATTGCAATCCTCCATCGTCCCAGTGCTGCAAACAGCCGTGGTGGTACCTGCCATCACCTGCATGGAGACTACCCTGCATGGTGCTGGGTGGCTGAGCAGCACCACGGTGCAGGGCAGCCCAGCTCCTGGAGATCACTCCTGGACATCCTTCTCCAACAGGACATGTCCCATTTGGGCTCCTGAAGCTCTACCTCTAGCGATCATCCCCTTAAATCCTCCTGGAGCCATGATCGGGGGGGACGGGCAACATTTTGCGGGTGGCGTTCCAGCCTGTCAGGAGCTGCGGTACCTTCAGGGTAAAAGAAAGCTGATTCAGGAAAAGTGGAACCAGACTTTCGAAGGCTTAATACAAAGTGGCCAAGGTTTGGTCTCCCCTGTGGCCAGCAGGTTGTTGCTCTCAGCAACAGTTTTGTTTGCCTGCTTTGAAAAGTCTTGTTAGGGACTCAAGGAAAGATTCTTTGTCATTCCTGCTATCAGACAAGGCCTCCCAGCAAATCACCACCCAGAAAATTGGACTGTTTCCCTTTACAACTGATCCTGGTACTTGTTTTATTTCCTGCTATATCATCTATTGTTTCGGTGAAAGAGCTATTGTGTAGATTAATAGGTGGCAAGTATTATCTTCTGATTGTGTTTGTGCAAAGGCCAGGACCCTGATTATTTATGGGGCCACAGGACATTACTAGAACAACAGCTCCACAGTATGTGCAACACAGAAAGGGATTATGTAGGTTTCAATAGGAAAGGAGTCACTAACTAGTGCAGAACAGCATTAATGCCTTATTTTTTATATTGTATATGGGATTTAATTGTGCCTCTAGATTCATCGGGACCATTCATTGGGGAGTTACTCATTAAAATAATTTGCATTTTTTGCATACATAATTTTACCGAATTCCATGCACCAACACAAAACTATAACATCAGAAAATCCCTCAGTTGCAGACTTGGGCTCAGGTTTCACCACACCCCTCCCCTGCTCTGTTTGCATCTATTCTTGACAGGACTCAGGCAGGCTAATGGGCTCCATGGACCAGCAACTCATGTTCTTCATGGCCTGGCTTGAGAGTTTTGACTGATCTCTATCTTTTTCTCCATAAGTGGTGCTTGCACAGGAATCCAACCTTGCTGCAACAAGCCCCTTTCTCCTAATAGGACAACAGAAAACCAAAGTAAAATAATGTCGCAGTCCAAAGCACTTCAAGTAATAGAGGTTTTTTTTCTTTCTCATAACATAATTTATTCCCTAAAAATCATCATTTTCCACTTGCTCTACCCCTGCATTTAGTAAACTAAAACTAGAAGATACCCACTTTGGTCAGGCTCTGCTGACTTTCTGTATATGCTTTGCTGCCATAGGAAAAAATATTGTGCTCTCTCTGAATGTTTTCCTGAGTCTAATGTGTTTTCTCTGTAACATTGTCTATTCTGTTAAACAGTATATTAAACAACTTTATTATCCATGGTACTAATATCCTTTTTCTTTCTGAAAGTAAACATATTGTGGCAAGTAGTACTGACTCCAAACTCTTAAAAAACTAGTGATATTTCATGCAGTTTTTAATTTGACTTTCAGAAAGTTTGTTTTCATCAGTTTTTCAAAAGTGTTTATCTGGCTGTTCACAGCTGCACCTTTTGCTGAAAAGTTTTAACCAGCAATGCAGCTAGAAGAGCTATTTTTTTCCCCCCTGATGTGAAGTTGGTTTTGTAGCTAGACTTCTGGGCTTGTTAGAAAGTACAGGGTTAAATACCACCTCCTGCTTCCAGCCTTATTAGGGACATGCCAATGTATTTTCACAACACGCTCATTGCAGTTAGTGGTAGATGAAGGCTCACGGTCACTCACAGGAAAAAAGAACAAGAATTGCAGAAGAAAGAAGTGCTTGGTATGAAGTTTAAAAAAATTATTTGTATTCATTAGAGGACCTTTGTAATGTGTGCATTTTGCAGCAGAGCAGAGAGATGCTGGGGTTACAACAAAGTGCTCTTATGGCAAGAAGGATCTTGTTGCAGATGAGTTGCCCTAGGAGGTTTTATTAATGTCCTTTTGGGGTTAGCACAACCAACAATATCAATTCAGTAGAAATATGAAGGGGGAAAGAAAGCCTGATGACCTGCTGAGAAATGCAATCTCCTGAAGTCCAGCAACTTCACTGAAGGTAAATTGTCTCAGCAATCATCCAGGAGCAGACATGATACAACCCAAAGCTTTAAATATTTGCTTAAAGGAAATCCTCTTAAGAAATTTGTCAGAATTAAGTTGATGTAAAGAGACCTGTTCAGAAGTAGCACTGAGCATTTATAGAAAAGTGTTGACTGACTAAAGACTAGGATCTATTGGAAATCAAGCTGTGGAGAAATTCAAAATTCAAAATGCAGAGATGCCACCTGAGCAGGATGAAAAGATGCAGAATGACTGGAAAGGCAAAGGACCAGCTTGGGGTTTACTACTGCAACTGCCAGAACCAAGCTGAAGAAGGGCAAGGGAGAAGAAAGGAGATGATCCTATGCGAGTGAAGAAATGCCCCAGGCACAGGTGGGTAAAAAAAAAAGATTCACAACTTGAGACAGTGGAAAACTGGGACGATTGGGCGTTTCAGGGGAGTAATCTATTACAAGATGCTTAGAGTTCTGAGTAGAGACAAGACACACTAGGGCAGGGAAAGGAGGGGCAGTGGGATATGAAGTTGGTATCGATGCACCAAAAAATGAAAAAAGCCATGGAGGGCCGGAAGGACGAGAGAAATACAGCTCTATAGCTACAGCACTGTGTAAGGGCCATGGCAGAGAGAACAGAAACAGCAGCCCAGGTTAGAGGGACTTGCAGAAACTGCATCCCCAGGCAGATGCCTGTAGTTTAGTCACCAATATCTTTTTACTGAGGATGCCATGGTATCTGCTCAGGCAGAGTGCAGGAAAAGACATCAGCTGGTGAAGATTTATGGATTTGCAAGAAACATCTGTCCAACTAGGGTGTAAAACAAAAGGCAAATCTCATAATGTCACAATGACCTCCCTGCCTACAAAAAGGAACATCTCTGTCTTTCTCCTTCCTCCCATGCTGTTCAGTTCCCATCCACTTCCTGGAAGAAAGTGAGAAAACAGATATTCCCCTAAGGGCCAACCACAAAGCATTCATTCAAGGGACAACTAAACGAGAATAAATGAGAAAAGAAAGCAGTGGCATTTGCTGGGTGACTGGAAATGTGGTGGAAGAAAAGTTAAAGGTTGCCAGGAATAGTACCTGAGGGATAGAAAATGCTATGAATTTGTCCATGAAAATAAATAAAAGGAAGCAGGCAAGGTATGTTCTGCTGCATGGTGTGACAAAGATGCTATTACAACTTCCACCGATGAAGAAATTGAACATCCGCCGAAACACCGCAGCCTTGAAGAACAAAAAAATCTAAAAATTGTGTTTGAGAGTCTTCTGGAAGATCAGAGACCCCTAAGTTCGCAACTAACCTGCCTGTTCAGGGGCTACTGTGTAAAAATTGTCCTGCCCCCACTGAGAGGCAGGCAGCACGTTACTGTTTGGTGTAAGGGGGTTGCCATGGATCGGCTCTCCCTGCTGATGGAGACCCGTCTGTGTGAGCATGGAGTGGCTTTATTGGCGCAGGGGCAGCCTGGCCGGACCACAGCAGGATGGTAATCCTAAATAAGTGTTTATGCGTAACCCACTCGCTCAGACCTGCCCAAAGGGCCAGGTATCACTGTTTTGGTGAAACCTTACAGTGCATTAGGTGACTCACTGGACCTATTACAGACCTTGATGCCTACTGAAACCTGCCGGAGATGCCATGCTTCAGGAATGGGACCACTATTCGTGGTGCTGGGGCCTCCTGGCAGCGAAGCACAGTGCCGTTATCAGTTGTCTGCAGGGTTGAAGCCACAATATTTGTGAAAATCAAGGTAAAGGGAGCCCAGGTGTATATTTAGCTATAGGGCAAAATCCCTTGACTATTCCTCCCTGAAACTAAAGCCTGATGCTGCAGTTTTGGAAGCATGCACGTGGGTAGGCACGGCATGACCAGCCAGTGTCACAGGTGGGCAAAACAGAGCTACCTGAAGGTGAAGGGCGAAGGGTTGCACTGAGGGGATGACACTATGTGGCATGTGTGTATTTATGGCTAAGCATCCAGTTATTTTTAGGTGACAGAAGCAGACAATTTTTTGTAACATTCAAATTCTGTGCATTTCCCCAACCAATCCAAAGTAAAAAAACACTCACTGTATGTGTCTCAGGATATGACGGAAGATTAATGCAGGTTGTAAAGGAAGTGTAAATAGCTTCTTCGTTCCACAAAGCTTACAGGCTGCATATTTCCAGTTTTTTTCACAAAGATGCCTTCAGGTTACTGGCTGTGGCAAACTAATTAATTAAGCAAAGAGAGTGCTTGACCTATTGAATGGTGTTCTACAGTTATAATCATATATAGGGCAATAAAAGCATAAATCAGTAACATCGGGTATTTAGCACTCATTGCAAGATTTACTTAGGATCAGTTGAATAGTTTCAAGTGCATCTGAGTGAAAGGGGTAGGTCAAATACATTATGCAGCATAAAATTAGCCTACCCTGACATTTTCACAATGGGTGAACTTTCAAGAGTAGAGTGGATTATGACAATTGATTGTGTCCCTCATGCTTAGTACATTTTCTATAAAAATAGATGCAAGCATCTCTGGTTCCTAATATCCCTGTTTAACATATAGCGTATGAAACATTTAATCAATCAGGGGAAACACAGAAAAGAGTGTGAATGCTCTGATAAAGAGTAAAGCCTGATTTACCTCTCAGCCTTTACTGATTGCTTTTTGACATCCATTCAGCAGGTTGCTCACATGAAGTTTGTGCAAAGCAGTGGCAATGACCTGTGGTGTGGCTTCAGTCTGCAAGGATCTGAGGTGCTGCACCGGCTCCCTCACTCCTCCACTTGAGGAAGCATCTGAGCAGCGTGTTTCGGTCCATGGCCCTTGTGTCTCCTACCTTTTCCTGTGTTTTCCATGGCCACACCTGTGTGGGCTTTCAGGCTGTTCCTCAGCCCTATGAAGTTTGAGGCAGATTGTTTCTGATTCAGATCCCACCCACTGAAATGCACATGTCTTGTGTACACTGTAAGGACGTACCCACCATACACAGCCCAGTGCCAGGCAGCCTTATAATGCACTTTTATTAAGCATGTGTGGTAGGGTACAAGGCCTAAAAGGATCACTGTGATCATCTCGCCTGTCGTGCTGCTCAGCACAGGCTGGAGGAAAATCCTAGATGAATCACTGTTTGAAGTATTTGGCAGCACTGAGAAAGGCACTTAATTTCTTCTTTAAAAATTCTGGTCCTAGAGCAGCTGCCATCACCACTAGTAACACTTTACAGCACTTAGCTCCTCTTTGCAGTAAATTTGTACATCTTTATGTTCTATCTGACTGTAATTAGGCTAAAAATAGCTGTTTATTTTGAGTGTCCTGCTTTCTCTGGGCAGGTAAGATAAACTTGTGATGAAGTTAGTGCTTAACCTCTGTTCAATAACCTGAGAACTCCCAGAGTGTCTTGACGTTTTCCAAACTGCTAATGTTGATACTTCATTGTATGCCTGGTCCAATTTTTCATCCTTCTCTTCCATTTGTAGATCCAAAGGTCGCACATTTGTTTTTGCCTAGTCCTGAAAGCTCATGTTCATCTGTTTGGTCACCACCATGCACACATCTTTCTCAAAGTCCTGCTCACAGGAAATTTTCTGTGCAGGTACACCTTCCCCTCTCCACACCATAGGCACCCCAGGAGGCTATGGGTTTGGTTGGAGAAGGAGCTGAAACCTCACAAGAAGCCAGGTCTCTGCACTGGACCCACCACTGCATGTCCTTTTTCACTGAAAGACCAGACTGATTTCTGTCCTCACTCATTCCTCTTATTTACATGTCTTAATTTTGAGGGAACCATGAAAATACCAGTGTGTGAAGCTGACTTTGAGAATGATCTGTATCCTAGCCTGAGAAGAATGAAGGTTTTGGAGGTTACCTGGGGTCACTGCACAAGCTGGCTTCTGTCCAGTACAATTTTAATCTAAAATAAACATGCAATGGAAGAGCTTTTTTTCCCTTTTTTGCCCTGGTGAAAATGCCAGAAGATCAGCCATTTGCACTCTATCCTTAATTATGTATCAAAGGAACATCCTGTTCCCACAATATTTTACATAATGGCCAGCCAACAGGATAAATTAATGCAGGGACAGACTGGGAATAAAGCTGAGGGAAAAAATGAGAAGAGCTGCTGACACAAAGGAAAGCTGTGCCATGTAGGACAGAGAAAATGGCAGATGAGAAAAGTGCCAGAAAATAATAATACTGAGTAGAAACACATACCTCAGACCACTGGGAGAAACGGAATGATGTGGTGGAAAGGAAGAAGGACTCCAGCATACAGATGGAAAACACGGGGAAGCATCCAGCTGTCTCCATCATCACATCTGTTCCTGTATCCTCTCCTTATAGGAGTCAGTGAACGATTCCTGATCTTCCTGACAGTTGCTCATTTTCTCTGTGTCCATGTACCACCATCTTCTACCTCTCACCTTCTCAACGAGATATCTGGCTCTTCACCTCAGCCCATATGCCTGACATCCCATGTACAAGTCTGCTTAAGCCCTGAGAAATGAAAAATAAAAGGCTTGATTTGTTTGCTGAAGTCCTTGTATCAAATACATGGAGAAGCTGTGCTTAGACATGTGGGCACCAGCCCTTCAGGCTTTTTTGTTTGATCCTTTAGATGATGGTTTCCAAGCTCAGGTTCATGGTGCATCAGTGATGACAGGCGATAATCTTCAGGACCATTTTCACTCTGTGTTTTTCTCTTACAGATTAGGTGGTGCAAGTACAAAAAGCTCTGTGGGAAACAGTCCAGCTGTGCATGGGCCACAGTGCCTGGAAAATGCTGCCACGGACCCCTCCAGCTCTCTATTTGGAGGGTCTCCATCCTGTAGGGAGTATGTGGAATTTTTACCTGTGTCTTCCTCTTTCCTCCGGGAAACGATTGAGCAGAGACAACACAAGAAAGGCCCAACTCCTTTAGCAATGAAACAACATTGAGAAAATTACAGTGATGCTTCTGCATTCTCATTAACAGGAGCTTTTATCTAAAAGCGTGGAAACAGACCAAATGCTTCATTTGCCTCCGCCAAGCTGATTGATGCTACATGGGAATGTTTGTCTCTGAAACTTCTGGACTCACCATGAATGCAGCTTTGAGAGTGAGGTAACGGCTGTGATTACTGCAGTGAATGCAGTGTGGTATCAGTTTCAGAGAGATGATAGAGGAATAGATGTGACAGCAGAAACAGTGGGATGCAGTGAGGATGGAAATGCTCTGCACTCCTTACTGTATCTGTTTTTCAGCCCAAAGGAAGGAGTACACCCAAACTGTTCCCCATGGGGGAGAGGCAGGGCAGGGCAGGGCAGGACTGTGTGTTTTAGATGCACTTCGCCTCTCTGGGTTTTCATCTGCATATGCCGGAGTCTTTCATCATCTCCCCTGCATCGTGATGTTTCTCCCCCTAGTTCGGATTGTGGGGTTTTGTCTTGCTCCAAACCACGTTTAAATGCACCTTCCCAGTTATCTGAAGAAAATGAGCTTCTAGCCAGCACCGCTAACATTTTCAAGCACCAATGCCAGTGTTTCTTCACCTGAAGAATCCTTTGCTAGTTTTAAAGCACCTACATGTGTGCACACACCTCCGCAGAGGAGAGGAGCTGCGAGGACATCTGCCACACAAACAGCACCTTCGGGTCCTTCGGGAAGTGAGCAACAGTGACCAAAATAGAGGCAGAGAAATGGTTTGCCAGTCTGTGTTTAATAGCGCTCCTGGGATCTATGCTGGTTACTTGGCTGGGTTGCTCTGCTTCATGCTAGCTTCAGGCTCTGTGCTGGGCTTGGAGACCTGGGAGGGACTTTGTGTTGTCAGGAGCTGGTTCTTTCCAACATTGACTGGGAGATTGGACTGAGATTAGATAAAGCTTAATTGTTACTTTTTCTGCATTTGACTAACCATTGTCAAGAGGCTAGCATGTCCCAGGCTCACCAGAGCAGAAATTGAGGGACAGGGTTTGAATGTTTTTTTGCTCACATGAAAGAGGAAGTCTTTGGAAGCTAAACCTTGCAAATGGTTTCTTATCCTCTTTGTATTCATCAGCTTCTTGGTCTTGGAGAAGAAAACCAGCCAACAGAGAAGATGTTAACCTTGAGCAAAAGTCAAATATTCATTTCTTAAACATGCTGTTTCCTGCACAAAGCATTTAATTTTTATCTTTATTTACATATATTTCCCAGTACATTAAGTTATTCCATTAGCTAATTCTCATATTTCATTGACCCAATTTCTGGTTTAGTAACAACATCCAAATCACAAATGCAGTAACTGAAGAAATACATTTGCCCTGATCCTGGCTCTAACTAGCATGCAATTTGTTAGGTCCTGATTGAATTGATACAAGGATGTACGACACACCTGTTTTAATAACAAATTTTCTGTTCTGCATGTCCATTTATTCCCTGAGTGACCAGAGATGACAGAAGAAAGGCCCGAGTCCTTTAGCAACAACACAAGGTTGAGAAAATGAGAACAATGCTTCTGCATCCTTCCAAAAATGTGCCTCTGCTCCAGGGGCGGAGGCCAAATGCTCTGCTTGCCAGCCCCATCACGGCTACTCAGGAGTGTTTGTCTCTGAAACGTCTTGACTCCTGATGACAAACGTGGTTTTCAGAATTAGGCAAAAATTCTGATGACTATAGTGAATTTAGTATGCTGTTAAAAATGAGCTATAATTAGTTACGGTTCATAAAGCTTATTTCTTCTCAGAGCAAACCCAACAAAGTATGAGATTTTTTTTGTTCTCTTCTGTTTTACACTGATAAAATGACATTTCAGAAAAAGCTGAAAAAAATGGAAACAGTTGAATACCTAGTTAGTTTTCTGAGTCTAAGTACTCTGTCACATTATCAAACTTGAATAATGCGATTCAACTCATAAATGACAGTATTCCTTTCCAGAGCTTTTCTCATTCAAAAACGAGAAAAGTGTTAATGAATTTATCCTACTTCCAGTGTTAAAGTGTTAATTAATTTATCCTACCTCCACTGTTGCATACCAATATTATTGTAATACACACATAGCAAAACTGAGTGAGAGAAGTGAAAGGACTCAGATTAGAGCTCTCATTAGTTTCCAGAATTTCCAGTTGCAAACTTTTATGCTTCTTCTTTACACCAGACTAAAAAGCAGGAAAAAGAGTTAACTGCCTGAAAAAAAGCCAAGAGGCAGCTACACAATGTCATATGATGCTCTGTGTCACACAGATGATTGCTAGTATAAGATGAATATGAAAGAACTTTTCTAATGTGTTTATATCACTTGCCACTCCTAGTTAGAAGTAGAACAAGGAACAGGTAAGGATCTCAGGTTAAAAAAACCCAAAACCACATCAGTGCACCGCCATGCTTTATTTGATCCTGAAAAAAAATTTAACTCGCTATCCTGACATTCCCCTGGTTTCAAATCCATATCACTGCTCATGAAAGGCTGTAAAGGAAACTGTTGCCATGAACAATGTGATCTGGGGTTTACCTATTTTGAGTAAGTACCCTTTGTCCAGTGACCGTGTCTTGGAAGTTGTGATAAGCCTTACAGCACAATCCCTCTGTGTGAAAGGCTTCATTTTGTTGTCAAGGAGACTAGCTTTTTTGTCAGATGCAGCTTTGAAAGTGAAGCACTAATATGAAGGAAAACTATGAGTACATGTGATATTAAAAAAGACCCACTTCTCAAACTCTAGAAAAATTTGATTTCTCCTCCTCACTTACACAGATGCAGCAGTAATGGCTTGTTAGTAATTTCTTAGTACCTCTGTATTGTTCTCTCAGATTCAATACAATCAAGTGGCAAATCCTGCATATCAGCTCCCAGGCAGACAACACAGACTTTTCTGCGTTGAGACTATGGACACTATAACCAGCTATGGCTCTGCTCTGATCCTTGGAAAGTGCTGTTGTTTTATGTCCTTGCCCCACATGTCAGGGACAACCTTTTCACAGGAGGGGTCTGGCCATGGTTTGGTCTGGCCTTTTGTTCAATGGATTTGTAGACAAGCAGATGTTCTGCCCTTTGTTGTGCTCCACTTCTGTTGCTACCTTAGAAGAAGGCTGGGGGAACCTTCAGGGCCTCTTGGTCTCTTCTCTTGCCTCCACTCTGGTTTCACCTGCACCTATGCCAGTCCCTGGAGGTGCTTGGCTAGCCTCTTTTTGGGGTCTTCTTGGAATTTGAACTGTGGTACCACATTTCCCCTCTGTCTTCAGTTCTTTGTTCTAAATCTTTCTTTACAAGCATGGTTTCTGGACCTCCTGCCATGCTCACTGGTATCTTCTGGGCTTTCTCCAAGTGGCCCATGCCTTTCCTGAAGCACAGGGCCCCAGAGGAGGTCTGGTACTTCAGGTGGGGCCTTACCCATGCCAAGCAGAGCCAAAAAACTATCCCACGTGCTGAACTCTCGTCTGTGCATTCAGTGATGTGGTTGTCTTTTTTTGTAACAAGTCATATCAGGCTTGTGATTGATGGATTGTCTCTGGCATCCTGTCTACCTCCCACCAGCTCAGTAAATTCACCAGTGGTGGACCCAGAATAGCAAATTCCCACCCCTTCATTTTAACAGTAAATTTTTGATAGCAAGCTGGATTAGGGTGTGTACCCAGTTTTGCATCCATCCTTTAACAGTCTTAACCATTTTTTCCTTAGCTTCTGTATGAGAAAGTAATTGAAGCAGTACCAAGAAACTTATAAAATCAAGTTATAACATCTCCTCCTTCATCTCTATTCATAAGGACTGTTACTGAGTTGCAGGAGGCAATTTAATTGATTTGAGGCAGGTTTTTTTAACAATAATGCTTGGCCATGTGTCTTTGAAAGCAGAGGAAGCTGTTTGATATACTTCTGAGGACTTAATTACTCCTAATATCCCATGTTACATAGAAGAAGTCTAAAAAAAACCCTTCGAAAATTCAAGTTTCTAAAGGGTATTTCACTTTACAGCACTCCACATTCATATTTTGTTTAGTACTGGTTTTATTTCATCAATATTCTGGATTCATAAAAATGAAAATGTGTTTTATTAGAATACTGAATATATCTTTATACTGCATGAATTTACAGTCTGAGTTGTCACTGACGAATGTGCTGGGATTTCAGAAAGTGTTTCCCTGCTGTGCTGTGGATTAGAAATCTTCCCACAACAGATTTTATCTATTGACACTCTTCAGTCATTTCAAGCTCATTAGGCTATCACAGCTATGACATCTCCTAGTGAGGATGCAACTTCAGAAGTACTCTGTACTTTACTGTATCATTATTTCATTTTATGAGGCATGGGAAGGACAGGAACCAGAATGGCAATTCACCCAACCGTGCCCTGCTTTGTCCTTTCCCCTCTGCCTCTTTTACAGCTGGTTACAAAATCACAAAGCTGATCTAAAGGAAAGCATCGCCAATTTTTGTAAGTAAGTGCACCTCTCTTTTATCTGTCCCATGTTTTCAGCTTTGCCAAAGAAATGATAACCGGCAGGCATCAAATGTAGGCATTTTTTTCATGTTATTCAAAGACGACAGTTATGAGGGTATTATTTACCACCCACCTCACGAGTGCATGGGGCTGGGATGTGGAGACTGCGTGCTGAGCTGAGCCTCCTCCAGCCGCAAAGCAGGGATGGTCCCTGTCTGCAGGACCCCCACGTCAAGGCAAGCAGCTGGCAGAGCAAACAGCGAAAGCACGGGAGGGAAAAGAAGGGCAACAGCGATGGAAAACCGTGCCTATGGAGCGTAGAGAATATGCAGTGCTCGGATTTTCCTTTTGAGTCCGCAAGTCAGCAAGTGCTCGTTTAATTGACGCCTTTATTCCCGGCAGTCCCGCTGCCTGCCCATTAGCAATTGGCAGTTTCCTGGCAGCTTCATAGGAGTGATGGGCTCTGGGAGGGGAACTGCTGGGCTGCAGACCAGCCTGGGGAAGCAGCCCTGGCCCTGTGAACCTGGGGGAAAGGGAGCTTTACAGCTTCTCGTGCTGGCGGCTGGACGCAGGGAGTCAAGGCTGGTAGCAGTGCTGGAATGGGGAGGGCAGGCCAGGAGGATGCAGGAGGAGGTGGGATTTGAGGTTGCACAACACATCAGTGACAATAGACGTCCCTGGGGAGGAGGCGAGGAGTCCTGTGCCCTGCTACTGGTCAGGAAGAGGGACACCCTCCCTGAGTTGTTCTGAGGACATTTCAGTAGAAGACACTTGGAACAGCCAAACGCCTGAAGCTTTCTCAGCCTGGGCTACCACCCACCATCTCTCGTCCTCCTGGCTGGCTCTATCTGTTGCCAGCCTGGGTGCTGCATGGGCAGGGACAAAACCACCCAGATCTCTGTTGGTCAGGACAGGCAGCTGGGCTTCTGGACGTGATGGCCAACATCATACTACAGGAACCTGCAATGAAGTGACCAAACTGCGTCAACGTTCCCTCCTTTCCTGGTGTTGGCACAGGTATTTTCAATGGGCTTTAATGAATTTCAGGGATGCATTAGGTGGCTGCTCCTGCATTCCCCACCAAGGAGTGCTGACCTACATGATCTACAGCAACCCGCTGCTCTGACGGTGGGGACAGACCCCACCTCCATGTACCTGCTTGGTGCGGTTCTGGCCAAAGCAGGAGGGCTGGATGTCTGACAGAGTGCCATGCTGTAGCTCCACAGCTACCACCATGCTGCCCACCCCCCTGCCAAGGTACCAACAGCCTCAATCCCCAGCCACATCACTTGCTCCAGACCCTCCATGCCACAACCGTCATTTACAGAGATAAATCTGCAGCTCTGGGCTGGAGACCAAGTGGTGTGCCATCTCCCTGGCAGAAGCCTCTTACAATAGATTTGATGAAGTTTTTTTTGCCACAACATGAAAACTGATGTATCTTGAGGTTATATGAAAGAAATACAAAGTCAGAAAAAGTAAAGAATAATCTTTGCTGACCCATAAGATTAATATATAGACTTAGACCTCTGGGATACAGCCGTCTTCAAAGACAGGACTGGCTTCTCATGGCAACACCCATCCAATACAGATTGATATGATTCAATGGGTTCTTCTTTGTTTATACAAGGAATACTGAATCTTTAGTTATTGTACTTACCACAGTTGTTTTGTGCTGGAAAGGACTCAGCTTTTTTTTTTTTTTTTAAACATGGATAAGTAACATTTTCATTTAAACACTTATTAAACATTTAATTTAAACACTTGGGACAGATCTTCCTTCACAGATAGAAGCACTTATTCTTCATTTTCAATTTTCCTTCTTTTTAGACTCAAAACCTTAAGGGTCTGAGTGTTGTGCTTTGCATTTAGGTCTGACAGAGATGAACAGCATTTGAATGTACTTGTAGCTAGACAGCTTCCTTGTGACGAGAGAACACTTGGTGAACAGAAATGACAGCTTTTTGCATCTGAAGGGATTTTGGAGCTGACGTTCTTCCTAAAGCTTTCAGGAATGTGTGACTCCAAATCTTGCTTTTCCTTCATTGCCTGTTGTGACTCAGAAAGATCTTACCTGGTTTGCACACAGGAGCAGGGGAGACAAGGGAGGAAAGGTGCAGTGTTTGAGCACCATGGTGGTTGCAGGATAGCCTGCAGCCTAATTCTGTACTGAGATTTGCAGGAAAATGCTAAGACCATGGCTCCACTCCTTCCAACCCAGCAGACTCTGGAGTGAGAGGAAGGATGCACGCCTCTGCAGCTCCCAGTGGGATGCCGTTCCTCATTCCCAACAGCTTTGCCTCTCTAGTGGAGTCTGGAAAGACAAGTGGACTGAAGCACCAGGCTCAGTATCATTCAGGGACCAACAGCACTGTTCAGGAGACTCCAGGAAAGGGTGAAGCCAGTGGGGGTGCAAAAAACAGCTGGTGGGCTGCACATGCTGCTCTTAGATGCAGGGAAGCATGCTGCTTCAGTAGCTGCCTCTGACCTCAGGGGTGTTCAAGTGAACTGGGATTTTGGAGACCTTCTAGACTCAATCCACTAAACACTATGGCAAAGAGAAGCGCTCATATCTATTGGTATCTCACCACAAAACTGGGAAAATGCCATAAAACATTTGAAGTGGAAAACAAAAAGTAAGTTTCGGACTTACTTTTTTTTCACCAGGCCATCTGTACTCTGTTTTCTATGGGCTTTGTTATCCAAGCCTCATTTCAATAGGTGGGAAATCACAGGCTTTAAAAAACCTCCCACCCTGGAAAGTACCGGTGGCTGCTGGGCTGCAGAGCTTTCTCCTTCTAGGAGGTGACCCACTCGTGAGGCAACTCGTACTGCCCCTGGGGCCGTTCCTCTCCTGACAGCTAAGTGCTGCTGGGGCAATACATACCTCCACTGCCATTGGGAGGCCCTTGAGCAGAAAAGGCTGGACAATGTCTGAACTGAACTGCAGATGGCTCACTGAGTATTTGCTTTCCTCTGACTCTTCCATGGTGTACTTTAGCAGCTGCACACAGTGGGATTAGCAAAAAGTATGTAACACTTCCAGCTGTGATATGGCCCTGATACTTCCAGCTATGTAAGATGCCTCCATCTTCTCCGGTTGCTCCCATTTTTGCTGCAGAGCTTTCCAAGCCTCAGCACAGGGAATGACCTGGAGGGTAAATGGAAGAGCCTTGTGACAAAGGGGACAGGAATTGCAGCTCATTAAGGTGAGATAATTTTTGGAAACTGCAAAGAAAATGCCTTGTAGGAAAAGTAATTTCACATTGTTATTCAGGGAAGGAAAAAAACCCAAATCACTGAAAGACACAAGACAACAGGCCATTTTCCAAACACTGCCTCTCTCCTGCTAGCATCCTACCTAGGCTATGCTGGCTAGGGTATCTCTGGATCACATGTGCCTGGAAATGTCCCCAGTCAATGTCTCTCATAGTGATGGATGCAAACTGATTAAGGGATATCAAAATCTAAAGATGTATATAGGCATCTGGAGGCAATTTTTGAAGGCACCCAGTTTTCAAATAGCCCCCGTTGAAAGTGCTTAGCTGGGCAATTTTCAACCACATGTAACACAGAGGCACACTGTTACCTACCTACCTACCCACCTGCCTGTCTGCCTGTCTGCCTGCCTGCCTGCCTGCCTTTAAACACTTTGCTTTACTTACACGGGCCAGTGGTTAAAATATGTTACAGCTGGTGAGGAAGTTTTGACTGTCCCATGAATAATATGGATACAGCCCTCTGCTTCCAGCAGAGAAAAGGGGGATGGCTCCTTCCTCTGTGCATTTCGGTACAGCTGCCATCACCGCTGTTCCCCTCCTTGCATCAGTGGGAAGCCATGTAGGACAGTCTCCAAAGGAAAAATCACAATTCAGCATATCTGTGGGACCTGTCACAAGTGCATATTGAAGAAACACTGCAGAGCCCAAGCCTACCAGTGGTGGAAAGGCCAGATTCATTTCATGAGCTGCAACTGTGAAGCTGCAGAGCTGATCCCCACTGGGAAAAACAAGTTCACAGCATTCATAGCAACCTCCATGCTGCTTTCTCCTGGGGTTTTAGAAGACCTTGCACAGCAGGACATGAACGTGGTTTGGGCTTCACAAAACTACAGGGGTACAAATGATTACTGTTCATAATAGAAGGGAAAAAAACCACCCTATGCTTGAAAGCTAAAATTGCCTGAGGAACAAAACTGCTTAAATCTCGCTGTTGCTGGAAGGCAGTTCCCAGTGCAACTCTTATGGGTGTTTCTGCTGCCAGTTTCTAAAACGCAGCTGACTGTCAGATGCACTCCTTGGAAATGCCTGATTTCCAGAGGGCAAAATTTTGACAAGATTAGACAGCTTTGATTATGTGCAAAGCATTACTAAACCTCTGAATTTACATAAACTTTTCTTCGAGGCAGTAGAAATGTATACTGTTTTCAAGACATCAGTTTTACCTTTTGCACCAGTATGCACTGAATCAGCTCTTTTACTACTGTTGTGGTGGGCAGCCTGAACTGGATCCGTTTCTGAGCCAGCTGTATATATGTTTCATGAAAAAGCTAAGTGTGATTTTAGTTTTTTAATTTCTCTGTCTCCCCTCCCATTCCTTCTCTCTCCCCTCCCATTCCTTAAACTTTCAAAACTACTCTTTGAAGCAAAGAGCACGAGGAGAGGAAACGTCACGTCAAAAATTTCAATGATATGTAATTGGCACTCCTCCAGCTGCCACTGGGGCAAGAAGAGGCCATGGCTGCTGGCTTGCTGGCCCTTCAGATGGAACCGCCTTGGTGCCAGGGGTTTCCTGAGACACTTTCCTCTGGGAAGTTTCCCTGAGGTGAGGAGTATCTCTAACGTGGAGTTTCACAAGTGGCTGATTTCAGGTAGATGCTCCTCACCCATGAAAAAACCACAATCGACCTCATCAGTCAGAGGAACAAATGCCATGAACAAAACCATGTTCTCAGGGAAGGATCGTATTTTCTTGGAACCAAGGAGAAATGAGTAAGGAAAAAAGCTCTGGTATCAGTACAGCTCTACTAATAAGTAGTGTAGAGTCTTTATACTAAAAATATCTAGCTTTACATATCATTATAGTTAAAAATAAAGGCAATACATATTTCAGACAGAAATGTATAATGCTAAGAGTACTCTAGAGTAATGAGTTGTAACTCAGGGTAACTTTCAGGGGACTTCAGCAGGAGAAGAGGCATTTTTAATGTTCTTTTTAAATCTCTTCCCTTTTATAAATGACTCTGTGATTATTTAATAAAGCATAATTTTTCAAACCTGGAGCTGCCTTTCTGCAAATGATGTTATGAAGTGCCAGCTTGTCCTGGAGGGACCCAGGAAGGACAAAGGCTAGTTTTATCATTGTTGCATCTGTGTAGCTTCTCCTTGCTATATCACTGAACATATCTCCACCACGCGATGATAGTTAGGCATCCGGTGACCATGACAGCCCTACCTCCCAGCACCCCTTTATCTTCTTCTTCACCTCTCTGCTGGTATAACAAACAATCCTGCAGCAAAGGTGCAATGATGGTGAGGACAGCTGGAGTTATTGTGTGGAAATAGCAGAGGAGGGTACTGATGGGAAGTTGTGTAGGTCTTGTTTCTTCTTTCTCAGCTGCTACATCATTGTCATAGGTGAAATTTTTTTTGTTTGTTTGTCTCTTCTAATACCTAGTAATATTACCAAGAAATAACAAGTCATGATGGGTGTGGGTTCCTCTTCCTACTTCCAGTGGTACCAGGCAACATCACTCTTCAGAGGGCACAAATCAGCCCCTCTTTGTTGACTGTCCTGGGGTGCATTAAGCCCAGTATAGCTAACCAGTTGACAGAAGTGATTGTACTAATGTACTCAGCATTGGTGCAGTCTCACTTCAAGTACTGTGTGCAGTTTTGGGCTCCACAGTGTAACAAGGATATAAAATATTAGGATGTGTCCAAAGGAGGGTAAAAAAGATGATGAAAGGACTAGAGGCCATGACTTATGAGGAACAGCTGAGTATACTTGATTTGTTCAGCTTAGAGAGGGAGGGGTGATCTCATTGCTGTCTACAACTTCCTCAAAAGAGGGAGTGGAGAGGGAGGTGCTGATCTCTTCTTTCTGGTGTTTGGTGATAGGATGCAAGGGAATGGCTTAAAGCTGCATCAGAGGAAGTTCAGACTGGATATTCAGAAAAAGTTCTTCACTGAGAGGGTGGGCAAGCACTAGAACAAGATCCCCAGGGAAGAGGTCACAGCCCCAAGCCTGTTGGTGTTCAAGAAGTGTTTGCACAATGCTCATAGATATATGTTTTAACTTTTAGGTTGCCTTGTGTGAAGTCAGGATCTTCCTGTGTCCCTTCCAACTCAGGATATTCTATGATTCTAGGTCATCATGTTGGGGGCAGTGCATGCCTGTGAGATGGTTAGAAGTTTATGCCATGACTGGTGCCCTGAATGAGCTATGGAAATCAGACAATGGATATATTTTCTTACTTCAGTGGGGGTATTGTTCAGTCCTGCAAGATTCAGTGGAGGAAAGAAACAGCAATGGGGGTCCCCCAGCCCTTTCTTGGTGCATCCCTGCCTCACAGCTGGCACTTTGTCTGGACTTTAAAGTGTGATCCCTGACTGCAAGAGCTGTGTTGGAATGTGATGGGTTGACCATGGCTGGACGCCAGGTGCCCACCAAGTAGTTCTATCACTCCCCCCCCCTCTTCGCTAGACAGAGGAGAGGAGAAAAGAAAATATAACAAAGGGCTTGTGGGTCAAGATAAGGACAGG
>JANZLQ010000013.1:10927099-10949412 GCA_026212715.1 Elanus axillaris | reverse complement strand
CAGCAGCTTCTCACAGAAGCCACCCCTGTAACCCCCCCCCCACTACCAAAACCTTGCCACAGAAACCCAATACAGTTCACGGTGTACACAGACCTCTACTACACATTAGCTGATTCAACTAATCTGCAGTGGTGAAGGTGCTAATGGTAATTTTTTTACTGGATCAGAACAAATTATGGCATCCACATAAGGAGCTTTTGGCCTCTGCCATATGTTGATATTACTGTACCCATGGAAAGTGTTGAAGCCCTGCTGCTGCAGAGCAGAAACTCCATCTCCAGGGGCCTGTGTCTGTTCTACCACTCAAGGAAGCAGGGGTGTCATCTGAAGGATCCTCAGTTAGAAAGAGAGAATAATTCCCCATGAAGGTTTAAAAACTCATTTTATAAAATTAGTTTAAAATCTATTGCAATTAAAGTTACATCTTGAGAAGAAAGCTCATGGCTGCTGGGTCTGCTGCACTGAGAAAGCTCCAGAGATAGCCATGACTAATATTTGCATTTAATGACATCTTCATAAGGGAATCTAGATATCATCTGGTGCTTGTTTCTGAAAAAAGGAGTAACTATTTGTCTCTCTTGGTCACTGCCAGACTGCATTAGATTTTATGGGTTGATTGCTAGTCCCTGAGCTTATCTCAATCCCTCCCCATACATTTCCCTCAATAAGACAGCAATCTGAACTTAAATACATTTGAGAGGAGTTGTAATCAGTCATTAAATCATTTTACAGTAAGAAATATTAAGTCACTACACAGAATGCCTGAGGCCTTGTTCATTTCTTTATTTGGTTTTGAGCAAGTGCTCAGCCATGCAAACTACCATAAGGCGTGCTTCTTGTGCTGCTGTACTGGGGCATCAAGGTCCCAGAAAGGTGGTTCAACTGAAGATTAATTGGCAAAGTCAAACCAGGTTCTCCACTAGGTAAATTCTTGCAAACCTTGTTCATGAGACTGTATGTGTTCAGTTAGCTCTGTTTGTCTTTGCACACTGCCAGCACTCTTCGAATCTGCTTAGATAATGGATGTGATATAGATAGGGCTATAAAGTTTAAACCAATTACTGGTAATGCGCTATTCAAAAAAATGATAATGGAACTATATAATAGGAGTTAAATAAGCACTGATTTTTTTGATCTTTAATGATAACAGAAGTCCCATTCTTTCCCTACACGTATTCCCATTTAAAAAAAAGCTTAAGAAATTGGCACTCAAGCCACCATCTAGAAAAAACATACATCAGGTATGTATATTGAAGGCAAGACCTTCAGTTCCTTTCGAAACAATGCTGTAGATGAATAACACTGAAAACCCCAGTGAAACACAGCAATTGCCCGAGTCTGCATTCAGTCCCAAGAGTACAGAAGTTACTGTAGTCTAATGTTTATTATTTGTTTATATATTATTTGCAGTGTGCTCATGACTTGCCAGGCACAGCCCAGACTGTTAAAAAGGGGATTTCTAGCTCCGAGATGGACTATAATAGAAATGCAGGGATTATGTTTTCTCTGCACCATAATTTACAGCCTTCAGTGAAAAACTCACCAAGATATGTGATAACACAATCTAAACTAAATGTTCCAAGTAACAGATAGGTTTAGGGCAATTTCATGTTTCAACTTCCCTACAAAACACTGATGATGATTGTTTATGCAGGGAGTCTGTAAATATGGGAGCATACATGAAAGAAAGTACACAGAGCTCAGAAAAGCATTTCAGCAGTTCTTCATTAAGGCCCCAAATGAGGGTCATACAGAGGGGATTTAAGCAATCACAGCAAATCTAACCACTTGGAAAGCAAATGAATGCAATGTATTAAACCCAATTGTTTTGCACCAAGGAAGAACTGGCATCTCCTCATTGCAAAACATCAGTCATGAGGGAAAACAAGTACTACTGAGCTAAAGTCGGCTCTGGAAAGTGAATTTACAATTAGACAGATAGGATGAAAATAAAAGAAACTGGATGCTGTGGGAAGAAAGAAAGGAAGCGTGGTAAAGCATGGTGGTTCCTATGCAGCTCCACCAAGATGGAAGCCAGCAGGTAGGACCCCAAAGGGAGCCAGAAGGGGCTTTGTGCCACTCACCATGGCAATGCTTTAAAGTCAGGGAGCCAGCTGTGTGAGTGAGATCCATAGTGCTAACAGCTATGCTCAGGACAGGAGTGTCTGCTAGGTACACTGAACTGAACCAACCTGCCAAGCTCCCGAGAGAAGTACTTCGTAGGACTCTGGGATAGCTGGAGATGGGGTTACTGCCCTGGGAAGGGGTGATGAGCAGCTCTGTGCTGGTAATTCAGCTCTCATCATGCCCACACGGTCACTTGAGTTGAGGAGTATGGTGCATAACAGCCCAGTGAAGAACTTCATGTGAAAATGCCTAGAGCAGGAAACCTAGCCCAAGGCAGGCTACGTTTGGCTCAGGTTTGGCTTAGAAATACTAGACCATCCAAGGCTGTCAATATGCAAGAGAAAGCCTAGCATTTTGAGCAGGATTCTGTGCTAAATGCCATTTTTATAGCACTATTGAATGTAATTTAAACTGATTACTGGAAGAGAATATCAATAGGTCATAATAATGGTAGAAAATTTCACATTATTCGCCCATTTTCTGGGTCAGTGTGGGTCATCCTGCTGATGACTTGGTTTCAGAGCACCCTGGGGGAGACCCAGGTCAGCCAGGATCACTGAGAGAGGAGAGCACGTTGGTAGGAGAGGCACCAACTGTAGGAAAGTGTCAGCTGCCAAAGGAGATTCTGGCATTGCAAGGGCCAGTGTCTGAACTGTGGGAGATGCAATACCCTTGGTGGTGAGGCTAAAACCTCCTTCTGTGAGCAGTTGGCTCTGCCTCAGGGGAGGCACTGAAGCCACCCCATCGCTGTGCTCGGCTGGGCCAGGGAAAACGTCCATGGGCACTTCTGGCTCATGGCAAATGCAGAGCGTTCCATTCACCACAGGGATGGAGCACAGGCATGGGCTGTTACCAGGGCTCAGGTGACATGTAATAACTCATTATGCTGCAGTAATTTGATTGTATGTCTAGCCTGAAGATGTATCTGTTATCACTCAGTGCCTTGCATTTGTGATGAGCTGAATGACATGTCCCCATCAAGCAGACATTTGCTTGAATGCGTAATGAATAATCATCTGGAACCTAGTTTTGTCCCCCTGTTGGTGTGAGCAGTCCCATGGCTTTCTGTGGGTGTTTTTGCAGTGGAGAAGAAGCACTAAGCATGAACACGGATGTCAGAAGCAGCCTATATTACTACCAGTTCTGATCATCCAAGTGCATCTCTGCTTGAGGATCAACATTTCACAATTCTTCATTGATCAAATGCTGAAACTTTCCAATGAGCTGGGGTTTTCTGCTTCATTTGTTGTTATTTTTCAAGTGACAAAAGGCAGAGTGATCTCCAGCCCTTTGAGAATTTGATGCCATGCCATGAGGGCAGTGGGACCAAGATTTAGAACACATCTCCTGCCTCCCTTACACAGCTAACTCATACCTGCCCTGGAGAGCAAGGCAAGTGAGCAAGAGGCATGAGAAAACCTCATCCTCCCACTCTGTCATGCAGATTGTTGGCTTTGCTAATGATTTTATTGCTACTTATTGGTTTGACATGTGTCAACACATACAACAGTGCAAAGAGAGGAGCTAACACCCCCCCTTAGCAAGCAGGTGGAAATAAGGTGCCCCGAGGAGGCTGGCAGGTTTCAACTAACATAAGTATCTTAATAATCTCACTCAAGAGTACCGAAACAGAAACAAGCGTTCAAGAGACTCGAAGAAAAAGACCTGGAAAATGGAAATGTGAAAGGGGTCCCCGAGAGGCTGGGGGGCAAGGTCTGGAAGGACAATGGTGGCAGAGCTCTGAGGCTTGAGCTGGAGCTATTCTCCTACCAATACTCATGGCACAAAGCAGTGTGATCAGGCCCAAAGCATTATCCCCGCAGGCTGACCACAGCAGGGTTTTGGGAGGTTACCCAGGCTGGGTGGAACCTGTCAAGGCAGTGGATCGCTGTGCTGGTACCACCCATGGTAAGCCCCGTGGCAAGGTGGGATGCTGCCACATCTCTTCAGCTGGGAAGCAGTGGCACAAGCCCATGCAATGGGGCTCCCAGTGTGAGCTAATGTCCTCTCTCCTACAAAAGCTCTTCCTTTGTTTCTTCAGCTTAACCTAACAGAAATTGTTCAGATCAGAACAGTTTCTTTGGGTATGCAGGAGGAGTTATTGGCTCAGCAAACTAAACACCAATAAAACTGGGATAATGAGCCATTATTTATGCAGTGGAGCCATTATGCTTTTATTTATTGCACTCACTGTAATTACAGTTTCACCAGACCTGACAGTAACACATCCTTTAATGATGTACCCAAAGAAAGGATTTATTTGAAAAAGAAAAATCCCACAAGTGTTAGTCATAACTTAACTTTCTACTGGAAATTTTTAGGAAGGGAGAGAGAAAATACAAATAATGGATTTAGAAAATATGTTTGTTTGGTTTTTAACTCCTCGTCGTGTTTCCAACCTCCCCATCACTCTGAAAGGTCACACAGTGAAAGCTGCTGTTGTACTGCTAAACCCTGACAGCAGTAGTGGCTGCTTTATAGCTAATACACTAGCACATGCAGAGATGCTTGTGCAAAAGTGATTGATAGTAAGCACAGAACACCCCTTAGACAATAAAACTTGCCTTATGGCAGCTTCACCGGGTCTCACATTTTTGGCATCATCAGGTCTCTCACGTCTCTCAGGTTTTCGGATTAGTAGTCTCACCTGAGTTCTGCACTGTCATCAAAATTTGAGTCTCCTATTCAGTTGTCTAATCCACACTTCCTTCAAATAAAGTGAGACTTCACTTGTAAGTTTGATGTAACCTGTTATTTGTTTGGCATGTTTCAGCTACTTCACCTGACACAAGGACTAATTTTCATTGTGAGCATGTCTTGCTCAGAGAGGGGACAGCCTTCTGTACTTGGTAACTGCAAACAAACACAGAAGCTTCAGTCCCTCTCTGCTAGGACTTACAGCTTTGCAATATTACTGTCTGACTGTTTCTCTCCTTTACGAAGATGTTTAGAGGCCTCAGCCAAAACCAAGACCCAAGAGTGCAACAACCACACAGAAAATGCAGCCACCTGTGAGACCCACTACAGCCATACTTGACTTGAGCTTAATTTTTTTCCCAGTGTATACATTCAAAATGAAAACCCCATGGACTGGATAAACCATGTAGCTTGGTCCTCCTGCCTTAGAGATCTGGATCTGTGCTGAGCAACTCCTAAGGTCAGCATCCTGGGTAGGAGCATGTCTCAGGAGATGCCATTTCTAGGTACCTGACTGCATTTGCACTGAGGGGACATGGAGTAATCCTGAACGTGGTGGGAGTTCAAGTGCCATAATTCTGGATTGGGTCCAACTTTCTTCCAGCACCTTTTCTTGACTGATCTGTTATTTAGTGCTCAGGCACTGGGGACATCCACAGTGGTGCAAGTGCGGAGTGTTTGCAGCCTCTGAGGCTGCGATTGGCACTGAGCTGGAGGGGAGCTGACAGCTCCTCACAGCAACTCCAGCAACATCACCAATAACAAGCAATGGGGGGGAAGCATAGCTTCAGTGTGGTGAAAAATGAAAACCCCACCGAGAATGAGCAAAATATGCAGAAGTTCCTGAAGCTTAATTATTTTTTTGTTTAAAAGTTTGCAGCCTTTTTGTGCTACTCCTGTCCCACGTGGGGCTGTGCTCAAATAACTTATTTGCTGTTTGTTCTGCCAGCAGAGTAACAATCTCTTAACTTCTGTTTCTGCTTTCTTTAAATGAAAGTCTGTCCCCACGTTTAATCTCTGAAGTCACCCCCTGGGTTTCTTCATGATTGTCTTTGTAATCCATGTTGACTGGTTTACTGAAGAGAAGTACCAGTTGCTCATAGCCAGGGGAACATGCCTGCATTTATTTACATCTGAAAGCAAGCAAGCAAAACTTAGAATGATTTGTGGCTTTACAAACTTTTTCTGAAACTGTACAGCATTTATCATAGCCAGGCCTGGCATCCTTCCTCCCATGTGGTTTGCTGCAGTGAATTGTGAAGTCTTATCTTGGATTCGGTTGTTAGCTCTTCAGGACTAAGGTGCTAGCCTCCGTGATTTAATGACATTCATTGGGTCACATAGACCAGAACTATTTATGAAAAACTGCAGGAGTCCCCTTTCTTGTGATGAAAGTAATTAGGGATTCAGAATTTGCTTCCTGCTCCTGTTCAGCTAGAATTCCCAGCTGCGCTGAGCATTCGTGCCAGAAGGCGTCAAATACATTAGGCTACTTGCAGAAAGAGATGGGAACAACGAGGCAGGGGAAATCAAATAAGCAGCCATGAAAAAGTTACTCATAATATTCACCCAGGTCTATGAAGGCTTCATTAAATGACTCCTTGGGCAGTGTCAAAAGAGCAAAAGAAACATTTGAGCCTATAATTGCTTTTGCTGCAAAGGCAGTGGGCAGAAGATTGATCCAAAATCCCAGCATGAGATAGTTTCTCCAGGAAGAGCATGTTAGGATGTTAGAGTTAACCCCTTGATGGTGTCACCAAATCTTTTGGAGTCTGTCCAGGTTTACAGGATGAATTTTGTGGCTATCTTTGTCAAGACACCAAAGCCAAAGTTACTGCCACAATGTGACTGAATTCAAGTGGCTGACAGAGCTGACCTTAGCACCGATAAAACAGAAGCTACAACAATGTGTTCACCAGAGTTTAAACAGAACAGAAGATTTTAGTTGCTGGCAACAGAACCATAACAGGTTGCACGTGAACAGTGAGTCTGTCTGTCTAAATGATACGGATGTCAGTACAGCATCTGTGGTGGGAGCCAGGAGACTATTAACTACACTGAAGAAAAGGGGAGAAGAATTCCAAGTTTATTCCATAGCACAACTGACACCCATAAAAATGGCATGTTTTTCTGACCAAGACTAGGTCTGTGCTGCAGCTGGGGCTAAGCAGGGCAGATCAGGTCTTTGGAACCTGTGCCCGCACAGGGGCCAGTGGGTATATTTTTCCCTGGTGGATGCTTTGAAAGGCTGCTGCCCTCCTCTCTCTCTCTCTCCTTTTCCTGTTCACATCCAGGGTAGGAGTTTGCAGCATCGACCACTCAGTGCAGAATATAATTGCCACAGTAGAGAGAATTGCCACAGAAGAACTGCTGACCATGCTTTGATGGGGTAGAGCTTGGAGAGGTTCAGGGATAGCAAAGGTGGTCAGAGGTACAGAGGGACTTTCATACAAAGAACGACTGAGTAAGGGTCTCTCTCCACCTGAAAAGTAAGTGATTGGCAGAGGACAGGATGAAGGTCTCTAAACTCTCTCATGAGCAGAACTGGGTGGCTGAATAAGGACCAGCTTTTCAGTTCTCAATGCCAGAATGAGGAGATGTTAAATGAAACAGGTGAGTGCCAAGTTCAACACCAGCAAGGCAGCAAGTGACTTTTTGCCTAGCACGTAGATTGGCTCCAGAGCACCTCAGCACAAGATGTTATAGATACTGAAAGTTCTGGAGATGAAGACAGCTCAGTGAAGAAGTGAGTCTGAGATCAGAAATATCATTAGGTCCAATGAGATTAGAAATATCATAGGAAAAATACCTGGCTCAGGAAGTCCTTGAACCTTAAGGAGTAGGAATCAGGGAGAGTGGGTGGGGAAAACATCACACACACACACTTGTCCTTCTCTTATTCATTTCCCTAGGCATTCACTTTGGCCACACTGTGACACTTGATCTCTCAGGCTATATAGACCTTTTGTCTGATTCAGTGAGGTAGTCTTATGTTTCACACACACTTGCATCTGCATGTGTATAGAAAATTAACAGAAATATTAGGTGTTCCTCAGGATAGTTTGCTTATCATTTTGGATGATATTTAAAGCACATATTTCTTTCTTCATGTATAGCATCTATCTGCGTGTGCTGTTAAATGACTTATACTCCGGTTATATAGTCCCTCAGATTTCAGCTGATCAGATATGTTAAAAGCCTGATCCTCAGGAGGGGGCTTAGCCATTGGAACAAATCCATCCGTTGAGGTCTTAAAATGTTGATGCTTCAGTGTCTCTAGTCATGTGTGCTTTAGCCAGGCACAATACAGAGGCAACAGGATGAAATATTAGGGTGTGGGGTTTTCAGGAGTGGATGATCCAACAGATTTTTCCAGCCTCACCCGACCTAGAGAATCTAAAAGGCATAAACATCTCAGTGTGAGCTGGACACCTAAGGCTTCCTCTGTAGTCTCTTGAGAGGAATTGGTTTGTTCAGTTTATAACTCATCTGACCTGTTCCAGCTACTTGCTTTATGATAAGGTGAATACTACTCTAGAAGTGTCTGTTCTCTCCACAGACTATACAGGGAGCCTCAGGGAAGCGGGTCAGACGTTAACATTTACAAGAGTTAGAACAGCTTCATTCTCTGAGTAATTTCCAGGTCTAGTTTACTAAAAGTGCCTGGGGATTCACAACTCTACCAACATCTTCTGTTTTTAAATGATAAGTTCCACAGGTGTTCTACTATTATTGAAGAAAAATACTGTGCCAAATTCAGTCGTGTCATCAAAACTCTGTGAATCCAGTGAAATTTCACAACTGATTAATTTAGTCACCTGGACAGGTGTTTTGATGAGATTCATTCATTTTAATACTGTATGTAAATGCATTTCTTATCTTGGTAAGCATATTGGCTTTTGAATAAATTCATTGTAAAGTAAAACAAGAACACAGAATTCTTCAGAGATGCTCTGAGAGTTATCTTGTTTGCCTGTTCAGTAGAACTTCATGGAAATTCATAAGAACTGCAGAATTATTTCAAAAGCAATCACAAGACATACACTGTGCATTTCTGTTTGTTCCTTATGCTTGGATTGAATTCAACACCAGGAAGAGAAAAAATCAAGGACTGATCTCTTTCTTAAAGTCTGGAGTTTTTTGTGCAGCGAGACAAAATAAAAACCAGTCATTCTCTTTCTGTCCTGAAGTATGATCCCTCATGAGAAAGCAGATCAAACAGACCTAATACAAATATACTCCCATTAGTTTTTATTGCCATGGCAGGTCAATGTGATTCGTTTGGCTTCCCATATGACTTTTTGAATGTAAGTATTTTCAAAAGGGACTCAATGAATGCAAATAAATCCTAGCCCTATGGGTCACTCTTTAACCTGAACCAATGCAAATTTTATTCAGTGTCGTGCTTGTGGACCAAAGCTTAAGAGAGACTTTTTTACCTAATCTCTTTTCATCTCCGCAGACTCTCTAACGAAAGTGACATGAAGGTGAAATAATTTGCTGTGCCCAGAGAGTCCTTCATTTTTAAGATTCTCTCACCAGTAGTTTCTGCTTTTAAGTTTAAGCACATCATTTGGACCAGTTTGATTATACAGGCGGGTCTCTTGGGGCCTTCCACAGTTCATTTTGGGGTGAAAATCTGCTTAACCATCCTGTCTGGATCATGTATCCAATATGCTACATCAGTGGACTGAAGTGTGTGAAGGGACATATGTCTGGAAGGGGGAAGGAGGATGTCAGTGCTGCTGTACATCTTGGTCTCACCTACACAAGCACATTTGAGACAAAGGTGTGTGGCTGCCCAGGGCAATAGAAAGGTCTCCAAGTCCCTTGTCTGAAGGTACCCATGACAGGCAGCTGGGGGTCTCGCCAGCTGAGCTTATCTCAGCCCCACGACACAGCAGTAACTGCAGCGTGCTAATGAAGCGAAGCTGTGGTTTAACCTGAACTTTCCAATTCCTGCTTTCAAGCACACAGATAAATCCAAGCATTTTATTGCCTGAAATAGCTTCTTATTCAGCATTAGACTCTAGAAGGTAATGTTAGAAATCTCATAACTGCTTCTTGGGGTTTTTTCCCCAAAGCAAAAACTCAGCTACACACATTCAACTTCAGACTAGAAAATATGAACGGACCATGTCCTCTATATTTTGAGCAAATAGGACTTTACCCTGAGGTAAGACATGGGCAAGAGAAACACGAATGATGAGCACTACTACTACTACACTGTTCCTAAGTCAGGATTCACAAGTCAGGATTCCCTCGTCCCACAGATCCTGACAGTGGGATTTATGTTACTTAATATTAGACTTTTAAATTGGAACTGGTCACAGTGGGTTAATTTTATAGTCAATGGGGGGAAGTAGTCTCTGGTAAGGTGATGCGGCTGAGCCATCCAGGACTGTGTTTTAGGATTACATAAATCCCCCATACGGTTGCCATTTTCTGCCCATTATGTATAAAATGGCCACTAGTTTTGACTGAAATACATAATTTTTGCAATCTACATTAGGGTGAGTGAATTCCGTTCTTTGGTTGATAGATATTATGTCTAGGATGGCTATATACATTTGATAACATTTCAGATAAAATTCATTTTCCCTGGCCCTCCCCCAATGGGAAAAACATCCCCAAAAGCAGATTTTTCATAGCCCAAACCACCAACAGCTAAATGGTAGGTAGGTTTACCTATGTTCCTTTACTTTTATAGGCTGAAATAATAAATCAACTTCAGTAGGAGACTTCTGCATAGAGAGCACAGACCGATGCTATGGGATTCAGGCATCAGCGTAAAGTCTCCAACAGCAGTGAGCTTCTTTTGCACCCCCAAGGAAGGCGAATGGTGTGGTAGAGCTGTGGCAGAAGTAGCCTCAGGCGGGAAACGTGATGCTGTGAGTGACACCCGCTCCCCATCTGTCTGGAGAAAAAAAGTCTGTGCTGGCGAGTGAACAAGGAGCGAAGGGAAGCACTGAATTTCTCAAGAGGAGGAAGCCAGAAAGATGCGCTGATTTCCTCTATTGGACATAGATGCCAGTGTTAAGTTGGCTTTTTTTTCTGAGCTGGATAGAAGTCTGAAAGATAATTTTATCACTGTAAATGACAGTGCTTAAGGCAGAGACTTTTTAGCATCCATAGGCATTAAAGCTGAGATGTAAATGGGAACAAAGGAACATATCTAAAAACTGCTTGGATACAAAATAGTTGATAACCACCCTATAATTCTCTCCACTGCATGGTATATGCTTCCTACAATGAAGACATCTATTGTTCATGCAGAAGCTCTGCCTGCTCCAAGAAAGAGTGAAAATAAAAATTGCATTTACATAATAAAAATGTGTTTAACACAATTCATTTGGTCAAATTCCGCTCTGGAGGAAACTGACTTTGCAGACAGTGGATTGGCTTGGTAGGAAGCACCTATATCTTAAAAGCTGTTAAAGAAAGGGTGGTTGTCTTGGCTGTCTTCCCACAAATTAAGAAGCTGATTGCAGAGTCTGTGTTAACAATATCAGACATTTGCCTCTCATTTGTGAATATCGCTTAATCACTTTTCCCCAAAATGTGATTTTATGAAGATGTGATTGATGAAGTTTCATGCTGAGTATTTACTTCTGGTGAGATCACCCAGGGATTTCTCAGGAGATGTGGTTGGGAAGCTCTGGCCCTGTAATTAGCATGAGAATAGTTTGTCAGTAGAAAGCAGAGAGATACTTTGTTAGGAGAAGAATGTATGAAAATTATTCAACTGTCTTTGCTGCTCTTTCTTGCTACTGTTTAAATATGCAAATAGTTACCTCAGAAGTTAGTTGTGTACCTAAAGGGAGCCCTACATAGAAGTATTAAGTACTGTGTATAGACAGTATTCCTTTTGAATAACTTCCAAAAAAGCTCCCAGAACACCATGCCTTTGTATTCAGTCAGACTGTGGTCATTTTCCTGAATTAAAAAAAAAACAGTTTCACTTCTATTTAAGATATGATGCTTCTACCAGCATCTGGTGAGGCTGAACCTCTGATGATGTTGCCTGTCATTCTCTGCAGTGTACATGTCTTTTAATATACCCGCATACTATCTACAGGTAGTATTTAGTGATATTTATTTTATCTTCTGCTCCTGCAAAAGAAAGAAAGCAGTGGAAAGGAGTTATGGCTTTTAGGTGTGCTCTGTGTTCTTCCACACATGCAGGATGCAGCTAGACATCTAGAAGATCCTGGATACACCCAGAGAAGGGACTTAGAGGTTTGTGAATGGATTCATCTGTCTCTGCAGCTTTGTCTACCTCACTGGGAAGCGAGGCAAGCAATCTATTGCTAATCTTAATGCGAACCTGCTGCTGGGAGCTTGCAGGGAGGGATGCTGAGATCTCTGTCTTCCCACCCTGAGAAGAGTCCAGGCAACACTGGGGGAACTACAGACAAGCTTGGCTGGAGGAATGTATGTCACATGTGCCTTCCAAAAGGCCAATGAGCCCATGGTACTCTGGAGCCTTGCATTTATCAACATTTAAGTCCATGCAAGCAAAGCATAGTGTAGAGTTGTGGCTAATAACCTCTTCGAAATATGCATCCACACTGGTCCAAAATACTCTCTGTGATGTTCTAGAGTATTTCTGCTGAACTGTTGGAGTATATCAAATGTCTGAGCAGGCTGACTGTTAGTGAGAAAATGCTGGGTGCTCTTCTTAAAGTTGACCGAGCACCATTTAGGGCATTTGCCAGCCATCTTCCCTGAGTAACACTCTGAAGGCAGAAACAGCAGAATCCCATTTTTTGATGTTCAGCTGGCATAGAGGAATAAGGGAATGGTAACTGTTACCTATTTCAAAGCTTTGGTATCCTCGTGAGGAGCAGTATGTGCACAGCTCCACTAATCCTTCTGTATTTCATGGTAATTTCATTTATTGTCTCACTGCCTTTGCTCTTATTAAAGTAGTTCACAGAGGTGTCGTTCCTCAGTTTAGCTCAGTAACGAAACCAAGTACCTCATCACTTGCTACGGGAGAGAAAAACAGATGTCTTTTAGGCTGTTTTCTTATACTGTCTTTTTTTACTGTCTTCATATGTCAGCTTTAGTCAACAGGGGAAACAGTACTCTTAAACTGCAAGCAAGAGAATGTTGTCATTCCTTGGGCTCATTCAAAACTCTTGAGGTGCCAGGAGAGTTTTGTAAAGAATATACCCTGTGTAACGGCTTCCATGAAACTGTGCTTCACTCCCATCCATCAGGATTAAACCAGATTTATGTTGAAACCAGCCTGCAGAATAATTATGTCTCTGGAAAAGACATATACATGCAGATTAACGGCAGCCAGCACCGGGAGCTGAGTAACAAAAAGTCTCTCTTCCTCTCTGTTTGGGAGGGATTTAATCATCAGACACTCTCCTGCTCCCATGGAGTTCAAGAGAAGTGGCAGAGCATGCCTTGGGCTTTCAAAAATAGCCTGCATTAAAATAATATCAAAATGTCCATGGTATGAGACATATGAGAAAGAGAAGCAGTATCATGGGGTTCTTGCTGCATGGTAGCTGAGGAACATCACATAATCACTAAAAAGCAATACAGCCCAATACCACGTAAAACTCCTTTGACAGTTTTAGCTAAGTAGTGTCTGCCTACCTTTCTTCTAGAGACCCATGTTCCTGCAAGTTTCTTAAGATCCACCAGCTGCAGAGCAAATAAATATATTGCTTTAAAGGGCTGATCTAAATGATGGAAATAATTGACTAGGGGCAACCTTTACTAATGATTTGATAAAGCATTTTGAATTCTAGTTCACAAAATTTGACCAAATTATTATTGGTTTTAGGTCATGATTTGAAGGAAAGCTATCACTCTAGGATATTTTGACTAAGCTGATCACTCTCTTTTAGAAGGAAATTTATGCAAAATTCTAACGCATTCATTTAGTTCTAGATATGATAATTAGCCATTTAATATCAATTGGCATTTTCCTGTGGCTATAAACTAGCTGCTACGAATCAAGCCTGTCACTTCTTTACAGTCCTTCCCCTCCTCAGAGTAACAGCCCAATTTATCACCTCATTATACAAATTTTATGCCAGCGTATCTTCTCTCAGTTCTGCGGAATTGCAGAATGAAAGTGAAGGCATGCAATGGCATATAAATGTCTCAAAGTCTTTAGAATTCACAGTTTTCCTAGTCTCTCACAGTACTGAAAGTGCCATTAATTCTTGGTGAATGGTATTCTCTACTTCAGCCCTGATTTTCCTCCACTCATTAGTTCTTACAGTAGACACAAATCAGAATATCCTTCTGGATCAGCTCAGAACTCTTCAGGCTTTTTGCTCCCCTGACTCCACACCTGGTACATCTTTCCAAATACTTTTCTTTAGTGGTTAAAGAAGACCTTCTATTCCAATTTTGTCCTGTTAGAGTGTCTCCCAAGGAGCTTGTCTTTTGTCTCTCTTCCCTCACTTTGATTCCTCCTCCTACTAAGCTTCCACTTCTTCAAGCCTTGAAGACATTTCTGAGTAGAAACTAAAACTTTGCTGGTTTTACCTTTTCCATACAGTATTTAACTCTGTTTCATAAACTTTTAACTTTGTTATGTGGATTCTTATAACCCATAAGTAATATTGTATAAATTATAATACTATTCTGCATTCAAATTCAACTATTTGCCTTGCCTTATTAGTCTCATATATCACACCTTGCCAGAATTTTTTATTTTGCACCTATTTCAAGGAGGGATCCAAGTGTGACCTGGGTGGGAGTACATGCAGTGCTTTTGTAAGTGTTACCAGTGTGGAGATAATGAGAGAGAAAGAGATAACGCCCTTGTAAAAAGTCTGACCTAACTCTACTAACCTCTAGTACTTATAAAATAATTTATCTGTAAAAAAACAAAAAAAAACCCCAAAAAACAAACCCAAACTATTCATGTGCTTCTACTTCCAAAGATTGTTTTCCTCTTCTCTTCTTAAGGACAGTATTCCCAATCTGGATTTTGTTCCAAAGTCAGGGTACTATATTTTTCTTAATATATTAGAAAATTTATAACAGTTTCACCTTCAGAAAAGTTTGTTGTCCCCCTTTTTTTTGTTGAAATACAAATTCTCCACTCTGAAGATTATTAGATTACGTTTCATCTCTCTTACCACATTTTAAAAAAATTCTTTTCAGTTTTCCATCCTTTTTTGCTTGTTTTCTTTTGTACTGAATAAATTATCCAGATCAGGAGATGAGGCCTCTGTGTGCGAGGTATTAGGGTTTTTTTCATGGTTTAAAACATTGCAAACTCTTTCATATTACAACTCCAAATCCCTGGCTCAGCTGATTTGCCCACAGTGGAACTTCGTGCAGTCCGAACAGGACATAGCAGCTCTAAATCAGACCAATACGCTGCTGCCACAGGAGTGAGTGGGCGGTCAGAGACCTTTCTGCTCCAGCCCATGGCTTCTTCTCTGCAGATTTGCCTGTGCTCCCCGCAGACACACCAACACTTCCTTGGGAACAACAAAATAACTGCCAGAAGTTTCTCCTAGATATCTCCCTCCTAAAGCCTCCTGTACGCTGTTGCATATGTGCATATGCCATACGTGTGTGGGGTAACACACTGTCTTTGCTGCTGTCTGTGACATGAAGGTCAGAGGCTCCAGGGTTCATTAGTGGTCCCTACTGAGAAACTTTTCGCTCTTTTTTTCAATCAGACTAAAAGAACCCTTTCTGTATTCATTATAAAACCTGCACTCCAATTCTACTTCAGCCTGACCTCTGCCTAATGTGCTCGAGATGAAAGGATTTCCCAGTCCATTTGGTAAATTACTGTAAATTTTCTGCAAGTGCCCTCTGACAGTGGACACAGAGCAATTAACAACTCTCTTTTTCCAGAAGGGTTATGTACAAACAACTCGGACCATAAGTGCTTGTGACACCCTCACAAGGCTGTGTAGGACACAGTGCCTGATTAAGGCTCTAATTTAATACTGGGTCGGTCGCTGCTGCCCGCAAGGCAGTTTCCCCGGGTTTTTTTGGTGCTGCCAAACCTCCCTGGGGATCCCCGGGGGAACTAAGTCATAACAGATGATCATCATTGGTTTTAATGCCACTTGTATTGCTTAATCATTTTCACTGTTTATTATCGTAGGAAGATGCTATTAAAAGAGAACATGGCTTTATCTGGTACGTTCAGAGTTTTTAGACTCCGTGTCTCATTAGGTTGCATCATTTTGGTGGAAGGTATATTCTCTGGATTTGTAAACCACACTCTGCACCTGCTGCATTTGGATAATTCAATTCCATGACTGGTAACTAATGAAAATTAACATGGGTATGTCTCCAAACTCATGGGACAGAGAGGTGAAGAGAGAAGAGCAGTTCTTGCTCTGTCTCTCCAGCTGTGGTGTGTTGCCATACATTGGGTTTCCAACTCCACAAAGATCAACCTCACACACTTGTAGGGTTTAATGGGCTCCAGATGTCAGGAAAGAAAAAGCAACAAGTCAGCTCTCTGCCAGGAACGTGCCTAACCTTTGGTGACCTTCTTTGTTTAGAAGATATCAGAATCTTCTCAGCATCATTAGCAGTAATTAAGAATTCGTTTTAAGGGAGTTTATAGTGTTTGACACTTCTTCTGTGACAACACGTGTCCTCGGGCCCATGAGGAGGAAAGCAGGGCAGGGAAGAGCAGCTGAACTGCAAAGGAGGGGTTCCCAGCAGGGCCCAGTGCTGGCCCCATCGCCGTCCCACTGAGCTCTGAGTTGAACAGACCTCACAGAGGCAGGATTAGACCCACGGCCCCCACCTTGGCTGCTTGTCCTCGCTCACGTGGCACCTCGGGAACCTGCATAAAGCCACACGTTGTACAAACCCACCTTTCTTCTGCTGTCAGAACCGCGTGGCCCAGCGGACGGTGACCAAAGCAGGTCTGTCCCAGCTCCCAGCTCCCGTATGCTGCTGTAGGACAGAGACACACCTCAGAAGAGCCGGCGGGAGGGTGACCACCACTAACCAGCACCTTGGTGATGCTTTATCTGCCTGTCCGGGAGACAGCCCACCGGGGAAAGGCAGCAGACCCCAGCACGCTCAAGGGCCATCCCGCCCTACGATGTGTACTGCTTAAAGCACGATGGGCTTCAGCATCATGGGAATGCTGACAGAGTAGTTTGCAATATATAACCCATTGCTTTTTAAAAGCTTCAGACTTTTTCTGATATCTTCTTAACCAAACAGTAAATGTCCTCACTGCTTTTAGTAAGTGGCTGTTCCAATGCCACTTGTCACTCAGTCACTGCATGGGGTTGGGCAGAATTTGTAAATTCAGCTGCAAATTTCTTGCAAGGTGTGTTTCAGCTGGAAACAGAGGTTTGCTGGAATAAATGGTTCTCTACAAGAACAAACTAATTTTATTACACATTTCAGAAAACACGAGATACAAAACTTTCAGTAATGAGTTATGTATTTATTTTGTCTTATCTGAACATTTTGAGTTTCATTTCAAAATTGATTTTACTTTGTTATAGGTTCTTAGCTGAAAAGTTTTAAAGTTGAAACAATGATTGATTCTATGTTTTAAAAATTCTATGTTTTAAGAATTATTATGGTAATTTTATGTCAGAAGACATTTAGAACATCAGAATAACTTTCCCCAAATCTGTGAATTCCTCATGAAGGAAACGTTCCAACTCCCATCCAATTTTTGAATTAATGCTGGCAATTCTTGTTAGTCATGAAGCAGGATGAAGAACAGAATGAAAGAGAAACATATCTTTTAGCTGAAACATTCAGTTAGCAAGTCAAGAAAAAGAAAAAAAAAACACCTCACAATGCAAGGCTTGCTTTTACCATTATAAGACTGAAGACATTTTTTTCTTTTTAGGCTTTTTCCTTTTCAGAGTTAGGAAGAGGAAAACAAAGGCCAAAAGGAAGATACAAAGTTTATGCAAATACTAAGACTGCTTTAAAAAATAAGTTTGTTTTATACGTTAAGCAAATATGAATTACAAACCAGGACTGACATATCTGTCAAGGCTCACTGATACAGTGTGAGAAACAATCTTCATCTGTTGAGTGAAAAAGAGGTTTTAATCAGAAATCAAATAGAAAGAAAGGCTGGTGTGTTGTCAAACTGTGGGTGCTACCCGAGCACCGAGGGTGTTAGTGCAAGCTGCAGCACAGCCTCCTGCTCTCCTGGTGGGCAGCTCTTGCCCTGAGGGGAATCGTGAGAGATGATTGTACCTCCACTCTCATTAAGCTTCAAAATTGCCATGTTATCAGGGTATCTGCAAGCCTAAAGCAGGCGGTACTTCATCAGCTTATCCTCAGATTTGGAAAGGTTTTAGCAGGGACAATTATATCTATCTAAACATATATCTGTATCTATATCCATAACCATATCTACATCTATATCAAATAAAAGTTTAGGTTTTGGACTAATCAACTGAGAAAAAAGGAAAAGTTGTGCTTCACATTATGCCTAAACATCTCTGTCACATAAACAAAAAGTTAGTGATCAGCTTTTGTTGGTTGTTTTTTTTTTCATATTAAAACTGACAGACAAAAGCAAGGCTTTTGTTTTTCTCATCTTTTTTGTTGTGAGATATAAATGTATTTCATTGTGATTTTGTTACTTGAAAGTAAATATACTGCAAATTGTTCAGAAACAATAGATTTTCTATTTAATATGCTTGTACTATAGAGATAAACTAGAAGAGCTGCCTGGAAAAGGAGTAATGAAGGTGATTACATGAAGTTTAGGATGAAACCATAATATTTTCTACCTGTGAACACAGGATAAACTGTGGAGCTATCACTTCTTCATAAGAGTGAAGCTGTTTTTTGAAGAGTTTTTCCTGGCCTCCAAACCTTCAGGTTAAGGTGTACTTGCAGTTGGTTACTCTTCCGTGGTGCTCCAATTCAATAAGACCTCAGGTGAGGAGCAGAACCTGGCTCAGGTATTGCAAGCTGCAGATCAGAGCTGATTTGGCTTTTCATATCCTGCTTGCACTTACAGCAGCTGACTGTTCAGTGTGTGCTCTGCAAACTTCTTTTTGCAGAAGTTCATGTTTTCAGTCCCTCTGTTTAGTGAAAGTAGGGCCTAATCCATTTAGCATCCTCCACATTGCTCATGAAGAGGTGAGCAAGTAGTGGGATCAGTTTGGTGCCTAATGGTGTGCCCAAGATACAGCCAGTGCCTCATATTTGAAGATGAATTCACAAAAGATGGGGGAAATAATTTCAATTGTTTCAGTGATGTAACTGATCTACAAGTCTTAATGTAAATCTTGTTATTGTAATGGATTAATATGTCATGGTGACTTCTCAGTCATTTCATGTTTGGGTATGAGTATTGTTGCTAGGGTCACCCTGTTTCTTTTTTGGGTTAAATGTTACTGGACTACATTAGAAGTAGTAGGGGTTATCTTGCAGAGCGGTGAAGTGTATTTTAAGATTATTTTCTTGTAGCCCATGGGAGCATGTGGTGATCTGTTGTTGGGTTTGACCTGTGGTGAACTAATTAAAGTGAAGATGGTAGTGTCTTACCCTGGTGTCTTCTCACAGATTTGTAAATCAGCTTTAGAACTGTGCATGGCAGCCACAGGGCTGCATGTGGTAAGTCCTCCGGGAGTAATGTGTTTCCCACATAACCTTAGGCAGTTGATGCTGCTGGTGTTCTTTTTTTTCTTTATGCTGTAGCATCTCTATATCATAACTGTCACAGCTTCTCAGCTGAAAATTGAAAGAAGCCCCACATCTTCTAAAATCATGATTCGTTTAAGTAACCTAGCTGAAGCTTGAATCTTATACTTTACTATGTATGATATGGAAACCAAGGCTTCTTTATGCTTGAAATCCATCAGAACAAATTCTGAAAGGCAGAAATGGGAGATAGCAACAAAACAGACGTTTTCTCATTTTCCTTATACATATAACTCTATATCTGATTTCTGTGTTTCTTACAGAAGTTCAGATTTTTTTCCTGCAAACATAAATCCCAGAACTTAATGGGTTTCAGTAACTAGGGTGTTTTTACCATCACATGAAGCTGAATTAAAGTGAGTTCTTCCAGTGCAGAGGAGAGGAATCGATAGTTTGAATCCAGGTCCAAACTATGTGGATTGGCTGTGTCTGTGTTTTGTTGAAGTTAAAGTGGTCCCCATCCCTCAGTCAGCCTCACCAGGACAGTTCAGGCTGCAGTACTATGTTGTGTTTCCAGGATGGGCTGCACAAAATATACAACATCAGCCTAAACTTCTAGAAGCACGTGACTCCTGGGTTACTTTGGGCACCTTGCAGGAGGCACCTTTTCCTGTTAATGCTGGGTTTTTGTGGTTTTAAAGGCATCTGTGGAAAATTTCTTGGTGGTAAGAGTGTCATGGGGATGCGGGTAACAGCTACCCGCATCGCCGCTCCTGGCATGTGGGTGCACCTGCAGGCACGGGGAAGTGTCAGCGAGGGTGCTGTGGCAGAAGTGAGCATCAGGTCACAGATTACTCTGGCTGCATTGTCACACACCTCCCTGGGCCATCATCCAGGGCAGCTCCCACCCTCACCCGTGGTCCTTACCATGACTCGGCAGGGCAAGGCAGCCTGCAGACCGCTCTCCTGGCAGAGCTGCACCTCTGCCTGGTGCTCCATGCGCAGGGGGACAAGGAAACAGGCACCTTCTGCCCAAGCAGCTCTGCCATTTGCTTCCTTTTGAAAAATGGTATCTAATAAGAACAGGAAGATGAAACATAAAGAGAAAACTGTATTTCAGTTCTGCAGTTCTAAAGGTCTGTAGGCATCAGCCCTTCAGGGACTCTTGCAAGATATCCTGCAGAGAAGCAAGCGTTGAGAAATGGTGGGTCAGCGATTTTATGCAAGTACTTCTTCTAAGGCAAAGAACTATTTTGGGTAATTGTTTACATTGTTTCAGTGATTCAGACTGTTCATAAGGTATACATAGACCACACTTCCCCAGCGTGCTGATAAAAGAGAGACAGGCTGAAACAGGTGAAGGCACAGCTTTTTGAATGCTGCAGTGGAGGGATACTGTGGGATGAATGTTACTAAGAAAATACTATTACCATGGTGTACACATCCCACCAAACCTTCCCAACTGCAGCCTGATGGAGGACACCAAAGTCCAGTTTGGACTGCAAACTCCTACGCGGGTGATCAGTGAGCAGTGAGATGAGAGGGATGGAGGCAAGGTGAGGAGAGTACAAAGCTGGTGAGGACAGTCCAAAGCCAGTGAGAACTTGGGACAGATGAGGCCAAGGCTGTGGCAGTCATTTGGGATATGGTAGCCAAAGGTGGGGACATGGGCACGTCAAAGAATATCCTCTCCATCTTCAGTGTGTGCTTTGGGTGCTGTCCAGCTACTTTTGACTCTGAGTGTGTCAGGGCTTGATAAGAGTCCCCGAGGAACATCTGAACTGCTTAGCCTGGAGCATAGCACAGGGAGGCCGAAATGTTTGGTGCTCCAGTACCACACATGGAATTTCACTTTCAAGCACTTGGTTCATATATTTAGGCTGCAGCAAATTTGTGTTAGGACCTTGCGACCATACTAGGAGACAGCTGATGGAGCTGGTTGAATAAACAGATAAAACAAACATTTTGTGAGGACATAAAAGTCAATTATATAAAATGATACATCAGCGTAACAGTACCACACAAGATGCCTTCTCTAGTGGTAGAAAACCCAAGAGATGTGAAATAAAGCATCTGCCACAGTGCTATCTGAAGTCACTTTGTTTTGGCAGGTAAGGACAAATCACACTTTGAAGTTTTTTAAGCATGCACACAATGCACACATGGAAATAAAATTGCCTTTTACCAGAATAGCTTTTCCCACTGTAACTAACGCACTGGAATAGTAGTGAAAAGATAAAAGTAGTAACAAGAAAGATAAGCAAGTTCTGCCACTCATCATGCAGAGAAAGTACTTAGGCAAACAGTGAACATATGGCATTTTTCTTCTGCTGAGCAACATGTGTGCAGTTCTGGGCCCCACAATTTAAGAGGATGTGGAGTTCCTTGAATGCATCCAGAGGACAACAAAGCTGGTGAAAGGGCTGGAGGGAATGTCCTGTGAGGTTCAGTGAAGGACTTTGGGTTTGCCTAGTTTGGAGAGAAGGCGGCTGAGGGGTGACCTCATTGCTCTCTACAGATTCCTGAGGAGGGGACGTGGAAAGGGAGGTGCTGAGCTCTTCTCCCTGGGATCCAGTGACAGGACATGTGGGAGTGGTTCAAAGCTGCTCCAGGGGGAGTTTAGACTGGACATTAGGAAACATTTCCTTACCAAGAGGGTGGTCAAACACTGGAATAGGCTTGCTAGAGAGGTGGTTGATCCACCAAGCCTGTCAGTGTTTAAAGGGCATTTGGACAATGCCCTTAACAACATGCTTTAGCTTTTAGTTAGCCCTGAAGTGGCCATGCAGTTGGACTAGACAACCATCGTAGGTCCCTTCCAATTGAAAATTCTTCTCTTTCTCTCCTCTCCTCTCCTCTCCTCTCCTCTCCTCTCCTCTCCTCTCCTCTCC
>JANZLQ010000013.1:10911852-10923772 GCA_026212715.1 Elanus axillaris | reverse complement strand
GGACTTTTTTGGGGGGGGGGAGGTGTAGTGTTTCTTGTCATAATAGAATTCTGGAAAAATATTGTGTTTAAGAAAGCTAAAATTTGTCATGAAATTCCAAGATTTAGGTCCTATTACACTAGGGAAGATCATAAAAACAGCATCTGGATTTTATTCCTCTCCTACAGCTAGTGTTGCCCAGTGTGATCAGTACAACCACATCAAGGGTTGTACATCTGAGCACCAGAAAAAAAGGGAGCAGGAGGGAAGAAAATCAAACCCAACAGAAGCTCTAAAGACCTATGTCCCTACTGGGTTTTCCTTAGCGGCATAAGTACTGGGTGTCTTTGTCTGTGTTATGCCACCCAACAAGTGAGCGCTCGATCCTTGCTCCTTCTCTCGTTTGCCCTTTTGGGATGAATAAGCAGGAGGGCAATCTGGAGCTATCATCTCCCTTTTGCAAATATATATATCAGACTTCTGCTTGATTATCTTCTCACAAATCTGTAGTAAACATGTTAAGAACCAGGTGGAGCATATCATATTGTAAAATGTTACAGGAAGCTCCCAGATTATGTATGAAAGGTCAGGCCCAAACATCTTATTATTCTGTTATACTCTCCAAGATGTCATATGAATTCATCAGTCTTTTTATTGCAAGTCATTAATTCAATTGCAGAAATTGATGAATTACATTTATTTAGAATATATTTGGAATAGACAACGATGTTTTTCACCTGCACTATTAACTTCCTTATATTTATTGAAATATACTTGAACTCAGATCAAGCATCTGAGTGGAAATTTATTTTTCAGAAAATCAACTTTTTTTCTATAAACTCATAAATTCAGTTGATGGGAGTAAAATTTGTCTTCCATTAGTATACAATGAAAATACTTCTTTTCTCCTTCTATTTCTGTGAAAATGAAGGCATTAGCAAATTTGTAACCATCTTAAATTGACTGGAAAATTTGTATGGGATATTCCAGAAGAAATTAGATTACAGATTAGTTAACAAATATCTTGCAATTTTATATGCAGAGAGAAATATAAACCAGGTGCTCTTTAATCAGGAAAGAAGAACTGGAGTTTATAATAAGTAATGGCTGTTTAATATTCCTTTTATATTGCATAAATATAAACTGGGATCTGCAGGTACCTATTTATTTGTCTGTGAAACTATCTTCAGATGGCAAAATGAATCTAGCAGAGGACACTCACATTTACACTGTACACAAACCAAAATAATGTCTGGGACCCCACTTGAATATGGAAGGACTTCAGGATTTCAGCTCGGTGGGATAGATCCTGCCAGCTAATCTGTACAATTATAGCTAGAAAGGAGAAGGTGTTGTGAGATCTGGTTTTATTTCTCATTACCCTACTCCATTTGATTTGTAATACATTGAGTTAATTTTCCCCAGGCTGAGTCTGTTTTGCCTATGGTGGTGATTAGTGAATGATCTCTCTCCTGTCCTTATCTCAACCCACAAGCCCTTTGTTAATATTTTCCTCTCCCCTGTCCAGTGAAGGAGGGAGGGAGTGATAGAACAGCTTTGGTGGGCACCTGGCATCCAGCCATGGTCAAGCCATCACACAGCTCATCCAGCTGCACCTCCTCACAGTTTTTTCTACCTATTTGCCTTATAGCAGAAGAGGCTGGAGAGGGCTGGGACAGGGGCTTGCAGACTCTGGTCCAAGCAGGTCCTCTCTGGGGATCCCTGATGCCTCGCATCTTCCCCGAGGAGCAGAGGTGCTGAGGGCTCCTCACCAGCTGAGTGATGGGTTTCTCCAGGCTTCATAAAATGGGTTTCTCCAGGCTTCATAAAACCGAGGACCCTTGGGGGTCCCTCAGGTGACCAAAAGCCACCTTTGCAGTTTTTGGGGAGCTGCAGCAGCTGCTGAGCATGCACCTGTGCTCCATCTCATCCCCTGCCACTGGGGGCTCCAGGCTCTGGGTGCTGGCAGAGACCCCATGGAGAGGAAAACCTGCTGTGCTTTCAGGAGTGACACCTGGGCAGTGAATAGCAACCAGGTGGCAGGTTCTCTACACCAGGTCTCATGTCTCTCTCGTGAGAAAATTCAAGCTGTTAAGGGCACCCTCAAAAACTTTCCAGTACTTCAGCCGCAGAGGGACAAACCTGGCTTTGTTACCTACTGTGGAGAACATAGAAAGGAAGCTGGCTTTAGAGGAGTTTATCAGGGTTATGAGGTAGAAAATGGGCATGCTTCTTAATAATTTATAATTGTAAACATTTCCTTCCCCAGATACGGTATTTCCCTGCTCCCTGTAAAATTTGTCTCTCTTAGGCATTGTTACTCTGTATATATCTTTCCCCTACTGAGAACTGCCCTGCTCTATTTAATATCTTTCTTACGCTCCTTTCTAGTAGATAGTCTTCCAGCTGGTTTCTCAAGGGACGATACCATGTGTTTTAGCCATGTGAAGCAGCTGGAAATGGCAGACACCAATGAAAAAAATATCCCATAAGCCAACCCAAGCAAAAGGAAGGGAGGATCTGTTCCAAATACTCAGTGAAGAAATCAAGCAAGATTTCTTCTTGCTTGAAGAAAGCAAATCAAGCTAGATGTGAATATCTGTCCCCAAAGGGGCGGCAGCTCTGACAGCCTCTATGGCTTCAGAGATTTTGGGGACAATCACCCCTCGCCCACCCACCAGAAGCTGATGGATGTCATGTCGGTTTGCATTTGCCCTTGATTCACCTGTTACAGGCCATGCACATTGTGCAATGGCTTTACTATCTCCTTCCTAGCAGCAGTACCAGAGTAGGCAGCAGCAGCCCCAAGGCCAAGGGTGTCCAAGCACCTCTCCTGGCTCTGGTGAAAAGCAGGATGGCTCATGACCGGTGTGGTAAGCTCTGTGCTACAGACATATCACTATGACCTCTTACAACCAAAAGAGCTCTGCGACCTGATGTTAGTACTACCAACAGAGACAAAATATGAGCTCTGAAAATGGAAACCTGTTTCCTCTTGGGTTACCCAAAGCCAGGGATTTTGAGCATTTCTGCTGTTTAAAGTTCAAAAAACTTTCTCTAGGTGCTGAGACAGAAAACATTACTGCAGGGCGAGGTATTATTTTTCTCTCTATCATTCTTGCCAAACAGCACATAATGAGCTGACAATGAAATGCCCACAAAAATCATTAGCTTGTTGTTTTCATTTTAATACCATTTTTGGCCTCTTCTCTAATCAGTCAGTCTTAACTTCACAATTCCCAAATAAATGCTGTGTACACAAATTCAAGTAAATGTTCTTGCAGAACTTTAACTCCTCCTTGTTATTGGTAAGCTGCAGGAATGAGGCCCTATTTGACAGGATTTGAAAGGCCAAATCTGTTAGTACCTTGTTATGAAAAGTGTTTAGTGAAAGCAAATACAAAAGCTGACTGAAGCAATATTCTCAAGATTATTTATTACTATTCTCTAAAAAGAAAGAAAGAAAGAAAGAAAGTCTCCCTGGAGATTCAGCTGACACAAAATAATTACAGCAGAAGGTGTTAAAGAGTGGTTCCACTTTCAATGGGAAGTGGAGAAAAATTAGCAACTTGTTTTTTACAGCTTCGTCCCTCCATCCTCTATCCAAAATGTGGATGAACTCCACACCTTTGCCATTACCCAGGGGAAGGGGAGTGAAGACATTTCTTAGAGTTTAGAGGCTAAAAAAAGCAATTTCTTATGCAGAGCAAATTGGAACATAATCTGATATCAAATAACAACAGGGGTGTTATTACCTGGCAAACAGAACTGGAAATGTAGATAAGATCCTTAGCTGAGATTTTCTTGAACTACCAGCAGAAAGGTAAAGTTATGTCTGAAGAGCTATAAGTTTTTACTTCATCAAGAAAAATAACCCATGGGTTTTTATTTAACAGTAAGGGACAAAGAACATACCTTACAATAGAACTATATTTGCCAGTGGGCTACCATTTAATGCATGTACTAGCATAGGGCTAGTGTTTATGCTGTGTTTAACTTGCACATAGAAAAGGCCTACAAAGAATTATTCAAGAAAGTTCAGCTGTTAAAAAAAATAGAAGAATTGAGAATATCAAAAGATGTGATGCAGTATTGTGAGTAGGATTCATTGACCACAATGATAGCTTTGTTATCCTATTCATTTAGGAAACAACGTGTCTCTGGCTATTTTGAAAGCAATATCTGATAACTGAATTCCATTTTTGTATTTCCAAAATATTAGGATTCTGTTCTTTATTTCATAAAAATTACCATCTTCATATATATTTTCCTATTTCCTCCTCAGAAGAGAACTGCATTACCATTCCTTCATCTCAGGAACGCATAGGCATCAAGATAGGGATAGTAACCTGGTAATAACTCAAACTTCTCATACAGATTCATAACCATCTAAATATTGGAATAAAAAGCTCAGCTTCAAGACGGTAGATTGTGTAGGAACTATGTAAAATTCAGTACTTCAGCAGATAATTAGTCAGAGTTCCAGTGCTTTTTTTGTAACTAACATTTTTGGTTCCATTACTTTTTCTCTGTACTTCTAAAATAATCCAAGTGATGCCAGAATGCCATGGATCTCTACCTTCTATTGAAGGTAGGAGGTCTGACTACACAAAGTGTTCTCGCCATCACTCAAAGCAACTTTTGTGTCTGATTAAATGCATGATTCAAATTACCAAGTGTTAAGATCCTAAGTTTCCCATCTAGTTCATACAGACAGGTAAATAATTCCAAAGAACTAATTAGAGCAACTAAGTAAACAGTATGAGTGGTTACTCAATGTCACTAGCTCAATTAATGAAAAAAATTGCTTTTGTAGAAATAAGTTTCTGGACTGATTTATAAACTAAACATTAAGTACCCCCACTTTGTAGTTATTAATGGTGTTAAGTATTTGCACCTTGGCATAAGCTTTCCTCTAGACTTAACAAGAAATAGAAAGCAAGTTGATATTCAGAAAACACACACAGGAAAGAAATCTTGGCTGAAACTGTTTAAAAGCACGGTATGGGCACTGTGACCTTATTCTGTTCCTAATGAGATCTAAGATTGCTTTATTAGTTAGACCTGAAAATTAGTAGCTATCGGTACTTCAGAGACAAAAAATTTGCAGTACTGCTTTCAACTGAAAGTACTGAGTAACTTCATTTGGGAGTGCTTGGTAGCTTTCTCCTGGTTCATTAATTAGGGAAAAGAACCTCTCTCCAGTAGGTGTGATCAGAAATGTAATCCCCTATGAAATGCACTGGGAGGTGCAGGGGTAAAAGCTCAGCAAAACAGGAGTAGACCATCTGAGGGGCCAAGGGCAGATTGAGCACTGCCTGCTTAAGAACACCTGGGCAGATTGTAGCCTTTTGGATAATAATCTGAATAATAACTGATAATAATCAGTTAAATTTTGGGGTTACTGCCAAAATTTGAAATCAGTCAGGAATGGGAGCTTGTAAAGAGAGCCAGAGATTGTACAGGAAGAGCAGAGGAAGAAAAAAACCTGTGAGGAGTTGCTGATACACTACAGCGTCATGCTGCCATCCAGAGGGACCTCAACAGGCTGGAGAAATGGGCTGACAGGAGCCTCATGAAACTCAACAAAGGGAAATGCAAAATCCTGCAGCAGGTGGAGAAGAATCCCATGAACCAATACAGGCTGAGGGCTGTCTGACCAGAAACCAGATCTACAGAATTGGACTTGGGGGTCCTGCTGGGCACCACGTTGACCATGAGCTGGCAACACACCCTCATGGTAAAAATGGTCATCAGCATCCTTGTCTGCACGAGGTAGAGTATTACCAGCAGGTTGACAGGGATGATCCTTCCTCTCTGCTCAGCACTGGTGAGACACATCTGAAATGCTGGTCCAGGTCAGGGCTCCCCAGCACATGGGAGACAGGAACATACTGTGGTGAGCCCAGCAAAAAGTCAAAAAGGTGATGGGGGGACTGGAGGAGCTTTCACAATTAAAGAGCTGGAACTGTTCAGTCTGGAGAAGAGAAGGAATGAAGCAGGAGCCAGGCTTTTCTTGATGGCATCCATTGACAGGACAAGAGGCAGTGGGCAAAAATTAAAACCCATGAAATTTCATCTTAACATAAGAAAAAAAATTGTTACTGTGAGAGTGGTCAAACACTGGCACAGGTTGTCCAGAGAGGTTGTAGGGTCTCCATACCTGGAGATGTTCAGACCCTGACTGGACACAGTCTTCTAGCTGACCCTGCTTTAGCAGTGATGTTGGACTACATGATATCCAGAGAAGTCCCTTCCAACCTCAACAATTCTGTGAACCATTTTGTCCTACTATGTGATAAGGTGAGTTTAGGAAAATGATATCACCTCATTTAAAAGCAGAGCAATTTGTCTTGTTTAAAGTGATAGTTGTGCTGGACACTATGTGCCAGTCTGCATGAGATACCAACTTCCATGAACCAGGTTTAAAAACAATATTGCAGCTTACAAATGTACTAGATGATCTAATAAAAGATATTACTGCTACCCACAAACATGGTCTAGCTCATCTCTGCACAGTCACTATTCAAAATCAAATGACAGTTCTGCAACAGGATTTTTTTATTTGGGGATACAGCTTTTTAATTGTTCCCTACCTATTCTTGTTTTTGTATGGCTGCTAATGTCTTTATATGATGGCAAGTAGATGAGACATATTGTTCTTCATTAGTAACAAAATTTATTACAGGAGAGGTACACTGCAAAGAGCTGTGCTGGGAACTGGGTGTCCTTCCTCAACTGGAAAGGGAGAATTCCTCAAACTACAGCCATTGGGGCATTACAGTAATTACATCAATTCTCCTGGGTATAATTTACATAAATTATAAAATAAAAATGGAAAACTGAAATAAAAGAAGTAACTCATATGAAGGAGGGAGATAGACTGCACTGTTTGGGTTATGATAGTATCTTTTTATTTCTCAAACCAGTGTGGGATCTGGTATAGTATTTTCTGAAATTATTTGCAAATCATTAGCAAGCTATCTAGCTAAGGAAGCAAACTATTACATTTAGGATTGTAAGATAAACAGCACTATTACAGAAGTGTTTTTCTTTTGTACCTCCAACCCCTTGCACCACCCCCAAGAGGTACAGAGATTGAACAAGTTCATCAGCAGAGAGAGTTGGGGGTGTTTAACCTTGAAAACAGAAGGCTTATGGGGCATCCAACTGCTGTCATCAACCACCAACACGAGTTTTAAAAAAAACAGAGCCAGGCTTTTCTCAGGATGCACAGCAGAAAGGCCAGAGATGATGGTCTCAGCTTGTAGCAAGGGAAATTACATCCAGATGTAAGAAAAAAAAATGTCCCCTGTGAAGGTTGTAAAGCACAGGTCTGGGCTGCCCAGGGGACTGTGGGATGTCCATCCTTGGAAGTTCAAAACTCAGGCAGACAAGGCACTGAACAGCCTGATCTAACTTTGAAGTGAGCTCTGCTTTGAGCAGGGAGTTGGACTAAGTGATCTTCAAATGGCCCTTCCAACCTGAACTATTGTATGGTTCTACTGTGTAATTCCAACTCAAGTATTTCTTAGAGACCCCAATCCAATAAATCTCAAAATAAATCTGCTAGAGACATTAGAGGAATACCATTTCTTTCCTTGCTCAAACTAGTCATGAAAGATACTGATAATATGAAAATTATTGACAAGTGGAAAAAAAAAGATAATAGCTGCAGTTGCAGCTCTGTTCTTTGGGAGATATGTTTTAGTGCTCTTCCTTTGTCCTTTCTGAATTGCAAGCTCCTGGAATTTACACAGTGTTATTTAAAATGACACTTTAGTGGGTTTTTTATTCAGTTGCCTATTACCACAATGAGACTATCAAGTCAAGAACTATTATTTACACAAAATACATGACGAGAAAATGGTGTACTCTATGTTCCTCACTTAGGTATTTTTATACCTGATACCTTTTCCTTCAAGATGCTATTGAAACTAGAAGATAAACATGTTGGATAATGATAAAAGATATGAATGGGAACAAGGCATTGGATGAGAAATTTTATAGAAGAAAACCCTTTATGACACAGAAGCTCCCAGATGGAGCAAGGCTTGAGAAATCACCTGGGAAACACTGTTTTGAAAGGCACCCTCAGAGTGAAAAAAAGGCTTTTACAGACTAAAAAGTCCTTTTTCTGAGAAGATGGAAGATTGAAAGTGCCTCTGCTATGGCTGAGGAACAAATGAATGCAGAAAAAATAGTTACAGAACCCACTGGAAGATAAGATCAATAGTATTAACTGTAGTCCAGAATCAGACTGGCACATGAGAGAAATACACCAAAAGGAAAAATGCAATAAACCCCCAAGTTGTGAACTTCACTTGACTCTGGTAAATAGTTCTGTCAGTCTTTTAAGGTCTGTGGTAGCTCTTGTGGAACCAAATGGAAAATGAAGCAGTGGTTATTTGTTCCTTGCATAATTCAAAAACTAATAGTAATCACTTCTGGTGGTTTATTATTGCAATAGATTAAGTTGCCTATAGTACTAATTGAGCAGAGTCCTGCTGACTACAGAGAAAATCAAAACAGCTTATCTGAAGCTCTGATTAATAAAAAAAGTAATCTCCCTTTGTGTAAGAGTGTTCCCTAACTTTTAAAATTAAAATTAAAAACCTGAATTTCATGCCTTGGAGTCTTCCACACAAACAGTTGTTTCTGCTTACAAATCCACCATGGGCAAAATGGAACAACATGAGGGAGGACTCATCTGGGGCAATTAATTTTTCTGCCAGTGATTTAAGCTCGCTGTGCAGTAAGAGCCATTCTTTCTAGTTCTTCTCTGAGGTATCCCCGTTTTCAAGGAAGTATGTGTCCAACATATTCCTTAAAAAATGGGTGAAATTCTTCCAGTGTGAATGCACTGCTTTATGGAAATATTAATGGAGGAAGAGTATCACATGAAAGCAGCTGGATGTCTGGGTCAGAAGGAGGCTGAAATCTAACCTAATCCCATCACCCAAAACTGTGGTGTCCCCATGACAGCCGCAGACCAATTAGCCTTTTTCCTCAAAACTGGGAACACTATGAATGGGGAGAATGGGCAAGCTCACATCAGCAGTAGAGAGAGCCAGAATGACTATTCCTTGGGGAAAAACTAACATGCTGCTCCAGTGAGACATGCACGTGTTGCTGGCTGTCTTGTCAGGGGAAAGACTGGAGATAGCAATTGGAAGTTGAACCATTAGAAGAAGCACAAATCCTGCAACCCCAGCCACCTGACCTCTCCGAAGGCTTGACCCCAGACCCATGGTCCCTCCAGTATCCAGCCACAGACCTCCTGTCCTACTCATTGGCTAGTCTGGCTTGAAGCTTGCTGGCAGATTGCACACAGGGAAGAGGGGACACTCACACAGCAGATAGCTAGGGACAGAGCTTTGTAAGGAGGTGGGACAGACTGAGGTCCTCAGACTCAGGGCCTGGCCAGGCAAATATACTGACCAGCACCTGGTTACACGTGGTTATCTCCCGGTTATGACCTTAACCCTTTTTTCCCTACACTTGTTCCTCTCCTGTCAACCTTGATGCCTCCCTTTAGTTCTCCCCCTAAATCCTGTGTAATAAGTTTAAAACAGTTCCACAATCCCCCCCCCCAACTCATAATAAGATTGCTCTTTCCCATAAGACACATGGTAATCTTTTTTTCTTCTTCTTACCTTTGGAAAGTTGCGCCTGAACCTCTGCCTCTTCAAGGTTGCACTTGAGTGGTTCGTAAAGTGGCCCATCGATCAGCTTTTTCAGGTCTGTGTATCTGTGCGTTTCATGTATTTATTTATTTTCCTGTTTCTTGACTTTGTTTTTATGCTGAATAGCCATTAATCAGCTATCCTTACAAGGTAAACATTAAGAAAACAGAGTCTTAAGGCTAAATGAGCTACAGACTGTCTAGTAATTTCACTTGACTAACATAAACTCATGATTTGGGAGATGATTTTTGAAGGAGCCTAGCACCAGCAGCTCCTCTGGCTTGAACACCAGCCAGGTATGCTGAACACAGGGAGACCCAGGACCTTCTGCCTTCAGGTGCTGCTGGTGAAATCCCAACGCTGCACTCCAAAATTCTCTGAGCACAACTGCTGCAGGGCCCCAACTCCTCTCATAGTGACCTGGTTTGCCACAGGCACTTTGAGTGTGACTTGTCTCATGCAATTCACAAAGCTGGACAACTTGTGTGAACTAATAACGAGGCTCCCTCCATAATCAATAAAGAGAGAGAGAGGCAAACCCAGAAGATGAGTCATCCCACTTTTCCTACCTAGCTGCCTCAGGATGAAGAAAAAATCTTTTGGAGATTTCTTTCTCTCTGTTGCCTACAGAGGAGTCAAGGCAATTAACTTTGTCTAAACACCTCACTTTCCAATAGCATGGTTGGGTGTGATAACTTCCACTGCTACACGGAAAGGTGGACATTATCTACATGATTCAGGACTTCTTGAGTGGCTGTAATCAAACCCCCCATCTCTATGTGCCTAATGGCCTCTCTGGAGCCCATTTGCTCTCAGGGGACTATCTGTTACTCACATCATGTGCAGTACTGGGCACGATGAAGCCAGAAAGGGACCTCAGCAAGGAAACCCACATGCTTTCTCCTCCTTTCAAGATGTCATGCAGCTGGCCGGCAGCAGTTTAGGCAGCCAACTGTTCAATGTGCTCAAAGCCATGAGAACATGCTGATTTCTACACAAATACCACTATTATTGTTGGTATTATTATGCAAGTAGTTGATCTATTAGTAGTATTTTTGTATCCTAGAATTTAAATGTGTTTAAAAACACCAAGTGGAAGAGTAAGGCAAATGAAATGGGGAAAACAATATTCTGTAACATGTGGTGTACTTGTATCCCAGCAAATGGCACATTACGCCTGGAAACCTCCCACGCTGTGGCATGTCAGAGCTGAAAAGGCAGCTCCAAACTCACTCTTCAGTGGGTGGAAAGCCACCAAGCACTTCCATGAGGGGTGAGCACAAGCCAAAATACCCTGAAGGGGGCTCTGGTTAGGAAGCTGCTCGCCACATGTGTAGCCATGAAGTTGAATATTGTTCATCATTCAGGGAGAAAGCTCCTCTCAAATTATTTGTTCTCTCCTCAGAGGGAAGGGAAAATCTTCATCTTGCCTTCCTCAGAAAATTTTAGGCACTTGATTATTGCTAGAAACATTGAAGGATTTTAAATATGGAAATGTCAGCAAAGGAAGTTCAGCCAAGTCAAAAAGTAAGGATGAGAAAAACATACATTCTCTTGTATATTAAGAAAAATGCAGACAATCTTTTCATTGAAATGCTGGATTGGAGTTTTTGAAATGTTGCAAGGACAGTGTCTGAGGCTTTGGCTTCCCTGAGGAAATCAGCTCAAAATGTGACCAAGCCTGGATAAAATCCTAATCTAAATACCCTCCAAAGAAATCACTTGGATTTTCAGTGTCTGAAGGGTCTATCCTTTCCTAGCAGGCTCACAGTTCTCATCAGTGAGCATGTTCCTTTCCCACAGACCATATGAACATCTGAACTCAAAGCTACCAGACAAAAATTAGGCTTCTCTGGTGATTGTGTTTTCCAGCTGGCCAGGGGTGGGCAGATGCTCCTCTCCTGTGCTCTGGGCAACTCCCTTGGTAATGTCCAGGCTGGACAGAAAAGGCAGACTGATTTTTTGATGGAAGGAACAAAATATAGAGTAGGAAGGAAGAAATACACTGTGAAATGGAGTCAAATGAAATTAGAGTTTGTGAAGAAAAGCTGAAATCAGTATAAGGATACTTGATTTGAAGGGTTTATGCCAAAATGTGACAGGTTAGTTCTACCAGTCACTGTTCATAGAGGATAGTTAAAAAGAAGTCTGTGTCAGAGCTTCTGTGAGAAGCTGCTAGAAGCTTCCCCGGCTCCAAGTCGCACCCACCTCTGGCCCAGGCCGAGCCCATCAGCGGCGGCTGTAGTGCCTCTGGG
>JANZLQ010000013.1:10893395-10911752 GCA_026212715.1 Elanus axillaris | reverse complement strand
GGGGGGAAGACTGAGCAAGTGGCTGCATGGTGCTTTGTTGCCAGCTGGGCTTAAACCATGACAGTGATGCAGAAGTCATGACAGACAGAACCCAGAGATTTTCAGGAAACATCAGCAGGAAGATTGGAAGAGCAATGAAGAAATTGGAATATGAGATGCTGCAGAGATCTACAAGAGTAGTGATTGACCAAATCAGTGATTGACCAAAAAGCACCTAATGTCCATCTTTTAGTGTAAGTCTAAAAAGGATAGATTGAAGGTTATCTAGCCCATAATCTTTGTGTGGAAATATTACATACATGGAGCAAAGCACACAGGTGTGGTTAGGTTGGCATTCCCAGAGATTGTAGAATCATGGAATCATAGAATCATAGAACGGTTTGGGTAGAAGGGATCTTTAAAGGTCATCTAGTCCAACCCCCCATCAATGAGCAGGGACACCTTCCACTAGACCAGGTTGCTCAGAGCTCCATCCAGGAATGGGGCATCTACAACTTCTCTGGACAATCTGTTCCAGTGTTTCACCATCCTCGTTGTAAAAAATTTCTTCCTTATACCTAGTCTAAATCTACCCTCTTTTAGTTTAAAATGATCACCCCTTCTCCTATTGCAACAGGCCCTGCTAAAAAGTTTGTCCCCATCTTTCTTATAATCCCCCTTTAAGTACTGGAAGGCTGCAATAAGGTGTCCTTGGAGCCTTCTCTTCTCCAGCCGAACAACCCCAACTCTCTCAGCCTGTCTTCACAGGAGAAGTGTTCCAGTCCTCTGATCATTTTTGTGGCCCTCCTCTGGACCTGCTCCAACAGGTCCATGTCTTTCCTGTGCTGAGGGCCCCAGAGCTGAACACAGTCTTGCAGGTGGGATTTCACCAGAGCAGACTAGAGGGGCAGATTCACCTCCCTCGACCTGCTAGCCATGCTTTTCTGATGCAGGCCAGGATACATTGGAATTTTTATTCTGAGATTTAATTGTTTGTTTGTTTGTTTGTTTGTTCGGGGTTTTTTGTTTTATTCATGTGCTGTAGGCATCCAGTACATGAAATATGAAGAGCCTCCCCTGCTTGTAATTTATAAGATAAATTTTGTTCCAGTTTCCTTCTGCTAGACTGGGTAAAGCCTAACTTTGGTAGTTTTAGAAGGAAGGTTTTGAGCAGTCCCTGTAGTTCTATACTTCTCAAGTAAAGCCTTGAGAGCTTTGGTGTTTTCTACACCATTTGAACTTTTTATTTTGTGGATATTATTTCTAAAAATCACATGCTTCCTTTTAGGTATTGTTCCAAGGGAAATAAAGTTCCATTTATAGAAGTGGAAGCAAATGGGATTTTGGAGATCACTGTCACATCAGTTTTTGCATGTGAACTTCTCAAGGTTAAAGCTGCTTGTTACACCCTTGCTAGGACCCTCTGAGAGCTCTTAGCACCTGCTTTCAAAAAAGACCAGTTCTGTGTTCATTGTGCTGAGCATTGTCTTACATTGTACAAAATCCGCCAGGGAAAACTGGGGATATTCAGCTCCAATTTCTGTCAGAGCTGCAGACACCAACACAATGCAATTACGCTTGCAGACACCTTCCTTGCAGAAGGTGCATACGTCTTGTCTCATCTCATTGACATTCTACAGGAGCCTTGGCTGAGGGTTTTGGGAATTCAGCCCTTCTGCTGTCGAAAACTATTCCATCTTACATCAAATGCACCAATTCTGGCAGGACAGCTTATGTGCCTGAGCTTAAAACTAACTCTACAAATGTTTCAGCAAGTTAAATTTGACAGCACAAGTGTCCATGCACAATGAGCGCTCCAGAAGCAGAGGTTCAGAGAAAGGGAATTCAGCACATTCAAGACTCCTCTCCCTTTGAAGGAAATACCTGCTCTCCTTAAGACTTCTGCCAAAATGTAGGGTTTGAATCCCAGATTTCATGGGTGCCACCAGCTGCTTGGCTAGCCTTCCTCTGAACTCCATGAAGTAGGATTTTACTTTTCTTCATCAAACAGCAGAAAGTCACAGGGATGCTCCGAGATCTGCTTCCCACGTGAACTTCCAAGCATCCTCTGCTTCCATACTGACACCAAGACCCACTTGCCCAGTGGCACCCAAGAGGCTCCAACCAGGAGCTGGCTCGGGCACATAAAATGAAAGGGGATTTTTAGGGTGCTCTCATGACAAGGCCTCCAATGTACCAGTCCTTTTGTTATTGGAGATTCAGAGGTGAAATATACCTGAAGAGGATTACTGATATATTATTATAAGGAGGTGGCAGAAGCCTTATAGTGTGTGTGATAAGTGTTAGACTCTTTGCTTGAGATGACATCAGCTTATCTGTCTGCGGGTAATACCAATAGTACAAAGTCAATTTGAGATGAGCCTTTTGTATCACTGAGAAATAAAGCATGCCAGCTTAGCTGTAGCACTGAAATGATGCAGTGCATCACCAAGTGTGCAGGTCCTGTGAACATTCATTTTGGGTCTATGCTACTTAATTTCCATCATTCAGACGCAATTCATTTTTTTCATAAATCCCTTCAGAGTTAGTGAGAGCCCAGTGATAAGTCTTGTCCTTCCAGAATACTGAGCTCAGCAACACTCAATATTGGAAAATCGAGAAATATAGCACTGCAATGCACAGCCACACTGCCTTTACTCTGCTTCCTTGCTTTCCCATTAAGGCCACCTATAACCAGTGAGTATGATCTGAAAGCACTCTGTAGGTTTACTGATGTGAAATATAGTTACAGTGTGGCGTAATATGTACAAGACTGATGGGGTCAAGGGCTCATGCAGTTTAACACAGGCTGAGTTTTTTGAAGGGCTAAATGGTTGAACATAAGGCAAAGAGATATAGATCCTGCTCACTCCTGTGCAATGGAAAGTACAAATGTGTCTTCTATAGGTATGCTGGGACAGTATACTGGCTGAGTTAGGTTTGTAACAGTGTGTCCTCTAAGGCTGTGTTTCTATTTCTCAAGACATCAAATGTTTGAGTTGTTCTTAAAAAAAACACCATAAAAAGGTATACACTATCACAGCACAACCTTATCACCGCACTAAAACATTTTGTTGTTGAATTTCTTAGAACCATTTTTTTAAACACAAGATAAATACCTTCCTGCAGGAATGAATGGACACATGCACAGCTATTCTAGTGCAAAGATCTGAGATAACTACTGTAGCAGGGTAATTGTAAAAGACACCTATGGGCTGCCTTTGCCTCTACATTTTGTTACTGTGAGATGCATAGCAGAAGGAAATAGGGAAATTCTATTAATCGTCCCATTAAACTGTGTTGTCAGCCAGTCCTTAGAGCATTCAAGGATGTATCTTCTTGCAGTTATTTATATCACTCAAAAAAGAAAACCGCTGACTGCAGAAAACTTGACTTCAAATTATCTGGTATTTGAAACCTTTGTACTGGGGCCATATTTCCAGCTGACAGACAAGTTTCAGGCTTCCCCACTGTTTCTAACTCCAGTGCTTTTTGTTCTGTCGGAGAGCATCCTGCCTGCAGGTACAGGAGGCTCTGCGGTCCTGCAGCCCCCGGGGCTGGTGAATGGCAAAGGCAGGCACCCCCTCTCCTCATTGACGCCTGTTGTTCAAAGTTCGCCCTGCCACCTGAGGCATTAGTGTACCTTCCAATATCCTTAGAGGAAACAAAGATGAGCAGAGATATTGAATGTGCATAAATATTCATGTATTTGCATCAATTCAGCTGCTACGTGGCAGGATCCTGCACCCTTTGCAGGCCTGTGGGGTGGGAGGATACTTGCACACATCTGAAGATGTCCAAGACCTGGGATGCCAGTGTGCACCTTCTCCCACAACTTTGCTCATCAACAGGCACCAGTTTCTTTCTTGGTTTCCAGGAGCAATGGGAGGCAGTGAAGCTGCGAAGCCTGGAGAAGACAGTAGGGATAGAGACGCATTGCAGACAGCTTGGGCGGAGGGAGAGCCTGGCGAAAGCACCAGAAAAGGAGGGCAGCTGTAGAAGTCAGCCAGCAGAAGACTCATATGTCCCCTGCAGTCTGTTCTTAGACAGAATTGACTTTACCTTTGCCAACCCCAGGTTAGCTTGTGCCCAATCCCTCACCATCCTGCTAGAAGGTTTTTCCTAATATCCATCCTAAATCATCTTTTGAACAGTAAACAGACTGAACAGCAGAAACAGATTTCTGCTGTGCTGTGAAGAACACCTGAGCATAGCTTTCCAGAAGATTATAATAACGTTGTTTACTGTTTTCTCATTCATCTGTCTGCTCAGATTTCCATTTTCTAGACAAAATGATCTCATTTCCTTCCTCTTTCCCACACAAATTGCCTCTGTAAACCTCTTCACATTCCTGGAGGTCACTTCTGGACTCTCTCATTTCCCTATCATTCTACTAGATAACACCCTTCAGATGTCATGTACTATGTATCACTCCAAGAAGACAGTGAACTCCACTTTAGATTTCTACAGCTATAAGTATGATCCAATCTTACTAATAATTTTTGTTAATATATTCCTGAATAAAATTTCCATTTTTTCCATTGCTTCATCCTATAGCTATGTATGGTTCCTTCCTGCAGTACTGACACTCAGCCAGATATGTCCTATTATACATGAAAGTCTTCTGCCTAAATTTAGCACTTTGTACTTGACTTTATTGAGTTTCATCTCACTGAAAAACCACTTTACATTCCTGTCCTTCCTTGCAGTTTTTCTTTCCTCAGGTTGGTGTCATTCTCAAATCTGATGATCATGCGCTCTGTTCCATCACCTCAGCTATTAAACACAATCTTGAAACAGCTAATGACTCTGACCCCTGTATGACCATACTTCAGTGCCCTTGAAGAGTGACAGTGAATCTTTGATTAACCCTCATGAAGAGGGCTTCATCAGTCAGACATGCACCCACTTTTAGTAATTGTGTCTGCAGGATATTTGTCTATTGTGGTTATAAGAACATCAAATGAAATAGCACCAAGACCCTCACTAAAATCAAAATGAATCATACCAACTCTCTTCAGCCACAAGGCTGGCTACCCTGCCAAAGAAAAGAAGCTGGCTGGTTTGATGGGATGCATTATTTACGAGTCTGTGCTGGCTGTTTTTATTCTCTATTATCTGCTAGATCCATTCTTTCAGTGGATCGAAATTGAGCTGATGAGTATGTAATTTCCTGGGTTCATCTTTTTTTCTAGTTTTTAAAGGTAAGCCTGTTGTTTTCCCTCTTGCACTCCTCAGACAGCTTGAATACATCTCTTGTCAAAACTAGTTCTCTCCCTCTTCTTTCCTGTTCCTGTATCGCCTTCTTAGATGAAAGTCAGTAATTCAATGATTGCAGTTAACTTTTTTTTTTCACAAAGCTGCAGCCAAGGAAGCATGTAATATTTCTGCATTTTTGCATTAATTAGTTTCCTCTTTTTTCTTTTTTTTGGTGGTAGACCTATACTTCCTTTTAATCCAGTTAGCACAGCTCTTTCTTGGTTCCCTTTATTTCCCTGAAGTCTGCACCTCGCTTTTAACCTTGTCGTCTTTGACTTCAACTCTATGCCTTGTGCCCACACTTTTTACTATCCCTCTGCTCTTTTTTTTCCATATTTTTCAGAATATGTCTTTGATTTTCAAGTCCTTAAAGAACTCCTGAGACAACTGTATTGGTCTGTTTCTAATTCACCTATTTTTTCCTTTGCAATAGTACAGCTTGCCACTTTGCTTTTTGCATAATCTCTTTTAATAACTGTCAGTCTTCGTTACTTCTTTGTATTTAAAGCTGTTTAGAAGTTCTTCCCACCAATTTCCTGGTTTCATAGTCTGCTTTTCTGAGTCCATAACCTATCCTGCTGCTTTTTCTCAGCTGAGTCCTTAGACTAATGAATTTTATCATGTAAAATCACTTGCATGGAAATTATCTTCCACTCTTAAAAATTCTCATCTATTCTCAATTCCTCTTGCTCAAAACTAAACCTGTACCAACAAAAAAAACTGAGACCCTCCACTGGCAGCAGACCCTGTCTTGTGCCCATTTTTGGTTAGGTATTCAGATGAGCACCACCTTTTGTGACAGATACATACCATGACATTGTTCCTGCACCCTCCATTTATCTTCACCCAGAGATGGCCAACAAGCCTGGAGCCCCAGTTTCTAGGCAGCTCTGGATGATGCTGTTAGTGAAATAGACTTCCCTGAGGGTCTCTCTCAGGAGAATCGATAAAAACAGTCACAATCCCTGCCCTGTTCCTTCAGCCCCACTCCCAGAGGCAGTGGTCAGCTCGGGTGCATTTGGGCCCAATGTGGTGGTTTGCCAGCCCCTGAGGAGATACTGTCCTGTGGCAGTGCTTGGTGGGTTGGAGGTGTCCCAATGACTTTCAGAGGGTGTCTGCAGTTTGACAGCACACCTGCCAGGATGCAGGACCTGGCAGCAGAGAGGTCTCTCTCCTTCCCACGGTGCTCTCCTCTCAGTACAGCAGCTACAAGCCACCCAGCCAGGGCAGAGACCAGCGTCTCCTCACCAAGCATTGCGGTTGCTCTTCTTCACCGTATGTCATAGCCACATAGTCCTCCTTCAACAAAGAAGAGTTCAAGGAGTGTTCAACACTTCCTTGGAAGTGTTGAAAGCCAGGCTGGATGTGGCTTTGAGCAACCTGGTCTAGTGGAAGATGTCCCTGCCCATGGCAGGGGGGTTGGACCAGGTGATCTTTGAAGGTCCCTTCCAACCCAAACCATTCTGTGATTCTAACAAAACTGACTGGGGCAAACAGTAGACCCTGTTTCTGACAGAAGGTATCCATCAGCCTTGTACTTTATTTTGTAATTTTGGCACCTGACATACACAGTCTCAGAGGTCAGATACAGTGTTAAATATAAATGTTACAATTCATGGGGTTTTTATACCCCTTTCAAAGGTGAATACAAGGAAAACATTATCCAGGACTGGAAGGAGCACTCTGGGATAGTCCCATGGAAATGAGTTTTTTAATACCAGGATCAGTCTCAATCTCAAAACAATTTTAATATTTTTTTTTCCTTTCAGAAGACAGTTTTCTAGATAGGATAATGACACAAACTGGTTGATTTTTACAATTACATGTTCATTATTTCAACTGATTGCACAGGATTAAAAAGTGTCTGTATAGTCTGATTGCAGCATATTTCCTTTCAAGAGCAGTGAGATTTTGCTTTTGTTAAAAACATATACACACACAGATAGAAATTGTGCTAACACCTGCAACATCAATACCTTTGAAAAATAATCAAGCCCTTAAGCTTCTCTGTTGTTTAGAATGAAATTAGCTCATTGATTTATTAAAAAAAATATTTTAGTAACTGCTTCTACAGGTAAGTATAACATTTTATCCTTTCACCATTCATTTCTGCTGTCGTACCAACTTCTTTTAATTTCAGCTTTTATTGAGACACAATGGTCTCTGCTAAGTCTTTCTGATGGCTATGATTGAGCTACTGGTTACTGCTTCCAGCTCTCAGACATCTCACACATCCTCCAGCTGCAGGAATTGATACCAGAATCTCTGAAAATGCAATGGAAAACAGTTATGCAGCCTTGCAAAGACCACAAACCTTCAATGTTCCCTCTCCTGGCCCCAGGTTTCTCAAAATGTTCTCAAAGGTTCAGAAGCATGTGGACTGAAGTTCAATACTTTTTAGCCACTAGCATCTTTAAATGCCCACTGCCTGTAAAACAGTCTTTGTTGGAAAACATATTTCTTTAGGAAGTTGATTATACTCCCGAGGATGTCATTCAAGTTGATCTTAAGAGCATGAAACTCATCCTTCTGAGAGTACAATTATTTTCCAAAATTTCTACAGTAAATTCTGAAAACCAGTGTGTTTTTTTCCACTTAGGTATAGGTTGTTGCACAAATCAGACCCTGAATTTTTCAGAAATATAGCTCTCTTTTTGTTCCCATCCATCCCTGCACCCTCACCTGCCTTCAGGGAGAGATCAATTTTCCCTTGAACTACTCAGGTTTTCTGCTGCATCTCTGGGGTCTTCCAGATGTTTTTGTGTTCTTTTTCATGGCACTTTCCCTGTTCCTTTTCTTTTTTCCTACTCTTGTCCATACTACGACTTTTAACATTTCATATTAAAAAAGGTAATGATATTTCATTTCCAAGAGTGAAATATTCCCTGGGTGCCAGAAGTCAGGGGTCTGCACTGTTATTAATAACTGTAACAAGCCTTTTTGTTTCTTATCTTACCTTGAGTTAAACTAAAAGCTACTAGAAGAAAAAGCATATAAAGGAAGGAGAGGGGCACATGCCTAACTGACAATAACTCTCAAATAACCAGGATCCTAGAGAGGAGGTTTCATGTTGACACCAGCCCACGGAAAGCTGCTCGCCCTTGCTCAGCCCTTCCCATGTGGCTCCCTGTGTCATCTGCCCATGTCCTTGCCAGCTTCCCGTTGTCACCCACCTTGCAGCATCATCTTCCATGTCTCCTAACCCAAACTGCCAGTCCTCCAGTTCCCTTCTGGTTGGCCTCAGTGTGTCCCCATTGCTTCCCTCTCTTTCCTTGTGAAGCCACTCCTCTGCTGAGCTCTTACCCGATATACATCCCCATCCCAACTTCGCAGATCTCTTCCCACCCTAGTGCTTCTCACTTCCACCTGCCAAGTCTCCCCTCCCAGTACTGCTGCTTCTACACAGCTGTGTTTGACAGACCTATCACTTAGAGTGCTACGCATATATATATTTTTTTAATTGTCTCTTTCACAATAAAATGTTTCCTTCAGGAGAAAAGACAGAATATAGGTTCTTGGTAAGTTTGTACACAGGATTAGTCCGTTAGCAAAGTGATGTTCATATTACATGTATTGTATCAGAGATTGAGTGTCAGCTGTCCCTTGAACTGTTTCTTACTTCATTTGGAGTCTGTGGGGGAGCTAGAGCTATATACAGCTTTTGCAGCTTTGCATTTTAATGATTTCTCATTCTTAATTCCAATGTTCTTGGAGACAACTATAAAGTGAAAGAATCACACAACAGCCAAGAACATGTTAATTGCATCCACTGCTCTATTTCCGGTGAAGCAGCCAATGTATCAAATATGTTAATAAAAGTCCCAGTTGGTGTGTTATCTTTTTCCGAAAGAAACTGGCAAATAGTATATTCCTTCAGGACTCATGGTTATGGTATTAGGGATTCGCCATAATCCCCCAATTCCCAGGCTTCCTTTTTTTGCAAAGGCTCTCCTGGTCCTCCCTAGCACAAGGGTCCGATGGAGGAAGCCTCCTTCAGGAGCAATGAAGTAAGACTGCCTGTTTGCCAAACCCTCTGGCTGCATAAGGGTTGATTTGAGGTGGCTGGGGAATAGACTGAAAGAAATGGGGAACCTGCTCCTCTTCCCACAGCCGTGGTAAGTTTTCACTTTGAAAAAAAGTTGAGCTGTTTCACTTGGTTATGGTAAGGTTAAAAATTCTGAGGGTTGCTCTGTGGTTTTTAGGGATGTGAAATTTATTATCCTGAAGAAAGAAACAAACATATTTAAGGAGATCGCAACTAGCTCATATTAATTCTGGTAAGGTGTTGCCAGTGCACAGGCACCGTTAAAAATATAGCCTGGCATTAGAGGAGCATTTAGAGGAGAAAGAGCATCAACCTCAGGGCATTCACTGCAGCCACCCGTGATGTCCCTTCGGCACCACTGGTGTGCCTGCAGCGTTCAGTGTAACAAAAGGCAGAAAGGTTTACAGCCCGATGCAATGTCTTTCTGAGGCTGGCAGGAGAGCCCCTGCTCCAGCAGTCACATGTAGAAAGGGGAATTCATTGCCAGCGTGCAACGGCAGTGGAGGACATCTGCAGGGATGCTGGAAGCTGTGGCAAGGTGGCATAAGGTGCCCATTGGAACAGGAGTGTGAAGACGGTAACAAACGGTGGGAGTCAAAGCAGCTTCAGAAAAGCTGGGGCTGCAATTTTTTGCAGGCAACCTGCATTGACTCTCCAAATCATAAAATGTATCAAAAATGGGCAGAAGAAAGAAAGTAAAAGATTGCTGCCCAGTGTCATCCATTGTTTTTAATTCTATTTTTAGGTCAAACTCATATTATTTTAATTTCTGGCCTACAGTTTTTGAAGTTGTGAGAGCTGATGCTCTGAGGCTGCTCTGAGGTTTGCACCAGGGTCCCAGGCAAGCCCAGCTGCACATGCATCGGAGATGGAAAGCAGGACTTCAGAATCAAGTGGTCTGAGTTCAGAGGTACAATTGCTATATGAGTGACAGAAAAACACCGTTGGCTACCACAGCTTTTTATTTTATATCCTTTGCATGTCTCTATGGAAATATAATACCCACTAGGCTTCATAGATTGAGAACAGTTAGGCAATTAATTAGACTTCATTGCAAGAAAGTTAGAATTACCAGAGAAGCCTAAGTGTGTTTGGTCACCAGATCCAAAGAAACATGAACAGAAATTTTATCCTCTTCATCATCTTTGAAATAGAAGGATGCTGAAGATAGCCCAGCAACTTGCCATTAGAGACAGATGGTTGGAAGAACCTGTATCCTGTTAACAACTTCATCATCTTCTGTATAAGACAGCCAGTCCAGCTGGAACAGTTGCCTCCAATTAAAGTGAGATAGAAAAGCATCATCTCACAATTGGTAAATGCTTGGTGTAACCAGGCTCAGACAGAAGGTTATTACTGTGATGAAAATATATGTGTTTATGTTTAACCATTTGAAAATGACCTACACCTTTTCAACCTACAATAAGTAAATCAGTACAAAAAGCCCTAGGATTTACAAAAAAAAAATAATGTGGTTTTACTGCATATAACACAAAATAACATTTACATAATTATCCATTTTTTTAATTGCATACAACCTGATTTGCCATGTTAAATCTGTAGGCTTGATTTGAAAAGACAATAGATACTTGTGATAACACGGTAAAGATGGACCAATGTTACCTTAGCAAATAATTAACCGTATATTCTGTTATGAATACATTTACGAGCATAACTGGATTACAAAACCTCTGCAATAAAAGTTAAAGCACATGCTGGAGTATAATTGAGACACCTGCATGTTGCGTTAATGTCAGTTTTTGCTTTCAGATAAGTAATTTGTACTAACTGTTGTATTTTTATGTTGCTAGAGCACGAAGTCATGCTCTAAGCTTAAATGGACCTTGGGCAGGATGTCAACAGAAATGACATTATGATAGCATGATTACTGTCCTTAAAATGCAATACTTTACAGCTCTGAAAAATGAGCTGCCACTGTAAACAAAGTCAAGAGTTACACTGACTTAGCATGATATATTTTGTTCTGTTGGGGAAAAAAAAAGGATTTCCATAAACCTTAAAGAAGGAAGAGACACTGGATTTATTTAAATCTCTCAAGATTGTTAAAGACAAACAGAGCTTCCATGCATGAAATATACATTACAAAATTGTCAATGTAGTTCTTGGACATACAACTAGGGGGAAAGGAGGCAGAACTGTTGCATACATTTCTCTAGGAGGAAGTTGTGCCAAAAGCCTTTTGCAAAAGCCTTGCATTTTCTTTCAATAAATACTGTTTTGCAGTGCTAACTGTGATGTTGTGCGTAAGTTTTAGTTAGTTGGTTTACATGAACCCTAGATTCCAATGACTATGCACAGCTAGATAGTCTTAAAAACTGCTTGTCTTCACCCTCCTCCCCCTCAAAGTGAATACACTGGTGAGGAGGTGGAATATTGGTGACTTGATAAAATCCATTTCCTCATTCTTGAAGAGTCAGAGAGAGGGAGTATATTCTGAAACTTTTCTTAATATCTGTTGCACACAGAGTAGGAGATGGCAGGTACTGAGGAAAAGTAAGGAGAATATAAGAAGTCACATAATACCTAAAATAAGAATATTGCATGTATTGTTTCTAGCCAGTTCTTTCAGCTTTTGCCTCTAGTAATATCAACCTGCTCTCTACACTAACATTAACCCATGGATTTTTTTTTTAATTTTTTTTTTGGTTCACAACAATAGAAAAGGAGCATGTATCTAATTAGATAACAAAGGGAATCTGAGTTTTTACATGCACTGGAACAAATCCTTTTTCTTCTATTCACATATAAGACCCTGCTAAACATGATGAACAAGGGTTGCCTTAAAGCATTATAATCTGAGAAAGGTGATTAAAAATCTTCACTGTTTTTTAATCCAGGTCATGAATATGACTTCAGGAGGTGTTGTATACCATATGAAAAGGTTGTATATAGAGTGGGTGTCTTATTCCTCAGTAACTGGCCAAAGTCCGGCAGCAGCACTCATCTCTTGGAGGACTTGGCAGAGGGCAAAGCACCGAAGGAAGGTTGGTTGATCAGAGCCTGTAGAGCGTGGGGCAGAGATGGCCCTGGCCTGACTCAGGGGGATCTTACCAGTGTGTACAAATACCTGATGGGAGGGAAACAGAAGAGGGAGCCAGGATCTTTTCAGTGGTGCCCAGTGACAGGACCGGAGGCAATGGGCACAAACTGAAACACATGAAATTTCATCTGAACATTAAATAAAATGTTGCTACTGTGAGGGTGACTGAGCACCAGCACAGGTTATCTGGAGAGGTTGTGCAGTCTCCGTCCTTGGAGACACTCAAAATCCACCTGGACATGGTCCTGGGCAACCAGCTCTATCTGACCCTGCTTGAGCTGAGGGATGGACCAGAGGTGCCTGCCAGCTTCAGCCATTCCATGGCTTGGTGATTCACCCACACTCAGGGAGACAGGCTGCATCCACATCCCCAGCATCTGCCTGCGGCTCCCCTGGGCTGTGTGCGCTGCCTCTGTGCACCCAAGACACAATTATTGGTTATGATGTGGGAGAGATTTATATTAAAGTGTCCACAATATTATGAGGGCTGCCTTGCAGCCCAAAAGAGAGAAGTTTGAAAAGTATGAAGCTGAGGGTATACACTACATGACTCAGGGCAAGAGTGCCTGAGGGAGCAAATCCTGCTGGGATAGTGCTGGAGGAGGTGTAAGGGGAGAGTCGAACCTGGTGCTGTGCTGCTTTCGGAGACTGGTGTCTGTACTGAGCTCTCCCAGGGCCACGTCTGAGCTTTGTCCAATTCAAACCGTGGTCCAAGTCAAAGCAAGGGAGCAAGCTAATGAGGTTGTGGAGTGTCAGGGGTTTAGTCCTTGAGTTCAGTCCCTGGCATAGGCATACATTGTGGGATCGTTAAGTATCTTTCCTCAAGGCTGAATGGGAATTTTAAGCTTCCAAGAGCTGGTGTCTGGTGAAGGAGGCCTAGAGTTTTTTTCCTTCTCAAAATCACATTCCTCCTGCTTTGCTTTCCCGGAGTATATTTTTGAGGCACGTGCATATTTGCTTCCTATTCCTCGCTAGTCCATGGTTAGCAGTAAAATTGCTCTGGGGTCTTCTGTACTCCATTTGGACCTCTGGTCCTTCCTATGCTCTCCCTACATCTCTCAACAGAAACAAATTTTGGGGTCTGTCACCTGTTGTGCACAGGAGGATCACTGCTGAAGCCATGCAGTACCACCCATTGCAATGCTTGGGCAGCTTGGGACATAAAAACGCCATTGACTGCTCAGCTTATATGCAGAAGCAACTGTTTAGTTCTGAAGAACAATCACTCATTTGGCCTCTGGAAGACTTTGTCTTCAAACTCTCTTACTTGTACCACACGAGTTCACTGCAAAAACAGCTGTGATGTGCTGCAGCTGTGCAACAGCAACCTATTACCTGTCCCAGTGGGCAGCCAAGTCCCTTATATTTTCATCCCTGGTACTGGATTAGGGTGTGATCAGACAGGCTGTGAAGACACCATCTTTTGGATCAGAGCTCCATACACTGCAAGGCTTTGTCACTCCTGACCCTGCAGTAAGTTCTGGGCAAGGACCTAAGAAAGAGGTGGCAACATCTTCTGCGCTCTCCAGGGGAAAGTGATAGCAGATGTGCTGACAGGGCTGGCCAAAGGGGAAGGCTGCACTCATCACTGAGCACATTCCTGCAGAGGATTTATGGGAAAGCCTCCCAGGGAACAGCACCAAGGCAGAGGCCATATGACTTCAGAAATTCATTACAGATTTGCTTAGCAGAAGTTCTCAGGTAGCTGTCTTATAGCACTGCTGTAAAATGGGATGAAATGGTAATCTAAAATCAGTTTTAGATCAGTTCATTCAAAGAGTTTACAGCCTCATTTCTGCCTTTGATCATCTTTACCTCTTTCTGATATAGACTACCTGCATTTTGAAAGCTGATTTGGACTAGAAGAAAAATTAGAAACTATTAAAGCAAAACATGCTGAAACTTCTCTTCTGAAATGTTCTAAAATGGCTGTATTTATCAAAGAAAGACCCTCTCCTGTTCCCACTTTCATTCTCAATAACCTGGCATTTCAGTGGAGACCGTTTAATCATAAAACTCCTGACAGAGAAAGAGCCTTTTCAAATGGAGCAAACACCTGACAGTGACAGGAACCGATGAGTTAACAGGAGACCATATGGGGGTCACCACTGCAATTTTGCAAGTGTTTTTTTGATTGTGTTAGATTGGAATAACCAAGCAGATGCTAACATGCTTTTGTATAAGTTTTTGCCAGCCTCCTTTGGAAAAGAAAAGAAAGCCTTGTGGACACTTGGAGGGGCATTGACAGTGCTGCAGAAAATAGGATGGAGTTTTGAATGCAGAAATCCTTTCTTTTAACATCCTCACTGTGTGCTTTCAAGGTTACAGGTGGAGAGAGCACGTCCCTCAACAAGCTGAACTGCTAGTAAGCAGATTTGGTTTGTTGGTTACCATTTAGCAGTATTAGAATTCAAATGCTCTGGGTGCTTCCTAGAGGAGACCCTGCAGACCCCCAGAATGTTTGTTGCAGCTTCCGATATTTGTGTCCACTAGAGAATGGCTTAAGATCCCCAGTTTAAATACTGCCATATAGTGCAAGTCACTGAACAGGTGTCAGAAGATAATTATCCACCTGAACCAGATGGCCACCTAAAAAAAAGAGCCTTCTATTTATTAGGTTCCTGAAAATTTTTTTTCTTAATGTTTAATGAGCACAGTAGCAAAGAAGTGGTAAAGTGAAAAGCTCTGGGAGAATCAAGACTTTCTGCTTATGGGAAGTTCTCAGGCTTGATTCCGTAATGAGGCTATTCTCTCCCAGAGGTACACATTAGGATCACTTCTGTAAGACTAGGCTGATGAATTAGCAGATGTTTTTGTTTTGCACTTGGCTTTGAATTAATCTCTTGTACAGTGCACAGAGCTGTCAGAGTTTCCAGAGCTACTTGCAGCACGGTTTAGGCAAAAGCAATCTTATGTCTCTAAAGCAAAAGCATGACTCTACAATGCTTATCGCACCCTGCAATGTCAGTGCCCACTTTGCCTTGCACAGTACAACCCCCAAATTCCTCAGGATGCCTGCACTTGTGACCAACAACATCCTTTCTTAGTTCAGTTTGAAGCTACATTTTCATTTCTTAGTTTAAGTATAAAATCTGGCTGCATTTCTTCCTGTTTGCTGTTCAAAACAAGCACAGCATCTGCTGGAAGTTTTTCTGCTTTTGAAGTAATCCACTTCTGGTGTGGAGGGCCCAAATTTCTTTCCAAGCAAGAGCATATTATTCACCATGTATACCCGGGAAGCCAAATATTTTATACCTGAAGGAAAGTAGGGACATTTAGCTAATATTAAGACCTCAAGGCAATGGTTGTGAATGCAAGAACAGAGATAAAAATATGGCATTTTCATTATACTATTTTTGTTTGTTTAAAAATTTGAAACAGTGTATTTGGACTTGCTTACACAGTGAGTAGAGGAAATTAAAATTTCATGGTGAAAATGAAGACAATGTTCAATATACATGTGTCAGCCTAAATGACATGGAAGCCACAAATCTAATAATTATTAATATTTTACAGACACTGAATAGTAAAATCATCAGCTAGTTGCATGTCCTGCCCAAATGCCAGAAAAAAATGGAGTGTTTGATGTTATTGAGCCGGCTTGCAGAAGCTAATCCAGTTCACGATGTGAGGAACTGCTAAGGAATGACTGTAAGGGTATCTAAAACCGAATCAAATAATACTAAGGCATCTCAGCTGAATCTGCCCCCTTATAACATTAAGCAGAGGTAGATCTTGTCATCGTTAACGAAGGAAATCCTGTGTCTGAACATGCTGTTGAAAACCTGAGATTCTCACAGTATTGGAAGGCCTGTTTGCAAAGGCTATGATCACATAAGATGGAGAGAGTTGTCAGTCACTCACCACATCATTCATTACACAGAGCATCTACTCTTAGCTTTCTTTAGGGTTATTTTTGATGATATCTTTACACCTACTCTAGCAAAGTTCTCATTTTTCCAGTCCAGAAGTACACTCAGAACTTGCATATTAAGCATCACGTCAAAGAACAGGGAAAGGAAATGGGAGCACTACTAATTGCTCAGGCTTCAAATGACCAGATTTTCCCTTTCATTCGTTTGAATAATGAAGAGCTGTTATAATGGAAAAATGTAATTTTACTCCAGTATCAAAGTTCTAAAATTCTGACACATTTTTGTCTGGTCCAAGAACATAAGTCCAGAGGTGACAGGTACTTTCTGAGGAGTTCTCTATTTTCTGACAGGATTGGATATATTTTCCCCTGCAAAAGGGAACCTAAAATCAAGATGTGCTTCAGCTACTCACTGCCACTTGCAATGTTGCTTTCTCCCACCCAGTGACCACTGTACCTCTCTGGTGGGAGCAGAGAGGCAGTGGTGGGAGCAGTAATGAAGTGCTGACAATCACGTTATCTCCTTAACTTACCTTTCCAGCAGTCCACACTGATCCAGAATCACCCCCTGAGAACCTGCAGCTCCCTCTGATGATGGGAGGGAGAATGCTAGGGCCAAATTTTAGCAAGCCTCTCAAACCACAGCAAGTTTCTGCAAGAACTACTGTTCCAGGAGAGATTAACAGGCTTGGGTGATGAAAAGATAAATGTATATTTTCCTCAGGTGGAATTAAATCTGGAGGAAATAAGGTTCTACAACGAGCAGAGAAATCACAGGTGGCACTGATGATAGGAACAAAAGAAGAAGAAAACATAATAAAATCTGAGACCATTTATCAGCTGATAGTGAAGGGAATGTAACTTGCAGCAGAGAGACAAATTCTTTTCTCCTCTATGTGGAAAGAGGCAACCATAGAAAAATCCTCCAGTGAGGGATTCCTTGGAGACAGCCAGCCCAGACTGAAAAATTTGTTTCTGAAGTGCTCAGTTCCCACCATTGCGATGCCTAATGATATGGACAATTGACAGCACAGCCTTTTCTGATCTTGAGACTCTGTGTGTTAGAAAAGAAACTGTCTATCTTCTTTACTGATGGAGTTTATGACAGAATAAAGTGTAGTATGTGCTTACTGAATACTTTTTGCTCCACATACTTAAAACTTCATGCCCAAGCATCACCATATGTAGAAAAAGAATAAACTATGAACAACTCATTGAGTAGGAAAACTGTAAGAAGTGCCTAGTTGCTCTCCCAGTGCATACCTGGAAATTGTGTGGATACTGGTATTTAAAAGATTTTACATGTCAGTCTGGGCTCCTCATCGGTGACATCCCATGCAGATATCCCCTGATGCCTACACCAACTGCAGAGTGCCTGTCCCTGACCCTCCAGTTTATTAACTTCATTCAACTCATATTATCTATCTGAATATAGGGGCTTTTGAGGTAGATACCAACCCAGAAGCCTTGTATCCGTTGTCAATGGACAGAGGGACAGGACAATTTCTAGCCAAGCAGTTGAAACTAATCCAATTATTGTGGACCTAATCTTGCTCTCAGCACCCAAGACAGAAAAACTCCCATTGGCTTGAGTGGGAATGCAAGGAGATCAATAACTGAGCCCACTCTGGAGCAGGATTTTCTTTTGGAGGAAGCGAGGAGCTAGACAGTAGCAGAAGCCTTCCACCAAAATCACCAGGAGTGCTCCAGAGGGACAAGAGGAGCAGCGCTTTCTAGTGTGTTTCTGTTCCCTCATGCAATGTGGCAAGAAGAGTTCTCCGCCCGCAGCTGTGCTGACTCTTGACGATGAAATTATTTAATTCACAAGGCATTCGGTACAGGCTCTGCAACAACAACAAAATGGCATGTATTCAAGATATGTAAATTAAATTACTTGGTTTTGCACACAGAATTTCAGTCATTAGAGGGAAAGATAACGACTTGCAATATGTTTTTGAGAAGAAACACACAATGATAATCTTATTTACTTTACACTTTAATTTCCTAATGTGCACATGTGCATGGAGGACTTGTTTGTGCAAATGTCAGTTATCAAAGAAATGTCAGGCTACTGTTAATTTAATATTGCTGCCCCTTAGGCTCGAGCAGATGGCCAAAGTTCAGGAACTAGCAGGGTTG
>JANZLQ010000013.1:10860613-10893295 GCA_026212715.1 Elanus axillaris | reverse complement strand
GGGGTTATGGTGTCCCCTCTTTGCCGTGGGACTCCCATGTGGGGTCTCCTGGAGGTGTCTGGTTGGGGGGGGGGGGAAGCATTCAGAGTCCAACCCACTCCCCAAAATTCTCCCAGGCCCCCCGCTCCGGCTCCCGACCACCCCTCTTCCCGGCAGGTCCTACCTGGGGGCCGCACAAAAGAACGGACACAACTCAGTGCAGGGACAGGCACCCGTCCTGGAGCTGGGGACACGGCGCAGCCGGCACTGCCACACGCGGGGGGACGCCGGCCGCCCCGGCCAGCAGCAGCGGGCACGAAGGAAGCTCTACCTGGCCGCCGGCATCTGCCTCGTCTTCATGGTGGGAGAAGCCGTGGGTGAGTCACGGTGGGTGCAGGGGCCAGCCGGGGTGGTCCCCATGGGGGTACCCCCAGTGTGCCCGCAGCCCCTCTTCTCCCGATTCCCTGCTGTGGGTGCAGGCAGGGCTCCCCGTTGCTTTTCGGCTGGTCGAAGTGCCCAGTGAGACCCCCCCCACACACACACTCTGGCGTGGGGTGACCTGGTTCATGCCTGGCTTGGGGTGGGAACCCTCCTCGGTGTCACCCCGATGTCCCCACTGTCCCCCCCCTCCAACCCTCCCCGCAGGAGGGTACCTGGCGCACAGCCTGGCCATCCTGACGGACGCAGCCCACCTCCTGACAGACTTCGCCAGCATCATGATCAGCCTCTCCGCGCTCTGGGTGTCCTCACGTCCCCCCACCAAAACCATGAATTTCGGCTGGCACCGGGCAGGTAACAGGGTGGCATCACCCCCGGGGGCTGCCCTCCGGCTCCTGGGGACCCCAGGGAGCACTTGGAACATCCCAAGGTGCCCTCTCCATGGGGACTGGGTGCCTTGGGGAGCTCGGGGGGGCATGGGGAGCCCCAACAAAGCCCGGGCACCATGTGTGCACAGGCAGGGCAAGGCAGAAGCACCACTGTCCCCATGCAGGGAGCAACCCCAGGGATGGGTGCTGGGTGCCCACCCTGAGCCCCGGTGCAGGCGGGGGGGTCGGGCAGAGAAAATACAGAAAGTGGGTTGTTCAAGAATTTTTTTTGTTCAAATTATTCTTTTCTTTCCAGAAGAAAATATTCTATTTGCAATCACTTTGAGCTGAATTGCATTGTCTGACTGACCTGAAACATTTTATTTTAAGTCACGTAACACTATATATTGCGTTTCTCCATTATGGTGCACTGTCTCATGGGAGCTGCACTTTCAGAGCTCTGTTTCTTAAAAAAGCTGTAAGCCCCATAATGGATACAACAATTCTCTGATGGAGCAGCACGGTACTGTCTAGGAGACATGCACTGGAGCTGCAAAGGGGTTATCCCACCTTCAGAGCTCCAGCACCAGGGAGAGGATCAGTTCCTGCATCCAGGGATACACGACCCTTGACAGGGAAACACTGTCTCTTGCAGGATGACCTGAAGTACTCTTGCCAGCCAGTTCAGTATCAGACACTTCAGTGTGGCAATGTTGTGTCTTAACAAAAACATCCAAAATTAAATGGTTTTACCATAGCTCTTGAAAACATCTTTCAGGTAAGTGTCTCTCCTGAAATATGTCAGCGTGTAGTACTTTTGTCCCGGTGGGTGATTAAAGTATATCATATATACTTTATATATAGACTTTATATATATATATATATATATATTATACACCAATATAGGAACCACCCTGGGAACAAAATACCTTCTTTTTCTCTGCCAGAAGGAAAAAGGTACATAAAATTTTTGTTCTCCCTGCCCCCTAAAAAGCAACTATTTTTTTCATTTTGAAATGAGCCGCTCTGGGGAGCGCTGCACCCAGGAGGCACTGCAGAAAGCAATGCGACTGCTCCCTTGCTTGAGCCTGGGGCCAAGTTCTTGAGACCGGGCTGCCTTTCTCAAAGGTGATAGCTGCCATTTCCTTTTATGCCATGCTGGGGTAAGAGCTCTCCTCCCTGCCTCAGCCACCGCGCAGGGGTTGGAGCCATCACTCAGCGAGCCCAAGATCTGCTCTGGGGTGCTGCAAAAGGGTCGGCTGCTGCTATTTTGAAACCAGGTGACATTTTGAAGCTAGGTGGCATTTGGGCCCTTTTGTAGGTCTAACATTAGAATTTCCTCACACGTACAGAATCTGCAAATCGCCTTGTCCTCCCTTGGATTTGTAGTCATGCTGACTGCACTGTTACTTAGGATGAAGTATGAATACATCATTTTTTCCATCTTGTGAAGGCCAGTCACAATATTGTGCTGAGAACAGCAGAAAATGCCCTTCAGAATAACAACATAAAATCTTATTAATGGCTTCTAAAATGTTCTGGTGCAGCCTGCCCTGGTTTTCTTTTTTGTGACTACCATAAACAACTGTCCCACTCTGTAGCAGAGCAATGACAGAAACTGAACCGTTGCCTCAAAAAGTTATAAAATCTCAAACGTATTTGAATTCACAATCAGGCTTTAAAATTTCTTTTAGTGATACAGTTTGTGGCTTTTCCTTACAAGTTATTGGTCATGAATGAAAGCACCATGTTTAGCCCCTGACCAGCAGTGTCCATGATTTCAGGCAGAATGGAGGTGCAGGGGGTGAACTGACACAAAACCCACGCCCCAGGCAGCCACCCTCACCCAGCAGCCTGCCCTTCCAGCTGACCTCCTAAACAGACGGCATCTTCCTTGCAGTGAATAGTGAGGCAAAAACCACAGTCCTAGGAGCACACAGCTTTGTCAGCAGCCCCCATCAAGTGCTATAGTTAGACAAATGTCCTTGGCAGAAATGTGTCCTTACTCAGTGTACGTGATATACATAAAAGGTTGGGTCGTTTCTTTCATTGCAAAAGACAGACAAACATAGTACTAATGACTTCGCTGGAGCGTCTCCAGAGGTACGACACCGGTCCATTGCTGTGTGTTTGTACCTCCCCCCTGCCCCAGGGTGGTCCCAGCGGTGCTCTGGTACTCTACAGCTGATCGGACTGAGAGGACAAGAGCGGTGAAATATGTAGGATGAGAAACTCATGTCTTCAGGGAACACATGAGAAGAACAGACTGTTTGTTCACTTCAGTCTCTTCCTTAAAGCTGTGCTCCAGAATGTGGAGTCTGGAAAACTGCCTAAGGTAAAAGAAATCTGCGTCAGCTAACAGCTGATGAACTCCTTGTTCAGGGACATGGGGCCAAAATCTGCAGGGACTTACGCTGCAGAGCAAGTCATATGGAACCAAATCTACGGATGGCAGAGAGGGGCTGGGCGTCTGGGCAGAGATCAGCCAGGAAAAAGAGTGGTGGAGTCTGTTTTGCTTCACTTTTGTCTGTAAGTGTTATGACAAGGAACAGAGGATTAGCAAGTCGCCACATGTGTTTCCTCCGGGCCCCTCAGGACTGAAGTCCTGCACGGGGTGCCGGCAAGTGCGGGTCCTGGCTCATGGTACACCTCCCTCTGCCCACCCTTCATCAGCAGGTTCACCAAGACAGTCCTGCAGTGCTGCATGGCATCTCCACTCTTCTCTGACAGCAAAAGCTCACCTTGAGGTTTACTTAGGGCCAGTGTGGAATGCTACAGGCTGAGGTCCAAAAGTCTGGACAATTAGGTCTGCTTATTTCCCTGCAGTCCCTTCAGCCATTGCTGCCGTGTTTTGCACTGGCTCTGCCTGGGCATTGGTATGGTAGATGGTCCTTAGCTGCTGGTTACAAAGGGCCACAGTCTCAGATGGCACCTACCACTGAGCATCAGTGGACCGAATACCACGCACCATATTATACGGACTTAACGGACTGAGGTGTACTTCACCTTAGGTGTACTACTCTGGCGATCCCTTTATACAGCCCTACATATCACCTACACTGACATATTTTGTCTCTGCACCTCATGTTGTTGTTCCTCCATTTCAGTTTCGGTCACTTCTTCTCATTCTATCATTCAAGGGTGAGCTTCAAGAAATAATGTTTAAGCATAATCTTTGTCTCCTTCTCACCTGTACAAGCCACTAGGGCTGGCCTTAGTCTTGCTGCTCAGGCTTGCATCCTTTGGGTCCCTTTTGTAAAATTTTAAGAAATCTTTGAATTAAAACTCTAAAAATAAAGTTTAAATCAAACAAAGAAGGTACTGAATCCTGATCCTGTCTTCTTTATCCCCAGTGTTTAGCATATTGCTATGCAAGCACACAGACATAGCTCTTGAAGTCAATGAACCATCAATTGAACAAACCTCTGGAAGGGAATTATTCCTATACACTAATTAGTAATGAAGATTAATGGAAGAACCACAGCATAACCCAAAAACTTGTAGGAACTGGACTTTGTCACAATTCTTCTGTAATTCAGGCACCTGTTCAACTTTCTGCACAAGTAGCCTTGTTTTACTTGATGAAACTATCCTTGGGCTTTGGACTAAATACACACACAATAAAACTAGAAACAGAATCTCTGGCATCAAAAATAGATGTTTATACCACACTATCAATGAAGACAGGCTGAATTTGAAGCTTTTTTTGTATGTTTGTTTTAATGTTTGTTTTGCCTGACCTTAAAATAAAATTATTCACAATTCTTTTGGAAGAAATAAAAAAATCAGCACCAATTCAATATATTTAGCACTCTATCAGATTGTTGAACTACTTCCTTTAACTACTGTAGGAGGAAAAAACACATGCTTCAGCCCACACTTCTCACGCAGTTAACTTAGGCTTTTTGCATACGCAAAGTGATTTTAAGTCAATGGAAAGCCAAGGCTATATGGCTAATATAACTAACGAATTAGACATCTGCTTCCTCCATGGGTCCCAAAACAATGGGAAATGATGGCTCCTGGTGACAGGTCACCACTGAGCACTCTGACAGGAGAAGGAGGTGTGAAGAAATTTCCTATTTTTCTCCAGACAAGTCCACGACTGGACTGTTGGTGTCTGAGAGAAGGATGCTCTCCCAGCTTTGTCTGCCCAGCATAAAGAGGGGTCTCCTAACTCCCTTTCAGCAGCTGGAGACAAAAGTCTAATGGATAGAAGGCAATTTATAACCTTTTCTCTAAGTGGATGTAGAGCCACTGCCTTTTGAGAGGTCTCAAAAGTTTCATGTTCTTGGATTTAAATCTTTGGGCAGGAATGGGAAGAAAACAGGTCTTCACTGCCTTGGGCATGACATCAGAGAAAGCAGAGAAGAGTTTGTGGTAGGTTGACCTTGGTGCCCAGGTGCCCACCAAACCGCTCTATCGCTCTCCTCCTCAGCAGGACAGGGTGGCGAGAAAATGGAAAAAAACTCGTGGGTCAAGATGAAGGCAGTTTAATAAAGCAAAGGAAGCAAAGGAAAACAAAATTTTATTCTCTACGTCCCATCAGCAGGTGATATCCAGCCACTTCCCGGGAAGTAGAGCTTCAGTATGCATAGTGATTCCTCCAGAAGGCAAACATCATAATAACTAATGCCTCCTCCCCACTTTCTCTTAGCTTTTCTTGGTGAGCAGACTTCATATGGTATGGAATACCCCCCCACACACACACCGTTTGGTCAGTTTGGATCCTGGCTATGTACCCTCCCAAGATCTTGCCCACTCCCCAGGCTACTGGTTATTTTCCTTTCTTAAAGGAATTTCCTGGTCATTTTTCAAGAGCAAATAATTTACTTACATAAAGATTTCTGTTAAAAACCTCTCAATTCTTAACAAAAACCGAAGAGCAGAATATTTGCAATAAGTAACTGTTGAAGAATAAAATATTTCATGAAATGTTCTGAATTCTTGCACTTTGTGGGATTTCAAATGCAACATTTATTTTTACATTTCCCAAAATTTTCTTAAAATTCATAATGCTTTCTAGGTTGTTGCAAACAATTTTTTTTTTAATCTTTTGTTTACTGAAAGATCTCTTCTCTGGGAAATGGAGGTCAATATAGGATTTCATTAAAAATTTCAGTTAAAACATTGCTAAGGAAAAAGACAGGAAAAAATTAAACCTGAAAAAAAAGTCATAAGGTAATCATTTCTGTAAATAAAACACTTTTCAGAATGACTGCTTTTAACCGTAGCAATAACAGGACACTTTTGACCTTGTCTATTCACAATTAAATTTAAAATGCATCTGAAACCGAATTAGCCAAATTACATTATGTTGAAATAGAGCAATCAGAAGGCCATGTGAAATTAACTAAAACTGATTTTCATTACAAGACAATTGAAATAATTGTATTATTTACTGTTTAAATAGTCCAAGAAGTCAGGAAAGATTTTCACTGTAATTATACTATTTTCTCCAATTTTTCCCTTTTGCATAAAGAAAAACACCAGATTTTTAAAACACTGGCAGCGGTAGTGGGGTTGTCATCAAATCAGTCAAGTTGTGAAGAGGTCAGGTTCTGGTTTATAAATGCAATGTGTTCCTCTCAAACTCCGCACTGTACAGACCTGGTGTGGAGACTGGGTCAAGGATATTTGAGCAGAAGGGTGCTAGGTGTCATTGTGCCTATGCACACACCCTTACCACAAAAACGAACTCCAACTATTTTGTGGAGAAACAGCAATGCTTGCATCTAATATTGGCTGGTGATCCCTGTGATGATATTTCTGCAGTGATAAATGGTTGTCTATTTAACCATGTGGGTCATTTAGTAGGAGACCATAGAGATCCTTATCAGCTGTGATTTTGTTCAATTTCTACGTGCAAATGAATAAAACCCACATCAGCATAATCTGCAGCTACAGCACCTTTCCCCTGGGGCTTCAGCACAGTAAGAGCAGGGACGGATGCTATTTACTCCACGAAGGTACAGGTCACCTGAGATAAGGCCTTATGTTCCCTCGCATGCTGATACCCCAAGAGCAGCGATACTACCTGCCTGGAATTTGCTGCTTGGATTGGTCCTGTAGAGCAAAGCAGAGCTATTTTCTGGGAAGAAGGCAGTACTTTCTAGGCTAAGAGCAGAAAAAAAGAAAGTTGTCTGTCTTTTGCATGGGAGAGCAGACCCGCCACCGCCACCTCCTGCATTTAATCTGGTGCCATGTTGGGAAGTCTGCCAGCCGGCAGTGGCCGGCAGGATGTGTCACGCAACACTGTCCGACTTGTACCTGCTTTACTTCGGAGTCTGTTCTGCTTCATTTTAGTTGAGGCTCCTCGCTATCCTTCACAAGCAGTTTTATCTCTGTCTGTACTTGTCCTTTAAAGACAGAGATCTGATATTCTTTTATGATTATATATTTATTTAGTCATTTGAAAGATTTATTTTAAAATTGCAGATTCTTTCCCACTAACAGGAGATGAGTTATTTGGTCAGTGGGAGCAGGTGCTTGTAATTCAGGCAGAACATCGATGGAGAAATGTTTGTGAATATGACCCTTAGATTACATCGCTCGGCATAATTGTGTTTCAAATTCTTTTTCCTGTCTGAGTAATGAGGCTAATGTCCTGACTTTGCTCCAGTAAGGGTTTTCTGTTGATTTTACCAGGCACAGTATCAAGGTCGAGGTATGCTGTTATGTTTCAATCATTCACTAAATGGTAGGTCGAAGTCTTTTAAGTTTGGGGTTGCTTTTTCTAGGTCAAACCCCCACGTTGCTCAAAGAACTTCTTGTAGCCTGAAGGACATCTGGATTAAACCTTGTGACAGGTGAACCTGACTAAGTAGCCACAGACAGAGAAGTTAAGGCTTTGAAGAACAGTTTGAGAACTAACCTTATGAAAAAACCACTTCTGTGTATTGGTGTACTTGCTGCAGTCTTCCAGAGCCTGATGAAGGAATTGCAAGCCACAGCATTTGTTTTGACTTAAAGCTCTCTGCAGTGCATTTTACATCATATGGTGTAGGCTCTTATAACCCAAATGACACCTTCCAGCCCTACTGTCCCATATGAAGGTCCAGGGAAGGAGTAATGGGAATATTGGTCCATAAGCAACTCCAGCCATCATGTCAATCATGGCAGTGTTGAGGCAGGTGGGCACACAGCAGGGGGAGATGGAGCTAGATAGAGTTGTTCAAAATCCTACTCTCCTTTGCTGTTAATGGCAGGGGCTGGATGCTACATACCCTTTTAAAGATTGGGACATCAGTATATCATGCTGGCACCATCATTGAGAAGATGGCAGTGGGATTTCCCATTTAACACTCAGCAGGGCTGTCCCCCAAGTTGTATGCATCACTGCTGCTCACACGGCTGCTTTAAGCTGTAGGAGAACATGGGAGGTTAAAACCTGACCTTCAGGTGAAACAAGTAGAACCTTTCAGCAGAAGACGTGGTACAATATCCACAAAAAAGAGCCTACGGCCTCTTGCTAAAAGGGTGAGTGTTCTATAGTTACATTTATTCCCTAAGGCTTTCTGTGTTTCACTCCCTCTGAGAGTGCGTGTCTTGAGGTTGTATGTAGTTTGAAAGATTTACCTCATGATTAAATGAATCTCATCTGCTGTCACTCATAACGCAAACAACTTTTTTATTTTTTCTGATACAGGCAAATTGTAAGTCAGGCAGAATGTCCTTTTCTTTCATCTTAAAACCTATGTTAACAAAAGATTACTTTCTGGAAGCTTTTTTTTGATTGAAAAAGAAAAGAACAGATTAAACCTCACATAAATGTTATGACTCATGGAAAACAAATAAAGATACCTCTTTACAGACTGTCATTTCAAGCCTTGGGTTACAAAAGCTATTGCTAATTTTTATTAAACCTGCATACAAGACCACAGTCATGGTCGGGTTATAAAAGTAAAAATGTAAATAGGAAAGTTTATCTTGCAAATACTGTAGCATAAGGCATGTGCCTTTCTGCTAAGGAACAGCTTAATGTCTTTGCTAATAAAAGCAGTCATCTCCCAGGAAGGAATCTTTCTTCTCCATAACTAGCAACAAAATTTAATGCATTATAGATACTTTTTTATGTCTTTATTGTCATAGGAAAAGAGAAATCACAGGCACTGAATTAGTGCAGTTAAAATAGACTGATTCAGAAAATTGGTTCCTTTTTTCTGCTGACTTTTCCTCTTTTGACACTTTATGTTGTCTCTGTTGTACCGTAGAATCAGAAATCACCTGTGGACCATCACCAAGATGTTTAAAATCTAAGATGCAGAGCCCTTTATCTAATTCTCTCTGCCACATAACATCAGATGATGCCCAGACTGTCCTCTTTAACTGCAAATACATTGGAAAGAAATACTGACAATAGTGGTATAAATACAGGAAAAAAAGTCACACTCTCCAAACACCTTGCCTATAACTGTTTATTTTTAGCAGGTATTTATGGCAGTCTTTCAATTCCATTCACTTAAGAGATCCCAGCTGACCTGCTGCCTGCAGCATGAGCTTAACTGCCAGCAAGCCTCTGGACACCTATGTGGAGAGGCTAAAATTCAGTGTCTGCACCTTGAATTACATTCAACCCGCAAAGACAGGTGAGATAAATCCAGCCCCTACAAATCACATTGTTTTCCTTTTGTGACCTCATTAAGTAATAATTTCAAGTTGAAATGTGTTTCTTCCATCTTTTCCTTAGCTTATGGTACATTTTCTGTCCTAAAAGCATTTCTTAAAACACATAGGGTGGGTTTGATCATGTTTCTCTGTATCTGGAGTACTATGGAAAGTGGGGTTATACCTGAAATCTCAGAAGGAAGTGTCTTCCTTCTATGCTTGAAACAAGTAGATTACATTTATTTCAAGTCCCTGTTCTGACTCTTTCTGGCAAAAAAGGGCAGGAGGTGGTATGACAGACTGTATCCTATATATTGCTATGTATGAATACTTGGACATGATGTCAATGTAGTCTGTAGTAGGTTAATAAATACCAGGTCAGAGCTGTATCTTCTAACTTCTGCCTCTAAATGTTAGGTATATTGTTTGCATCAGTCCTCAGTTCCCACCTGCAGTTTATCCCCACTGAAAACTGGTGTCTATGATAAATGGACAGATTCTTGCCATCAGAAATATCTCTTTCTCTCTCTTTTTCTCACCTTTGACTATAGTGGGAGCCTACACACTAGACTAGAATAGATATCCCACTTCTAGGTAAGTGGGGTGGATCCCACAGTAGGTATCTTCAGTTGTGACCACGAAGAAGATCCATCCTGGGACTCAAGCTGTACAGAAGTCCAGCTGTGCAGAAGACCAGCTGGGCTGTCGTTGCAAATGATTACTCTTAGAAGACGTGTTTCACTTGAGAGGGATAGTGATTTCTTGTATCATTAAAATCAAATTCTGCCCAGTTCTGCCATCAATAGTACACAGCAAAGCAAAGTGTAAATAATGCTTCACGGGGGTTTTAATGCCTTGCACATTCTTTACACTCAGTATCATGTCAGCAAGAATGTGTCCATTAGTGCACAGTGAGACAAACACACTTTTACATTTATAGAATTGCAGGACAGCTGAAGTGAACTGGTTGGATTTTATTGTAAATATATAAGATAAAGCCTTCTAGAGAAGTCCTGAACTTTACACTTGAGAATAACTATGTTTTGAGTGTTGAAGTTCTACATTTGAGGTTGCCTGGAAGAGAAATTTGCAGTTCTAATTAAGGCTGCTGAAAGTCAGAGTAATACTAAATAATAGTAATAATAATAATATTAACAAGAAAGTTGGCTCCAGATGGTTTTAAAAGAAATTGGCAAATTAGTAGAGAAGGCAGAGATTACTCTTGATGCAAAGAAACAAACCATGCAGTACATCTGTAACTTTAAAGTAGCAGGGGAAAAAATGAAGGGAAGACATATCAAAAGATAAAAATAATTGTTTGAGACAAACAAGACCCATTACTGTACCAAAACCCACTGCTGTCTGATATTCTAATTAAAAAGCATTCCTTAACTTGCACACTTTCTTACATTAACAAGTGTAAGATTTTTTCAGTATAATACAGTTAGGAAAAGGAGATAAAAATGTTTTAATCAATACGGTACAATAATTCTCCTTAATACTTTTGTCCTTAACATTAGGTGTAAATACAAATTGTAGTGTTTTTCAAGTCATACTCTGCTTCACCAGTACCACAACACTGCATCATTTTATGTGACAAAGAATAACATTAAAATAAGAGAAACCTGTAAAACTTTCAATTTAATTTTTAAATTTTAAAATTAATATATCCTAAAAAATTGTCCAGAAATTCAACTTGAAAATTTCAAAATATCAGAATGAAAATAACCTCTGAAAATGTCAAGCTTTCTTGTAAAAAAGGAGTGGGTTTGACCAACCTGAGATGCATAATGACTATTTGGAAATTTTTGTTTGTTTGTTTACTAGGCCACAATTCCTAATTATTCAAAGATATTACAGAAATAAATGTATACCAATGGTTAAGACGTTTTTTTCCTTTGACTTCTTAGAATTCATTATCAGCAAGAGTAAAGGCTACTTAAATTGCATAGTCCTGTTTCTGCTCTCTGGCTGGGCAATGGCAGTCATGCTTGGTAGAGGAGGACTCTCAGTTTTGGGAGAGAGAGGGGTGATGGGAGATAAAAGAGACAAGTACAACTCTTCAGGGCTGTTTGCCCCCAGTTTTGTCCTTTTCTCCTTCTTATGGCCAATACGACTCAATCCAGACCAGAAGTTTCCCAGTCTTAGGCTGGCTGAGAATTCAAAATTCAGAAAAATCAACAACAGAATGGGTAAAATGGACAGGAATAACTTGCTGTTTTTCCTGATACAAGAACACAGGCACGTTCAGTGAATTGATCTATCAGCAGGTTTCAACCAAAGGAGTACTTCTTTCACATGGTGTGGGATTATACCATTGCCATAGTTGAAAAGGTGAAAAGTATAAATGAGTTCATGAAAAAAAGTCTCGAAACATTATTTCACACCATCTATATCCTATTTGCTCATGAGGCCCCTAGGATTCACACTGCTCAAAGAAAATCCTGGGGGGAGTTGACAGAACATCCACCTTACTCTGTTATCTTTCCCCAAGGATTCACCAGGGTCTGCTGCCAGAGACATGGTACTGGGCAAAATGACCCAGCAGAGCACCTCTCATGATCTTAAGCTGGTACTTGCCATCAGGAAAGAGAATAAATTCTGTCATAATAATACAAATAAGCAAGGTTTTTTTTTCCATGGTGCCATTCCTTTTCCCAAGGACTATACAACTCCAGTGCCCAAGCATATCACCCAGCCAGCTGGGTGAGCACCACACACTTGCAGTCGTGTAAATGTCTGAAATGCTGGATCACTGTCAGTCACCAGGCAATGGAGGGATGACGTGGAAACGTAATCATAAATTTCCTGCTTCCTTGTATCTGAGGGTCTAAGGGTATAAAGTGTCCTGAAAAAGGCTTCTGCGGTGCAGGGTGGAGAAAGCAGACAGAAAAGGCAGGAGACTGATGTGGAGAGGGGAATCACCACAGCCTGGTGGTCTTCTGATGAGATGAGGAGATCTAGAAGTAATGTGGATGGTTAAAGCAGAGACAGCTGGAACTGAAATCAGAGGGGAGAAGGATTAAAATGAAAGGGAAAAAACACCAAACATTCAATTTTGGGGAGAACCTAATTACTTAGTTTGGGTGCTTGCAGATGGGCATTGGGGAATAAGCACATCAATTTATAAGTGAAAGACAGTCTGTCCGATCTTCTCCAGTACCTTCCAGCGATACTGAAAATAGGACAGTACTTCAGTACTTGGTGTAGAAGCACTGTGACCTTTTCTACCACATTTTGCCCCACCAGGCACGTGTGAACCTTACTTTGTCATGCAGCAAACTCACCTCCTGTCTCACAGCTAGGGCCAGAAAGCCCCCACATTTAGATCATTTTAGACCTGTAGAGAGATCATGGCATCTTCACCCTGAGCAAACACCCTTTCTCCTTGCAATGGGAGGAACCAGCCCGAGGAGCCACCACAACTGCACGTAGGTCACTCAAGGGCTTTCAGTCAACATAGATGGCCACCGGAGAGGCACAGAAGCCAGCTCTGATCCCAGGCTGCCAGTGTAACCCATGGCGAGTCACTTTCAGAAACTCTTTGGTCTGTCCATGGCCGAAGGAGAAGAGTTAAAAAGTCCTTATGCTGCATCAGGTCAGCCTAGTAGGCCAAAAGTGTTCCCTCCTGCCTCGTGTGCCCCAAGTAATCCAGATAAGGGGTTCTTCATCTGTTCAGAGATGCGATGAGCTCCTGCCTCAGAAGAAAGCAGGCAGCAGCCTGCCCATGATGCAAGACCGAGTCGTTACCTAGCTTTAAATTCCAGTTAAAACTGTGGGTTTTTTTCCAAGCCACATCATAGTGGGACCCCACATCAGCAAGGCTTTCCTTATAATGCTGGACTTGATTAACTGCATCTCCCTTTTTTCAGATCTGAAGGCTTTTAGATATACAGCTGTATTTTAGATCAGTCAGTGGTTTGCTCCTTTAGCCTGTATGATTTATAAAAAGACAAATTCATCTTTACTTATAAATGCAAAAATATTCACACTGTTTTTATGAAGCTTGTCAAAGTTGTTTTTCTTGATGAAATTATAAGATAAAAAGTTAAGCCTCTGCTATGAAATGTTGACATAACTTTAACTACTGGGCTGTTTATAAGTGTTACTGTAATGAACTGATTCCATTTATCTGGTTATAGCTTGCTTCATACAGGTCTTTATAAGATTTCAAAGATGCAAAATCCTGGGCGAGGCAGTCCAAGCCTAGTGATGCAAATTACATCCTTTCTCACTCAGCTTTTTTGCACACAAGTACAATGTAGAAGTATGTGTGAAAGCTCTTCTTCAAGGCTCCATTTATTTCAAGTGTCAGGAACACTATGAGATACCTTAGCCCCAAAACACCAGACACAGTTGTCACTTACTTATTAACTGATTATAACTGTTTGATCATTTTTAGAGGAATGACTATTTAGATAGTGTGTATAAATAGTTTCATTTTCAGCTGCACTCACTGATGTTCGTGGGAAAAACCCCTTCTGGAAGTAGTCTATACACGCACATGCAGAAGATATTTAACCATATAACTTCAGGTATCTCTTTTAAAAACAAAAAAAAGCTGATCTCTATCAGCTCTTGAATGTGGGGTTCTCTTAAGAGAAGTATTTGCTTCCAGAGAGTTTCTGATATAAAGCAACGGGGTGGTGGAAGAATACTACCCACCTTTTACATACGGTGGTTTCTATCACAGAGCTCAAGAACTGCTTTCACAGACGCAGTTGCTGTTAGCGGTATTTTATGAATAAGAAAGCAGGTATCAGGGGTGAGGCAATTTACTGACGCATACAGTGAAACAGCAGCCAAGGTAGTCCTGAAGTCCATGTCTCCCAAGTTCTCCATCCGCACTGAATCTTAGATATGCTCAGAAGACAGACTTGTTGCAAAACAGAAACCTAGTTGACTTGCGAATGCTTCATAACAAATAACAATTTCATTAAAATGTTCATTCAAAGGAGAAAAATAGGAAAATGTTCAGCAATATTGAATCAAGGCACTCCAATATTTGCAGAATTTTGAGTTTTCATTTCCTTCCTTTTGTTTTGAGTTTCTTTTTAATTTTCTTTTTAAAGTATGGTTAAGTACATGCCACATATACTGTTATAATTAAAAGAACAAAACTGAGATGAAATGTTTTCATTGACCTGAAAAAACATTTCCTCTTTCATATTCTTCTCAGTTCTGAAATTTGTAGTTTCAGTCCAAACCAGCATGAAAATAAAAAACAAAATAAAAATCTCAGTTCCTCTAAAAAGCAGGTCTCCAATTTCCAGCATACTCCCTTCATTTATTTGCATTTTCTACCACCTTCTCCACAGCTGCTCTTACTAGATATAACCACAAGAAAACTATCCTTCATCAGAACTACCTCTACTCCTGAAATGACTCTTTACCTGAAGGAAATATCCCAAATGAGATTTAATTTGAAAAACAGTCTCCCACTTAAAGCTGTTGATTGGCAGCATCAGAAGAGAGAAAACAAAAGATGGATTGATTAAAGTGGTGGATTTTTTTCATAAGGTTTTCTTTAAAGAAAATTAATTACTAATGTGGCTATGAGTTAGAGATCACCAACCTCAAACTTTGAACAGACATGTAAGGACTGATAATAAATGGAATTAGAGAACTGAAAAGGAATAAAAAGTTTGGAAGGGACCTCTGGAGTTTGTTTAGTCTGGTCCCCCTGCTCAAGCAGGGTCAACTATCACAGGTTGTCCAGCACCATGTCCAGTCATGTTTGGAACATCTCCAAGGATGGATACTTCTCAGTGTCTCTGAAGCAAGCATCGGGAGGTCCCTCCTTGGTTATTACACTCTGCAGACATCAACCTCTGCACCTCAAAGGGAAGCTGAAATTTAAATACTCCAACAATTCACGTAAATGGATAACAGGGAAATAGTCCTAAATATCTAGAATTATTTCATTGGTCACCTTTAAGATGATTTATTTAGATTTTGGCAGATGTAGATTATCTGGTTTTGTCTTTTTAGAAAAACTATTTCGGACTGCTCGTAATTATTTACTGTGCTGTCCTGTTTGGCTTTCCAGGACTGTGCTGGCTTAAAAAAAAGAAGTAGCAGTAGCATTATTATTTTTGGAAACATCTATAAACCATAAGGTAGGATCAGTGTTGTGGTACCAAACCTCAGAAATACACTTACAACCAATTTTCCAGCAGATGATTAAAAACATGTTAATCAACAACATGTTGGATTTGACTGAATGCCACTTGGCTGCATGTAAAATACTACTAAATGAGTTAGGTAAATTTAAGTTTATAAATATTTGTATAATCTTATGAGAAGAAGCAAATCCTTCACCTGCCATGGGTTTAGATTAGTGTGCCTTATCCAGCTTTTTAGAAACAAGCATCAACATTAAGGATCAGTCATTTTCCTTTTTCTCTCTTTCTTTTTTATTCTTTTTAATGATAAGTTCTATGATTTCTGCAGTTCAACACATTACATCCCGAGCTGCAGAGTGAGTAGGAAACTTCACTGATGTCTGTTTGTTTTACATCAGCCCAATTTATACCTCATGGAAATGCTTTATCTCAGCTAAGAAAGATCCAAGAAAATTAGGCTAGATTGAGTTAAATCAATAGAAGTAGCTGCATTCAATCTAGTTTATATTGCTGAGTCAGAATTTGTGCCACTAGCAGGGGAACAGAACTTACTTTTTTTTTCTACATACCAAATCTGAGTTTCTGATTCACTAAGGATATAAAATGAAACCTGTAAAAGTAGGTGGGTTTATTACCTAATACCCTGTGTTAAAGCACTGCAAAATATGCAGTCCATGTCTTTGATATAGAAAAGTCTTTTTTTTCCTAGTGATATCTTTAACTGAAGTTTACCATCTTAGTCTAAAAACCTTGTAAAGACCAAACACAAGTAATTTTTACTGTCCTGTAGTTTGACAACTATGCCATATGTAGCCATTGTGTCAATTAGTTACACAAGGTCAAAAAGATGTTAAAAATAAACCTGTTTGCTACTAGGAGGATATGTAGAGAGATAAACTAGGCCTCCAATATGCAATCTTGTTCTCCAGCTTGTTAGAACACCTTAAGATCTTACCAATAAATATTTTCTAGATGACACCATGAATGTTTTCAGTGTCGTCTGTACCTGTGTTTGCATGGAGGGCTTTGCTTGCAGTTGTAGTGCTTTTTTGAAGAGAATCCTCCAGTTCTCCAGCTTCCTGCACATTGGTGCAATTTTGGTGCAATCGCAGCAGATTTCTTTCAAAGACACCAGCCTGGACGTTCTGCTCAGGGGGTACCAGTGGTGCTCCCACCCTGGGGGGGGCGCGGGGTGGACACGGGGGCCCAGAGTGGTGGCCAGCACCACAGACATCTTCAAGCCACGTGCGAGGGAGCGACTTCTCCTCCAAGAGACTGGACAAAATCTAGTCCAAAGGGAAAACCCAGAACCACCAGCAGTGTAGATGCGAGGACTCATCACCAGGTGCTTCATGCCCCTGACTCGTTCATGCTGCATTGAACCATTTGCTAATGTAGGCACAGCCCCTGAAGGTTTCTCAGTAATTGAGACTTGCAGTCCGGGCATTCATGGTTCAGTGAATACCACTCATATTTGAATACCACACCAACCACATGGCCATCAGTTTTCTGCGATCTGGCAGGCAGGTGGTAGAACCGTCTCTGGAGATTCCAAGGAGGGTTGTTAGGAGCAGACTATATACATGTTCCCAGCTGAACGTGAGCTCAATGCAATATTATATCAGTCCGTCCAGGTCCCCACCTGGCACAGCACTCAGTGATCTTGCACATGGATTGAACTGAATGTAAGATGGTGTCTGTCTTTTTTTTATTTTGTCACTAATTTTAAAGATGTACTGTTTCAATGAGGTTCTGAGAAGCAGCAGGACTGAGGAGGTGAACATCATCTTTAAAGGACTGTAAACAAGAAGTTATCCTGATTTCTCAGAGAGGCCAGGGACATGGATCTGTCACCTAATACAGACGTCTCCTATTCCTGTACCTCATCAAAGGACCTTAGCACAGGGGCCAGAATTACTGAAGCAGTGCATGGCTTACCTAGGAAATATTTTGCTCTCTGTGAATTTACATCATATTTTTTGTTTTGTCTGAAAAGTCTCAAAGTTTCTTTTTGATGTACCTAGTGACTGGCAGCCTTTCAGTTCAGATGCAGCATATTTTGATCTGTTGTGCTTGAACACAGGGGAGGCCTTGAATATAGGGAGGAAAATGTTCAAATACCATCAGTAGTTCTTAATGCTTCAGCATTCAAAATTGCAAAACTTTTCAGTATGCTTTCATATATCTTGACCAATTACAAAAGGTTAGAACTATTTTTCAGTAGTCTGTATTAACATTTTAATATGGGCTGGTAACTATAGGTGAAATATTCACCTTTTATTTTCCTTTTATTTTCCTTTAGTACAAAGTCTATTTTTATACCATTGGCAGATTTGTTTTAAGGAATTTCACTAAAACAGTCTTCAAATAGTTTATTTTCATGAAAGCTTCATGGCAGAACTTAATGTGTTGACAATGCTTTCAGAGACTTAATAAACACCTTAGGTTGCTAAAGAATCTGTAGTGCTCTCATTACCGAGTTCTTTTGTTTCTTTAATAAATATATTATCTGGAATCTGAAAACAAAAAGTGGTGGTATTGAGCCCAATACCACCTTGCCAAGGATACAATGGGTTTTTTAAAAGAAGTTTTGGTGCCTATGGAAGTAACTTTTTTTTAAGTAACTACTGCCAAGCTTGGCATCTGCAAAATACCCGTCCTGAGATCTGATGTTTGACCCCAGCAAACAGGAGGTTGCTATTCTCATTCCTAAACAGAAATGTAAGTGCATTATCATAAGTCGCATTGCTGTTGGCTGTGCTGCAAACACCCATGGATGTCCTCTTGACCTCAAAGGTGGCATCTGATATAAAAAAGATTTCCAGATAACTGAAATAGCTCCCTCTGCTTATGTCTGCAGGATGAAAGCAGCAAAAATGCCACCATAATTATACTTCAACAGCAGCAAAATGATAATTTGTTTTGTTTTAAGACCACAGTAAAATAGAGAAAATAGTTACCAGTAAATAGGAAGGCAAAGTTCATGATCTCAGTTACCGGTGTGAAGATTTAGACTCTCTCCAACAAAATCAGTGGAAGTATTTCACTGTCTGGTGCTGCAGCTGGAATCAGAATAGGGATCAAAGATTGAAACCATCTTTTAAACATCAGAAACAACACCAAAACCAGAAATTATCATTTTTAGCCTGCTTTCCTAAGGAGAGGAGGCTCATACAAACATGCTGTATCTGCCTGTCTGTCTGTCCCATCCTCAGTACCCTGGAGGCCACTGACCCATTTTAAGGAGATTTAACAAAGTAGTTTTAACTTCAAAGATACTGTGTCACTGTGTGTTTTCCTGAAATCAGATGAGGGAAAGAGACGACTACCGTCGGCATGGACCGAGGCCTGGGATCGGCACTTCTTTGGCATGCCACATCCAGCCCGGAGCTCGGGCACAAGCTGCAGCCTGTGAGCAGACGCGGCTTGGCCAGCTCTTGCCCCTCAGGGACCGCTCACACACCTTACCATGTGCCAAAACCTTCGCTGAAAGCCGTGCGCTCCGTGAGGGTTTTGGAAGAGGGAGTCCCTGCCCAGGGCTGATGTGTTGTGGTGTAGACAGGCCGTCGTGCAGCTGCCTAATTTCTCTCCTCTGAGCTGTGCGGGAGTGTTGCATTGGGTGATGCTACACCAGCGGGCTCCCTGCCCTCCTCTTCCTCTTCCCCTCAGTGAGATGCCCATCTGACACAAAATCTTGCTGTATAAATGAGCATAACTTAAAACAGGGACGGGGAAAGGATATTCTTGTTATTCCTATTTTACAGCAAGGCTCAGAGTCCCAAACCTAGACAGGGCCTCAAGGGAGAGTTGGAGGCAGAGCTGGGAGGTAAATGCAGAACCCCAAGTCACAGCCCGTAACTACAGGTAAACCCTCTCACGAATTCCTTGCTAGCTGCTGTGGGAGAGAAAGTAGATTCCTGAGAAAATGGATAAGTGCACAGAAGATTTCAGCAACACTAGATACATGGCAGTCAACAAAAATCCAGCACAGTTGGCACTCATGATGTATTTCTGGCAGCACTTGCTGGCACTCCTTAGCCAGGGTTTAACTACGCACAGCCCAGGTCTTTCTTTTATCAGGGAGTTTGGCTTTTGCAGCAGCTGCACCGAACATCCTCCCTGCACACCTGCAATGCACTTCATGCCCCAGCAATAAATGAAATCTCTGGGATGTAGTGCTGGTTTCTAACATTTCCCTTTCCAAATCCCTCCCTGGCTTTGCCACAGGCAGGTGCGCTGCAGGTGTCTGAAACCCTCTGTCCTCAGAGAGGGAGTCCCCTGTTCTGCATCATCCTCCAGGACTTGGTTTCAGTTCCCTCATGGAAAAGCCCTGCATCCAACCTAAAGTATAACTTTTTCCCACGGGAAGCAAAGAGCAGGATTGCACCCCGCTATGTGCAACCACAGGCAGCTCTCATGGGCTCGTACCTCCTGCAGCTGAGGCTCAGAAATCATTCCCACACAGACCTGCCAGGGCATCATTAGTGCAGCTGTTTAATGATTTAAATCAGGAAGACACCAGCACTTCTGCTGTGGTAGCAGGGCTACACCCACGGGTGGAGATATCCTCGCTGCACCATGCCGGTCCCATCCTTGCTATTCTGCTTAGACAGATAGCGGTACTTCAGGCAGTGTGCAGACAGTTCTGCTAATGGATACATAGCTTCCTCTGTGGCTGCTAATAGATGTATTTCTGTTATACATACAGCTGTCTCTGACTCCTGCAAGAATGGAAATTAGTTTATTCCCCAGGCCAGACACCAGAGGATTATAATTTATCAGCAGACTGCAAGGTCACTTGCTCCATATGACTTAATTTAGGCAACTTTCTGCTACACAGTAACCAACAATTGCTTAACTAAAATACTTTATGATATTGAACAAGCTTTGTTCTTGATTTTGTTTCCAGTCCAAAGAACCTATGTCCTTTTCCAGTTTGGGTTCAGTTACTGCCCTCATGGCAGCGTTCGTTGCCCTGGCTGGCCTCTTCCCTCCCTGCCTGGTGAGGAGCAGAGCATCCCACTCCCGTGCTTGCTTCTTCTCCCGGGGGCTGCTCCCCTGGGCCCACTTGCCCGGGGGCTCGGGGCAGCTAGAAGGGACAGACAGGAGCAGCCTGACGTGGGATAATGCTGCTTGAGGAAACCAAGTCCTTACCCTACATGAGGGAGTGGGGATAAAACCAGGAGATTTTGCATCCTGGGGCCAGTTTTAGTGGAGCCGGCTCATGCAAATTGCACTGCCTTCAGTTTCAAACAAATAAAACTAATTTGAGTATGCTCATATGTATTAACAGGCTTTATCTTTTTTTCTCTGAAGTGTCTGCAAAAGCTTGCCTTGTGTTGTGGTTGAGCTAATGGGTAGCTCTGTCATACCGCAGGACGTCAAATGTCCCCATGCACCTCACTGGCCCAACTGGTTAGCACAGGTGACACAACCCATAGCCAGCATGGCACAAAGAAATACTGCTGCTAGCAGGCTGTCCTTGTTTCCGCATGTATAGGGACAGGTTTCTCCCAAAGGCTACAACATGCCTCAGATTGTAGTCTCCCGTGGTTCTGCTCCTCCCAGAAATGACCAGCACTTCCACCTGAAAGACTGAAATCTCATCACAACGAAAAATTCTCAGAGCTCAGTGGGTGCCATAAATCCCTGCTTGCTTTACTGAGGTGGGTGGTAACATCGCTTTTAACATCTCCTGTACTACAAGGAACGCAAGCAGGGAGCTCTGAGCAACCTGATCTCCTTGAAGATGTCCCTGCTCATTGCAGGGGGGTTGGACTAGGTGACCTTTAAAGGTTCCTTCCAACCCAAACTATCCTATGATTCTATGATTCAAATTCATACAAGTGAAAATAGGAGCTATTTCAAATCTTACCCTTTTTATATCTGGCCCTCATTAGCTGGGGATTTGTGCCCTATATTTAAGACACAGTGTTGAATTTCTGCCTCAGCTATCACAATATTCCTGTCAGCTAAAGAATCTTTTGGCATGCTACAGCAATTATACATTTATCAGCCAAATCTGTTTCCAGTTGAGAGAAAAAATAGATTTTGCTTGGGAGCTTCAGAGTATTTTAAATAACAGGGTGATTCCCTAGAATATACAGATGAGCAATTACCACCTTTAAATCATGCGCTTTATGTTACTGCTCCCATGAATAATGTATATGCCAGCCAGCATTATAAAACTAAACAGTGCTACATCACAATCTGGTCCAGGTGATCTGAACATACCGGGATCCTTGAGAGAAGGGGAAAAACATAGTGACAATCCTCACTCAGATGGCCATCACAGGGGTGTCCATAGCAAGGGGGGATTCTCACCATCTAACATGAATTGTCTACAGTGAAGAGGTCTGAGTTAGTGCTAGTAACTGTACACTGCCTTTTATAATCAGTGAAAAGAAATAAGCAATTTCAGGGTGGAATTTCTATGGTCAGTTCAATGTTTACTTTCTGATGAGATGGTGCAATGAATCCTGTCTGCTTGCTTTGAAAATGTCCTTCTGAGACACAGTGGGAGAAGGCTGTGAGGAAAGGGCTTACACTGCTTTTCCAGACCATTTATTCCCCTAAATTTCTCACCGTCCTTTCCTTCCTCACAGACTTCAGGGAAATATCCCAGAACCAGTGAGTCAGGATTCGATCCTTTCCAACATGCTGGCGAGAAACACTGCAGGTCCCATGCAGGCAAAGCTGTCAGCCACACAGGCTGTTTACCAACCCTTTGTCCTACACTTCAAACCTTTTCCCTCAGGCTATTTCCCTCAGGCTGTTCTAAAACAAACAGAATAATAATTGTCTGAGGAGCTAAATGGCTTTCTAGTTGGTAAATATACAGTTCGCAAAACCCAGGTCCTTTGTTGACCCATGCCTACTGATGCACTTGAGTGTGGGTCAGACCCTCAGCTGCTGTAAATGGACTTGGCAGCACAGTTGTCCCTATTTTGTGATCTGCACAGATATCCCCATGTCATGATCCACATGGATGTCCCTGTGTGGTAACCTGCACAGATGTTTCCATACCATGATCTGACAGCAGTTCGGTCCTCCAGCTAGAGTGGGTTAGCAAGTCCTGCACATCAGAATGATCTGGCATTGAGGCTTTTCACTGATGTAAAATTCAAATCCCTTCAAGCAAACTACTAACTTTTGCCTGTGGATGGAAAAGGGACAAATGGTTTTCTAAAGAACAATATTCACTGACTTTATATCATTCAGCAAGCTAGTTTCCTGATATAATTGCAGTAATGAGGAAGTGAAAAACATCTTTTTCTTGGTAGAGGGTCAGAGGACCCTACTGAGGAAAAGTGTCATAAAAAAAGTATTTTACAGTCAAGTAGCCAATTATGCCAAAATGGAAATAAAAGTGTTTAAATGACAGAATAATTAGAGCTGTAATAATTATAGGCTTTAGTTGAAATTCTGAAAGGTGAAAATGTATGAAAAACTCAGTTTGTAGCAGATTAGCATAGTGCTATAGATCAGATCAAATTAAAAAATAACCTTTCCATCCAAACAATAGGCTGTTTCTGAACAGAAGGGAAAGTGTATGTAACATGAAAGGTCAAGATTTTGGTACTGTCTTAAAGAAGTACTGGGTGCAAGTTCATAAGTACAAATACTATCCTTCTGAGAACAAAGAGAAAGGGGCACCAAAAAGGAGAAAAAGGGACTGGATACCCAAATCCTGTAGAAACTTCCTATCACTGAGTGCTAAAGATGAGATTTAGAAGGGCAGCCGACTACATTTATCAACTTTACCTGCTGACTCTCTCTGGAAACTCCAAGCTACTTGAATTTCCAATAAGGCATACAAAGGAGTATGCATGAGCCCTCTGCAAATTGAAGATCCTATCACAATTTCCATGTTCTTCTGTCTTCCTATTGCACTTTCTTTGTTTCGTTCACTTGTATTTCCACATCCCTCTCTCCAGACAACCTCTCCAAGGAGTGTGAACATACTGGGTGCTCTGGTTGGTACAATGTGAGGCACATTCAGTAAATTCATCCTGCAGAAGGCACCCAAGGCACCCAGCCTCAGGTGCTCCACATGATGCAAGCACAAAGGTGGGGATACAACATCAAAGACCTCTTCTGAAAAAAACAAGATACAAAAAAAACCAGGTCATATTTTAAAGTAATGACACAACTGCCCAGGAAAAAAAGTCAAAAAGTCAATCTCAGTCAAAAGTTGAAGTTTTTAATTGATGTGGGGTTTTGTTTGTTTGTTTGTTTAGGGTGAGGTTTCTACCGTTATATTGTTTACATAGTTAAAGCAGTGCCATCTCCTGCATCTCCCTTTTCTGAACACAGTCCACATGCAGGTGACAGGAGCGTTACCTGCTAAAGGCTTGACCAGTTGATACTATTGACATAGAACAACACTGCTGCCATTAACAAGGATGTCCTGCATTATTTATTCAGCCCCTTAACCATGGACCAACACCATTTTGAGAGTGCAGGTGCTGCCACAAGATCCGTCAGTGTGGCACCATCCCTGTTGGTCTTCTCCAGCAGCTCCCAATGAGTCTAAATTTAGACCACCACCAACCCACCTTATCAGCTAGACACATAAAAGCTGGTATCAGTTTAATTAACATTTGCACAACACTTTTGCAGCGAGTCCCCTGAACACAGCAGCAATGGGAATCACATGCAGACAGCAAATACCCAGATGTCAGAGGAAGCCCGTGCTTGACTTTTCACGGTGTTTGCAGGGTGGTACTCACAGCCCCTGTGCTTTATGCATCCCCGTCCCCACGCCGGGTTTCTCCCCTTGAGGCTGGCAGCATTGGCACGGAGGTGATGGCCTCTCCAGCCTCCTTAATGGCAGCTGCAGGGAGGTATGGGGTACAGCTGCAACCCACGGGGCCTCTGCAGCCAACGTGGAATGGGACCAGAGGCCAGCAACGATGGTGGCACCAAAGTCACTGCAAGACCAGAGAGCCACGTCCCGTGGGAGGAATGGGGACAATGGTGACCGCACTGAGGAATACCCCAAATTTGAAGGGAATGTGTGTCTCCGTGGGGACACATTCGCCATGCAGAAATAGCGTGCTGTCCCACAGGCATGCTGGTTCTCCTGCCTCGGCAGCTGCTGGTGCCATCCAGCCTGGCCTCGTCCTGGGGCTGCAGCATCCTGCAGGAGCAATAGCTGGGCTGGGTGATGGATGCAGGCAGGGGTGGTGCTTTGGCAGGGCCATGGCATGAATTAACATTTGTTGCACTTCTGCTCAGGTTTTGGGGAGGGGAGGGTCACCCTGCAGCCATTACCCCCTGCAGCTGACGTCTGCTGCAGTGTCAACTCCTGCAGTTTTGCAACAGTGATTCTTTCTGTTTGTTAGCTCTCAGGGTTTGTGACCGCCAAAGTAACCTGGGAATTCTGAATTGCTGAGGAGAAAGTGTTCAACTATTTCTACATAGGCAGGATTCTAAGCTAATAGCATGGCATTATGCATACAGCACATGAGTAAAATGATTTCCACTGTTTCATGTGCTTGGCCCAATTTTAAAACCACAGTCAACCAAACAGAAAGACACCACAGGACACAATTCTGAATTTAAAAATTAATTCAGGTGGAGTGCTTGCACCAGGCCTAGCTATTTAATTCAATGCAAGTATTGCTGTAGCACGCATAATTCAGAGTCTGCTTTGTATTTCTTCAACTCAGGAAGGAAAAAAAATACTCTGATGCTGGTACCCTAACAAACTGCAATGGCATGTTCTTGGCTTTCTGGGCTCTAAGTGCCCTTAGTACAGGGATTGCTTACAGCAGGGGCCTTGACAAGACTGGGAGCCAGACGAAGAACAGGTACTGTGAGTTTCAAAATTTCTAAACAGCTCAATAGCCACTGGCATTAGGGCAGTGGTTTTCAGCAGTGACCCTCCAAGGTGCAGTAAGTAGCCCACAGAGCGAGCTGGAAACCACATCAGTGGTGTTTTCAATTACACAGTGCGGTGAGGACTATGTGTGGTCATTTGGGAGACACATTATGGGCTGGCAGCCGTCCATAGGCCCAACTAGTTTGGAAACCACTGATGTGATTTGTGGCATAGATAGTATTTTCCTGCAGCCTTGAAACTGTTCAGAAAATAAATAACATTTTATTTTATGGATACACCTTACAAATCTTTTCATGAAGCACATGTATATGGGTTATACAAGAAACACAGTAATAGCCCTTAAGGCAGTCATCACTCAAACATCAGGCAACATTTGACACAGCAAAGTTTTTATGCCAAAAATAGAAAGTCTAAGTAAGTAAGTATATATTCCTCATATCACACATACATTGATCTTTTACCTATGTATTTACTAGTAGCTGCCAAGAGAGTACCATTATATACAGTATAGTAAGTGTGTATCAAGGAGGAATGGGAAATTGTACTCTGATTTTAGTAACCCCTTTCCCCTATACTCTGAAATTCACTGGCTTTGGAGAGCTGTTTTAGTGAAGTCTACCATCAGTCCCAAATGTGACACTGCTGTGTCAGCACTAGGGCTTCAATTCATTCTGCCAGGCTCCTTGTAATTTTGGATCTAGAATCTTTTTCTGCCAACCTCTGGTACATAAATAGAAGGAAAGATTTTTTTAGCACCAATTACAAAGGAAAATATCATTGTTTAACAGCTTGCCTGAAAATGCTTTACAAATGCCAAAAGACCTCGTATCAGGGGAATTTTTATGTTGTTCAGAATTTTATAGAGAGTAAAGCAAAAAGATGCTCTGCAGGGAAATGTTGCTGATTTACTTAAAACTGGCACAGTTTTACTAAATGGACATTTAGAATTTTCTGCCTCTCTGTTTAATAATTGATTTAATTTTAAAAAGCTGTGAAAGCAGAGGCTATAGGAGATTTGAAAGTATTTTTCTTTTAAAATAAAAAAATTAGCTGCTAATATCAACCTCTGGTGAAGAACTTCAGAGGCACAGGCTTAGATTTCATTGCCTGGTTCCCAGAGGAGGCTTAAATCCCTCTGTCTGGTTTTTTGGCTCTCTGGCTTGGATGAGTGCAAGGCTGCTCAGTCTTTTAATGAAAGGTGGTTAAAGGAGAATAACTGTAATGTCCTGGCACCCTTACTTGGGAAGTGAGATTGGCTTTAGACAGAGGTGGTTCAAACACTCATTTCTACCCACCAAGAAAATGCCCTAAACACAAGAGGCTGGGTGAACCTAGGATTTGCCGGGCAAGGTCTGTGGGGGGTTGTGAGGATGTAGGCAAGGACACTCAGTGGGGAACTCAGGGCTTTTCATCAACTTCATTTATCCTGGCCTCGAATACAAAAATAGAAATATTCCAGGATACAAAACTCTGCACTCAGGTGCCCCCAGATCTAAATACAACTTGTTGGTCATTTATTTTTTACTGGTCTTTCTCCTGTTTTGTGAATTCCGTTTCACTTACATCCAGTGGCACACTTTAAAATAGAGCAGTGGATTTATAGCTGAAAAAATACAGGTGTGAGCCTGTGGAAATAACCCAATATTTGTGCAATGCAGGATTTTGTACATCCAAGCTATGCATTCCTACAAACTCACTGTGCATGCTTGCTAAAAGAGTTAGCAGGCCCTTGTTGTGTGGGAAGTTCTTTTTGATTGAAAAAAGGGCCCACAAAGTGGGAAGGTATCAGCAACAATTTTCCTGTTAAAATCTCCACTCCTTTCAGTTTCTGTTTTTGCTTCCCCTGGCCCCCAGTGCAACACACGGTACAGCCAAGCCAGCTCCATTAACAACCCCAGCATCAGCACTTTGATGAGACATGGCTGCATCTCTCAAAACCCAAAACACTCCTTCGAGGCCATGCAGCAAGCAGCCTGTATGAAGTCAAAGCTACTCTGCTCAGCCCTTATCCAGCCTCAGGCACAATGGCAAACTCAACATCAATAGAAGCCCTTGCATGCCAACAAAATATTTGCAGAGGAAAAATAATGGCAATCACCTCCATGAATATAAATCCATTGAAACATAGATTGCAAGCTGTTGCTGTGAAATGCAAAGACATTTTCCAGGACTTGCAAGTGCAATTCATGAAAGACCTGCTTTTCTCATCTGTGTTAAATCCCTTGTGGTAGGTCTTAGACGTGTCCTTGGGTCTTCTCTGTATGGCACCACATTGGATGCAGGAACACACAAGGTGAACACAAGCCACAAAGCTCTGGATAACATGCAGATGCAGTTGATACTGGTTATGTGTTTTCATGAATCAGATTTTACAGGTGAGTTCCCTGGAAGCTTTCTGGGCCAAATGCCCACGAGCACATTTTGACACACACTAATCATAATATATGCTGTAGTGACCAATATCTCTGGGCTGGATGGTCCACACGCGGTTTAGATCCTCTGTAGCACAATCCAGCATAAAGTCTTCGGGACTTGCTTTCTTGTGACTTATAGAAATATCACCCAGCAACTGCCCTTTTGGCCTTTTGTCTGGAACATGGAATTTCTCGTATTTCTTTTCCCAAGTCACGGTCTCAAGGGCTTGCCAGCTCTTGAGTTTGTAGGAGGAAAACTGTTGAGAAAAGGGCAGGCTGAGGAGGGGTTTTCATGGCCACAGAAAAGGAAACTCCAGACCCTACCGCAGCAGTGTCATGTGGCCAAGAGAGGTGTATATCCTCTCCTTTTCATTTTCTGTTGTAATTTGACTCCTCACAAGAACAGCTATAAATGGTTATTCTGGTATTTTTCAAAAGGGAAATCATAGAAAGGAATATGCAAACTTTGAATTATTTTTAATGCCTTCTTTAATAAGTACTGAATGTTCTCAGCACTCCAGGGGAAGCAGAAGGAGTGGTATATGCAGCCTATTTTTAGACCGTGAAACGTTACTTCCAGGGCACCCAGTAATGCGTTACAGCTTTCCAGATGGTAAAACAGCCACTGAACTTACTTAATTTCTCAAAGCCTATCTAAAATTCAATAATTGTCTTCAGCTGTCTGAATTTCTACTATCTATCATTAGTCCGGCTGTCTTGAGGCTACCCATCACTTTAGCCAACCTGCCATTGTCCACCATGCAAATGCCTTGCTCCAGCAATATATAAGGCTCTGATGTGGTGGCAGCTGCACAAATCTGCCTAATTTCCTGGATCTGGTATAGAGGAGGTAACTAACTGCTCCTCTGCCTGTGAAAGGGAGCCACTCCCATTCAACCCTTCTGTTTCATAGGAAGAGATTATCAGGGATGTTTGCAGAGCCCAGATTTCAAATGTGTAAGTACCGGCAACATGTTTGGGTGTACAAGCAATTTTCATCTGCAGACAGGTCCACACGCGTTGTTGGAAGGACTGAATCCTTTGTGGGTACCCATGCAGGAATATACCCTTACATAGCCACGGGGTTTGCAGCTCATCAGCTCATGTCAGTCCCACGTTCAAGTTATCCGAGTTGTCCCACTGGACTTCACAGTGAGTGGAAGTTACTTTGCATGGGTCCCCAGGAGAACAGCAGAACTTGGCCCCCAGATATTGGTCTCCGAGTATTTATGTATCCTTCAACCATCTTAGCTTTCTTGTTAATTCTTTAGGACTCTGCTTGCTAATCTTTTTCATTTCTTCTCTGTTCTCCTCCCCTTGAATCATAGAATTTGCACAAACTGCAGATGGCAATCTCAGTGTTTTCTCTAATGAAAACTATTTAATATATTTTTGCATTACTTCAGTGGTCTTGTCTGCTTAGAATAATTCTAGTATTTTTGCCATTTTGTCAACCACCATTCCTCATTTTTGCTAGCTGTCACATTGAGTATATACCCTTCTCTTGACTCTCTCATACTCATCCAGTTCAACACTGCTATTAGAGCAATTTTGCAGGAGTCAAGCACATTGTGAAAAGGTCATCCAGTTGATATTTAGTACAAATTTTCCCACCAATAACTCTTAAAGAAATTGGGCTGCCATGAGTAGAAAGGATGTTCTTTCTCAGGCTAATACACGATTAATAGCAAGAAGCCAAAGATTAGACATTAAAGATCAGGTTGCTGGCAGGGTGCCTGAGGTTCTGTACTGGAACTGTTCAATGTATCCTAGATGCACATACATAGGCTGTTTTGTGTGAGTGTGACACACTCAGTTCAATGTACTAATGGAAAAGAGGTAAGTAGCAATACGTGCTACACAGCCTCAAGATAATACAAAATAAATCAGGATAGTCAAATCTAAAGCTGACTGAAAAAATTGTCACCAGAACACTAAATAAGTGGGCAATAAGCTTGCAGGTGAAATTGAGTGCAAATAAAAGCATAGTCAAGCACAAGGAGAAAATGATCTTGTCCGTGCATACCCATCCACAGCTTGATTTATCCCTTATGAGCCAGGGAAGAGCTCTTGTTGTCAATGTGACTAGTTGCCCAAAAATATCACTCAGTGCTCTGAGAAGCTCCGAAAATCAAGCAGACTGTTAGGCATGAGGTCAGTAGTATGACTGCTGCAGCAGAGTCGAAATGTTTGCATATTTGGATTTTATACCTTGTATTAGTGTAGGTAGTATAGCTAGAAAGAGTAGACAAGTGTTCAGGCATGCAAACCCTTTTCTGCCTTTCAGGAAGAGAGAGCAAAATGGGAAACATTATTATGCCACCATATAAAAGCATATGAATGCATCTTCAATGCATCATTGTTTGCAGTGGTGGTCATCCCAGCTTAAAAGTAAAATAGATTCAAAAACTATGGAGATAAGCAATATGGAATAGCTTCTTTCTAGAGTAGAAAAATGTAGCTTAAGCTTCTTCAGCACATAAAGAAAGATAAGACATAGGACTCTGTTGGAAGGTGAAAATTAATAGGGAAAAGCAATAGATTCTTCTCACAATACAAGGACTGTGGCCGCCTAATGAAGTTGTTGGGCAGTAGGTTTCAAGCAAACAAATGGAAGTGCTTTTTCATGCAATATTTAACTGAATTGTGGAACTCACTGTTTTGCACTGTTGTGAAGAGGAAATCCAGAAAAGATAAAATTGTAGGGGTTTGAGAAGATCAGAAATTTAGGTGTCATATCTAGGTGTCAGTGGCTAGAAGAGGGAACAAATATCTAAATGTCCTTGTGTGTGCAGGACAATTATCATACTTGTGAAAATAATTTATCCCATGAAAGCTCTTGGTGTAGGTAAAGAGAGAGTGTTCGTTGAATTAGCAGTGTGATTGCAGAGAGTTAAAACTTGCTCTGATACGATACAAGACTTAGCAAATCTGCAGACTAAGTTATGCCCTATTTTAAACCCCTGAATTTGCTGCACTTGTCAGATCTTTGTTCTGTGGTAAGCCAGCCCATCCTTGCTGGTTTCAGACACAAAACCCCATAATCCATGGACTCATCTTAAACCAGCACACATCCCCAGACACCTTTCGCTTTGTTCCCCTCACTGCTGCAGTTGCATTTCTGCCTCCTCTGATCTGTATGGTTTAGCAGCCACCAAATTAGTCATAGAATAACTTCTTTCTTGTGATCCTGGCTTTCTATCGGCTCCTGCTCAGGCTTCATTTGCAGAGTTAGTTCCTCCACAAATGTGGCTTTTCCAACTCTTTTTGCCATGTGACTAATAGGTGAGAGTTTGTGACAGACATCAGCCTAGCGGGCCGGCACAGGGACACCTCGAATACAGGCTGCCTTCATTCACGTTTAGGGAGTTTTGCCTCAGAATTATGTCAGCCTGAGGGTTAAAGAAACTGCATGTTCAGCTGACAGAGCTGTGCCAGGAGATGGCCTTGGAGAGACACAGCAATCTTGTTTACGGCAGTTTGCCAGAAGTTATGTCATTCCTCTAAGCACTATAAACTCCACTGGGAAAACAACTCCCTCACCAGCATGAACTGTGCAAAAGAGCATTTGCCACTTGAATTTGGATATGGGGCTGAAGTCTCTTCTGGCTACAGCTAAAGACAAAGGGTGTATTTGGCAGAGAGGAAAGGGCATGGGAGCTAAGCAGGGCTCAGCGGGGGCAGAGAGCAGAGGGTGGTCATTACCCACGCTGACCCGCCAGAGACGGTGCAGACTGAGTGGGTCCCTGGCAGCTCCGCTCCTCCCCAGCACCTCTGAAGCAGCTTTTAGCTAAACACAGCACTGACTAGCCCCATGCCTGTGCACGGGAGCTCAGCTTGACGTGGTGTTGAAGTGAAATATTGCACTTCACCTCCTCTGCCTCACCCCTGCTGCTCTTGCACTTGCTAATAGCGACAGGCTATTTGGCCAAGATGCACAGATGCCGTTTCACACAGCACTTGCCAAATTCATCCTTATGACGTCCCAGTGAAATTTCCTTTTTCCACATAATTCCAGTCACAGCAGTTCTGGGAGCATCTTTTTATTCAGATCAAAGCTCCAGAGCTCTGCAAGGGTGACCCTTCAGAGCTGTGCCCACTCGCTGTGCCTGCCCCGGCAGCACTGCCGAGGGGGGGCCAGTTGCTTTCCCGGGGGGGCACGGGCTGCTGCAGCACCCATGGGTCCCTGGCAGCTGCCTGTCCTCATGTCCCCTGTGCTTTTTGGCAGCCCGAGCAGGGATGTGCGGGTGTTTTGCAAATGTCCCGGGAAGTCTGGCCATGGCAGGGGGAAGAGGCTGTGTGATACCCTGTCTTTGAAAAAGCTGCCCTTGGCCTTAACTTGCCCGTTCCTTCCCCTTCCATCATGTGTCTTCTCCTCCAGGAGGTGTGATCTATGAGGCACTGGGTGTTTGGGTTGCTTCTAAGATGGGAGGCCCAGATGGGGCAGTAATTGGTGGCCATAATTGCGCAGCAGTGCAATAGCACCATGGAGGGGTGAGCACGAGAGCCACTTCCCAATGTATCTGTTAGACTGCTTGTACCCCAGGTCTGCAGACTGACACCCACTACATTTCACATCGCAGCTCATGGAACCATAGATCCGATTTGTTACTACTTGAGCACATGCATCAGATCTGTATCTAAGTGGTTGTATTGCTCTTCCAGCAAGAGGCTACAGGAGCAAACCGAGAGGCTCAGTTTTACGTTGCATTTAATGACAGCTAACATTTAAGCTTGTAGCGCTTGGCAAGAGGAGGATGAGAGAGCTCCACTGGACTTCCCTATCCCAGTCCCATGTTTCATTTTACTGGCTGCCTTGACTTTTGCCTTGCTGTCAACACACTCCTACCTGCTTTACTGTGCACCCTTGATGCCTCCTCCTCCTCCTCCTCCTCCTCCTCCTC
>JANZLQ010000013.1:10843837-10855776 GCA_026212715.1 Elanus axillaris | reverse complement strand
CCCACCCCCCGCCTTCAGGCCTCTGAGCGAGGAGGACCAGCAGAAGCACGTGATGGAAACTACCCTCACGCACTGGTCTTCTCATCCTCTGCATTTTGCTCAGCCGTGCTGCAGCAGATGTTAAGCTCATGAGCCACATAATTTTCCCTTCCCATATATACTGGAGAATAATGAGCATGAAATATAAATGCATTCAAGAAGAGTTTCTTCCTTCTGAGGCCTCTCTGTATCAGGTTAGTGGAGCTTTTAGCATTACAGTGACTTTAATTTCTTTTCTCAGAAATTCCCTGAGGTAGGATTTGCAGAAGATTTTAGACTTGGCTTCGGTGTGCACTTAAGCTGATGCAGATAGCTGTTAAAAATCACCACATATAAGCATATCCTAAGCATGCAAATGAGAAAAGAAAACTTTGATTCCCCCACTCTTTTTCTTTCTTGATTACAGATAAGTGCTCATCAATTTGCATAGTTACCTATTTACTGTGAATAGAGCAGCCTCATGGAAATATTGCGTTGCTGTTGGACACAACATGAGTTATATTACGGTGAATTAAACACGTTGGGTAAGAGATAACAATAGGAGTTTTGTTTGCCTGCAATGGATAGTAAATTGAGTTCATCTTAGATCTGTTGAAAAGTTTCAAATTCCCATTTCTTGAAGCATTTTTTCAGCTTCACCCTGGTGAATTCTTGCAAAGATATTCTAAAACACAGGGAGTTTATGAATGGATGATGAAAAGCACAGACAAAGCATTTGTTTTACGGGGGCAGATAAGATTGTATTTCCTAACCAACTCAAATGATAGACATTGCTGAAGATTATTTAAATTCACTGTGCAAGAGTCATAACATCATTAATTATGCTGCAAATACCAGGTGGTGTTTCAAATATGTAACACTAATGATTAATTCTGAAAGTTATCATGTCTAATTTACCTCTTCAAAAGCTAACTGCAGGAGTATCAAATATAGAACATTTGGTAAACACAAAGTCTCCATAGACAGAGGCAATTTTTCCACTAAACTATCATAATAGAAGCCAGTAACACAACCTTTTCCTTTTAAATACACCCTGATTCCTGTTCATGTATTTCTTACCATTATTCTCTTGATAAACTGTCAAGGAATTATTACTAATTATGTCCACAACTAACAAACCACTGGAGAGTGGCCAAACACTGCTTATGCAGCTCCAGTGCTGTTGCTGAAGCCATGTAAGCAGGAGAGAGCGCGGAAATCAGCCCTTCACCTCTGCAGTGGCTGATGGTGTTCTTTTTTCAGTATAACTGTGCTTTTTCTCGTGGCTGTGTGAGAAAATCCATGAATTTTATTTAGCACTCATTCCACCTGCAGCTTTGCCATGCTGTGAATGTGCAGGAGTACTTTTGAAGGAATGTTTGTGTTGAGAACAATAAAATTCATCCATTTGCTCTGTGTATGTTGCAACGTTCCTGCCATCTCCTTGCTGAAGGGTGATCAGTCCTTACTTGTCCACTCCAGAAAGGTGGTTCATGGGCAGTATTATTCTCCCCATCAGCTTCAGGGTGCCCTGGTCAGGGTGAGGCACACACTGAGGGAGTGAGAACAGCCATAAAGGGTTACAGAGACTTCCCTGTGAATATGCAGGGAGCTTGTGTGAAGCATCCCATGCTGTCCCAAGTCCCATCAAAGACATGACAGTTATTTGTGGATTCAGCTACCGTAATACTAAAACATAACTCTCAGCTAGTTGAGGCTGATCGCATCCTGGAAGGTGATATCAGGGTATCAGACCAAAAATAAAGCAGGTGAAAGGGGCCAGGAGCAGCTTTCACTCACCTGTGGGGTAGGTGCTAAAGAGTTACTGACACAGCAGGGCCAAGGTATATTAAAGCTCCAGCCCAATGGCTGTAAGGCTCGGCTTCCTTCATGTATGTACTGTAATACATATCACCCACTTTCCCATTGGTTATGAATTTGTATCACTTATTCTCCATCTGTGTTTTAATTAGTTCACGCTGTCATCTCCATGGCAAGTGTGCATCTGCAGTCCAGCCACAGTGTTCAATGTGGAGAGATCTTCTTCCCACGGGAGTGAAACCTGCCTATTCCTGCAGCCCCCGTGGCACCTCGTCACGCCATCCCTTGGGCGCAGGCAGCTCCCTCTGCACCCTTTTCCAGGCCTTGTGAGTGCCTCCCACCCGGCTGGCTTCTGGAACCGCTTGATCACAGCTGAGGCCGTCTTTCAAGACTGAGTACCCACGATTTTTCCTCTACTTCTCACTGCCTCCCCATCACAGCACAGCTGTGTTACGCCCTTTCAGAGGGTGATGCGCCGACTGCAAACGCTGGGACGCACTGAAAGGCAGCCACATCCCTCTTTCCTGAACACGTAAGCCCTCAGGGGGCTGGAAACATGGCTCCCTGCCACTGGGACCATCACCTTCAGGGTTAACTCCCTTCCTCCATGCACCCCGCTTGCCAGTGGAGGTAGAGAGGGACTGGCCAAGTAGGCAGCTACTCTAATGGCACCAGTAACAGGCAGAGACGATGCTGTGGGATTTCCCTCCAGGATGCTGCACCAAGCAGGTGCACCTAAACAATAGCAAGGAAAAATACATAGAAATTATCCTCCACGCTTTATCTTTCACTCACTGTTGCTGTCAGTGGGGACTCCTTCATGTGCTGGCAGCAACAGAAGGGTCTGAACCCAGTGTCACCTCGATGGGGGCTGTCAAAGAGCGGCTGGCTTCCTGCGTTTCTGCTTGCTGCTCCAGTCCTGTTGCACCTCCAGAGCGGTCAGTGCAAAACTGTACGGCCTAAAGGATCTCAGCCTGCAGGAAAATAAGATTTGAAAGAAAAAGATAAAACTGGTAAGGGAAATGCCTATGTACCAGTGTATAAGAAAAACAAAATTTCTAGGAAGATACAGTATCTTTACTAAACCAGCTGTGGAAAACAGGAAAAGAATAGGCAAGCTTTCTGAAGTTATACAGCATGGATGGGCATGACTTCAGGCAAGATCAGAGGGGCCTGAAACAACTGACATTTTATGAAAAAGCAAGGAAGTAAAGTCAGAGCTAGAACTGACCGACACCCACTTCCTCAAGGGAGATTGGACTAAGCGTCAGTATTTTTAGGGGAAGTTAATGTCAAGTATAACTTTGTAAAGTTCTCAGTCAAGCAAGACAGATGAGTCCCATCAAATTAGAATAAAACTGTGGAGAGTAAAGTAGGGACTTTCATAAAGATGATGTCTGTACAACATGAAACTCAACAGGAGCTACTCTGGAGAGATGAACTTACTGTAACTGCTCATGGAAGGGCTGGGTTGGACCTTGCAGCAACGAGAACATCTCTTCTACTTGCTGCCCTCGGCAATTGACTGGGGAAAATAACTCTCATCCAGGCGCAGGGTCATTGGTCCCCTCTGGATCTGTGAGACCCAGTTTCTTAGACCCAAGCCTCTTTCTGCTGCAGATGACAGGGAGCCCAGGTTACAGTGGCAGTTCAAGAGAGGAAAATCTCACATACCGTATGGGGAAAGACAGATAGCTTTCTGTGCTGTGGTGAGCCTCCTCTGTGCCTGGTCCGGTCCTCTCATCCAGACAAACCTTCCACATGGAAACATTCCTGGAAAGCCAGCTGCGACACAAATAGCAACTGCAGATACTGCTGCTGAAAACTAAGATCCAGAAAAGGTTTCCCTACATAAAGATCACTTTTAAATTGAGGCTCCATGTGTAAATGAAATACAGCTGTTGTCTAAGTCTAAGTTTACCGTTTAATGAAAAATATCATGCTGCATTAAAGCCCTCTGAAGAATATTACTGAACTTACCACACAGACTTTCTTTGTATGTTTCTTCAAGTAAAATGACATTTTAGAAGGGACTGCAAAGCCAGACTAAGCAGAGAAAAAAACAATATAAACACATAGGATAAAAGCAGATCTATGTGTACGTATGAGATAAAGAGAGCTGTCACCCTTGTAATCATCTCTCATAACCAGATGATACTCTAAGTCAGTCTGAGGAGTCAGTCAGCATTGTGGATTCTGGCGGTGCCTCCCGTGGAAGGAGGACCAGAGGAGGCATTTATTTGCTACAATGCTGTCTAATTATGAAGAATAGACACAGAGGCCCCATATCCCTGCATACCTGACAGCTCCAATTACCTGCTTTTTTATTAGATGTACCAAGAGAGACGCGGGATTGCAGGGGGTGGGTTACTGGGGCAGGGGAGGAGAAGGCGAAGGGAGCGCTGACCCTTCCCAGGGCAGTCCAGTGCTGTCTCGCTGTGTGACAGGGCCTGTGCATCCCCCCTCATCTAGTCCTGAAACAGATCGACGCACCCTCCTTCATCATTTGGCTTTCCAAACGACCCATGTTTGGGACAGAGGTTCCCATCCCTTTGGCTGTCTGTGGCTGTCCGTGTTTCTGACCGTGTTTCTGACCGGAGAGGGGCAGCTGGTGTGCAGGGCAGCAGCCTCAGGCAGGATCCACTTGCCACCCAGGTATGGCAGCTACGTGCACCTCTCTTGAAAATGATGTTCTTACAAAGGCAAGATCAAAAAACCAAGAATGCTACTCAGGCAGAATAATCAAGGTGAAAGGACAACTTCAAAAATAGGAAAATAGCAAGAAACTAGGGAGTATAGCAGCAAATAAAATGTCCAGAATAGAAAATTAGGCAATCAAGGTGGCAGAGCAATCAGCTGAGGCCACGGGCATGATTGCCAGAAGGCACCACCCCGTAAGCCTGAAGGATCCAAGGACCTCAGCAGATGGGAACTGCTACGGCTCCACTCAGGCCAAGCTGGGGGCTTGCCCATTTATTCGTAAGTCCTACACGATGCACACTGATGTTTATCTGACAATATTTTTAAAGCTGAAATCCCAGTTTTCTCCATGTCTTTTAGAGAGGAAGGGTCAGGCTTTATACCCATTTGTTAAAAAAGACCAGGCTAAGCTTAAAAACATAAGCATTGGTGCAGAAAGGAAATATGCCTTCTTCAAAGGGCATTTGTCTGTTTAGAAATCAAGGGAAAATTTCCATGTTCCTAGCCCCTCCTTTGAAATGTGTTGCTTTTTTCCACTATAACTTTCTTGAAAGGGAGGTAAGAGATTTTAGATATTGTCTGCAGTTCTCCCTTTCATGGAAATGCTTCCTACATTTATTTTCTATTGACTGAAGCAGGATATAATTGCAGTTATTGTTTGTTTAAACAGGGTAAATACGTACTGTACCATGTAATATTACATATACTATAAATACTACACTATAAATAACATATTTATTATTTCCCTAGAACACATAGGCATTGTACCTTAACTTCAGCCCTGGGGGCTAGTTTCTAGAAGCTTGCTATAATTGTGTAGGGTGAGTGTTCAATAGGGGGAAGGACCCTGAAAAGGTGGGATGAGCCCACTTGTAATCATGGCTCTTACAAGCTGATGGAGGTTTCACTGATTGAAGTAACGCTGAGGAGCTTTAGTGGTTATGGGACCACTGAAAAGGCAGCAAGCCTTCTCAAAGTCCAGATCTTATTATATATTTGTATTTATTAGGAATTATATATCACCATGAGTGCCAACAAATCTGCAGTCCTCACTCCTTCACACTTTTCAGAACTGACTCTACTCCCAGAGTCCCCATCTTGTAGGATGGTGTGTTTTAACCCCAGCCAGCAACTAAACACCACGCAGCCGCTCACTCACTCCCCCCCCCACCCAGTGGGATGGGGAAGAAAATCGGGAAAAGAAGTAAATCTCGTGGGTTGAGATAAGAATGGTTTAATAGAACAGAAAAGAAGAAAGTAATAATGATATTGATAACAAAATGACAACAGTAACAGTAAAAGGATTGGAATGTACAAATGATGCACAGTGCAATTGCTCACCACCCACCAATCGACACCCAGTTAGTCCCCGAGCGCCTATCCCAACCCCACGCCACCCAGTTTATTTCCTGAATGTGACATCCCACGGTCTGGAATACCCCTTTGGCCAGTTTGGGTCAGCTGCCCTGGCTGTGTTCCCTCCCAGCTTCTTGTGCCCCCCCAGCTTTCTCCCTGGCTGGGCATGAGAAGCTGAAAAATCCTTGACTTTAGACTAAACATTACTTAGCAACAACTGAAAACATCAGAGTGTTATCAACATTCTTCTCATACTGAACTCAAAACACAGCACTGTACCAGCCACTAGGAAGACAATTAACTCTATCCCAGCTGAAACCAGGACATAGGAAGAAGGTGTAGTCTGGGAAGGATCCATAAAAAGGCAGCAAAGCAAGACACACAGCAACTCTGTCTACCAATTCCTACAATGTTATGCAGGTCTAACTATCATTTGTCTTTTTAATTTGGTCAAATTCTCTTTGAAGAAGCAAATCCTATGCACAAAGAAATATTGCTGTTCTAGTTACATTGTTGTACCTGTCAAGAGTTAGAACACATTTATTATTGTTTAGACTTATACATTACTTTCTCCATTTCATCAATACCTATGCCAGTACATGCAGGAACAAAAATAAATCCTAATGAACACTACAATGACAGAAAGCAGTTGTACTGAAGTGCAGGAGATGCTCCAAGCAATGAAGAATGACTGAGGGAAACCAGGCGAAACTGGCAAATGCTTACTAACTGACCCCAAAATGCTCCATGGGGGTGTGGAAGAACCCACCTCCACTAGAAATGCACTATAGGAAGGAATTTCAGGGCTCCTTCACGCTCCAGACAAGCCACACAGGCACTTTGGACTTAGACTGGTGCAAACTTACAATGATTTGCAGGATCTTGCAGTGAGTCAGAGATGGTTCACTATTGAGCGGTAGACAGCAGGGTACAACTTCGCCGTCACTGAAACACCCAGCATTTCACCATGGGCTCCCCAGAGGCAGGATATTGCTTTACAATTAAGAGTCCAGTTCAGTAAAGCACTTAAGCCCATACTCAATAGTAAACACAGAAATCAAGCACACGTTACTGCACAGGAAGGCTAAATCTGCTCCAGACCGTGCTGCAAGGCACTCCCCTCTCAGCAGCACAAATACAACTGTTGTGCCTCCGGCTGCCAGCTCTTTCTTCCCTGTCCCCAGGGCTCACAAGACTTCATGTAAAGTCCAGTGCTAAAATGTGAGCATGAAAGGAATCCCTCTGCAGAAGATCAAAAAATCCATCCTGGCTTGCCTTGCTTTGCCGCACGCTGTCATTCCTGTGATTGCTCCTTCTGGCGTAGCTCCATTGTCTTAAAATAGACCATCTCTGAAAGGGCAGTCATTAGAGTCAGCAATTTATTTTGAACGGAGAGAAGTACCAAGCATTTCAGGAGCCTGACAGCTTCTTCTTTTCAACCCCACGATCAAGACAAATCTTCTGAGCATGTTTCTGTGCTGAACATCTTTCTGGCTGAATTGATGCTCCCATCATTTTCCTTTCATGTTTCCAATTAGATGAAAGAATTTTGCACAGGGTTTCCTGTAATGACATTTATTGTCACATCTTTTGTATATGGGCACCTACCTATAAGCTGTGTGTCAATGGCATGAAAGTAAAACTGAGCCTGAATATTGCAGGCTCAGATAATTAATGTAGTATGAGAGAGGCTTTCTTTAGGAGACTTTCCATCTCCTATATTCTATGCCAAGGAGTTTTGTCCACTGTGTTGTAATCTTGCTTGTCATGGCACTTCCCACTGTAGGAAATAAGTGTCCTAAGAATTAATAGGAGTCTTAAGGAGATTAAGTTATTAAGGCCTTTGCTAAGTGAACACAGCATTATTCACACACTTAGAGTTTAGCATGTTAAAAGCATTTAAGTACAAGCTTGGCTGAAGGAAGGAGACATCTCACCCAAAAACTTGCTGCATAATTAGAGGTGAAACAACTATATGCCCCTTCCACGGCACTGTGATAAATATAACCTGCGGTCTCACCCCAGTTTTCCATGCACGTATATGATCTCAGTTCCTGCCTCCCATATGTCCTTTTGCAATGCTTTCTCTCATTCCTCAGATACTTTTACTGTCACTGCTGATGTATATTGTGAAAGACAAAGTAAGGCACTTTTACTGAGGCAGAGCATTTTCCCTTCTGCAGCTGATACCATCTTTTTGTCTCCAGTTCACCCCATTGTACCTCATTTCCAACCAGCACTTTAAAAGAAACTCTGCTTGGAAAGCTATTTTTTAAATAAGGTGACTCAGAGCAGTGCAGGGCAGACAGACGGAAGGAAGCGAGGCCACCAGGTCAGTACAGGGACTTCTCTGTGCCACAAGGACAAGTCAATTCTATCTTTCAGCCGTGCCTTGCAGTAAGTCAGTGAAAGATATAATAGTAAAGTGTTTCCTTTTAGTTGTCAAGATAGAAATGTCTTTAGTCAAGCAGGATATTTTTAAGCATCTATGTTATAGCAGAGCTGTCAATACAAGTAGAAATGCTCCCACACCTGCAGATCACTTTGCCCACAGCTCAGCTCCTGTATGCATCCCGGGAACATAGAGCAGTGATGGTCTACTTGCTGCCACTCTTTCTGCACGGCAGCATGTGAAGATACAATGCAAAAGGTGGATTCACCTGAACCTTAGCAGCTACTCAGAAAAAAACAGAAGACTTCTTGTAAAAGGTTTGTAACTTCTGTATCTGTTTCCATAATGATGACTTCTGACCCTGAACACTTGCTTGTGGTTTTTCTAGTCTACTAACTCCCCAATTTTTTCTCAACTACTGACAGAATTTTGTGCATGTGTCATTTGGCAGGCCTGGCCCTTGGAGGGAGCTGTTCCTTCTCCTGATGACAGCTGCCTTGGCCTCTTCCACTGCCAAGGCATTTCAAGACGTGAAGACGAGGAACCTGGCAGCAGTGTTGAACAAGATTTATTCAGCAGTTCGTTATGACAGAGTCACAGACCCACATGGGCTAGAAGGGGCCTCCAGAGGCTGCCTGCCGCGACCCTTGCTTAAAGCTGGGCCCGTGAGAGCAGGTTGCTCAGCAGAGCTTCAAAATCTCCAAGAATGAAGAGTCAACAACCTCTCTGGGCTACAACACTCTGCTCCACTCTTTGACCACTCTCACAATGAATTTTTTTTCCTTATATCTGATGATAATTTCTCCAGTTTCAGCTTGTGTCCATTGCATCTTGTTGTAGCCCTGTCCACTGCACCGCTAAGAAGAGTTTGGCACTGTCTTCTCTATACCATCTCATCTGGTGGCCCTTTGCTGGGCTCACCTCAGCATGTCCACATCTTTCCTGTATTGGGAAGCCTGAAACTGAACCCAGTGTTCTGGATGTGCCTCCCCAGTCCTGAGCAGAGGGGAAGACACACTTCCCTTGACCTACTGGCAACGCTTGCTGATACAACCCAGTGCACTGCTGGCTCATGTCCTACTCATTGTCCACCAGAACCTGCAGATCTTTTTTGCAGAGCTGCTCCCCAGCCAGTCAGCCCCCAGCCTGCACTGGTGTATGGGGTTGTTCCTCCCCACGTGCAGGACTTTGCATTTCCCAGTGCTGAACGCCATGGGATTACTGTCCATTTCTCCAGCCTGTCCAGGTTCCCCTGCACCGCAGCCTGCCCTCCAGCAACTTGACTATTTCTCTTAGTTTGATACAGCCCAAAAAATTGCTGAGAGTGCACTCTGTCTCCAGTCATCCACAAAACCAGTAAAGACGCTAAAGTGCTGGCCCCAGTGGTGGTCCCTGAATGTTGTTACTAGCCGGATTTTGCACAACTGGTCACATCCTTTGGGCCTTCACGTCCAGTCAGTTTGCCACTCACCATCCACTGAGCTAGACCATATTACACCAGTTTGGCTGCATGGATATTGTGGTGGATAGGTAATAAAGTCAAGGTAAACAGCATCCCCTTCTTCACTGAGATGGCCATCTCATCATAGGATCCAGTCAGGTTCATCAGGTGCGATTTGCCCAGTCACCTTCTTGCCCTTCACATGATCAGAAATCACTTTCAGGAGGATTTGCTTCACGATCTTCCCAGGGGCTGAGGTGAATCTTCAGTAGTAAATGTAGAAAGACTTTCAAAATATTTCAGACAAAGAATAAAATATCAACCCCTGGAAAAGAAGTAATGACCTTGTAAGTGTCCAGAAATATACCTGGAAAAGTGGGCTAAAAAACCCCAGGGATTATTGTACTACCTTTACAGGAACTGGGGGTGAATGAGAGCAACAAAGTGACTGTCACTACCACAGCTGTGGTGTGAGGGTGTTGCACTGAGGGTCTTTCCCACTTAAACTTCCAACCATGAGACTGCCACAGCAGTCCTACCTGCATCCACCTCAGCACTGCGCCAATCTGTAATCCCTGATGGTGAGTTCTCAATCAGATCAGGAGCACTAGGTAGTCCCCGCCTAATTAAGAACCTCTACTTTTAACGCTAAAGTGTTAATTTACAGTTGTTAGTGGCATAGGAGGGATCTAGGGTGAAATGTACAGTATTCAGGGCAGGTGGTGAATCACTGGACTGCCTTTGGATTTTAGGAAGCTGTTCATCTGCCTGCAGTGTTTCCTTCCAAGGATACTCTGTTGAATTTTTTATATTTTTTTTTGACTGGAAGGACAATAAGTACTCACAATCTGTTCCTGCTCATTGTGCTTCTGGTAGCCAAAAAAAATAGGCCACAAATACCATTCATCTGTGCATAAAGATTACTAATGGTATAATGGTATTGCACTGCCTGTAATACTTTATTAGAATGAAATTTAAATAGGTCAAGAAGCTCCTACAAATAAAGATGCTCTAAAAGTTCGTTCTCTTTGGAAACCAGTACTTTTTACTAAGAGCTACCTGCTTTCTAGTTCTCAACTTTTGAGAACAAACAACGCGACAGCAAAGGACCAGGAGGGGAACACTCCAGTACAGGCAGCAGTGAGGAGTAAAACAACACCCTCTGGAGCTAGGCAGAGTGACATTTTCATTATTGATGCTGGAGACAAAGTCCTACTTCCCATCATATGTGATAATACTGCTGCTTTAAGCATGAATGTTATTGAATCTCCTGGATTAAAGAAGATTTTTTTTAAAATGTGTGTGGGAGGAACAGATTAAATAGGTGGTATTTTCATCCTGGCTTGGTATTAGGGACAGAGGATAGCAGGATGGTTTTCTTAGCCCTGATTTCACAAGGAACATGGCCGCATCGCCAACCCTGTATATGTAGCTCTGGTATGCATCCCTTTTCAGTCTGGACCTTCCTTCTAGCAACGCTGAGTGAAAAAGTGACATACGTTATAATTTAAAAGAGGTGCAGCAGTATTTAGGAAAAATGAAGCCTTTCAAAATAGCATGCAACCATCCACCTCACTGGTATTCATTTTGGAAAGGGGTCATTTTTATGAATGAACAGTGACTCATGATGTCTGATCCAAAGCTCACTGAAATCAAGGGAGAATTTCTTTTGGTTTTGCTGGATTTGGGTCAGCTGCGTGACCGGCTAAAGGGTTTTGCACACATCCAGTGAGAGTGTGGAGACAATTAAAAGCTTATCTGCAAAAACTGGGTCTACAAGATCCTGTTCTAAGGGATTGCCACTTGCCCTCATAAAATAATCTGCTGCCTGCTTTCCTGCCTGAACAATGAAATGAACCTGATGGATTAGCTACTATAAAAAGTATAAATACTCTCTGTGAAAAAAAGAAAGCCTGCCATTTCCTGATGTTTTCTGTTGCTGAATCTTCTAATAATTGAGACTGCTCTGCCAAGAAAAATTTGCAGGCTCCTTGGCAATTTATTGCAGTATCTGAAAGGCTACATATTACTTGCTCGCCACAACCTTTAACATCAACTCACAGTGATCTCAGAAATTACATGGGGAATGAGCAGAATTTGTGTGTGTTCATCCTATTAAAATTATTGCTGCAATAGTGTATTGGGTCTGGCTGAGATGGAATTAATTCTCCCCATAGCAGCCCTCACAGTGCTGTGTTCTGCATTGGTAGC
>JANZLQ010000013.1:10794326-10813785 GCA_026212715.1 Elanus axillaris | reverse complement strand
GGGCATGAGAAGCTGAAAAATCCTTGACTTTAGACTAAACATTACTTAGCAGCAACTGAAAACATCAGTGTTATCAATGTTCCTAACAATACCTAACTCAAAAACACAGCACTGCACCAGCTATTAAGAAGACAATTAACTCTATCCCAGCTGAAACCAGGACACTGATGCAATACCCACCCTCAAATGTTATACTGGATCCTTGCAAGTGCTCTGGCACTTACTCTTTACCATCAGCCTCTCTACATGGTTCATATCCATTTGTCTTCTTGCACTAGAATGCAGGTCATGTGCAAGTCAGGGCATCTGTGAAACCACTGGTTTTAATCTATTACTTTCCAGGCAGGACTGTGATCTTGGACAGTACTCTCTCCAGCAAGTCATGAAAGCTATTGATGCTGTCCTCTTCATCTCAAAAATAGAGAACTGAAGCTTATGCATCATCATCATTATGATCAGAAAAGTGAATAAACACAATGGCAAGTCAGGTACCTCCCATCTCCTGCTACTTCCACTGCTGTTGAAAAGGCAGGATGACTCAGGCTTTTGTTCATTTTTCTTAACCTTAAAAAAAAAAAAAAAAGCATTCAAATTCCCTCTACAAGAAAGAAGCCGCATGTAGCCCATACTCCACTTCTGCCACATGTCCTGTGCTTTGTCCTTTAAGGAAAGATTTTAGAGCTTTTATACCAAATGCAGAAGAGGCCAAACAAAAACAAACTACAGCTAGACTAATGAAACAGAACTGTGGCATTTTCTGAAGATTCTTAATTTCATTTCTAACACTTATTATTAGTGAAAATGCAGAATTAATGACTATTCAGTAATAGCAATGTGGCTGAGATTGCAGCAGAAGAAATGTAGTGTTCTTTCCCGATGACACGTGGAACTGCAGGTGCACAAACTCCAAGCGTAGATAAGGGTGCTGCACAATCTTTTTTCCACTACTCTTGTCATTTCATTTTCTGTCTCTTCATGCACATCATTAGTGTCTCTTCCTCCTAATAGAGACAGCAGTGTGAAATTTTAAAGGCAAAGGAATTCATCTGAGGGAAGAGGAGAGACACCACAGGCATTCATTGCAGTTGACCAGAATGAGGATGGAGCTTCATCTGCAGCAGCTGCCCTCTTCCAGCAACTCAGCCCCGAGCAGCTGCTCACTGCCCCCCTCCCAGTGCGATGAGGGAGAGAATTGGAAAGGCAAAAGTGAGAAAACTCGTGGGCTGCAACAAAGACAGTTTAATAGGGAAAGCAAAAGCCGCGCACACAAGCAAAGCAAACCAAGGAATCCCTTCCCCGCTTCCCACGGGCAGGCAGGTGTTCAGCCATCTCCAGGACAGCAGGGCTCCATCCTGCCCAACGGTGACTTGGGAAGACAAACGCCGTTACTCCCAACATCCCCCCTTCCTCCTTCTTCCCCAGCTGTCTCTGCTGAGCCTGACATCCTCTGGTCTGGGATATCCCTTGGGTCAGTCGGGGTCGGCTGTCCCGGCTGTGTCCCCTCCAGCTCCTTGTGCCCCCCCGGCCTCCTCGCTGGTGGGGTGGGGTGAGGAGCAGAACAGCCCTTGGCTCTGGCTGAGCCCTGCTCAGCAGGAACCAAAACGTCCCTGAGTTATCAACACTGTTTTCAGCACAAATCCCAAACACAGACCCATTGCATCTGCTATGAAGAAAATTTACTCTATCCCAGCCCAAACCAGCACACAATGAAAGCACAAATTCTGCAGAAATTCATTCTACCAGTCCTTCTCACTTGCCAAATCTTTAGATTCATATAGTGTTAGTAGTTGCCTGGGCTTTAGTAGCCGTCTAGAAAGCAATAGCAAAGAAAAACACCCATCTCTTCAGTGTAGCTTAGTTAGAAGTGACCAAAAAAACATTTTTAAAAAAAGCAGTCTTGAAAAGGAACATTATTACAGTGTTAAGAGCTGTGCGGTTCTTCCAGATCTGTGGTGGTTTAAACAGAAGGCAACAGATGGACTTTCCCGCACCACTTATGACAAGTAGGACTATGTTACAAAAATAAAGTTGTTTGGTTGCGTTTGTATGTTAATAAAAATGGTATAAAGAAACAAACTTCAGCATATTTACCACTTTTCTGTACTACACTCTCAAAAAAACTTCTCAAGGTTGCAGATCTATGAACAGGCTGCCCTAGTCGGCTTCCCAGAGCTGTTGATAGAGAAATGTACTTACAAATTCAGAGTTCAAAGTTGCCAAAAATTGATTCTGATTTTCTCTCAAACTCCGTCGAGTTCCTCTCTTTGTCACGTTTTGAAAGAAATAATATTATAGGGGAAAGCATATTTTATGTACTTTACAACATGAAACTAAATTAAAAGCTAAAACTAAAACATCCATGAATGGAGAGTGAAGTTTTAACAGAAGCCACCCATGCAGGTTAGATGCAAATATACAGATACGCATAGCAGTAATAAAAAGTGGGTAAGTAATTGTGATGGGTTGACCCTGGCTGGACCCCAGGTGCCCACCAAAGCCGTTCTATCCCTCCCCCCTCTTCGCTGGACAGGGGAGAGAAAATATAACAAAGGGCTTGTGGGTTGAGATAAGGACAGGAGAGATCATTCACCAATCACTGTTATGGGCAAAACAGACTGAGCTTGGGGAAAATTAACTCAATTTATTACAAATCAAACGGAGTAGGGTAATGAGAAATAAAACCAGATCTCACAACACCTTCCCTCCACCTCTCCCTTCTTCCCGTGCACAACTTCACTCCAGGCTTCTCTACCTAGCCTCCCCCCCAGCGGCACAGGGGAATGGGGTTTACAGTCAGTTCATCACACGGTATTTCTGTCGCTTCATCCTCCTCAGGGGCAAGACTCACCACACTCTTCCCCTGCTCCAGCATGGGGTCCTCCCTGGGCTGCAGGTGGGGATCTGCTCCCCCGGGGACCTCCCTGGGCTGCAGGGGGACAGCCTGCCTCACCGTGGTCTTCATCACCACCGGCTGCGGGGGAATCTCTGCTCCGGCGCCTGGAGCATCTCCTCCTCCTTCTGCACTGACCTGGGGGGCTGCAGGGCTGCTGCTGTCATGTCTTTTCACTCCTCTCTCTGGCTGCAGTTTCTGCTCAGCAGCAACTTTTTTCCCTTCTTAAATATGTTATGACAGAGGTGCTACCACCATTGCTGATGGGCTCAGCCTTGGCCAGCGGTGGGTCCGTCTTGGAGCCGGCTCGCATTGGCTCTGTCAGACATAGGGGAAGCTTCCAGCAGCTTCTCACAGAAGCCACCCCTGTAGCCTCCCCAATACCAAAACCTGGTCATGCAAATCCAATACATAGAGCATGTGCAATCTGCTATCTCCATACGGAGCCATCCTGTGTAGCTGGGAGAAGCAACTATCTGAGGATGCCTCAGAACAGAGCCATAAGCAAGAAATCAAGGTAATAGGATCCACCTGCCTTAACTTAGGTGTTTAATGGGCCCATGGCTGAGCCCAGGATAGCCACTGTATACCCCCTTAATAATGGAGAGAAATGGGTACCTTCCATACTCTAAACCAACTGTCTAACATAGACCCCTTCAGAGTCTGTTGTCTGGCCTGTTTCTCTCTGTTGACTGTGGTGGGACACTAAGGCTATTTTAACTTGGCACGTATTTGGCACAACAGAAGAGCAAAGAAGTTGGTGCTGAGGTCCCAACATCCACTCTATATGCAATTTGGGGGTTTGGTTTGAACTAGATTTAGTCTGGCTCCCCTAGACCATCTATCCTAGCAAGAATAGCTATTCCACGACATACAGGTTTCAAAGTTGCCTGAAGGATTAATTCAGTCCATTACACCTTTCTAGAGAGAGAAGGACATTTAGTGCACACCTGGAATGGATCTTTCATTTAGGTTTCCCCCAATAAGAATTCAGCTTAGCAGAAAAAATGCTCTAAAAACTGAGCCATAAACAGACACAAGGATGAGATTTGCTTTAGAGCTGCAGTGCTGTGCTAACCCTAAATACTGCTGTATATGCATCAGAGCAACTAGCTCAGACTTATTTAATTTTTAGATTACTATGCCTGGTAAATTCCAGGCTTAGTGACATAGATCATAAAACCCAATCATATTATTTTTTAAAAGTCAAACAAAACTATTTACATAGCTGCAATTATCACAAATCCTTTTGAAACACTGTTTGTTCAACAGATCATAAAGTGTGCAGGGAACAAAGTGAAAGCATAGCAACAGTATTTTTCAGTAAAAATCAATTAGCTACAGGGGATTGCTAATCAAGTTACAGGTTATCACTGTAGAGTAACTTTTCCTACCAATGTCAAAAGCAAACTCCTAATTCAAAGAGTTACAAGTAACAGCGGCTTAAGCAGGATTGGAAGGAAAGGCTTTAGGCTGAATGCAGAGTACATTCAAATACAGATTCAGTACAATTTCTCTCTCTGTTTTCTTAGATGTAATGGAAATGTGCACAAATTGGTCTCAGCTGTGACAGTAAAGTCTATTTCTCTATATTCACTGCTAATTCTCTGGGGCAATTCTGCCTCTGATTGCAAAAGACCCCTTCATCATTTTCAGCAGGGCCTGGATTTTCTCCTAAGCTTCTCTTTCTAAGAACTAACATATTTGAAACAAAGATTCCTTTAAATACTGCAGGAACAGCATCCTTTGATCAGAAAAAAATTACAAATTCCCTAATCAAGCTTTTCAAAATATCTGTTAGTAAAGAACATTTACCATCTTACATGGTTGCTCTTGTTTATGAAAACATCAGTGAGAACATGCAGAGCTTTTCTATTCCCACCAGAGATATCAAAAAACATTTGACTTCTCATATGCTTGGCCTGGTCACTTTGATTATATGTTCCTCAGCTAAAGCTTGTAGGGAAGATGAATAGTGTATTGTAAAGCCAGAGTAAGGGAAAAACACAGGTATGTATGAGTGAAACTGATACACAAGAAAATATAAATATTTTCCTGGGGATTCTGTTTTACCTTTATTGATGCTTACTCCCAGTGACAATAAATGATGAATAATATGATAGACCACTGCATGGAGTTAAACAGGGCTTTTAGCCCCAACCATCAAAGCATCAATGTAAGGAAAAATAAAAATATCGTTAAATTCCCCCTATAATGTTGAACAATAATTGTAGATAATACAGACTTCTCAGCTGCTTGGCCTAGTCACTTTGGTTATGTATTGCCAGCCTAAAGCTTGTAGGGGAGATGAAGACTATATTGTAAAGCCAAAGTAAGGGGAAAAGTGTTTATGAGTTAAAAGAAAGGATACCCAAGTGGTGGACTATGCAAAGGGCTATGAGGGCACTATAGGAGGTACCTAAGCCTCCAGTGGAAGCAGGAGTGCTCTGGCCAAGCTGGGAAAGGTGGTGGTTGAGTGTTCAGTGACTTACTGCTATCTGTTTTGCTTTGAAAAAGGATCCTCGGGCAGGTGTTTTGCATGGCCATCATTGCCATAGCATCTGAGCATCTCGCAGTAATAGCTGGCCGTGGCCAGCATTGCCTGCCAGGCTCCAGAAGTTACCCTTGTGCTGTCTGTTCAAGGGCTGTCTGCCCTAGAAACCTGCTTCCCAACAAAGCAGTGCTCAGCTCTCATATCTAGGCAGGCAATCAAAGTCAATTTGGGAGAACCAGGGTGACTCATGTTATTCTAAGGAACCAGATAAATTTTATAGCCCTGACAGAAGTGCACACACTGAAAAAGCTCCAAATGTCACATTTTATCACCTATTTCTGCTCTCAAGCAAAGGTATAATTCCAGCTCATTTGCAAAGTTCAGATGCAGAGCTTGAAGTCCTGATTTCATCTTCATGCCTTGAATGAGACCACCTAGTGTTTTCCTTTTGCATTTCATTTTTCTGTTTTCCTTTATTTCTTTTGTCCTTGGGACTTCAAAATACCTGCAAACATTCTCCTAACAACAATGTCTGGAGCAAACCCTGAGGATTATTTATGTCCGACTTGCCGGCCATGCAGGCAGTAGACATCTTCACTCTAAACCTCTGAGCTCCTGGAAGACTCCCCAGTGCTTTTACCAGGACATATGACATGGCACATTGGCACCGTCCACTCGCTAGGGGTAGCACAGGCTCAGGTTCCTGAAGCACATTGACGTTTCATGTTTGCTTACTGCATTTTACATAAGCCATCCATTAGTATAAAGCCTCTTTGAATGAGAAGGAGAAGGGAAATTTTGTAAATCCTGATTAATTCAGTGTTTTGGTTTAGAGTGTGATTCAATAGACAGCTCCAACCAGGAGTGAAGAAGTGAAATACAGCACAGAGGGAAGAAGTAGTTGTCAGGTGGTAATATGGAGACCAGAAAATCCTCAAGATGCCTTTGCCCAAAAAGCCAGTGCCTTGTGAAGCGAGACTCCTAACACAACTGTTCCTAAATTCCCAGCTAGATCAGTGGGTCTAAGAAAAGGTATTACCTCTCCCTCCAGATCTTGTTTCTGTATTTGGAAAAAAATAGTCCTAGTCCTTGTTAAAATATTTCTGAAAATCTTTAAAAATCATGTTAAAACAAGAATCCTGAAGACAAACTTCTCTGCCATAAAAGATCTTTCAGGACTATTTGATTTTAAAATAATATGGATGTGTTCTGCCACCTCCAAAGCTTTTCAGAAGCTTTTTTTCAGAGCATGAAATAACTCAGACCAATGTCATCTTTTAGCTATGAGCAGTTCAGTCTGCCCCTTTTCCCTCCTGCTGCCCCAGCAGGGACTGCTCCCTTCTACCACACCAACACTAGGACACCGCTGGCCCCAGAACAACCGCGCAGAGAAGCTGGACTGCACAGTAAGTTTATTGAGATGGTCCCTTAGGAAAAGACTTGCTTTTAAAGTCAGGCTGGGCTATCCTGAGTCCATACTGCCACCTTCCTAGCCTTCATAACCCAAATTTAGCCAGAAAATTTGAACTGCTGTTTCAAAAATCAACATCCATTTATATATTTCTTACCACTCTGCAGTTGCTTAAGACATCTTGAATGTTCAAGACACTTGAATGCCTTATCCATACCATAGAAGTTTAGCTCATTGACTCCTAATACACTTTTGAGGTATAGCTTATATTTGAGGAATAACACATGCTTCTGAAAATCAGATAGGATTTGATTTGAGCTAACACTTCCAGCCAAGATAATGACAACAGAGAGGTGCAGCAGCAGGGTAGGACAGAGAGAGGACAGCTTGGAGCAGACTGGGACACATACCTGAAGTCACAAGAGGCAAAGGTGGAACAGGGAAACATGTAGCTGGAAGTGCTCATTTACAGCGACAAATGCAGTTGTGAATGGGTGAGATAAAAGAAGCCCTGGGAGAATGCCAGCTTCTAGATGAGGATGAAGAGGGGTGGTTGGCATGGTAAGACAAGCCCAATAGAGAAGCCTTAAGAGCACAGCAGGAAAGAGAGCACTAGGTGGGGAAGGGCCAAGGGGCAAGAGACTAAAGGGAACACACACCCAAAGTGCAAAGCTGTGTGTCTGACACACCAAGGGGGTCAGGTCCAAAAGGGCAGTGTGTCACATTACATGCCAGACAAAACTACCTAATTAAACACTTTCCAAACATACAAGTGTGCCTACCTACAAACTGGTTTAATTAAAGTGGTGCGAAACTTGAGAGGAAATTATTGTAATGACATTGGACTACTTATAGGTATTTGTTTGTTCCAAAATAATACAGAAATGTCCATACATAAAGTTTCACCAAATTAAAGTCAAAGTCTATGCCTTATTTGTAACTAACATGGTTATTTTAAATGGATTTTTCTTAAAACTGACTTACTTTTTAAATTGTTTTTTTCTCTCTACATAAATCCCAGTTTCAGCTCGAACTGTGGATTTTAGGAGCAGCCAGCCAGAGAGTAGAGCTGCCTACAGTCAGAGCTGTGGAAACAGCAAATTTTGAGTCTGCCCCAGAACACACCTTAGCTTTTAACCCAGACTTGTTTGATTTCTTTTCTTACCAAAATAAATATGTGGGGCCAAAGAATGTTTCCAGTTTTTCAAAGACAAAATAATCGCAATTGAAGCAAAAGCCAGACATGCTTCACAAACCTAGGACAGTAACCCATGCACTTTTTTTGTGTGATAATTTAATGGTTAATGCACTTACCCAGCATCAGCTCCCTGCTCCTGCCCTGCAGATCCCATTGGAAGGTGGGTGTTATAGCCATGCCCTCTGGACTCCATGTCCTCAGTCTAAGCATTGTAAGTACTTTTCATTCATTGCCTCACTCTTTCTCTTTGGTTCAGTTCCTGCTCGGCTATTTTGCAAGAACTGGGACAGCACTGGTTGGGCAGACTGAGTCTGTACCTGCAGGATGGCAAGTCCTTGTTCTGCATTAGAAACCCATGAACAAAAGAAAGGAATGAACCCCCACCTCCAGCATACTCAGGGAATCCAGTAATAACTACAAGCTTGACTGAAGTCCTGGATCTAGCTTCAAAACCAAAACTCACAGCACACGTTATATTCAAGTCAAATATTAAGATGTCCTTAACTGCAGTTTTGGTGAATAAACTATTTCCCAAGAGCGGGGAAGAAAAAGAGATTCCTTTCCTGAGCTTTCAAACACTAACACGACGAAATGAAAACAGACTGCGGATCCTCCTCCCGACAGGTGTGCTGAATGTCACGAGGTAAATTAGCCCACTGCTGCATCTAGCCCAAGTCACCCCACTTTAAATCAGAGTCTGTCCTGCCTGCACCGCTCTGCAGGCAGCAGCACCAGGGCTGGAGTCCTCGTGCGGCAAAGCACGAAGCTTTGAGCTGAGGTGGCTGGAGGAGGATTCCCTGCCTGCCCTTGCCAGGCCACGCTGGGAGAGCAGCCGGGTCCGGGCAGGAGCAGAGCATCCTGCAGGCACAGGTCTCCTCCCTGCCTGCCCAGGGGCAGCACAGCCGGGCAGGCTGCGTCCCCCTCCGCTGCCTCAGCAGGCATCCTCCTCCAAAGGCACGGCTTGCTGGGGGTGAAGTTGGCAAACTGCAGCTGGATGGAGAAGTTTCAGCTCAGTGACAGGGGTGAGAACTCGAAAGGACTTTCATACAACGCTTCAGTATCACACGCTAAAGGAATAATCTTCTCTTTCATTGGTTTCAAGCACCTCAGCTGAGGGACGCAGTTTGACCTTCTGGTTGCAGCCCTCTTACACGGTACCTGCACATTTGCTGAGATGCTGGCCCTGAGCTGCTTGTGGGCGAAACGTCCCCATCCCCTCCTAGTGCTACTCCAGGATGTCCTTAACATCAGGAAGAGCAATGTGAGAGCTGCAGCATAGCTGTGGGGGCAAAGTCTGTTGCCGGGGTCCTTTATTGTTCACATGCAGATCATCTTTTTGAAAATGGGCAGTAGTCACACTGTTACCAGTCTATAGGGCATGAGGAGCAAAGCCAGGAGAATAGAAAGACCTAACATTAAAAAAAAAAAAAAAGAAAGAAAAAAAAAAACTAGAATACACATGTGAATGGCTTTACCTGCAAACAGATTTATGTGGTCAATTTCTAGAAGTGCCTGGCTCCTGCAAGCACCTAGATTTTTTTTACATTATCCCAGAGGACAGATGAACAAAAAATCCATCTTCAGTTCTTCACGCCATGGGCAAAGTTCATAATTAGATTAATGCCATCCAATTAAGTTCTCTGTGCTCTTCACAAAAAATCCTAGGTTGATGTGGCCCAGCACCTCATGGCTGTCAGGCCAGAGTCTATCTTTTGAGAATTTGTTTCTTTTGCAGCGATCACCACATTTACTGATGCAAAGCCTCAGGAGCCCAGTCAAACAAAGCGTAGAAGCATGTGCAATGTTCTTTATGTATCAGGATTTAGTTCAAGCAATGGCCTCGCCTTTACGCATTACTACCAGCTGATTTCTTTATCACCTTGGATAGGCGAGCTTTGTCCTTTATCTTTGCACTCCAGCTCTCAGCACATCATTCTTCAGCAAACATTTAAATTCACCATAAATCCACAAGAAACCTTTTTTTCCCCCTGCCAGTAGACCCCTTTGCTTAGCTGCAGCTTACTCTGCTTCTGTGCAATCATTTACTCAGGTTTCAAATTCTTTTTCCAGTGTTCCTAGACTTAATTTGAAACTATTGCAGGAGATGGCAAAAATGAGTTTAAAGAAATATTTTTTTCTGCCAGCTCTCATTCTACTATTTTCTCTCCCACCAATTCTTCAGCCTACTTTATTCCTTTTTTTCCTAAAAGGATTTTCTGCATTATGATCCCTAAATTGTCCATATTCCTGTTTAGGCCATAGCGTTCTCATTGCAAGCAACAGCAGTGTATGTTTTGTACTTCAAGCATTTCTCAGAGATAAACCATTGTGTAAATTCTCTGCTAGAGTAACACTGTGGAAGTCAGTGAGGCTGCCAGTTCTTGCTAGCAACCCCTTTGACCTGGTATTTCTAACACTTCATTGACACTAAACCTGTTTTGATATAACTTGCATTTTAAAATTATATAAGGTTTTCTTATTTATTATAACTATTTAAAATCCTAGGTTCTTCAATTTGGACAACATCAATAAGCAATTTGACAGCCCAGAGAAATTAATAACACTCACCACTGAGCTCCGTTGTCAGGCCACAGACCTCCTGATCTCCACAGATTGCTTGGCGCAGTCTCAATATCCATTATTTATCTGGAGATAATATCTTTTTTGCTCAGTATGATGGAATTCTCAGAAATAATTCAACTGGAAGGAAAGTTACCTTGTCAAAAAGTCAGCATCTTAACAGCTGAAAAGAAAATTTGTGAGATAAGAACTATTGGATAGGAAGAAAGAGTATTTGAAGCAGTAATATTCCTCTGGAATAAGTCAGAGAATTTGACCACTAATATGAAGTGGAACATTTATCCGCTGTGATTATCCTGGGACAGATTGGTAAGGTATTAAATTGTACTAACTTTCATTGCAGCTAAAAACATGATCACATCTGTTTCCAAAACAATGAGAAAAGTTTATCCTCATCTACTCTGCTTCCAAGGAGTGCTTAATTGTTTGTTTAGCCATTTCTATGCAAATAAGATAAGTGTTTTAATAAACATCAGGACAGAAATGCTTTATTACTGATTGCACTACAAGTATATTACCACTGTCAAGCTTTGTGCACACAGCCACGTCAATTAATCTTCCAATTTTTTTCTAATTGTCCTAAGCAAATTTCTGCTTTCTGGCAAAACAAAATAATGGCCCAAATGGAGCATAAATAACCTCCTGTTTCAGTGGTAACAGATATTACTTAGCAGGGGATTCTTTCAGGTATTCACTAATGTCATTCTACAGTACGTTCCTTTACATAACTTAAGAGATTAAGAAAAACAGTTCTACGCTCACTAGTTAAGTGTTAAAAATTAAATATTTATATAAGCCAGATATTTACTGAAATCTGGCAGCTCAACCAACCCCGCAGAAAAAAGTGAGCCACTAAAAACCCATGGCGGTTCATCGCATATCACTGGCACTGACGTTGCAGTAATATCTGCTCAAGAATAGATGGCTGCTCTAATATTTTCATCCAGAAACCACAACTGTATCTACAGAAATGTGGTATGACTTTTTTAAAAGCCAAGCACTGACTCTTTAATAGGGTTAATGTAGTATAAAAAGACAGACAGAAACTGAATATATAAGCTCAGAAGCTAAGAAGCTCACCGTATCTTGCTTTACATGCTCAGCTCTAAGCACCAACACTTTGCCTGGGACTGAAGAGGAGACGTCACATCTGGATGGATGGCAGTACCTGTCCTGCAGAACAGGCACATACGATTCACTAAAATCCCCCATCCTGGGAGAGAACCCCCACAGACCATGCATACTGAGGTAAGTGTGAAATGTAAGATGTTTATACTGGGACAAGCCTCAGCCTTTTGGGGGGGAGGGGGACAGGGATTTATTAGTCTTTTCAGTAATCTGGATTACTGATCACCCCAGGTTTAAAAAGACTACCAAAAATTATTCCTGACTCACCGCTGGCTCAGGGGGCCATCTTGATAAATACTGTGAATTATCTCTGTGCACAGAGTATTCTTTTGAAAGGCACCCCTTTTCCTGTTGCATAGTGTCTCAGTGTTTGATATCCACTGATGTCATCTACTAAATGCCTCTGTTTGTCCACATGGTGGTCCAATGTTTTACTGGTGGAAACCAGACAGCAGTTTCTAGACTGGTCTTCACAAGTTACATGAAAGCAGCAGTGGCAGCTCATAACCCAGTCACAGAGGACACTGACAACTTAGTCCAGCCTGTCCTCTTCCACCCCTCTGAAAATGGTAGCAGCTCCTCAGAGGCCAAGTTTGCAGGCCAGATGCAACCATCCCCAGGCCAGTGGCTTATAGGCATACAGGACTCCTACGCTGAAGTAATGATAGGTTAAGCATGGCATTGAATTGAAGCTTGCAGCCTCTTAACTACTGATGGACAATCCTGCTCAGCTGCTGAAGAGATAACACTTGAGTACGAGGGGAGAGAGGAAGGGTAGGAGCAGCAAATGCTTTTCATCTTTCACAGCCAAAGACAGAAAATGCAATTCTGACTAATATGTTTTAAGAAACACTCATTTACAAGACTGAAATTACTTTGGGACTTCATTTCTGCTTCCAAGATACTCACTCCTCCAGAAAAATACCTGAACATTTGGGGTAGTTAACATCTACAAAAAACATTGCTCAAGCAATATAAACAGTTTACAACTACTTACTACTACTTTTGAATTATTAGTCGTCTTCCAATAGCCCAACAAAATGACTGATTTCACATGTGACTTCTTAGCTATGAAAGACCCACATAAAATTCACTGAATAATGAAGAAAGACAACAAAAAAAGTAAAAACACTTGGGCCCAGTTTCTGCTCTGTGTCAACGTTGCTACCTCACTGGCAAGAGGCAGCATTGTTCTGGATTGAGCCCAGCACTTAAAGCAAGAAAAGACTTCAAATAAAATGTGTTCCCACCTTTAAAAAATATGTATCTACAGCTAAGCTGAACTTTGCCAAGGGCTTCCCTTGGTGAAATAATGATTTTTCATTCCATCTTCCAGTAGCAGCAGGGGTCTCTAAATCCCACAGCACTCCGAGAACAAGACTTCTGGAGTTAATGTCACAATATCACCTCCTTGCAGTATGGTAATTTACCCACAGAAAGAACTTTCTCCTTTCTTGATGTGTACTAATCTGTTTTTCCTACTTTGCTGAAATCAACATTTTTTTGCCACTCATATATGCAGAGCTTAGAAGAATATCATTATTTATATAGTAATATTTGCATGCTGGGGAGCCCTTCACTTAAAAATATTTCAAATAGATGCCATTCTTCATAAACCTGTACAAATTATATTATGTTTATGCTAGTGTGTCCAAACACAACTTAATATTGGGTTTTTTTCCCCTGGTTCTTTGTAAGGCTGATTCTGTTGGGCTGAAAGCTTCTTCCTCCTGCAGTTAGTCCTTCAGCAATTACTTTTATTCCCCTTTTTCTTAATCCAAACCTGAGGAATATGTGATGAAACTGCTCGGCAGCAGATCCATAAAGGATCATGCGGTTTCACATAGGTGAGCATCCCATAGTGCAAGACAACACTGGGGCTGAGAACTGAACTCTGGTCTTCTGGGTGACTTCTTGGTCTTCCTAAGCCCTCAGTTATGTTCCCAAGATGAACAGGTTTCTGTCAAAAGAAAGCTCCAGTCCTGAACAGCAATCCTGTTACAGGGACCCAACGAAAGGGGAGAAGTATGAGATGCTGAGGAGAAAACCAGCACAGGCAGTAGGAGAAAACAAAGGAGGGACAGAAGGACAAGGGGGAGGAGGGAGCACACAGGAAAAGTGCCAGAAACAGACAGAAAGGAGAGAGTTCTTTCCAAGAAAAGTGAAAAAGCACAAAACCAAAGGGAGAACACGGAAGCCAGGTGAAAGCAAAATTGCAGAATAAGAGGTTTGTGAAACAAAAAGCTTCAAAAGCAGCTGGTAGCCATGGGGTCGGGGAACAACTTCCAAGCACCCTTGTCTCACTCCTGGGTCAGCATAATCTGCAAACTTTAAAGGTTGGTTCTTAATTATCAAGTGCTTTTTGCCTTGGAGGTTTTATTTTTTCCTAGAATTGAAAGATTACTGCCTTGACAATTTTATTTCAGTATGTTTCCTACTTAATTAGACACACACACATGTGCGCACATGTGAAACGATGTGCCAGCAAAAGGGAGAAAAAACAACCTAAATTATCCACTTACCCATTGTGGGAAAAAAAATTAGTTATTTCTAATCCCTTTTCTCGGAAGTAGTGACAAAGATCCTGACTCACACACCTTCCTCCCTGGGGATGTCCTGTTGGTTGTCAGATTTCCTGGAGCCAGAAGGAGCTGGCGGAGCAGGCTGAACTGCATGGCATGGTGGTTGTGGATTACTGCGCACGCTAACCAAGCCTGTCCTCGGAATTCTGCTGGGAATTTGCAACTTGGCTATCTGCACATGTGCAGATGAACCAGGAAAAAAAAGGAAGCAGACAGGGATTGTTCATGCAGAGTATACTTTCACAAAGTGAAAAGCCATTTAATGTGACTGTCATTCTAAGAATACCTTCCAGAGTTGCTATTTAATATAAAACATGTAATGCTTTTTTGCAGCCAAATTAACAAATACGCTCTGTGCCTTGAAGAGTTTGCAATCTGAATTGACCACATGTAGTGTAGATGGAGAATTAGCTACAACATGACATAAATTAGTGAGAACTGAATCTTAACAATATGTATTATTTCCGTGAATTTCAAACTCCACTGAAATTTGTAAAGGACAACACTAGGACAATTGAGTCCCCTTGTTTCAGGTCAGTAAACAACAATAACAAACACATGAGTCAAATTGCAAAGGATTAGTATTTTTCATGGAATACCTCTAAAGACCCTAGTAAGGGCTAGCAATTTGTCCAAGTATGATTTCCCCTTCATAAATCCATGCTGACTTCTCCCAGTCACCTTCTTGTCCCCAATATCTTTGGAAATGGTTTCCAGAAATTAATTGCTCCACCACCTTCCCAAGGATCAAGATGAGACTGACCAGCTTATGGTTCCCCTGGGTCCTCCTTTTTGCCCTTACTGAAGATATTTGCTTTCTTCCAGACCTCAGAAACCTCCCCAGATCACCATTATCTTTCAAACATAATCCAGAGTGGCCTTGCAAAGTCATCAGTCAGCTCTCTCTGCACCTATGAATGTATTCCATTGACCCCCATGAAGTTACCTATGTCCAGTTTGTCTAAATGTTCCTTATCTTGATATTCTTCCACCAAGGACAGGTCTTCCTCCAGACTTTCTCCCATGTCTCAAGGACTTGGAAAGCCTGAAGGTCAGTCTTATCAGTAAAGACCTAGGTGAAGAAGGTGTTCAGTACATTGATCTTTTCCATGCCCTCTGTCGCCAGGTTCCCTGCCCTATTCAGCAGCTGTCCCCTATTTTCCCTAATCTTCCTTTTGCTGCAGATGTACCTGTAGAACCTTTCTAGATGCCCTTTACATGCCTTTCCAGATTCAACTCCAGATGGACTTTGGTTTTTCTAAGCCCAACCCTTCATGATACATCCCTCCTGTCTCCCCTGCCCCTGGTTCCACCTCTTGTAGGCTTTCTTTTTATGTCTGAGTTTTGTCAGGAGCTCCTTGTTCATCCATGCAGATCTCCTGTCTTTTTGGCTTGATTTCCTGTGCTCTGACATGGACCATTCTTGAGCTTAAAGGAGGCGATCCTTGAAAAGCAATCAGTTTTCCTGAACCTCTCTTCTCTCCCGGGCTGTATCCCATGGGGTTTCTCCAAGCAGATCCATGAATAGGCCACAGATTGTGCTCCTGACATCCAGGGCTGTGATCTTCCTAGCTGCTTTGCTCCTTCCTCTCAGAATCCTGAACTCCACCATCTTATGGTCACTGCAGTCAAGGCCTTCCCCAGTATTCACATGGTCATGACTGTCGCAGAAAGGAATTAATTTTACCTTCTTCAGGTTGCTAACACAGACTGAGGTCAGTGACCTCCTTTAACCATATTGGAGCCCAAACACTTGGTGCTTCAGTAAGAAGTTCCAATACAGGAATACTTTAGAATTGCGTATCTCCGTTGTCATTTCCACCCATGCTGCACTCCTTTTCTGTGCTAGTGGACATTGCTGTTTAGATCACCAGGTGCTACAAGCGTGAGCTGACTCAGATTTGTGATCGATCTGCATCTCCTGGGTGAAACAGAAAGAGTTGTCACCTCCTCAAGCATTTTCAAGAGTTCCTAGAAATACACAGATATGGTTTTCTTCTAGCATTAAGGAAATATTCTGCCTTTGAAGAGAGCAGTGGTCACAGCCAAAACCTGAAATAATGTTTACACCTAAGAAAAAACATGAGGTATGCATTTTCAAAGCACTGATTTCTCAACATCTAATTCTTACATCTCTGTGTTCTCAAGTATACATTATAGCAAAAAGCTTTTGTGGCTTGGTACTATATGTTCTGTCACAGCAAACTCAGAAGGTCCATCATAGGGACATCCCTTCCTAAATTCAGACATAGTAATAGGCTGCAGTATGTAAAATGGGCTCAGAACAACTCCAAATTTCACAACTCCATTGCCCTAGACTTTGCAGGCCTTTCCAGCAGATAAGGCTAAAGGAATAGTTATATAAGGAGGCAAAAAAATCAAGATGTATAAAGGCTGGAAAAAATAAACAAAGTAATAAAGCAATGTTCTTTCTCAACCACCATTACCACAATGTGTCTGTAGATTCCTCATTGCTCTGGAAAGTACCTGCCTTGTTATATACAGTAATGTATTTTATAAAGAGCAAAGCACGATGTTCCCATAGGCTGTACACCTTGTGGTCTTCTGGCAAATCCACCTACAAAAATACCAGTAATAGTACCTTACATCTGGCAGTATGATCACCTTTCCATGATCAGTACATATGAAATGAACGTTCCCAAACACTGCGAAGTATGGCAAAGTAGAGGTGTATACATGCAACAATTATGGATTATAGAGAGCTATCTGTAATCATAAGTGAATCACACTCTCCCTCTCTTTGTTGTTCTTGCTTTGAAGTACAATCCAATACCAAAAACTGTCTTGAACAACCTACAGTATATTTTTTGTGTTTAGAGTTACGCAGGGTAATAATTATCTCTTCAGTAGTTCCATCATATTTTCCCAAATTCTTTTAACAACTTTTTCTAATGAAATACCCACTATCACAATCATTTTTATTTGCTTAGAAAAAGAACAGCTAGTACCTTGAGAACGGTATTTTAAACAAGCCTTTCTTAAGCTGAGTGAAGACGTTTTTACCTTGCACAGAGGCTTATGGAGTGCAAGGGAGGGTTTGCTGGGACCAGCTGGAGCACAGACAATGAAGGGGGTCCAGTGAGGGACCTCTGCCAAATCAATGTGATCTCAGTGAGTGCTGGAGAGCAAATACTGTGATAGCTTCCCAGCAATCCAGTGCCCTGGGATATTGGGAGCCTCCTGCCCCTAAACCAGAAACCTTTTCCTCCTGAGCTAGAGTTAAAACTTTGGAAAAGATTTATGAGATGTGCACAGCTCAAAGGGAGCAGAAGGGAGTCATTTTTTTCTCCCACTGAATGAACCTCCTTGGCTGCTTTATGGGAGCATAATGTTACAAAATTTTATGGTTAAGTTTTATAACACAAATTCTTGGAGATATATAAAGATTCAGGGGGGGGTACAGCAATTTTAGTCGTTCAGCTGGCTGCAGGAAGCATTGGAAATATGTAGAAAATAATGTGAAGATGAAAGAGATGATCTGTATTCTGCTCAGCTGAAAAGACTGCCTTCCAAGTAGGGCAAAACTGTCCTTGCTGGGACCCATGCCAATAAATTACAGAGATCTGCTATATATGAGGAGGCATCTTTTGGTCTATATTATTTTCAGTTAAAAAATAAATTCCTTTTTGAAAGGAATTTCTTCTGATATGTCAGTGATGCTTGTCTTTATGGGGAAATATGTCCACGGCAACTCAACAACTTTAAACACAAAGGGCCAGATCTATCCCAGATGTAATTTTAATGACAATGTGAGATTTGGATATGTAGCACTACCAGATTCCTGCTTTTCATGAAGCATGAGCATAGGACAGAAGCAATTGTGAGTGGTGTATCAGTTCAAAGCAGCACTCAGTAAATGGCATCCTGCAAAGCAGATGTTATGGTAATTCACTATCAGATGACAAAAAGCCCATTGAAAGAACTTTCTGTTCCTCCTGACTGATGTGATTTCTTTAAATTTAAAAAAAAGGGGGGGGGTGTTTTCTAATCACAGAATTGCTTTATGATCCAACCGCAGCTTCACATCAGTTGGCAATTTGAAACTCTAGACAAGTTATTTCATTTCACCGCAGGGCACAACAGAGTTCAGGTACTTCTGACTAAGAACAAACTGGTAAAGTTCTCTGGCTATTAATGCAGAAGAAAGAAAACTTCTGTGCAGGCACTATCTATTTGTTGGCAAAGGATAAAGAAAACTAATTGATTTTGTACTCCAAACCTTACTAATTATTTTAGACGGACACAAGTAGATCTTTTCATGAGCTTTTTGTATATTATTCAAATGCTTTATTGTTGGTTTGCATGAATTTTGAAAAACTAAAGCAGATAATTACTTAACTGAAAAAAAAGATCCAAAGTTTATATGTTTCAAAACCTTCCAGGACATTAAAAAACTAACGTGATATTTGTAAGAAGACTGATTTAAAGCCCACCGAAGTCAGTATGAGTCTTTCCATCAAATGCAGTAAGCTTGGATCAGGTCCTTGGTGTAAAAACATAGAATTCAGGAGGAAGGTGATCAATAATGTACTAGCCTGATCTAGGAAAATTCATCTATAATTTCCAGTATGTTTTACTGATAGTGAGAAGTCATCTCAGACTCATCTCTTTGCTACACCACTTAAAATTATGTATGTTGTAAATCCTCAGGCTTATACCTGAATACATCACACAGCCACAAATTCTACTCATCTTCCAGGCATTCAAGCAATTTAATTCCTTGCCTGGCCATTTTGTATTTTAGTGTCTTGCTGCTTTTTGCAGGAAAGGAACAGATTACTTTTTCTGAAATCAGTGCCTCAGTTTCTCATTGTTCTCTTCAGTCCTTTCTGCACATGAACTAGCCACAACCTACTTCCTTGCCACTGCTCAAAAACTGGGGTTTATTCCACCACCTCCCATCTGTGACCTCCAACACACCGCTCAGTATCCTGAGATAACCAAATTATCAGGAACAGCTGGAAGCTGTAGAGAAAGTGTCATGACTTCTGGTGGTATAGCTGGAATTTCTAACACAAAAATGGTATTTTGCATCACTTGCACACCTGGAAGTTCATGAGGCTTTGAGTACATCAGGCATATGAATAAAGGATGATGTGTTATCCATTTATCTAGGTTACATGGAGCTGGATAATGCTCTTCCTGGAGCTCCAAG
>JANZLQ010000013.1:10783577-10794226 GCA_026212715.1 Elanus axillaris | reverse complement strand
ATATGAATAAAGGATGATGTGTTATCCATTTATCTAGGTTACATGGAGCTGGATAATGCTCTTCCTGGAGCTCCAAGCACAGTATCCCATCCTTCCACAATTCCTTTCTTCAGAAAGAGTGGAGTAGAGAGGGTCTAGTAACTCAAGGGTAAAAAGTAGACTAACACATATATCCTCTAGATACAATCCTTTATAAAGGACTTGAAACTGTAGAGACCCTGCAGCAGCTCAGTGTAGACCCCCAGTGTGCTCTGTGGCTACAAGACCTTGTCATGACGATCTCCTTCACCGTGCAATATCATTCCGGGGAACTGCTGAGCTTTCTAATACTGCAGCCTTCCCAGCTCTGTCAAACGGTGCAGTCTTCTTCTGCCCTCTGTGCTTGGGATATGCTGACAAGAAGTCAGGTTAAAACTGTGTATGTGCATGTGTAAGTGTACCCTTCCAAATTTGCTCGGTCCCTGACGCTTCTTGCAGCCTCCAGCCTGTGAGGGTGATTTGATTCGTGCTTTGAATATCAAAAGACCCTTCTGCCTCTTCCTGCATATTTCCCTAAGAAATGAACACTCAGGCTGCAGTTTGAAACGTTCATGTGCCACATATGCATGTTTTTCCCTCCGCTAAGGGTGTGTTTAACTAGGCAGATGTGATGACTTCTGCCTGTGTGGAAACTGAAGAGAGACAGCTGATCTGCAGGCAGGTTGTCTTCTCTACGTGGTGCAGGTTCCTGGGGTACACAACAGAGGGTATCACAAGAAGCTGAATGCATGTCAGGGAGCAGCAAGAGCAGGGCTGCTCCCCCGGGGCTGGGAGCCTCTGGGGACCCCAGGGTGTGTAGGGCAGACCCCCCACCAGCCAGGGCCCATCCCACAGTACCTGAGGGAGGGAAGCAGGACAGACCCTGAGGTGGCGGCCAGTCCAACCAAGAGTGCAGACTGTAAAGCAGTATCATGGTGATGAGGCAGGTCCAAGATCGAACTGGGAAGACAGTCTGCAGGTCAGTGTTAGGATCAGGACCGGTGATCACCAGGCAGGGCCATAGTGACGAGGCAAGTCCAAGGTCAAGCCAGGAAATCAGTCTGTGGGTTGAGGTTGGCATCAAGGAGCAGCATGGCTATGGGCCTGCATTTATATACATTGATGAGATCCCCCTGAGCCTTCTCTTCTCCAGGCTGAACAGTTCCAGCTCTCTCAGCCTTTCTTCATATGTGAGGTGCTCCAGTCTCTTCATCATCTTCATGGCCCCTCATTGGACTCTCTCCAGTATGTCCATGTCTCATACTGGGGAGCCCAGAACTGGACACAGCACTCCAGGTGTGGCCTCACCAGCACCGAGCAGAGGTTACCAGTGACAGCACTTAAAACTGACCATGTGGCTGGAACAACTTTTTTCTAACTTTGACCTGGGATACATGACTCAGTTCAGCACCTTTGGATTGTCTATTGCAATGTAATTACAATATTATAGAAGCTGCCCATGTGCATTGCACAATGGAGTGTCCCAAGCCTTGGTGTGCCCTCAGCTTGTCCTACTGACATGCTCCTTCTTGCTGTCCTGACAAGTCTACTCTGAATACTAGGGCTTTCATCTCAGTTCTGTTTGCCTTAAGCTGAAAACACTAATGTTTTATTGTTGCTGACTCCAGAGCTAAATGAACTTTTCATGTAGTGTGTCTGGTTGAGTTAATGTTACAGCAATATGTTAAGCATGGGCTTTTACCTATGAGATGATGTACTGCTGGAATAGTTTTATTGATTTTCAATTTTAATTGTTTGAATTTTCTTCAAACTTCTGAACATTTTACCTGTTTTATGAGCTAAATGCAAACATCCTGCTCTCAGAAGAGTTGTTTGCTAAAAATGTGGATGGATGTTCAAACAGAAAGTTCATATTGTTCAATAGTATTATCAAAGGTTTTGAATGTTATTTCTGTAAATACCATTTTAATCAAGTAGTGGAAAGAGTGCTGTTAAAAGAGACTGGGAATTCAGAGTGAGCCCTGCAGGTGTCCGTAAGCTGTGTGTGCTTTTAGCTGAATGGTCTTCATGCAGCAAAACTGGAAGGACCCAATCTCTGGCACTTATTCCCCAAAACTGCAATCACATACTTGTTCTTCAGAAAATGAAAGCATGCAGATACTAAAAAAAAAAAAAGGCTCTGAAATCAGAGTAAGGTGTGTGAGCACACAAATGAATGTCCTCTCTAGAAAACTGGCCTTGCCCCTCTGAGACATACAGTAGCTCAAAGCAACAACAGCAGATGCCAGTTTTCTTGGAAGTAGCTGGGAAGTAACAGACTAGGAAGCCATTAAACTGGGCAGATATCAAGGGAAATGTTGTGTTTGCCCATTCATTTAGCCACCATATCCTATAAAAATATTATCTTTTTCACCTCCTCCCTTTTTTTTTTGTTTGATTTTGCATGTATACTGTTTAAATTTGTCTTTTCTTTTTGCTGTTCACCAAATGATCTGTATTTCCTTGTTTTTCTAAAGAGATCTGCATTTTTAAGTGGTATGGTTGCAGCAAAAATACTAGCTGCATTTATTGCATGCTTTACTGGTACAAGTCATAAACTTATAGCATCTTCCTGGACAGAGAGCACCAAAGTCTCTCCAGGTGCAGCTGTTGGTACAGATGTGGTTATATTAGAACAGTACTGCCCTTTTTGGAAAAAGAGGTGCCTGGAATAAACTAAACAGCACCAGAGTACCTTTGAACTACAGTCATTGCAAGTGCTTTCCTTCACTCATTACACCAGCAAACCTGAAATGACAGCGGACTCTTGGAGCAGGCTTGGCCCATGCAGGATCAGCTTCATTGACTTTTCCAGCAACACTAGGCTCTAACCACCATAACCTTTCTCTGATATGGTTCAGGATTGGCAGGCAGAGATGGAGGTGTAACTAAGCATGCAACACTATTAATGAATCTCATCAAAAGGAGATCACAAAATCCTTGAGCTGCATAAATCTCTAGAGGCTATCCACAGCTAATTTTCTCAGCTGTGTTGTTTCTCCAATCCCCCTGTAATAATGAAACAGCACTTACACCTTTTAAACACCATATTGTGTAAATTATAAGTGACACATAACCCTCCCAGCAAGCCAAGGAAAATGACAGCGTTACATTCCCAACAGCTATCAGAATACATTAACAATTTTAGAAGAAAATTACTTTTGAGAAAACAAATTTTAGATGAATAAACATGAATCTACAAAGTTTCAGCAGAGCATGGGATTCATCCGCAGCATTTTGCTTCGGGGTCACATAACTCCATCCAAAGCAAAGCAAACCCACCCTTGATTAGAAAGATACGCACAGTTACAGCGACTTAATCTTGGCTCTGATCACAAATTTGTCAAAACTCAGCAGCTTTAGCTCAGAAGGGATTTATGTTGGACTGAAGCTGAAGAACTTATCAGCCCCTATCACAGAAAGCAGCTCTTGCAAGCCGCAGAGGGAAAGATGGAATAATTACGGCTACAGCTTCAGTTGATTTGGCTATAGTATCCCTTCATCTGCTGCTCCCTTCTGTGCACAGCACTTGTCGGTGTCATGACACAGCCTTTCAAGCGACCAGCTTTGCTGCAATAATATGGTCTAGGTCATAAGCATCCGTCTTTCTGGGACTTGGGCTTGGCAAAGGAACAGCAAGCAGTAAATAAGCTGGCACCTACGAGACAGTGGCACAGCCAGCTGGGCAGCTCCAAGACAGCAGAGGAGCAGACATGCTCAGCTCCAGCTGGGATACTGTGGATTGCTCCTCTGTTTCCCCTTACAGCTAGTAGTTGCCTCTGTGTCTCCTTTTGTTACTCTTGTTGGTAGTTTGGGGAGTTTCACACTGCACTGCAGAGGGGCTTGTGGCCACTCACTTTTGTTGTCAGGTGGATGAGAGTCACTGGCTCCCTCTGTCAGTAATGCGCAGTGACAAGGTGCCATGCTGCCTACATTGGCCTCCCAGTAGTATATTCAGCACTACTAAGGACTGTACTGCACGCACATCCTAGGTGTGGTATAGGCAATCGCTGGAGCAGCTCCAAGGGTCGCTTTGAAAAGACTGTCATTCTCAGCCACCTTTGGGCCGCAAGAGCAGTTCAATGTCGGGAGGGCACAGGTGATGTCTAAGACCAGCGTAGGTCCCTTAGCCCTCTATTTTCAGTCTAATGCCCTGTGTCTAAGTTGCACACCTCTGAATCCACCCCTACAGCTTGAGCAAGCAACAAGTGAAAACTGCTGAATCAGCAGCTCTGGGAGAGGAGAGTTACACCAAAAAGGTTTCAGAGCTGCCAAATTTTCAAGCAGTGGCATGGCGCAGAAAGCAGAAGGCACTCAGGTAACACTCAGGAAGCAGGCTGGAAGGCACTGGAGATCACTGTTCAATCTACAAGGTGAGCAAAGGGCATGTAAGCAGCACAGAAAAGTGAAAAGTACCATGACTATTGGAATCAATGCAAATGGGTCCCCTGGGAAAGCATGCATTTGTACAAAGAGCCAGATAAGAAGTGAGGTGATTCACTGTTCATGCAGAGGATAAAAGACCGTCCTGGCAGTCTGCACAGTTGATAGACAGCCTAAGCAGAGACCAAGGTCAATTGCTGTGTAATTCATATTCATATCAAAACAAGTGTGGTGCAGAACAGCAGATATTTGCATAAGCAGTGAAAAACTGCATATCTCATATTGGTGTAAGAAATATCCAAAACTCAATTAATTAAAATCTAGACTAAGAAAATGAGAATTTGAAATGCTCTCATTGAAAAAGAAGCTGCAAATGCAGACTAAGCTGATTCCACAGAAAGCAATGCTGGAGAGAGAGAAACTCAGATGTTCGAATGGATGCATAACTTGTTACAACAGGAATGCAAGTTAGCCAGAGCTTTGAAGCATATCTTCCCCACATAAACTCTCCAACTGAAGGTACAAAGATTTTAAACTTGGAAAAATCAGGTTTCATTAGAGTATAAATTCAAATTCTCAACTTCTTCTGCAGAGAAAACCCATAGTCCTAAGTCATGCTGAATAGAAGTAAAACAGCTTATAAAAGACTCTTTCTGCCCTCCACTATGTCTTTGCAGGGCAAGACCCTGTTTCCAGTTTGGTTTTAAGTTAATTCAGGGATTTTCTGCATTGCAGCAAACTGCCAAATTGAGGCATTTTCTCTTTCTTTTGCCAGTGAGACAGGCAACACCTGTTAAGGAGGAGTAAACAGGGCAGGCATGGACCTCTCTGCTCCTAAAGCCAGTTGGTACAGTAGAGATCACATCCACAGGGAAAAATGCTCTTCCTCTCTTTGTCTCTCTCTCTCTCTAAGGAAGTTATCCATATCCAAATTGTCTCATCAGGAATGGTCACTTGGTTCTTTGGTCCCACAGGTCCTTGCATCTGCCACACTCCTCACAGCCTCAGCCTCTGCATGTCCTTCTTTCCCTTCTCTTGGAAGGACCCTTCTCTTGGTTCCTTCTCTTCTTGAGCATGTCCCACTGCTCCCCAGGGAAGGAGCAACCCCTCCCTCTCACCCGAGACCCAGATGCTCTGTCTCAGAGATGCTTGAAATCTCCATTAAATCAGTTAGGGTAGTTTAATTATGCACCCGAGTTCTTAAAAAGAGGATATGAAAATAGTATGTGTGTAAAATCCAAGCTTAGTTAGATTAAACCAGAGATAGGCACTTATAATTCCTTGCTCCTGAATGTGGTTATAGAAAATGGGTCACTCTCAGTGATAATATCATTAGATATTAATCCTTGGAATATGGCAAATGGAAATGATCTGCATCAAATATTGTAAGAGGGGTAGAAAATCTGGTACTGAGAAACCAACAGCAGATCTGAGACTTCAGATCAGCAAAGGTAAATCCAATGACATATTTGTATACTGATGAGACCAATGTAAGCGTATCTAGCAGTTAATAGGCATAAATATCTGCAAGATGGGCAGTGTATGTCCTTAACAGCATTCACTGCTGTTAATAGCTTGATGAAGAGAGAAATCCTTCTGACTCCCAACAACTCCAAAGATTTATGGGGATCATTATAAGGCCTATGAATACAAGGCATTTCAAAGTGACAGCTGGAAAGACACTAACAAAGCAGTGAGAGACAGATGAATGCTTCTGAAATTGAAGAATGTTGGCTACATTCAGAGAGAAAGATGCATGGAAAATTATTCAATAATCATCCAACAAATTCCTGTCTAATAACTCTCAAGTAAACAAAGTCGCTATTGGTTAAGAAGAAATGCCATCAGGTAGATGAGGAACTAGTTAAAAGAGAGGGAATGTGGTTGAAATGAGCAGCCAGTTTTCATAATGGGGGGGTGATTCTTAACAAAGTCCCACAGGGATCTCTGCTGTGACCTGTGCTGTTCAATATCTTCTTAAATGATCTTGAGAAGAGGATGAATAGGAGAGTGAAAACATTTGCTGGTCGTAAGCTTTCGGTATAGTTAGGATGAAAGCTGTCTGAAAAACTGCAGAAGGACTTTGTAGAATGGAAAACAAAAATGGGCAGGTAAAATTCAGTAAAGACACGTGTAAAGGGATTTAAAAAGTTTTAAACAAACCCAGCTTTACATGCAAAGTGATGTGGTCTCACTTGATTATTATCTCTTAGAAGGAAGATCTCACAGTTATAGTGGGTCTTACAAAAACATCATTTCCACGCAGAGTCTTGGTATAAATTAGGTGTCAGTGACTGTTAGCAAAAGAACAGAGAACAAAACAAAGCCACTATGAAAGTCTTTCTGCATCCATAACTTCATTATTGTCATTTGTGTTGCTCAACTCAAAACGTTAACAGGGAAAGATGCAGAGAATAACAACGTAGATGATCAAGGCATGACTGTGCTTCTGTATAAGAAACCGTTGAATACATGCAGATCCTTCTGTCTGGAGGAGAGATGACTGAAGAGGATATGACACGTGTCTCTAAGATCTCGAGTGGCAGGGAGGATGTGGCTGCAGAGCAGCTGTTATTTCCAACTGAAGAGCTGAAAGGCTTGGAATGAACACAGCAAGGAAAGCTTGGCACTGAGGCTGAGCTGTGGAACTTCCCTGGCAGCTCCTGGTTTATTTCCAGGCTTATTCCTCACAGGGTCTCTCTGCATTTGCTCCCACCTCTCGCCTCAGTGCCTTGGCCAAGGATCCCTTACATATGCCCTGGGGACTCCAGCTGGCATAGCCAGCATAGGAAAGAACAGAAATATTCTAATACGTACCAATGACAGGCCCAGCCTCCTGGTACAGATGGTATCCACTCCTTTCATTGCAGTAAGCATTGCTCAAGATTTGGACTTGAAAGCTAAGTGACCTGTGTGCATAGAAATGAATGATCAAGACAATCCCAAAGGGACCAATAAAAACACCTATGTCAAAGCAGGCACCAAAGTTCTTCTCACATCTTTTCTTTCCTTGTCTCATAATGAACACAGGTCGTATCTGTACACTGACATCTAGAAAAGTAATTTAATTTTTTTTTCCTTAAAAAATTGTCAGGAAGCATTGTGTTCTCTTTTCCTGGAGTGCCCCAAGTACTGTTGTAGGGTTCCATCCCAAACACCTCCACCTCATGGCTTGGGGAATGAATTCATCCATTGTTTCCATAGCAACAGTAAGCACTACAAAACTCAGGGAATTCAGACAATGATGCCTTCTGAGGGCTTAGCACTTAGCTTGAGAGTGAGCATGTGAAATAAATATCGTGTGTCAGAAAGATCTCAAATTCAGTTACCCCTCCTATTAGCAAACAGCAAGATACCTGGCTCACTGGGTCCAAATTATTTTAGTGGTTTAGGTACAATTCTGACAACCTTTAAAATACAATCTATATGAAAGTGCACATTAGATCAGTTTTTGCTTTTTCTTATTAAAAAATAAAAAAAGCCAATAGCCTACCCCCCCCCCCCCGTCCCAAACAAAAACTATCATAAAGTAATGAAGAAAAATTAAATTTTGTTTAGGTACAATTTGGTATCCAAAAACTGCAATAGTTGGATCACACCTGATTTCACTGACAGCCAGAGGTTGTACATGCTAACCTAGAGGAATCATTAAGGAAATTAGATAAGCTTTAAAATGTCTGGAGAATATATGTGTTTACATAAACACAGTACATGCTGTCCCCTAAATTGCGAGTTACTGTTATTAAATACTCTACTTACAGTTTTGTACTTGCTGGCTAAAGATTTTCATTGACTATCTACGCAATAGGAATCTCTGAAAATGAATACTATTCTTCTTGTCCTAATGCCATTATGAAAGTCACATGTCATCTATTGCAGTTTTTAATTTGTACCACAGGCTATATTAGAGCACTACAGATTAGATGTAAAGACAAATGTGTTGATCAAGATGAAGGCCAAATGTATTTTCTATGAGCAGTTGTATAAAGGCAATGAAGACTTATCCACACAGAAGGGATTTGTTTAACATTTTGGCTCAAGAGTTCAGGAATGTTGGACTGGAAAAGACATCCAGGTCAGTTTCTGCAGCTAGAGGTAGCTACATCATATAATTCTTTAGAGGAATTTAACAAGCTGACATAAGACTGACACAACCAGGGGTTAGTTCAGCTGTTCCTGTGTTGTGGTTTAACCCCAGCCAGCAACCAAGCACTGTGCATCTGCTCATTCACTCCCAATGTCATCAAAATGACTGGAGCCTAAATCCAAAACATAACACTACACCAGCTATTAGAAAGAAAATTAACTCTATCCCAGCCGAAACCAGGACATCCTCTCACAGGCATTGAGAGCCATATGAGTGCCTGGTGTGTGGTCTCAGCTGCTGCAACAGAAGGGCACAGATCTGCTGGGTCAATGAGGACGTCCCAGATACTCTAGAGCATCTTCACTGGGATCTGATACCTATGCTTAAGCAACTGTGTTGTGCATTTGAATGTAGGTGCCAGGCTTCAGGACACTCCAAAAGACCCCCATAAGCTCCCGTTCAGAGTTAGTGGAGCTCTAGACACTCGAGGCAATGGCATGATTCAGCTGACCATCACTAGTACTCTGCTCAAACCAAGGTATCAAGCACTTTTTAAGATGCCAGACAACATCAGATACTTATTCATGGGATTCACAGTAAATTCTTGTCCTGTCAGAGGCTATGTGAGAGCCTACAGCGACTCAAATAGCTGTAGATCACTTGGGGCAATTAAGTTGAATCCTATATGCCTACTTTATGGTGAGCCAAGCTGCTCTCTAGCTGCTGTTGACTATAATGAGGGCTTAAAAATCTGTTACCTGTGTAAATACCTACATATAGATAGCTAAATTAGGTATCATTATTTCACACTGAATCCTGCCCCAGGTTTCAGTACCCTCAGATATCTGCTGTTCCCATCGAGCATTAAGTCCTCCTCTCTACACTGCAGTTCCTCATCAAATCCATGTCCTTTTTCTTCTTCCTCTCCACTCACTGTTTTTCATTATTGGTCCCTAGTTCCTTTCTCTCCTCTCTTCTTCAAATCCCAGTCATAGATCTTCTCTTTCTGTCTCTGAAATCAGTCTTGCTAGGCTGCTTGTCTCCCTTTTCCCAAAGCCAGGCCAGTTTCTGTTCCCTCTGCATTCAAATAAGGTAGCCTCTCCATGTGCATTGCAGAAAAAAAGTACCTGGGGATCTGTAAGGATACAGGAAAAGCAGCTCTCCCCTCATTTCCCATCTCTGTCTGGGGGGCTAGGAGGGGAAAGAGGCAAGGCATCTGCGCTGTTTAGTGTACATGGAAACTGCAGACATTTATGGAAGTCTAAACTGTGATTAACATTTAATGAGCATAAGCAAATGGTGAAAACTTAATCAAATTTGGACACATATTAATGGGAAAGTGCAAAGTTCACACCTGGCATAAAGGGTACCCTTTAGCAGATATGAGGACTTTGCCACAGAATATAAAGGCACCAGAGATTTTAAAAGAAAAGTAATCAACTGTTGTGTAGCAATTTTTTTTTTCCAGTATTGTTGTCAAAGACATACTGACTCAAACTGTCCAAAAGCACTCAACTCAAGGTGGTGCCATACAGTGATGAAAGCCAAGGTCTGGGCAGCTTGGTATACTGATGGTGCTTCCAGTCACTTCATCTAATAGCACAAGCTCTTAGCTACAATAATATTCAGACCTATCAGTCTGACCTTGGTGCTAGGGAATGTTATGGAGCAGATCAAGTGCCATCACATGGCACACACAAGACAACCAGGTGATCAGGCCCAGTCAGCATAAGTTTATGAAAGGCAGGTCCTGCTTGACTAACCTGATCTCCTTCTGTGACAAGGTGACCCGCTTAGTTGGTGAGGGAAAGGCTATGCATGTTGTCTACCTAGACTTCAGTAAAGCCTTTGACACCATTTACCACAACATTTTCCTGGAGAAACTGGCTGCTTGTAGCTTGGATGGGCATACACACTGCTGGGTAAAAACTGGCTGGATGGCCCAGCCTAAAGAGTTGTGGTGAATGGAGTTAAATCCTGTTGGCGGCCAGTCACAAATGGTGTTCCCCAGGGCTCGTTTTGGAGTCAGTTCTCTTTAATATCTTTATCAATTGTGTGGATGAGGGCATCGAGTGCACCCTCAGTAAGTTTGCAGCTTACACCAAGTTGGGTGGGAGTGTTGATCTGCTCGAGGGTAGGAAGGCTCTGCAGAGGGATCTGG
>JANZLQ010000013.1:10759040-10783035 GCA_026212715.1 Elanus axillaris | reverse complement strand
GAGAGGAAATGGCCTCAGGTTGTGCCAGGGGAGGTTTAGATTGGGTATTGGGAAAAATTTCTCCACCAAAAGGGTTGCCAAGCACTGGAACAGGCTGCCCAGGGAAGTCATGGAGTCACAATCCCTGGAGGTATTTAAAAGATGTGTAGATGTGGTGCTTGGGCACATGGTTTAGTGGTGGACTTGGCAGTGATAGGTTGACAGTTGGACTTGATGATCTTCAAGGTCTTTTCCAACCTGAACAATTCTATGACTCTATTCAGCACCTTATGTTCCAGCCCTGACTAAGGTTGCAGTAATCCCTGTTTATTGCTTCTCTCAACACTTTCTGCTATTCAAGTGGCTTCCTTGCTGCTAACCAAACCACAAACCCTTAGTCTGTCCCCTTCAAGCAGCTTCTGGCAATGTGGGAAGATTGCTCTGCACAATGGCATTTTTCTACTGGCACAAAACACCTTCAGCAGCAGTCAGGATCTGAAGTTTTTAAACCAGCTGTTTATTTGGAGAACCCAGAAAATGAAAGGCACATCCATCCTTTCAGGTGCTAGGCATTCAATTCAAGGAAGATGAAAAGCTATATAATCTATAAAGTATTGCTTTGAGCATATTTGTTCTTGCATCTCCACTTTCTTTTAACATGTCATCTTTTCACAAAAGTCACTCTCATCAATTTGCAGGTTCTGCATTCATGTTTCAGAGGTACCAAACTGCAGGTGCCATTTATATCAGGGAATGATAGAATATTTGAAAGTGACAGCACATTTGACAGAATATTGAAAACTGGCATCTTTCCCCAGTATATCCAAGGACTACTCAAAGTAGCCCATACTGTTTGGCTCATTTGGACCCGTATAATGCTGTAGTCCCACTGAAGTCAATGGTGTTATGTTAGCAGCAGCTGTGATTTTTAGGGACTGATTCAGCAGAACACTTAAATGTTTGCTTATCTGTCTCATTCCTTGATCTGAAGCTGAAGATAATTTTGTATAGAAATATATACTGGAATGTGAATGTGTAAAATTGCAGCTAATATTGTTGCTCAGCTTACAGGTGGAATCCGCTTCAGGTTATTGTGCCTCAAAATTAGCCCTGCTTTAAGCAAAGCACAGACCCAGAGTGCTTCAGTGAATAGGAATAAATTATTGAATTTACTCCTTAAGATTTGACTCCTTGCTTTGCAGCAGAAAAATCAAGAAATAGTCATTTAATATGATAAATAGATATGTTGTCTTATTAGTCATGTTGGACTTAAAAATATTTTGTTTTAAAATAAGCAAATAGTGCTGGATGCAGACATCCGTCAGGGTACTTCAGAAAGGATGTATCAATTTATTAGAGATCTGGGGAAAGTTCCCATTATTTAATTAAGCGATAAAGCAGTTATAGGAATAATAGGCCATGTGTGCATGTAAATGTAGTACTGTATTATCTGGGGTAAATTGTGGAAGTCAGACACACAATAGTGCACATATACATTGGGCTGACAATTTTTAACTCCAAGTCCTAGAATTCTGGTATTTTACAAATTAGGAAAGGAATGAAATAAAACGTAAGGCATTTATAGAGTATATCACTGTTAAAATGCTGCCGATTAAATTGCTATTAATTAAACTCATTTAAATTCAGTGGAAATGTGTTGCTTCACGCAAGTGCTAGAGTGACTCACATAAAAATATGTCAGTTGTTTCTCTTCGAGGACATCAATACAATGATGTTTTTTCCCCAGTCATTGCAAAAAAATTTTCAAAGTATCTGTGATCCAAGCACCTCAAGCAATGACCCCTGGAAGAGCTGCAGAGTATACACTGATAGGAGGTATTATGCTTCCCTGCCTGTGGAGCAATAGAGTACTCTCTTGAAGCCAGGCGCATGCCACAATAGCTAATACAAAAGAGAGCTGTCTCATAAAACCTAGTAGGATTCTGCTGAAGACTGTAAACATAGCAAAATAAAAGGTTTGCAATGGTGTTGCACAAATTGTCTGCTATGTAGAAGTCCGGATACTTACTGAGTCAGAATTAAAATTAAGCAAGTTTTATTTCTAAGAGTACAAGTCTGTTGTTAGAGAAAATCAGCTCTGCAACTATGAATTCTTGCTATTTTCTACAGGAAAAAGCACTACTATGAATTCTTGCTATTTTCTACAGGAAAAAGCACTAGTTTCATTTAGCATAGCAATGTTTGCAAACTGACACATTGTGAAACTCACAGTGCCTTCCATATAGGCTGATACTCAAAAAAATAAACTCATACTATTAAGCTCATGCAACATCTGTGTTCAGACAGGCAAGGCTTTGGCTAGCTACAAATTTTGCTACAAGTCTGACATTGAACTTGAGTCTACAGTGCACCTTTAGAGCAGTTTGAGCGAAGAGACAGCTTAATAGTTCATGGCAAATCAAGGTGAAAAAAAAAGAACATTATATGCAAAAAAAACTCAGCCCTGAGTTTTGGGAAAAACAATGTGCCAAGCGACTCCCACCAAGCTGCACCTGAGTACAAAGGAGAAGTTTCACAACTGGAGCATCTGCCAGGCTTTTAGTTATATATTTGCATTTCTTCTCCTTTGTGTGATTAAGGCACAACAAAGATGTGCAATGTCCTTATGGCTTGAAGCGATGACATGCTTCACATTTTGTCTGACTTTCGAGAGCAATCAGTGAAGAAGCTTTGACAAATAAATCTCTTATGGGGTGATATGTTTTCCCAGAGCATCCATGTGCTTTGAGTCAGACACATCCCCTCTTGCACACCATTACTCCTCTCAGATTCAGTCTCTTCCTAGTCCTTGCCTGCCTGAAGTTTTCTTGTCGGCAGCTTTCTCAAAGCACAGTTGGAGCTTCTCTTTTAAAACCATCTTTAATCCTTCTCTGGGAAACCAGGACCAACCAACTCTGGTCTGGGCCAGGAAAGAGCAGCTTGGCCCAACTTATTCTGCAGCAACCCCTTCCCAGACCCTAAAGCTGTGCCGACAAGCACCTCTCCAAGTACATCTATTCTGGTTCATTAAACCATGCCAGGGCCCCAGCAGCACTCTGCCTGTACTGTTAAAATTTTGCATGGTTGCTACCTCGTTTTTGGCCTGGGCTAAATCCCAAACACAGGGACAGCTCAGAAACTAGCACGGGCTGGGGGTCCTCCACCAGGCAGCTTGGATGTGGCCACCCTGTGTGCACTGGTGGCTAAGAGAGCTTAATAGTATGGACATGCCCATAGTCCCCCCCTAAGGGACAGAGAACAGACCTTAGGATTTTGGCTTACTGGTACAGACACAGCATAAGTTTATTATAGCGAACACAATGCCAAACACCTTCCAAATCCGCACAGCCTTGGACTTAGATATGTTCAGGAACATCACCAAAGCCAACCTGCTTAGAGCTCTCAAAACACAAGTCTTTTAGCATCCTCCAGTGCCCCAGACTGCGAAACATAACCCCCCCCAAGTCAGCATGGCCCAGCAGACCCCTCTCACTGACCCACCCCCTCATAGTGCCCCTCTTCCCCCTCACCAGGCACAGCTCTTCATGCATTTCATGACTCGGCTGCATTGACGGAGCTGCACCAGGGGTGCAGCAGGGTGCCCTGTGCTTTATCCTACCTGTCAAAGCTGGAGATGGTAAGATGGAGGATGTGACCACCTCAGAAGCACTCCCAAGCCTACTAGTCTAGCTAAGACTTCTGTGCCATCGCTCCAATGCTCCTTTTTCTTTTCTCTTGCCTGTTCCATTTATTAGCTTGGTGAGGCAGAGGCTTTGTTTCTTCTTGGGAAAATAGAGATGAGAGCAGTGCCTGTAAACAAAAATGGTTTTATGCAATTGCAATCTCTGTCAGCTCCTGAAAAACAAATAGCAGTAAGAAAAAGTCACAATATCCCTACATCTCCAGATGACCATTTTTTCCACCTCCTTTGTATCTATGTATTGCTGACACTGTGTGAAAAACCACTGAAATGAAGTAGAGAATTACCCTTGAGGAAGTTTAAAAACTTATAATCTAGCTATTGATAAATGTATCTACTTAAAATAAAAACATAAATATAGAAGATTAATCAATGTCAACAATACTTTGCCTTCAACTAGTGTGTTCATAAGCATTCTGTGTGTGAACAAAACTCTGACTGAAGATTTCACATACAAGAATTACATCACTTCAAACGACGGCATACAGCTCAACAGAGATCCAGCACTATGCAGAGCACTGAACCTTCTTCCCTACACTCTCTCTCTCCGATTTCCTTCTCAGACAGTAAGTTGAAATCTGACAGTGAAAGGTTCACATTAACTTTCAAATGTTCAGTATTGCAGTTCTCACTGTAGCTGAGACTATCTGATATGCAGGGAAGTTTGGTTTAATAAATTCATACTTGTAGTCATACATCTGAATAACACTACAATTTTTGACAAATATAGTGAGGGTCTCAGCTTTGGAATTAACTTGGTTTATAAATCAAAAAGACTACTAAGTTTGTGCTTTCAGAAACCTAACTAAAAATTTCAACTCACCCACATGTGAAATTCTGCTTTTGGATGACTTCCATAACTCTGGAAGTCGATGGCACCTCTTCCCATATAGAAGACAAAAAAGCATATAAGTCAGCCTTTTTTTTCCCAAAACATGGATTCTTGAGAGCACAACATAATGCCAGGAGGCTGTTTATTACCTTGCCTGTGTTGCTGCTTTCCCACATTGGTTTGATACATCCAAAGTGTTGCATTGCGTTTGGTATGTTCTTTACCATGTTATTAAACCGTCATTAATGGATTCAATTTCAAATCAAACCCAGTATGTTAACATGCTCTACTTTTGTTATTGAGTTGAATTTACCTGATGTGGTTCTCCAAGAAACTGTAGAGATTGGATTCAATTGGACCCTCTGAAGATGTGCAGAGTAGTATATTATGACATCCATTTTTGTAGGAATTCATCCTGGCTGGATTTCAAAGGAATTACAGTACTTAGGAGCCTCCAAACACTTATGTATAGCACTGCCCATGAAGTAAGTTAATCATGCACATAAGCATTGCCAAGTCTGAGCTCTGTATGTGAAGTACTAATTGTTTCAGTTATGAACTGATTGAGTAACCTCTGACATCAGTAGGCAGATTCCTACTGTCCTCAAGTAGTGTTGGGTAATGTGACAGGAATTCAAATGCAGGGAGAAATCTAGCTTCCTCTTTCAAGGGTATAAGCCAGTTGGTTGTGAAGAACAGGAAAAAAAAATCATCATTTCCAAAATAAAGAACTATATCCAATCAGCATTACAGAAGGCCTGTCTCCTTCTGCAGCATCAAGTATTCACCAATGTCAAAGCCTGATGAGCCATCCAATCTAATATAGCAAATTACACAGATTGATAGTTTGATTTTAATATGACAGTTCCTGTAAACTAGTTATTCCTGGCATTTAATTAAAAGCCAAAGAGCTCAAAGTCATGAACTATGTCCATAATTCGTGGCCCCATGCCTGGGTTTTTGAAGCTGGCATTGTTCCAAAGTGCCAGTTTTCACAGTCAGTTTGGTCAGTTCCTATTTCAGTGATGTAAAACTTTCCTTTACCTCTGACGATCACTGACTGCATGATCAGTGTGGGCTATAAGGGTCCAAGGTTTTTAAACATCACCCTTGTATTATTACAACATTTTCTAAAAGAGGCATTTTAAAAACATAAAAAAGGCCTGATAACCCTGCCTGTGTCTGAACTGTCCACTATGTGGAGGTCCCTCAAATTAAAGAGATCTTGACTTGATCCCCTGTATAGAAGAACCAGAGTGACCAAAAGGAGCCTTAACGTCCCTGGAGAGGACAGATGTCTGTAGGTTAGGGTAGCTGTTGTAAATTAAACATATCCTTGTTTATCTAAATGACACTGGAGGCCACTAATACGGCCCAAAAGTTAAAGATCAGCTCAAGACACTATGGTGTTTCTTCACCTCCACCATATCCTCTGCCTGATGAGCTCCAGTCTGCTCTTTTTGGAGCCACCTCACAGAAACCCATGCTGTAGTAACAGGCCTGTGCAGTAGACGGATTCAGGTCCTGATAGTATTGAGTTTAAAGATCCCGTATGACCTGCAATAGTAATCCAGTAAATCTCTGAAAGGCATCACTCTCCAACATGTACCAGCATGGAAGCCTTTCTGAAAGATTATTTTCCTCATAGACTACATAATGGCTTCAAAGGAAACTATTAAAGTGAACAAAATGAGTATGCAAAAAGCTAATTCTTGACCCAATACCTAAATAAAAGTTTCCATTTGAGTCTAGCATTTAATTATCACATACCAGATGTGCATTTATGCTGTGCAGGCCCACGTAGTCAAGTCAGCAGTCATGCTGAGCATTAACCTTCCAATGAACCAAGCTTAATGCACTAACACCAGGAACTCCTTAGACTTTGACATTAAGTTTCTCTGGTTTAAGCAATGCACTTTGCCTTTCCTCTCATTTTCCTCAACTGCATTTTACAGCTGTTATCAATAGGCCTCTTGACCAATTATTGATCTCCGGATACTCAGAAAAATAATTAGCATTGCTATTACTGGGATTCATTCTAGGCACAAGCAAAACAGGTAGAAGTCTATGGCAGTTGCTGCTCAGACAATGAAAGAAACAGATCCTCTTCCCCTTTTTGCCCATGCCAGCGTCAAGCTTAGTTGTGCTACGGCTGCCAGGTTTGAGAGTGTGTGTGGTGGTGGCAACTCCAGGCAGGCAGAGGCCAGACCTCTCCTGAAGGCACAAATCACTCTCCCATTGTTGTTGGTCACTCAGATTTACCAAGCCCAGCTTTTCAGATGTGTCCCCCCATCCTCCTTGCCCCCAACCTCTTCCCATTTGGGGCTGCAGCAGTTCAGCCTCATCTATTGGGGCAGCAAAGTTTAATATTGCCTGCACTGCTGCAAAAGTTGGGTATACCTCCAAATATTACAAGATAAGGGTATTCATGTCAATTAATGAGTAACATTTGGGAAAAATGCGTGGTTTATATAATTAATGGTGCTTCTAGATTAATTACAATCCTCTCTTTGATTGACTATCCATCCCCTTCAGCTGTATAATCTGCAGTTTTGACATTTTTCTGCCTTGCTTCCAAATGCCAAGATTGTTCAAACTGCCCACTTCCCTGTGAGTGCTCACCTCTTTTAGCACACATTTTAAAATGTCAGGGAGTTGCTACTCAAAGCCTTGTTACGTGGTCTTGATTCCTTTCTTTTTGTTGGAAAATCTCTATTATGGAGATCTATTTCACCATGAAGCATATCTCTATTCTATACACTGCTGCTGGGATGGCAATACTACCTGCCTCCAGGAAACTAACAGGGAAGAGTTCAAGATGCTCTCCTACCTTCTTTCAGGCTCACGATGCCCACACCATAAGAAGGAGAAAGTAAGGAGGGTAGAAATGGCAGGTAGTAGTGCTATTTCTCACAAATGGAACCAGATGTGGTAGTACACGGTATTACAGATAATATTTACCCCCACTCCCTTTCTTCTTCATTCATTAATGTAAATGATGTATTGATTATTGTAAATGATAGAAAATAAAAATGAAAGATGAGTTCAAATGCATGATGCAGAGATTTTAATGCTCTAGATAATTCTGTACTTTGTTTAATAACAGGAGTCAGTTTGTTTCAAGATATTTTCCATGCTGCCATATCTGGTTGGCAATACTAGGGGCTGCACATTTTTGCAGCTTCTACTACCTGAGTCAAAATGCACTTCAGACTACTTCAGCCTTTACTTGCTGGCTACAATTGCTTCCATGAATCTTTCTGGGATTTCACAGGGAAGGATCTTGCATTCAGCTGCCTTCCCAAGTATGGTGTGCCTAAGTTTCCAAAATATTAATGGCACCACTATTCAGAGTATCCTCTAGTGAATGTTATTCTTTTCCTTTTAAAAACAGACTGAGCAAGATTCCTTAGTTCTGCAAAATCTGAGCTCTGGTTAAGTATATTGTTATGAGTTTATTTACTTACAGTATTTTTACATCATTTATCTGATAAGAAAAATATATTACCTCTTCAAACATACAAGGCGCTTAAGGATAAAGAAGTCTGGAAATATAAACCACTTCTGGTTAAAAAGATGAGGAAAAAAATTAACAGGGCTGAAACCAGTTAATACAGTGACACTACAAGGTTATTAATGCTTCTTCTGCAAATTGTTTCTGAAAGCAAGGTCATTAACTTGTCTGATATTTGTGGATTTTTCTTCCATTAGGAGGACTGGCATCTCCTGCTGTTGCAGGCCCCATGACAACTGTCTGTACAGAACTCCTCTTCTGGGGAGCCTGGTGAGACCTATGAAACATCATTTTAATCAGAGGCAGCTCTTTGTTACCCTCTTTTTGCTCATGGAAGCTGAGGCACAGAGATGACATAGCTTCCCAAGGGCAGGCAGGCGGCAGCCTAGGCAGGAGAAATGTCTCTCAGCATCCCGAGTGCCACCTGCCCAGTGGCCTGGCCACGAGCTCAGGCTTGCCTTTATCACCCTCATGTAGGTAGTCAAGCAGCAGTACGGCAAACATCAGTGACTTGTTCATGGTAATGAATTTCTTTTATCTTTCAGGTAGAAGGGGGAAAAAGCAATACCAAAAAAAAAAGCCAGATGATATCCCCAAGCCTGTGCTGGAGGGACTCTTTTCTGGAAAAGAAGGAAGTTCAGGAAGCTCCATTTGACCTTCTACAGGACTGGAAAAGGCCAATGTGACCCTGGTAGCACAGACACCCTTCTGCACTTTAACAGTCTAAGCAGCCCCTTACAAAACATTTATGGACAGGCAGCCACACAAACCAGTTTTAGCTTGTTCAGGCCTTTTAAATGGAAATAAATTCTTCAACCTCTGTTATCAACGGTAGAGCACTTAACCAGTCTACAGGTCTCTTAAGTATATAGCTTGTGTTAAATTGCCCCCTAGAGGAGACAACACAGAATGAAGAGATGGAAGATAACATAATTTTTTTAAAAAGCAGCAATAATACCACAGTAGTGACATACTGTTCTTTCAATAAATCAGAAAGAAAACCTAATTGTTCGATCACCCTTTGTTCCATTTTGCTTCAAGGGCATTAAAATAATGTGTTACAAAATAAAATTATGTTGTAGTTTCAAGATGAGGAGGCAAATCTTCATTGATCAAAAGTGGAGCTCTGTTTTTCAGACAGGGAGCTGCACTTTTCACTTGTAATTAGCTGTAAGGAGAGCAAGATGAGGTTTTGATTAGAAATGGATTGTTACTGATCAGAGTCGATTCTTTCTGTTTCACATCCATTCATTTCCAAGACGGCACTTTAAAGCTTTAATGTGTCCTCTTATCGTACTTAATTGATAGGTGGCTTTTCAAAAAGAATGCCCTAGAAAAAAACTTCATTAGCTGTTGCAGCCTTTTGCTCTTGCAACAGGAATTTGATCAGATTTCTTTAAGTTTTCCATTTTATGAAATGTCTTTAAATTTGAAATAACAGCTATACCCCTGACATAGAACTTTTCATCCTTACCAAGCCTGCCTACCAATGTCAAAAAGAAATGAATAGAATTATATATCCTAGGGCTAAAATGTGTGTTATCTGTTGTCACAAGGGCCATCTGCTTTCATTAAGAAAGGTAAGTAGCAGATCAAAGCATCTTAGCCTCCTGTAACACTAGTTGAGTGAAAATGCAACACATAAAAGCAAGAATTTGGGTGAATGGAGGTGAAGAAATGAAGAAGATCATTTAAATGGCCAGGGATCTGGGGGAAAATTCATCATTACTAAAAGCTTATTGCTATGAATTTATATCAGAGATTAATTTGGCTCCTTTTTTTGGGAAACCACAAAGAAATACATTGTCGCATAAGCTAAAACAATGCATCAGTCATAATTTCTTATATGAGGTTAGGAAACGTGTTAATCCTTCAATGCAGTATTCTGAGAAAAAAAAAAAAGAAAAAATTCTGGTTGCTACGGCTGTCGAGATGTGCAACCCATGGCTGTTTCACTAAAATAACAGCAGCAACATTGGCAAATTACAAATGACCAGAGTGAAAAATTAGAGGAAGCTGGAGAACCTAAGGTCTCTGATATGATATAGCAACAAGAGAAATTAACTGGCTAACCTTGTATACCTTCCCCAGGCACCTGCCCTGCCCCTCTGATGGATGTTGCTGCTCCCAGCACAGGGGAATCTGACGCACTATTAATTAGTTCCCAAATTGCTGTAAGTTTCCGTATTCACATAAGGTGGTTCCTCTTTCAATATACCATAATAATTCTGAATATAACTCTAGAGCCCACAATGTATACTGAAATGAACTTATTTTTGTAATTACTTCAGTCTGGAGACCCATGGCAACAAATAGCATTTGACACCCTTCATATTAATACCCAAGTTTTTATAAATGCTTAAGAGAATATGAACAACACAGAAAGAGAAATGTAACAAAGAATGTAATCTCATAAATCTGGTGCAGAATACACATTATCATCATTCTGATGATGCATGAGAACTGCATAATAATTTGATGGGTGCATTTCTAAAATTGTATATGATATCTCTCTTCTGCCTCTACACGTTACACGTAGGGACAGTATATTACTATGGGGATGAGAAAAATGAATTAAGACATACATTTTACAAAGCATTAAAATAGAACCTTAATATAAAATCAATGTGAGCTACTGTAGAAAATGCATAGTAGGAATGGGATCAATTTATACTTACCCGTGACTTTGCTGTAAAGTTATCTTAAGTTTCCACACAGGCTAATTTGAGTAAGAGCATCATATTGCAAAAATGGATGTGAGCTTTATTTGAGACATTTTATCCAACCTTTTCCTTTTAGGAACACATTCATTGGTGCCTACCATTCTGCAAATGAGCACCCTTCAAAATCTTTCACAAAATATTGTGTGAAACTGTTAGTTCTTTCAGTGTGCTAGAGTGGAAGCAGTTGTAGCACAGCAACTCATCGCCATCCTCCATGCTCTCATCAGGTTCTTAGAGACTGTTTAACGTACCGATATTTGTCAGTCTTTAAATTCTCTCAGCTAAGTAACCAATAGAGTGCCACTGCCTTCACAAATTGAGAAAACAGTGAAATTGTGGGAGGGAACATGGGGGATCTGGAGTTATTGTAATGAGAGGGAACAGGCTTTGTAAAGTAGAGATTTGCAGAAAATTAGGCTTCAATCATTCCACTGGCTGTGAGGAAGAATCTCATCCTGTGTTCCTAGTTCCTATCATTTTCTGTTAACCTTGAAAATACAGATATAAGAGGCACATCTGTCTGTTGGTGTAGCCCCACGACCATGGCAAGGTGGTCAAAGAGCTCAGTGCTACTGAATGGATGCCCTTGTGCCACCCCTGCACTTCTACCACACCAGGTGCAGCAATCATAACCCTGGGGGGGTGGCCTGGGTTTGCTTGTTGATCTGACTAGAAACTCATCCTACCAAAGAGAAGACTTAGTTGAGGCATGCCTGAACCAGGGCTAGAACTGACACGAGAGAGGTAATAGGAACACGCACTGAGAAGGGAGAACATCCTGCAAGCAGACTGCCTTTAGTCCCTCACAAAACTGCAGGACTAATGTACACAGAGAAAAACAACAGCTCTAAGCACTGAAGAGCTGCATTGCTCTCGTTTAGGGACTGTGGTTAGAGATTTCGGTTCCTGAGCCATGGATTCTCCCATCCACAGCTGTTTCTCATCCTCTGGATCTCCCCAGAAGGAGGAACTCTCTGAATTACAATTACAATTACAATTCCTACACCAGAGTGACGTTTGGCTGGTTGCTTCAAACAAATACGGGTCACTGCAATAACCAGGCACAACAACGATATATCTGTGAAATAAAAACAACCTACCCAAATGAACTATATGCCAGCCTTTTCCTGACATCCATTTAAGGATAATACTACTGCAGTGAAGGGACACCCTTAGAGCAACATGAAATGCAAGCACACGAGAAACCAAGATCTGAGATTTGTTGTACATATCACTCCTTTTTTTGGATAACGGTCAGATCCAGGGAGGAATCATCACAGACTGTTCATCAACAACATGAGAGAGCACGTCTTGAAAGGGACAACACGCATTTGTTACTGCAGTACAGTGGGTCTGCTGTAAATCACACAGACTAACAAACCAGCCAGCAGCAGTAGCTCATGGGTACTGGGCATTTCTAGATTGGCAGAGTAAATCTCTTTCAGTGTCAGAGATAAGCCACATTTCATCACCTTTCCCCTTCACTGAGCAAAATCAGAAAGAGCAATAAGAGGAAATATTCGTTTACAGAAATGTCTCTGAAACAGATGTTGAAGGACTGATAACAGAAGATGTTTGCAGAGCATTTTGTAAACAATCTATAGAACTGCATAAGAAACTAACACATCACATCTTGTGAACCTATGCATACACTTAGCTTACCCAGAATAAGTGTGAATTGCTAAGTGCATTCTTCTAAACTTCAGCTTACACCCACTGCATTCCCCGGTCACAGGAACATACATACTATGCTGTGTGCTACTGTTCTATGCTGATGCTACTGGTAGTATGTCCTTATCTTTGCCTATCTTTGCAGTAACGTGTAAAATGACCTTGAGACCTTGAGATTTTTCCTCTAAGTCTGTACCACCTGTCAGTCCCAGGTAAATCTGTGTTGGGTCCCCACGTCTGACTGGAGCTTCATGGAGTTGGGCTGTGCAGTTGTCCTCTCGTTTCTAGGGCAGCTCCGTACTGATGATGCCCAGAGTACCGTGAGAGACTCCCTGGACCTCAGACATGCCTTCTACAGAAAGAATATTCTTTTTATTTATTTTCTTTGTTACCCCTGCCACCAGTTTTGTCCAGGTCTGCACTTCTTTATCTGACCATCAGAATACTGTTTATAGCCCCGGGGTTTCCGGTGCCAGGCCAGTGCCCTATCTCTTATCATGCCTGCATTCCTTTGTGCTGCATCCTATTTTTCCACTTCTCAAGGCCCCTGCTATCACACCAGGGCTGTATTTCTCTACCCTACGTCACTGTGTTAGAGCCATAAATATCTCATTCTGCATATAGAATAACTGCCTGTTACAACATCTACACAGATCTAGGGTTGTACCACACAAAGATAAAAAAAAGCAAAACAAATTAACCACAGACACCTGGTCAATTAGAGAAACTGCTGTCACAGCTAGACCAAGTAAAACAAAGCTACAGGCACGTCAAGAAAAGCTCAGATGGAGCAAGCCTGACAAACTGCAGCCCTGCTGCCTTGCAGATTCAGTACAAAGCATATGGTCTGCTACCCAAGAACAGCAATCCTGTGCTGCAAGGACAAGGCTCTCATTCCTAAATCCATATGTCCCAAATCCTGTTTTTCTCCCTTTCCCCTGAAAAAAAAAAAATCTTCCTTTTCTAGCTAACAGATCAACTCACCAGCATTTAGCTTCTTTTCTGGGAGTAGCTCAGTTGATTCATGCCTGCTGATAGCTTACCCAGCTAGTCCCACCATTTAAAGAATGATCACGATGGGATCACCACCCGTCTGTAGCCATGAAGAGGCTTTTAGGGCAAGCTAGTGTGCTTTCACACGGACTCTGTTCCTGAGCGGCAGAATGAAAGAAGAGGATCAGATTCTTGTTCAGTATTAATCGACACAGCTTCACTGAGATTAATGACAACTGAACTTGTGATAGATGTGAAAACTCTTTAAAATCCTTTTGTTTGTGTAAAGCAGGAATTTCTACTTGCAATTCCACATTTTAAAAAATCCCTATTTGAATTCTTGGAATCATGTTTGAATTTACAACCAGATATGAAGGGCAGTTTTCTGGTCTCCTAGTCAGTGCCCAGGAAGGGAATCGGCTCCTGCAGGATTGCAGAGTGGGTTCATCCTTACTGCCTACACATTCGCTGAGCACAAACACAGCATCTCTGAGCAATTGAACTCCTTGTGGGAATCCCCAGTGCCACGCACAGATCTACAGAAGTAAGGACCAGGTGGAGGGGGGTTTTGAACAACACTCCACAACTTAGTTCTTTGACATATAGGATTTGAAGCCACAAGTTTTCTGTTTTGATTCAGATATATGAAAATTCATTAAAAGCATTTAGCTAAAATGGCAAAATGTATGCAAACTTGTGACTGTTTCTGCCCTCAGATGACTCACCCATTTCCTTCCCATAGTGCCCCCGTTACCATTGTTTTGCCAAAGAAGAAATTATGCACTCAGTTTAATAATTGTGACATGTCTAGGCATGCTAATTAATAACTCTGAGCTGCTATTACCAGCGCAATAGCCTAACACAAGAGTACAAACTGCACTGTCTATCTGTTGGGTTTCTCAGTTTGCTTACCTCCAAAGGACTTCAGGACAATGCTGGGGGTACATGGATCACAGCCATTCATACTAGAAGTCAATATTAATGTTTAAATATCTCATTAGACAACTTGATCTCTCCATAAAATAATGGTATAGTGGCCTCAAAATTGTACATACTTTATGTTGAGGCCAAATTGTTTTAAGCTGTAGCCTCACTCTTAAGCTCTATCTTCACAAAGACACTGTGAGACAAGGCATGGTTTTACAATCATTGCAGCAATACCTGACTTAGCAACAAAAACACTTTCATGTTTTTCTTTCCGAAGTGCTGCTGCTTTGGCAACCAGGGCTGACATTGGTACATTGGGGTCACTGATGACTAAGCAACCAGACTGAGTTTATCTCTGCACCCAGATATTAGGGGGATAGTGTGGAAAACAGTATCTTTCTCTGGGCAGTGAAATCTTAAATTGTCTTCTGTGGCAAGACTTCTACATAAGAAGAGAGATAAATATCCTTGCCCCCTTTTCAGACCACATGGAAAAAGCTTGGCCTAGAGACTTTTTGAAGTAGAAAACTCCTTGGACTGGGATGACAACATGGAGGACCATGTAATAATAGTATTGAATGACAGACTAGCAGAGTCCTAGAGGAAGAGAAGGGGGCTTAAAGGAGCAAGGCTTACCTCCCCACCCCATCCACAGGCTTTCACTTCAGTTCAATAGCCGCTAAAGAATACGATACATTTATAGAACTAGTGGCAAGTCTAGGGAAGACTACGTTGTGTGAACAAGCCCCAGCATTTGGCTGCCTTAACCAGTGCATCCTCTTGCCGGCAGAGGAAATCTCCCCTTTGCAAATACCTTCTGCCACCTGGGACCTCACGGCAGGTCCTAGGGACTGGCTGATTTCTCTGCATGTGCAGCAGACCACTGGCTGCTGGAGAAGACCTGGCAGGGACTGCCGGCTCTCTGGTAACTTTGGCCTGAGAAAGGACTGGCTGCAGCTAAGTCAATAAAGAGAGATTAAGAGCCCTGCCATGGGAAACTTGCAGGCCAGGTTTAAAACTTAACTGAATTAATTGATTTGATAGGAGAATATTCTTTTGCAAATGTTTTATTTTTGTATCAAGCAGAAATGCCTAACCTTTCCAAGCATATTTTAAGATTGCAGTAATGATATCTATAAAAAAAGCTATAAACTGTAATGCATTTTAATGTATGTTAATTGTTCAGTGAGCTTAATAAGTATTGCAGTTAAAATGCCTGGCATTTGAAACATAAGAGGGGACAAACACAATGTACTAAAATCCCTCCAGCATTAAAAATAGTATTATCTGTGTTATGGATCTATTGAAGTTAATAGGAGTTTTGGCTGAGTAACAACTGAGTAAAGATTGTAGCCATAATTATTTACATCCAAAATTATAATCTTCACTGTTCTGATGGTAACGGAGGATGACAGAAAGCCTGTTATGTGCACTTTCAATGTTGAGTGCCCCATCAAAAGCAACAAAATATTTTAACGATGAAATAAAACAAAAAAAGCATAGTGGGCCAGGTCTCTTCTATATTGCTTATTCTGGAGTAACTGCTAAAACTTGAAGTTTCTCTGAATAATCTCAGACCGACAGAAGAATCTTATTAAATCAAGCACCCCTCCCTTATCTTCTGAATGGGTAAAGCAGGTGTTATGATGGGCAATAAAGGCAATTTAACTTCTACTCCATATTCTTTGTACTGCTCTGGGTGCTTGGGGAGCTGAAATTGTCTATAATCCCCATCAACAAGCCCTAAAATTGTCAACAGGGAGATCTTGGGCAATAGTTTCATCCCATACTGCCTTTCCCACAGCCCTGGCACAGAGTGGGGCAGCAAGGAAAGACAGGAAGGAGCTGCCAGATCACCGTGAATGCCAGCAACCCACAGAAGGTCTTTGTGAAGCAGTAACCTAAAATGAGCTGGATATACATCAGACAGCACAAACTTACATAGCATGCATACATATTGTACATATATAGATCTAGATACACATACACACACATATGTATAAAAAGCTATATATTATGCAGTATAGAAAGATATGACATATAGAATATAGTGTATATAATATAGCATAAAGTGTACAGTATATTATGCTAATCACTATAATAAGAGCTCTGAACCCTGACTTCAGTATATAAATGTTCCAGGTTTCTTTGACTACCTACAACACTCCATCACTTGTTATCCATTGAAGCCCTTTTCTTGCACAAGACCAAGAATAATAGATGAGATCCAAAAGGTTACCAACCTTAATTGTACATTGCCCCCAAATCAATGTCTCTCCCTTTTTCTAGCCACTATTAAATCTGTTTGTCAGACTTGCTTTTATTCCTAGAAAAATGCTCTTTATCAAGGCAGCCTTTGCAGGGTCCCATGGAGATGCACTAAGCACATCATAAATCCAAGAGCTGCACCTCTTCTGTTGGCTTCGTCAGCTAACTTTGTAGCTTTGCGTGGAAAACCTGACCAGTCATCCAGCATGGTGTGGGCTCATTAGAAACCAGTACTGCATATTCCTCAGCATGGGACTGCATGTTATAATTGAATTGACTTTTTGAAGTTGACCAGTATCTGTTCTGCTGGTAATATCCACTGACACCTGTATGTGCTTTTCTTCTATGAAAATCAAACCTTTGATGCATATTTTTATTTGAATTACAATATTAAACATATTCTTAAGACAGATACACATGAATGCTGTACATCAACAGTTAAAAAACTTTTACTTCTACAAATTTTTAACAGCTATATTTTAAAGACCTGTTTTTTACCCCTTGATGTCCAAATCTATTCGTTTTCTTGTTGAAGACAGATTTTTAAAGCACTAAAATCCTTAAAGGGTGAGGAGCTGGATAGAATAAATGGCTAAGAAGCTTAAAGAACAACCCATTGCATAGTCCTATTCAAGAGAAATTTCTGCTCAGCAGCATTTTGGGGATGCTTCATTTGGAATTTCAGGAGCTTTTCAGACACTTTTCCTTTGCTGGTGATCACCTGTATCAGACGGCTTGAGCACTTCCTCTTATTTTTCAGACTACATATGCTCACCCAAATTATTGTTGCCTCCAGCCTGGTATTTCTCAGTGACGTAAGTTTTGATTAAAGGTCTAGTTAAGTTAGTTGAAGGACTTCTGATGTCAGTAGATGCTGGAGTTAATATATTTGTAAAATGGAACACGTTTATACCTTCTCTTTCTGTCCCATTCTCATACTACACAAATAACGTGAATCAAGTTTGCATTCCATTAATAAGAATTATTGTTGCAGGTTTTGCCACAGCCATTGCCTCACAATCTTCCATTTAATTCTTCTTGTTGATTTTCTTCCTTGAATCGCCCCTTGAATATCTGTACAGACAGTCAAGTACACTAATACTCTGCATTATTTCTATAGTGTTTCAAAACAATCTATCCTCAGAATTCTTTGCCCTCAGGATGGTTTCCATGCTATTTGAGGGAAGCTGCTCTGTCACTAACCATGGTAGGTTGCTCCGGGCAGGCAGCCATGCAAGAGTCTGGAATTAAATTTGACTCACGTTTTCAAGAGTAGATAAGATTCACAACTTATTCCTCTCAGGATCTAACTTCAGGACCTTTTTAAGCTGCCATCCACCACTGCTACAAGCAAAACATTTTTGTTGTTTTACTTGCAAATATGATTTAAACAAACATTTTTGCTGTTCAGCATGTCACAAGTTTTCTCATTGGCAATTGTTTCCTGTACTGGTTAAAAACATCCAAGACTGAAGCCTAACCATAGAGAGCAGCTTAACTCTATTGCTAGAGCTCAGCTGACAGATGGAAGTTACTGGGTCTGAGCTGTGGAGACTGGCTATCCCCAGACAGCATCGGCCTCAGCGCGTCCCTGCACTGCCTCCGGTGCCGCAGGACTCTTGCCCTACCCTGCAGCATGCCCTGTGCACCAGGAGCTGCTGCACAAAATGCAAAGTTTTCTACATACAGCCCAAAGACAGAGTAAAAAAGCTTCCCCACAGTAACTGTGGTTGTAACGTTGTTTTCTTTTATTCTTGTTACATGTCATGAAAAAAAGCAGAAGCTGGTATGAAAAGAGTTGCATCCACAGTAGCTGCATATTTTATCTAGTCATTACATAGATCCACGGGCTGCACTAGTCCATGCAATGGACCTGACATGGCAGTTTCAGGATGACTGTATCCACTGTTTCGGAGTTGCAGAGAGAATGTGAGATGAATTTCATTTACATCTGAGACCCTTAGAGTAACAGAAGATAAAAACTCTACTATGAAAAAGAGAGGTTAAAGGTTACTAAAATTCTTTCTCAGTTGTCCTGATTCAGTGGAACCGAAATGAAGAAAACCCTGTAAAAATTGGTTTGCTTTCCCAAAATAACAGGGCTTATGTGATTGTTCTGGATGTCTGACCTTTGCTAGGTACCTCTTAACTCACTGACCCATTTTGACCAAACCTGACAGAGACTTATGAACTCCTATTAAGTTCCTGCAAGTTTTCCTGGACTTTGCATTCAAAAGAAAGAGACTGCAGTTGTCCTTCCCTGAAAAAATAAAAGTGCCAGTCAGCCTTTCAATCTGGAGTGCAGCTATCAGTTAGTCCTCTGCACCAACACACCTCCCAGCCTGCCAGAGCACCTCACATCTCGCTCAGACAGACAGCAGGAATGACTGGCAAATGGGTTTGTCTGCCATGGAGGAGGGGATGTATGGGCCTTACAATGCAATACTAAATACATAGAAATTGAAAATAAATAATTTGAGATACTAAATAATTGAAATAATTAATTACAAGAATTTCTCATAGACAGCCAGATTCATAACCAGCATACTATGTATTTTCAAACTATAATACTTTCCATGAATTCCTCCTCACATCTAAACTTTGCCAAAGATGAGAATGAGCATTTATAGGGGAAAAAAAAAAAAAGTCCTGTAGAACAGTCACTAGCATTTCAAATTGATTTCTTGTGTTTTAATAATCACTGCTGACCCTCACTGAGGGAACAATTTCCAGGTGCTGGCAGAGGTGGCCTTCTACAGAGCAGCCAGCCTCTTCAACACAGTTCATTAACAGAGCTAAAAGTCAGCTTTTATGATCACCATTTCAGAAACTTCCTTACTTATAAATAATTTGCTGTTTCTGAGGAGAAGATCATGCTTGGAAATGAAATGAGCATCTTGACCCAAAAGAATCTGTCACTACTCTCTTTCAGGCAAAACATATATTTTTAAACCAGATTTCTTTGGAGAGGCAACTGATAACAGAAGATTCAGCTAGATTCAATATTTTTCTAAGAAGTTACTTTACAAACACTTTATCTGCTTTTAATCTTTTCAAACCATACTTAACTGTCTGCTTTATAAAGTAGTCAGGTATGAGTTTATGGATCTGCTGGGCCATAAAATAAAAAAGTGGTGTCATGAAGATAAAATGCAGTGCAAAAGGCCACTCACGTGCCTTTAATGCCAGCACTCCCCATAATTCTTATTTTAGTACTTTCCACTTCTGTTCCTGCAAATTTTCTCCCAGGACACTGTCAAGTAATTTGCTGTACTAGATGGTGCTGCTCCTTCTTCTCTTCCTTGCTTTCTGCATCCCAAATCAAAAATGTTGTGAAAGAGAGGCATCAGACCTCTTGGCCAAAGGGAGAGTTGTTTAAGAAATTGGTGGTGAGGCTCATAATTATCAAAAGACGCATGGGGGTAAGAAGAAGGAGTAAGAAGTGCAGGGGAAGATCACCAAGCGCATCTGACAAGACTCACATAGGCAAGTCTGCCATCTCCCATTGGAGGCTGCTGGGCTTCCCTCCTTCCACTCCTTCTTACACTTATTATGCTTACACTTCCCCCCTGCTGCTCCTTATTCCACTGCCTCACATTTTCTGTCTCCTACAGGAAACAGATACTAGAACAGCCTTCACCGGGAGGGGACTGCTAAGTGAAAATCAAAAGTGCATCCCATTTACACAAAAATAGGGTGGAAAAACACCTTGCAGAAAAAATGGCTAAAAGTGCAGTTAAAATTTGTTTCCTCATGGAAAAGCTTTAGACCATACCAAATAACTCTCTCTGAGTGAAGGAAATGTAAGCATTTAATCTGAGATAATTAGCAAAGTGGATTTGGGGGTTTGTATGTTTGTATTTCCCTTTAAAAAGTAATTACTTAGAGTTTTTATTTGTTATTTTTAAATGTACAGAAAAATCTGTTTTACAAGCCTAGATTTTCATTTACTGTGCTGGATACTATAAAAAACTATTAAAACTTTCTGAGTGATCAAGTGAGACTTTGATCCCAACAGCTGAGAGGCCCTTGGGTAAACTTAAAATATATTTATTCTTGTGTGAGTGAGTAGAGTGTGCAAAGCACTGGTAGCACAACACACCAGGCAGACATGAGTGAGTGGGTAAGGGAAAGATGTGAGTGGAGCACTGACATTCTACTTCAAAACACACAAGTGTTGGCAAGCATAACATCTTTAAATTTCATTCCCCTTTCTGTAGTTCCTTTTAGTGAATTTGCTATTGTAGACAAAAGAAGTAGTCTCTGTTTCCATGAGACAATGCACCCAAAATCCCCCAAAGTAGTCTGCAGTTCCCCAGCTTCAGTGCAATTTTGGTTAGAAGGACACAAGAGTTTTGGTTTTACTTCATTGAGATCAAGGGTTAAATTTAATTTTTTCTTCATACATACTATTTTGGAGCATCAAGCCAACACCACATTTCTTAAATATGATCTATAAATATATGGTCTATAAATGCTCATAAATGCATAGTGATTGCTGTACTATCAAAGCACGTACAAAGAAGTAGCTGCCATTCTGTGTTGTTCCAGTATGAACTTCCCCACTTAGAAGTGAGGTGGGAGTGCCCTCTTGTGTTTACAAAAGAACGATTTTAATGGTCATCTCATTCAAAATCACAAAGCAGGGAAAATTTTTCCACTCCTGCATCGAGCACCGGTCTGCCAGGCTGGCTATGGGTCAGGAGTACGTGTCTGATCACCACTGCAAAACAGATTGCTTACAAGTTCAAACAAGGTTACTGCCACTTGTCTTCTCACGCAGCATCCTACAGCATATTTCTGCTTCACCAGCTCTTCTGCTGCAACCTTCAGAAATCTCTCACTGTGTACAGGCCCACGGCCCCATCCTACACAGGGTGTGGAGGAACATGGGCAAGAGCCACAGGCTGCCTCTCTGCATGCTGTTCCCTCCCAGTGGCTGCGAGATGAGTCTTGCTTCTGTTGCAAAAATCTGGATATAAAGAACAAGTTATTGCAGATCCTGGCGTGGTCTGTGGTAACTCAAAATGGGGTGACAGGATGAGAGGGATGTATTGAGCTGGACCCACAGGAGTCCTGGAAGGAGTGGACATGTAATTTCTTAGTCTGCTTCTGCCTACAACCAGCCTGGTGGTCTGGATAAGGTTTTTGAATGCTTGGACATTCCTAGTATAATATGTATGCATTATGCTAGAGCTGTCTTGTTTTATCCCTTACTTGCATGTAAGAGAAAAACCCTACAATCAAGCTGTGTCACAAACTCCCACTGCAGTCCATGGAAACTACTTAAACATGCCAATAAACTGCAAGATCTTCAAGAGAAATGAAACATATCAATTTACATTTCCTGAAGTGAGATCCACTCCTCTCTTCATAGCTACTTATGTAAGACCAAGTGCATGCTTGAGTAATCCAAGTAAAGAAGAGAAAGAAAAATAAAGAAACAAAAATTAAAGAAATGTGACAAAACAGTTGTTTTAAATGCTGTGTTGGTCCAATGAACTAGCTTAATTTCAAGTAGATTATCTGACACTTAAGACACCATAAAGCAGCGCTGATGAGCTTTCTTCTTCAATAGGGCTTATAAAGTTTCTTTTTCATTCTTACAAAATAGAGCACCATCATCAAAGGACTTTTTTTCTTCAGGTGATAAAACTCATAACACACTGTGGTAGCTTCTGAAGTTCCCTCTGCTTTTCTGTTGTTTTAGAGGAGTAGAGAATTGCTCCACAGCTCCTATTGAATTCAGCAGAAAGGCTGTATCATGCCAAGTTCCTGGATCAGTGACACTTGTATCAACTGGCTCTGTAGCCAATATACAATAAAAAGTTGTTGGTGGACTCTCTCCCACATGGGTACAATGTCACAAATTGCCGGATGGGCTAAGCAGGATGCCTACAGCTAGAAGAGGCCATGCCAAGACTGAAGGAAACCTGGGATTGTATTTCCTATAGATAGTCTAGGAGAAGATGAATATGAAAAAGCAGGTAGGTGCTCCTGCCACTAGTATCAAGTGTCCCATTCACCGTGGTGCAGAGTCCTTTACAGGGAAACAACTTTATTATCTGGTAGCGATACGATCCCTCCAAGGAGGATGGTGATACTCAACATGTCCATCCATATGCATACAGCCTTTTTCATCTTGGACATAACCCTGGTGCAGGGCAACATGCACCAGCCAGGGCCACACAGTAACTCTGGCAACTGTGCCAACTCCTGGGGGAGTAGTCAGCTGCATTATAGCAGGTACTAATCGTTTGCACTGTGTGTGCAGCAACCAGGGCCACTCGCCAGCTTCTCCATCCCCATCCAACATCCTGACCTGCTGCCTGTGGGCAGTGGGCTGCTCGCCTCTCCCAAGACCAGGTAGTGGCCAGACCTTTTCATATCTTGCATAATGCCACCAGCTTCCACCTAGGAGCTGCTCCAGATGAAGTTGAGGGTCACCTGCTCTTTCCTGATGGCCTGCTCTCAGGTCTGATCACTGGCCTCTCTGAAAACTCTCCCAGTGTTGTTCTTTGAGAAAGAACAGATAATCTCAGCAAGTGCACCTCCTGGTCATCCATTCCTGGCTCCCAAGGGGGCTGGGCTCAGGGATTGCAAAGGATGCTGATGGGAGCGCACCCTGAGACTTTGGCAGCAATTGGAGATTAAGGAGCACCAGAAGATTCCTGTCTGTAATAGATTCCCAGCTTAAGATTCATACCACAATTTCTCTGCTCTGCAAGGGCCTTGTGTTTAGAAACACTGCGTTCCCATTACCTCTGGCAGAGCAATTGCTTCTTGTCACATGAGCGACTCAAATCTCATCTGCCTATTAGCTGCATGTTCTGTAACCAAGCAAAGCGTGTTCCCAGTGCTGACAAGGAGTGGCAGCCTTGTACCATACTTCCCCTACACAGCGTACGTCAAACTCAGGACCAGAAAACAGGACGGCCTTGTCTTGTTCTACTGTCTGCTGTTGACCAGGCAGAGAGAGCATGCAACTTCTGAAACACCCAGGTCTTTCTCCCTGTTGCCCAGAGAGCCTGGGTAAGCTCCTTTGAGTTTTGGGGGAATATCCAAGAGAGCATCAACGAGGCAAAGCAGGTTAGAGTGTTCTCAGAGCACCTTCATCATCACGGGACACAGCCCCACCAGCATCAGGATGTCAGGTACCAGCTCCAGTCAGGAATATCAGGACAGGGAATGTGTGCTTGTGTACACGGTAAGAATTTGAAATGCTGTGAGTTCCCTCCTAGGAAGTCAACAATTCATTAGTTTACCTTCTGGTTTGGGTTTGTGTGTTGGGGTTTTGGTAGCCGGAGAGGGGCCGCAGTGACAGCTCCTGTGAGAAGCTGCTGGAAGCTTCCCCGGCTCCAAGTCAGACCCACCTCTGGCCCAGGCCG
>JANZLQ010000013.1:10737255-10758940 GCA_026212715.1 Elanus axillaris | reverse complement strand
ATGCACCCTAATTCCTCAAGGAGTGTTTGTAAGTGCAGGCAGTTGGAGCTAAGACAAAAGGAAAGGGAAAAGAAAAGGCAGGGCGATTCGGCCTTCCGCTTCAGTCGGTCCTCGCTCGAATTAGTAGTTCGAAAGCTGGGTCGTGCTGGTGAATGAAGTGGGCCTAGACATCCCGATGAGAATGAGGCGATTTGGGAGAGGTTAGGGCGCCTTCAGTAAGGCAGGGTTGCCTTGTTCATTTGACGGAGGGCTGGTGCACACATACGCGTTGCCTCTGTGTGTGTGTTTTGGAGGGCTCGGCCATAGGCATCACGGAATTGTTCGACCGCAGAAGACTTAAAATTACGGTTGCTGTAAAATCCACAGATAGTGCCAAGAAAAAAAGACCGCAATCTTTGCTTGCTTTTTTTAATGTGAATCATGGAACTACTTTAAAGTTTTAACTATTGCTGTTGCCTTTTTTTTTTTGTTCGGCAATGAGACAGCGAAATAAAGAGAGATTTATTTTAAAAAAAGATATAACACACAAAAACCCGGCTTCCTGTGGACTTAAGATGCCTTTTGTCCCCTTCTGCGATGCTAGTGTCATTGAGCTGTAGTACTTCTGGAAGAAAGGGCAATACAGTAAAAAAAATAGCTAGAATTCTAGGCTCTTATCTGCAAGCAAAGATTAGGAGGTGTTTGCATTCATGTAGGAGGTTGTCGGGTGCATTCATTCCATGTTGTATTGGCTTGTCTAATGACAGCCTGAGTCACATGTTAGATTACCGAACAGTAAATTTCTTTGAATCTTTAGAAGCCATTAGTAACCCTTGGTTATTGGGTGTAATAAGCAAGTGTAACTCAGGATTTTCCATAGCTTAAAATATTTTTGTGATCTGAAACAAAACATTTATAAGTTATCTTTAACGGATTGCTACATTTATTTGGTTTATTTAAGTATTGTATATGACAAAACGTACTTTGTCATGTGTTTCTTTGGCTGGTGGAGTTGGTAGATTTAAATACTTGCTATGTGGTGAAAACTGAATTCTCTAAACCAACTGGTATCAGTGCTTATACTTAAAAGGACTGAAACCTTGAAATGATGAATTTTCATTAAAAGCCTTTGGACTGAAGTTTAATAGTACATGCAGTTATTTGTAGATATTGGGTTTTAATACGGGATTTCAAGTGGATGTAACTACTAACTCCTTTGTTACTTAAAATTGGCTGCATGTCTGGCTGCTTTGTGAAAGGCCTCCTGCAAACTTAAGACTTAGGTACTTAACATATTATTGCTTCTGAGACTAGAGAGATTGCTGAAGATTATTGTCTCATAATGTGTGTGACTAAGTGGCCTGATCATAAGAATCTGCTGATTTTAAGTATTAAGCTTGTTTACTGTTTGTTTTTAGGTATGATGGAGATTTTCAGTGGTGTCCAATACATTGTACGGAAGCATTAAGGTAATGGTTGGAATTTTTAATTTTGTTGCTGTAGAAGTAGCACTACATCTCTGTTGTTGATCAAGATAATAAATGCTTCCATTTCTTACTTGGTTTCCCTATTTTTGTTTGTCAAAAGTATGGAATGTGTTAAGTGCCAGAGGTTTGTCGTCTTTGTATGGCTACTGAGTGGGATAAAAAGAAAGAACAAGCTACAGTATATTGCATTTTCATAGTTGCCATCAAACTGATGAGTAATTATTTGATGATTTTTTGTGTGTGTGCTCTTCACTGAGTTAAGGTCAGTTATTCTTAGTTTCATTTCTTTTGCTGTGGCATTTAAATAAGCATGAAGACTCATGAGATAAATCACTTGGTTAACTTGTGCTAAATTAAACTGATTTTGGAGATGGTGCAAGTTAGCTGTCTGGCCTCAGATGTGTATTGGAGTTAATGTGAATGAATATGTACATGACCATCTTCGAATGTAATTATTGATGTAATAATCCTGCAAAGTATAGGCAGGTAGTATTGCATTGTGAATAAATGTGTGGCCACGCAAAAAATATTTTTGAAATAGAAGCTTTAATGTCTTGGTTCTTCAGATGACATAACAGTTGCAAAAGGGTCCAAAACCAATTCAGGGTAATTTTTTTCCTAGTGCATACAAAATTTCAACTTGTCTGTTATTGAAGACTGTTCTAGACTGATATTGAAATGTTGTATGACAAAGTGAATTTTTATGTTTCTGACATAGTAACATGAGAGATGATGCTACGCCACACAGCAAGAGACATTTTCTACTTTAAAAGGTAATTTTTGTTTAATTTCAATTTTAGCCATTCATGGAAGCACCCTCAGAAGTAGAAAAATACTTGGTACACACAAGTAGATTTTCTTGAAAGCTGTGTATGTTTTGAGTTATCAGTGGGGATAATATAAATAAATGGATTAGCAAAATATATGTATGATCAAATTAGTGTGAAGTATCATTGTATTTCAGTCATGTTTGACATGGTCTAGGACTGTGTAGGCTGGGGAGTTGGTGAATAGTTTATTTGGGTTACTGCTGGAGGAGCTGGTAAAATATGCCTATCTGAAGTGTTCACCCTAAATCTGACAGATTACCTCAAGATGGCTTTTAATTGTGAATTTGTACTTTGTTGGGAGATTGGCATAAGAAAGTGTTTAGGCAAAGAAAACAAAGGGGGTATCTAGAGACTTGTTTATATAAACAGGCATGTGTGGTTCCAATTTTTTAAAGAGTATAGTTGATATTACCACCTTTTGGACATGCTAAGAAATAACTTCAGGATCTGTAGTCAGTTTAATTTTATTCAAATGCTTGCAACCACTGGGTGGGAGGAAGGGGGATTCATGAGAGTAAAATTTGGTTGTTCCAAATGGGTTGTGCTATATTACACGTGAATGTGTTGTATGTAATTGATTATTTTACTCACATTTCTAGAATGGTGTGAACAGTTTCTAACAATGGAAATGTCAGGTGTCCTGCCTGGTGAAAGATTTGCTGGCAGCTGTAGTAAACAGAGAGAGGTAATATTTATTAAGCAGCTGAAATTTTTTGTTAATTGTAATGTATTCCCTTTTTGGTACATCTGCATATGAAAGACAATAAAGCTTATTTTTTTTTAATATGAGTGTATGAATTGTGCTACAGTTCCCAGTCACTGATACTTATGTGGTGAATTGTGATGAAACTGCCAAACCTGATGTGTTGATGAGAAACTTCATACGGATCTGGCTACTGAGATGAAACCACTTAATTCTTTCAGAAGTCACTTAGTCTTTCAGTCATTATCCCAGTTGGTGTTAATTTTATTGCTGTCCCTGTGTACAGGCTAGATGCCACCATGATCCAGGTTGTGAATGAGAATGTGGTGCATTATTTAAACTCTCCTCAGGTCCATGTTGACATGGGTATGTGCTGTTGCAAAAGGCAGCATCTTTAAAGAGCAGAGAGAGAGGGAAGTGTTAGATGCCTATATTTGAGGTATCCTATCTTATAGTGGGTAAATAACAAACATTAGCCAGGTGTTAAAAGTGCCCTAGTAAGGAAATGTTGCTGGTGTTTGAAAGCTAGTGATGACATTTGCACTTTGACCCTGTTAGGATTGTTAACTTAGGGTTCACTCAGATGTGAGCATTTAGGAAAAGTAATGTTAATGATTTAAGGTGGAATTTGATGGTGAACTGCAATGAATTCTAATACTACTAAAGCTGTTTCGGCTCCAGAGTTAAACTAGTCAGAAGGGCTAGTATAACATCATACTTGCAGCAGGCAAAAAGTATGCTTGTGAACACTTAGTGTGCATTGAGAGTATTGGTAGTGGTTTCTCCCAAGAACTTCATTTTTACCCAGGTACCTGAATATAATCTTTTCAAATGAAATTCACTTTAATTGCACTGGTTCTTGAGTATCTGCAGGCTGTTTTTAGTTAGAAAGTTTAAAGTGTGAGGACAAGTTCTAATTTTCCTGTTGTACTACAATATTATAATTTTATTCCACTCCTTATTAATGAAAAGTACCTTTAAATAACTTGCTAGCTACCAGCAGTTTCTTTTGAAGAACAGGCTTTGTCCCAGTATGTGAAGACAAATGTGTGAGTGAAGCTTCTTGTACACCAGTGCTACCTATAAAATGCTGTATTTAGACAGCCAATATTACAAGTAGGGAATGGAGTGACTTAAATGGTTGATGTAAAGAAAGTTTGGAAGTGACAAGCATTGCTTCTCGTCAATCCCATTTATAAGCAGGTGGTGACATGTAAACTGTTGTATTACAAATGGCATATCTGAAGTGGAGTGAGGTTTGTGTTTATCTGCATTATGGAGAACAGGGTGAAACAATTATCTGTCTTAGCCTTTTTTTGAATTTGCAGTTCTAGTTTAGAGGTAGTTTAAGTTTTCCTGTTGCTTGCAGGAGAGTTGTATGTAGAAGAATGTGGTCTGGGTGCAGTTTCTTATTTAATGCTTGCTTGTTGGTGCATTTTTACTTCTGGAGTTTTTAATGTTTTGATAGAAGGTGAGAACCAGGTATTAGCCAATTTTCAAAAGCTTTGATTCTGGTAGGAAAGGAGAATTACACTTAATTCATTAGTTGCCTGTCATAGTTCATAGCCAAGTTGAGCTATAGCTGGGCAAGAGAAGCAAAATAAATTTTACTGTGGCATGACTGCACTTCTAAGTTAAGTTTCAGAGAAACTGTGTAGTACTGATACTAATCCAACACATGTTTGATAATGCAGTTCACTCTGTATGAGAGACTAAATAGATGGCAAGTTGTATTTTGGCCGATGGAAGAAAATTTTTCTGAACTAATATATGTCTTTTTTTTTTAACAGGAAAATGGTCAAAAATGTAGGAACAAATGCTTCTAGCTTAGTCAGGTATGTAACTGAAATGCTAAATATATTCTCACCTTAAGTCTCAAGAAGCTCTGCTTACAGTTAATATCCTTTTGGCTAGTTCAAGTCAGCTGTCCTGGCTGTGCTCCCTCCCAGCTTCTTGTGCACCTCCTCACTGGCAGACCATGGGAAACTGAAAAGTCCTACCTAGACTTGGGATAAGTGCTACTTAACAAGAACTTAAAACATCAGTGGGTTATCAACATTATTTTCACACTAAATCCATGCTGTGCCAGGTACTAGGAAGAAAATTCCCAGTTGAAACCAGGACAGCATAGTAACTAATTCTGTACATAGTTGGAATTTAAGAACACTTATTCCCCAAGGCCCTATGTGTGCTGACAGCTGTGCCTAACCTTGGTTAGCTTTCAAACCTACATGCAGTTTTAAATAATTGTACATTATTATTGAAATAGGCCAAAGTACTAGAGAATGTTTTTTTTATTGCAGTCAGAAACCCTGTAGAAAACCCATACATTTCCTATTAAATTTGTTTTCTGTATTGCTTTTGTCTCATCTGTGATGATCCTATCCCGAACCTGAATTCTTTGCTGAAAAACCTAATACGGATCCGGAATCTGAGACGAGACAAAAAGATTTGGTTTAAACTTTCTGAAAAGTATTATGTCTATGGGGTTCTAGGTTTTTTTACAGAAACACCTTAACATATAAAATGTTGTGTGCTTACTTGCAAATTGAAATTTTTCCCTCAAATGAACCATTTTACTTAGACCTTGTTCTTTTTTTCCAGTGATGAGTTGGAATACTTTGTCAGTGCTGCTTGACAAATGTGGATGATCTGTAACTGGAAGGAAGTGTAACACCTGAAGAGTTTCTGTGGCTTGGAGTAGGATGCCATGCTTTTAAAAGCCTGCTAAGGCAGCTGCTGTGATTTTCTTGAGCAGATACTGTTTTCAGAAACTGCATGTGAACCAAAATCACTGTCTCCGCATATTTAAAATAGAATTTTTCTCTAAATACTGAGCTGCCCTCTGTAGGAAAGATGGCAGCAATATTAGAGAAGTTAGTGTTGAGCTTCAAAACATGGAAAGACCCCTAAGAGTATTTTCCCTTTTAAAATATCATAAGGGTATACAGACTTGCTGATACTGAAGAACTGTAGTAACTCAATGGAACTCACAGGTAGGCCCTGTAAAGATGAGGAGAAAGCAAAATGGGTACACAAATTCAAACCAATGAGTCAGCTTTTTGAGGGTAGTGTCATCCAGGAGTTGGGAGGAAGTAGATGAGACTGGTGGTACAGAAGCATAAACATAAAATACTTGTAAGAAAGGAATTCAGGTGTCATGAGGAAAGTTGTGGTTACAGAAAAGGCAAGGTCTAAAGCTTGCATTGCTGTCTGTATCAAGTGAGGGGAGAGGAACTGGGCTTTTATAGACTGCCACTTTAGTGTGAAAAGACGAGTACCACAACAGTGGAACTGCCCTTTGCCTTTGAGGAGTATGCTGGCAATGTTACCTGCTTGCTGTGAGGGGAAAGAGGTCAGTAGTGGGAGAAGGGAGTACACACATTGGAACTTGTGCTTTGAGGAGTCACTTGAAAACTAATGGTCCTGTATCGTAGTGATGGCATATTTGCTATATTCAGCAAATTTACACTCTTCCACAGAGCAATGAAGGATCATAAATTGGTCACTTGAGTAAGTTGGATTTTAAAGACAAATCATATGTGCGTAGGATGCAATCTGCTTTAAAGCAAGACTCTCAAACCTAATAGGAATGCTCTGTGAAGGAAGAAACAGAATGGTATGATACCTAAAAAATTGATAGAGCTACACTTACAGAATCATTCCAAAATACAGAAAAACTCTCCTATAGTCTTCAGCTAAAAATGACAGCATTGGATGCCAGCAGCTCTCTTCATTTGGAGAGTTTAAGGAATTCCTATAGCTCATGGAATGTGGCTATCTAAATGGCAAATTCCATGAAAAGCCTAATTTTCTGTCCAAGCAGTATCATGAAGTGCAAAACACTACTAGTAGCAGCACGTAAAGCATTGGGAATGTCAAAAATAAGTACCCATCTGACTACTAAAATGTACACTTAAGGATCTGACTGAACTCCAGGAGTGTATCAGCTCACTGAGCATCTCCTATGCTTTCATTATTGTTAATAAGCAGTAACCAGCTACTTTGGCTAAAGGCTGCTCCTTTTCAGCAACCAGCTGTATAAATCAGTCTAGTGGGTGTATCAGAATCTGCAGAAATTTACTACAGAACAGCTTTGCCTTCATTGCTTTCAATTATTTATTATTTCTGTTAACAAATGTTACTGAGAAGGGTAAGTATTTCCATGTGCCATGTTTTTGTACATTTTCTTTATTGAATAAAGATGAGGATGTGAAAAACCTAGCTGTTGCACATGAGGTCTGTAGTTGCACCACAGTGTTCCTTGACAGCTTGTACTTTCCAAGAGGCAGCGTGACCTTGTTCAACTGACTGGTACAGCACATACTGGACATGTGATACTCCACATTGTGCTTGAGTGACTCCTGGACTACATAAACTGCATTAGTGATTATGCACTTAAGAAGTGGGATGGGACCATTTTCCATCTTTTGCCCACTGCAGTTCTATGAAAAATCTGGATGCTGCTGACAGCATCTAGTGAAGCGGCTTGGATGGTAAGTCAAGAAGTTGCCAGTCCTAGCTAAGTCAGCCTCCTGGAGGAAAAAAGGTGTTGAAGACCAGAGAAATAAGCAATACAGCAGTGATCCTTGTTTAGTATGTTGTTAGATACTCTAAAAGGATCTGTATATGACTTGCATTACAGGGCCAGAAGAGTGTGGTGTGTGTTGATCAAAGACTAGTAATGAAGTTTCAGGATTGTACCCAAAGTACTTCAGCGTTCTCTATGTTCTAAAATATTCCTTGGGCCTGGCCTCTGATCTAGGATTGACAGTATTAGATAGATAAAGGGTGCCAGAGAATGTTATCGTGCCTATCAGGTGGTGGAGGCCTGTTGGCAGAAGCAGTGTTTAATCATGAGAAAGGTACCTCTCACCTGGCATAGAAAAAGGTAGATGTGGCAAGTGATAAGGCATATTGGGTATTTAGCTGCATACCTTTCTGTATGAATGCTCCTGTGCTTTAGGGCTGCAGAAGATGAAAAAAGTAGTAGTATAGAAAGTGATGTTCACAAAAACAAACATAGAACTAGTGAAAATGACGTAGGGAGATCATTTTTGTGACCAATTTTAAGATGGAAAGAGTAACACTTGTAATGACTTTTCTGCTGAATGTGTGGAGGATAATGTGTTTGCAAGTCACTTGTGGATTTAGTTCTGGGTATGTTTTTTGAGTCTGGTAAGATGTTTTATACAAGTGATTGAGATAAGGGGATGTAGTGAAGAGTTACTGCATGACACATTTGGAACACATGGCATGAGGTTTCTCTGCAAAAGTACTTTCACTCCTAGAAAATAGCTTGCTAGATTTAAAGCTTTGACTTCAGACTGCAGTAAACAGCATGGAAGCATTTTGCTTTTTTGTGCTTTAAATAGTCTGGTTAAATCTTGCACTAACGATCATTAGTCTTGAACTTAAAAGTGTCACATGGCTTTTGGGCTGTGATCCAGGAAATCAATGGTTAGACAAACTTTGTTCTGGAATATTGCCATATATTGGTCTTTAGTAGCTGGGCAAAAAAAGCAGAGCCTTTTTTGAGTTAAATGAGTGGCAGGCTTACAAGTAAGAGTACCTTGCTACCACAACAAAGAGTTAGCGCTGCATAAGTGCTTTACTACCATTTAAGTAATGAGGTCCCTGTTAAGATGGCAGGTTTTGTCTGTTGCTGAAGAACTTGTCTTGCCGGTGGAGGCTGTAGATCTGTAAACAGCTGCAAGTGAGCGAAACTAAGCTTGCAGTGGTTATCTCTCCACAGCACCCCCACTGCTATGTGAATGTGTTTGCTGGTGTGAAGCCTGCTTGAAGTAACAGATATTGGTGAACAGAAATTGCAGTGTAAGCTGTACTGTCAAGCTACCAGCCTGCAGAGAAGTGTGCTGCTTTGACTGCAGCTTGCAGCTTCAGTGGGGTTGCTGCCTTCTGGTGTAGGCAAGCTCTTAATTGTATAAGCTTGCCATATGAAGCTTGGGTATGAATTTTACGGATTAAAAACAGGCATTGAAATTAAGTAACAGTTGGTAGAGGGACTCCTTAAGACAGACATGGACACAGCAGAGCAAGTGAAGTGTTAGACTTTGGCCAAGGAAAGGTATTCTCTATATTGGAGAGTATTTAACCCTGACTTTGGGTCAGTAGTTTTTCTGCACACCCCCTCTCACAGTTCAGAGGACAAAGTTTTGAGTTATAATCTGGAGTATGAATGAACTTTATGTGTAAATGGTAATCTCAGGTGAGTAGAGTAGAGATGGAGGCTTTCATATGCTATATAAATTGTGCCCAATTATTTGTATTTCCTGTACTTTTTGTTACTAGAACTGGTATTACAAGCATTTTTGCTTGTCTGCCCTTGTCTGTTTCCCTTGGAGAATACAAACTGGAAAAATAATATTGAAATGAAGAATTCCATTTTCTTTCAAGCATCATGGGGCTTTTTAGTTGACAGTCCAGTTGAGCTATCAGGGCTATGAAGACAGTACTTCTCTGCCATTGTCTCAAACTTCCTGCAGGCTCCTGAGGACAAAGTGGTGTTTGATGCTCAGAAGAATGGCTGTATTGAGTGGGACAAAGTCTGCCTTGCTCAGTATTCTGTCTGAGGATGACCAGTATAAGGAACAGGAGAAGTATAGAGAGCCTTTCCAGCAGTTTGCTTGGGAATTTCCTGAGGAGATTTTAATTTGTATTTGAATACTACTTGGCAATCACATCCTATCTGCATTTAAAAAGATGTGAAATATGAGTTATGTGGGCTGTAAAATACATGAAGTAGTGCATACTTTAGTAACTGGAGGGAGAGGGAGATTGGGAAGGGGCTAAAGTAAAAGATTTTTTTTTTTTCCTCTTTGAAGCTGATGGCATTTTCAACTCTTAACATTAATTCAAACCATGGTAAATGGAGTCCAGGTAAGGCCCCGGTGCTACACCAGCTTTACTGTTTTGAGCTATGTTGGAGGTTAAAATCTGAAGTACTGATGGGTGCTCTTACCTTGAATACCCCGAGCTACACTTCAGGCTTCTCACCAGACCAATCACCAGGAAAAAAATAGTGGTTATTGAAGTTCTCAGTAACTGAAAGAATATTGTCCCAGCAACGATGGTACTAGCTTTATGGTTGAACGTGAAGGTCTGTCCTAAAATAAAATCCAGTTATTTTATGTATGTAGAAGCTAGAAAGATGGAACAGACTAAACAGGAAATGCTTAGACTTTATTTTGAAATTGGTAAGTTGATTGAAAAGCAAAGCTTGTCTTTTTAAATCATCTTAAGATCATTGAAGAGGACGAATGCACAGCTACCATTAAATGGGTGTACTTAATCTTATCTTGACAAAATAGGAAATAATTTGCTCTAGCCTTAGTTGTTTGGGTTTTTTAGTCAGAATGAGGGATGTTGCAGATACTAGAGACTTAAAAGAAACATTTGAGTAGTGTTAGCTCTGTCTAGTAGTTGGGTCATTTTCTGCAGCAGAAAATAAAGCAAATTGCTTCACTGTCTTAGTTTAATTTCTTGCACTCCATCAGGAAACTGCAGTGTTGAAACACTTGAGTGGCAGTTCTTGATGTTGCTTGGATGTCAAGTTAAAACAGTCAGACTATAATTATTCATTCCCCAGTGTATCTTAGAATAAACATTTTCTGAAAATAGTTAGATTATGCAGTTTTTGAAATTTTTATTAAGCTACCTATTTGCTATTGCAAGCAAAAAAAAAGAGGTTTGGTTTGTGGGAATTAAATGCTCCCACCTCTTCCTGTTTTACAGATTATAAACCACATAATACAAAATAAGTTTAACGGCAGGAACAGGAGCTATCTTCAGAACATCTTAAAATAGTATTTAATAATAAATGTTATCATGGTTCTGAGAATGTTTGCCCCAGAAAAGCTTGGGGGGCAGGAGCACGACCAGTGGGGCTTTGAAAACATGCTTTTGAAGTATGCTTACAGTTGCCAGAACTGGCTTGCCTTCATTTATGACTATGTGCACTTAAGTTCTGTTGCTTTTAGCTTACAAACATGAAGAAAGATGGTTTGCCTGGAATTCCACAGATTTGGAGAGAGACCTCACTTGTTCTTGTGAGGATCTGAAATGATCAAGAACTGAAGACCACCAGTGCTACTGCCTGATAAGATGGCAGGAGGAGAAATACCCTTTTAGATGTTCTCCCCCTGTTTCTGAGGGTATGCTGCTTAACCCTTAAACCTCTTAGGGTTGTCTGAATGTGGCAGCCTGTGGTGCCTGTGACTTAGCACAGAGACAGGAGATAGTCCTGTGAGGAAAGGGTATTCTTTGCATACATGACTAGGGTATCTGGATATTAGACTTTTTAAGTGTGAATTGAGTCTTAGACTATTAGAGGATGTAAATAGTCAAATACTAAATGAAATATCTTCCACAAAAGGAGTCAAAAAGGAGGTGTTCAGAATAAAGATTTTTCTGCTCAAAATCCATACTGCTATGTGTTCTGCTGTGACACCAGCCTAACTTCCTACCCTGAGAAATTAATTGCTCTCTAGTGCTCCCAGCCTCTGGCCTCAGGGCAGCAGTTCTGAGGCTGCTGACATACTCTGGGGTGATGTCACACTTCGGCCCTTTTGATTTCAAGTTTTAAGTTCTACCATGGTTATGTGGAAGGTCTTGTGAGCAATATGTCATTAGTGAGCTGGGATGTAAGAACCATTTTCTTCCTGATTGCTATTACGTGACTGCACTAACTGTCAAAGGAAAAAGCCACTTAGCTTCTGGTTTGGGTTGAAGAAGCATAACAGTGACCAGTATGGTTGCCTATAATGACACTGTGTTGTATGCTCACCTACCTGTAAGAAAAGGAAATGCTCTACCAAGGAGAGGTATTGTGTAATTCTGAGGTAGTGCTACTGGAGGTGTTTTGCCTCTTGGTCTCACCTGCCACTTTTCCCTAAAGGCTAGTTCGGGTTCTCTAGTTGTGATTCTTCCACTGAAGTGTGACCAGGAAATCTTAAAAGTATTGTTGATTCTCAACTAGGAAAATGCTTTTAAATTGATAAAAGGAGTATGCATATTTGGTCTTTCCTGAAGTTAGAATTTCTATAGAGAGAGCAGATCCTCTGTGGAAGCTTGGACTATCTCCCAGCATGAACTTTATTACTCTGGGCCAAGGTTGAGACCTTGGTATCCAAAACTATTGTGTAGTCCTCAGCTTTGTTCTGATCTCCTAAAGATCCTATTCATCCTCTTCTCTACTAGTCCTGTTTTGCTTTCCCCAGAAGAGTTATGCATTAAACATCCCAAGAGCCAAGACAAAAATACAAAATTACAGAAGACTACGTACCCATTCAGTATTAATCCCAGAAAGGCTGTAAGAGCAATAGTATATGTAACTTGAGTGAAGGGAAGAAAAAAAGGTCTCTGGGGTTTTTTTTTCTCTGTCTGGGACTCAAGGATATAATAATGAAATTCAAATACCTGTTGAGTTGTAAAAACAAGACCAGTTCCTGTAATTGTTGTGGTTTGATAGCTGTGATTTGCTCTTCAGAAATTGGGGACAGAGTCAGCTAGTTGGGCTTCAGGTCGTTTCAGATGTGGAAGGGAAGTACTTCCTTCCCCACATTTGTGTTGATACTGGGTGCTCTGTGCTGGAAAGTTCCATGCAATAAAGTAGGAGTTAGAGAAAGGTGGAAGGTGAGTGTTATTTTACGTGAAGATCTTTCCTACTCAGTTAATGTAACAGGGCTAAATATCAACTGTACTTTGTACAGTATTCTCAGAAGAACCATAACCAATTTTCTTGTTCAGAAAGATCTCAGTTCTGCAGAAATAGACTCTGTTGAACCTGCTCTTCTCTCCTTGGCTATTTTGAAGGTTGGTGCAGAAATGAACTTTGAAGATGATAGCCTTTTCTATAGCAGTAGCAAAAAAAATGTATCAGTAGAATTGGTATCAAGCCCTGGAAGCAAACATTCTGAGCTTCTGCTAGAGCGTCCAATAGTAGTATGATGAAGAGGTTTTAAAAAATTCCTGGGCTGTCTTTATTTCATATACAGTCTAATCCTACCTCAGAAATTTGGTGATTAAGACAAATAATATAGAAAATGTTCTGTCATGTGCCAATCTACAGAAAGTTACCCATGAGAGATTTGATTTCTGTAGTTGGCTGAGACAGTCTCCCCTTTTACTGGGATTTATTTAACCTTAAAATGAATTTACTAGTGTTTGTTGGGGAGCATAGACTGATTGCTTGCTAAAAAATCTGACTAGAAATTGAAGAGTCAGAAAAAGCCTGGGAGGAAATGCTCATGTGTTATGAGCACTATTACCTGAGGGTGGAAGAACCCATCTGTGTAAGCTCCACTGAGCTATAGAAAGCAGGTGAATTGCTAAGCTGAGAATGTCTCATGTTTGTTTTGAAAGGTATTTGAATCAAATGTACATAGCTTACAAAAGTTTCTACCTTAATAGTCTTCCTTTCGCACTTCTGGTTCTAATTTTTTTCCACTGTGTGCTTAGACTGGAGGAGTTCCTAACATTTTCAGACTAAAAGATTCTTCTGCATGTTGCTTACCACTTATTTTGGCCACAGCAGGTCTCTGTCAATACTGTTGATCTGAAATTGGTTAACACTTTTTATGCATCAAATTTACTAACCAGGACTGATCTTTTAATAGAAGTTTAAAGTGGTTAAAAATAAAAGTTGGCACAAAATTACAAACATTTACCTTTTAGTATATGTGAGAAGATCTCGAGTATTTTTTTTTGTAATTTTTCTTGGGAGAGACATAAGCTATTGCTGTGGACATGGCATTAAAATCTAAAAGCACCTGAACTGGAAGGCTATGAAAGAATTTAGAAACGCCTGCAGCTAACTGTCATCAGTGATTTTAATAAATTTTTTATGGACATGCTCAGATACCTGTATTGATCCTGCTGGAACCAAGAATTGCTGTATTGGCAGTAAAAATGTATATTCTCACACAGTTGCATTGACTCCTCTTACTGTTCTATACATGCCTCCAAACATTGCTACCCATGGTATGTGACTCCAGCTGGAGAACATAAGAGCTTCTAGAAGTGTTTTGGCTAATTTAAATGTGGCATCAATAAACAAGTTCACAGGTTTATCAGCCATGTATTTAACTAGTCATAAACTGAAATATTTTTTAATTGACCCCGATATATTTAAATTTTCAAAATGAAGCTTCCCTGTAATTGTTCTTACTTGCTGCTGCTTTTAAGATCTAGACTTTAAAAAAGAAAAACCCTATATATTTTTAAAAGGATCAAAGAGACAGTTCTAAGTTTATTTTCTGAAGGCAGATTGAAAGCATAATGTTCTTCATATATCCCCTGTAGATCACAGAATAGCAATTTATTTTTTTTTCTGGTGCCCAGTTGCTAGGTAAAATTAAAACTTTCCTTCCCTAGAGAACTAAATTATTGCTTCTAGCAGCATAATGCAGCTGTATTAGTTGTGCCATATTAAATTACACATTTGTTCAGGTTTGAGAACAGGTTATGTTGCCTGCATTGCCTTGTGCAAAACAATGAAGAGATACCCTGGTTACTGCTACACAAGCTGGAATGGGTAAACTTGCACACATGTGCTGAAGCTCTGTGTCTAAGATCTAATTCTAGTATTTCTCAAGGCCTGTATAAAAGTACAGAGTAGATCTTCCAAAGGAAGACTCTTGAAAAGCAGCAAGCAGAGCCTGAGGTGTACTGATAGTAATAGTTCCTCATCCTTGTGCTCTAGTCTGGAGTTTGTGCTGTAAATGAGAACTCCCTTAGTGTGGCATGCTCCAGGCACCTTTAAAAAAAAAAACCAAAACAAACAAAAACCCCAACAAAATTTAAAAAGCAGTCATATACAAAAGGTTGTATTGTCTGCTCTTGGGATCTGCAGAAATGCTGCATTTATATAGTCACTTCTGCCTTGTACCTGGCAAGGATTGTAAAAAGGGGTGGGGGGAAATTTTTCTGTTCTTACAAGGACCTTGAAGACACAAGGTTATTTTGGTTTACCCATTATTGAAAGGATTTTTAGGTTTGTTGGTTACATGAGAAGTAGTCTGGAACACTTATCTTGAAAGCTCTGTGTTGCAACTGCTGCATCAGGCACTTTCCCTCCTGACTAATCAGCAATATCATTACTAGTCAACTAAATAGGCCTGTGACATGAGTCCAATCACTGGCAACCGATCATCCATGCTGCTAAGGGTTAATACAGTCTTTGACAGCTGATGCCTGAGCCAGCTACCACTGTCTGGTGTAATATTTGGGCATGGTTTAGAGGTTAAGGTGGGTGAGAGCTTAGCTATGGCAATGCAAGCTGTGCTGTCCATGTTTGCCTTATGGCTGAAGAGCAGCCCATAACCTGTCCCATCTACCTGCGTGGCAGTGGCTGCTATTGTCTGCAGTGTGCTGTGCTCTCCTGGGAAAGATGCCCAGACCTGGGGGAGAATATTCTGCAACCTTATGATATGCTGTCTACTTTCAGAGATGGGCTTGATGCACAAGGTAACTCATGTGAGGTTAGATGATCCCAAGGGTCCTTTTGTTCCACCTTTTAGTTGGCTTTTGTAAGTGTGCCAAGTACTGGAATCCTGGTGGCTGCTGGTCAAGACAGGGAGATGTTTGGGGACTGCTGTACAGGGATGTAAAGGCAGGGCTGGATGGGTACCTGGAGCAAAGGAAGATCTAAATAGAGCAGTTAGTTCTGCATTCATACTTTCACTTGTGGCTCTACTTGCTGAGTTGCAGCTTCAGCACTTGGCTCCCTTGCACTGTGCAAGTGGACAGGATGGCACTACTGTCCTGAGATGACTTTGGGATGTTTTGAAGATGGATACCGATGAGGAACACTCTCTGCAGTTCTTGCACGTGTCCTTCTCACAAGGCAGAATGCACTAGGATGTGGAGGAATCTTTCTCCAGCCCTTCCATGCTAATTTGATGAAAACTTTGGAGGGGGACAATGACTCTAGTCACTTCTTTGCTGAATATATTGTCTCCTCTTTCCATGGAGCTTTGCCAGGTGCTGACCTAATGGTAACACTCCTCTGTGTAAGAGCTTTAAAGCATCAGATGCGAAGGGGAACGGGACAGAAAAGGCAGTAGTAGTTCTGTCCTAACTCTTGTTTTTGTACCCACAGCAATAGTAAGGCAGTGTTGGGGTTTTTTTTCAGATTGGGAAGCCTCTTCCTGTAGTTCCCCTCACCCTTGATAAGCTTGTGAGCTGTTTGTATAGGAAGCCTATGTTTTATAGGTCTGTAGTGGGATGAGGAATATGTGATTAGAGGGAATCTGGAGGAGGAGGAACATTTGCACATATACTTCTGGAGGAAATGGGAAGGGTTTGGGATGAAAGAAACAGATCGGCGATTGCATGTTCTGCTTGCTGCAATGACAGGCTATTTGTACCATCAGACCGAAGAGTTAAGACCAACATTCAATCTCCAGTAATGGGTATTAGCTAAGGGAAAAATGCAAAGATAGGGCAAGAATAGATATGCTAGTACTTCCTGGTATGCTCCTCCAGCCTGTGCTAATTTTTGCCACAGACTTTAAATTGGGGTGATATCTCTGCATTTAATAATTTTACATGGGAGTTTCTTCCATTAATTAGGCTAGTTACTTTTGGGGTTTATGGAAATACCTACAGCTTCATGTGGCAGTGAATTCCCCAGCATGGTGTCATGTGTGTAAAAGTAGCTCTTTTTTGCTTTGCTGTCAGTTTGAGTTGGCGCCTCCTCATTCCCCCATTGGAAGAAAGAATGAACAGTTATCTTCTAGTTTTCTCTATGCCACTTCTGACTTTGTACACCAGTATTATGTTCCCTCATTTGTCACTTGTCCATGTTGGAGGTGTAGGTTCTGAAGAACTCCTAACACTGCTTTTTTTTGCCAGTAAGCATATGGCATTTGTAGTTCTTTGTTACAAGGCTGGGCACCTGGATTCTGAGTGATAATAGTCAGTTTGGGATGGCTTTGAGTTAGCATTTCCACATACACATGGAAACAACTCCACTGTTTTGTGTGCCTGCAAAACCAGAGTGCTCTCCCACTCCTTTCAATACTTGCATATTAACCTATACTTATACATTGAATTCTACAGTGATTTGCTCTGAACCCATGGCTGATAAACTGTGTTAAAATCCTCTAATTTAAATTAGAAAAAAGCTAAAGGTATTAATGGAATGTGAACTGAACTACCTTCTGCTGTTTCTGTTATGACTTTCTCCTATATACAGTGTCAGCTCTCGAGTGTTTGATTTGGAGGGGGATGTTGACTGCAAAGAGGAAAAAGTAGTGATTGGTACTGGAAAGGACTTAAAAACATAGGTACTTTGCAGAAATAAGCAGTCCAATACCCTTTCTTTCACTGTCACTGTTGCTATAGCACAGCTGTAAAGCAAAAGGGAGAGAAGCAGTTCAGAAAGAAGTTGTTACAAGACCTTCAGTCTGTATATAAAATGTGATACCAAAAGAATTCCTGGAAGAGCCCCATTCCTCCTCATTGCCAGGCTTGTTCTCTGCCTGTTAATATCTGGGCAAATATTGAGGAGAATGCAGATGATTTCAATCTCAAAAGCCCTGAAATGTATGGTGTTGAGTCCGTAGGAACAGAGTTCTCATCCATCTTGCAGAACTAGGAAGACGAAAAATCAGTGAAAAATTAGTTACTTTGTTTTTCAGACTCAGGGGAGAAAAAAAGTCTTTCCAAATCTTGAGAAAGAAACATCAATTAGTCAGTGGAGAGAGTTGTATTTGTAAAGATAAGGATAATGAACCATATCACAGAATCCATCCATCTGCTCAGGCAGGGCCACCTAGAGAGGGTTGCTCAGGACCTTGCCCAGATGGCTTTTGAATATCTCTGAGGATGGAGACAACCCCCCCTGGGCAACCTGTGCCAGTGCCTGGTCACCCTTGCGGTGAAAAAGTGTTTCCTGGTGTTCCAAGGGAACGCCCGGTGTTTCAGTGTGTGCCCATTGCCTCTGGTCCTGTGAACCACAATCACTAGATTTGCAAACACTTTCTTTGCTGCTTCTGTTTTCCTGACTTAGTTGGAAGAAGTGAAGTGTTTTAAGAGTTAGCAGGGTCAAAGTTAGAGCCTTAGAAAGAGTTTAAATAAATGGGGAATAATCTTGATTTTGTTTTAATTCATGCTACCCCTGCCTAGTTTTGGAAAAGCAAGAAGATGCACAAAGGATGTAACTGGAAAGAATGTTAAAAGAAAATATTACCATTACTTAAGTTTAGTCTTTCTTTGCTGAAATCGTGACAATTTTATACTGTAAGTTACTTTTTAGAATGGAAGAACTCTCAAATCTCCATATTAAAGTATAAGACTGAGCCATTCAGTCATATATGAAAAGCTTTCTCCTGAAGAAATTTTCATATATCTGATTCATCTCCTTTGGTTAATTTCTGACTTGCATTTTTCTCTTAATAGGGACAGGCCTTGTATTTTGTTAACTCATCCCACCTTTTAAGAGACAGAGCCTCTGACTGATAAAATGGACAAATTAAACAGACTTCTAATTAAACAAGTATTCCTCCAAATAGTCTTATTTTACCAAGGATCTCACAGGGCAAGTAGGCCAGTGGCCAGCTGTGTACTACATGGAATAAACTGCAGACTGCCGTCCTCTACTGAAGTTAAATATCCTTAAAATATACAGATACATTAATAACTTTGCAGTCTTACCAAGGGGAGGCTAAGGGCTAGGAATGGGTTGGAAGATGTATTGCTGAGAAATCCCAAGAGTGGCTGAATCATTTCAGCATTGTGCTTGTTTCGTTATTGCAAGCAGTGACACTTGCTGTATGACCAGAGTGATCCGCCCCTCTAATGCTGTAGCTGATGCGTTTCATAGCTCAAGTATGGCCAATTCTATAGCTGAGCCTAAATTTCCAATGCATGCGTGCCTGGGACAGGCTAATGCCATGCGATCTTAATAGGCATTATAGAAACTGAAGGTAAGATTCCTGTTGAGTCTCCTAGATTTTCATTCTTTGTTTAGGGTATAATTCTCTATCTGTACACAAGTAGCTCAAAAGCAAAAATTAGTTAGAATTTTATAGTCAAATTAAATTTATTTTTCACTGCTTTATCTGTGCAGCTATGTAGTTGGTTGTTTATAATCGCTGCTTTTACTGTGGATGTGCTAGGGAGGCTCAGACACCCAGCTGTGGCTTCAGCGGGGCTCTGCAGTGGTTACAGTCAGACTAGAAGCAGGCAACTGTTCCATATTCCAGGAAAATTTAGGAATTAACACAACTTCCATTATCATGGGAAGCTGTCGAACTCTCAGTTTCACTGCATGTGCCTCCTCGTGTAAATCCAAGCAATCAGGTAAGTGCCGGAAAGTGTTCATGGCAGGGTATTTTTTCAGTAGATATTGTACATGATTCAAAAAAAAGAAAAAGAACAAGAACTTATTTTATGATTTCATGGAACTTTTCCTGGGCATACCACTTTTGTCTTTGTCCTACTGGTATTAGGGCTAATAACTGAGCTGTATTTAGAGAAATTGCCTGTCAGACTATTTGCTTCCTCCTTTCTACATAAAATTTCAAAGGGTCAAATAGATGCAACTCTTAATTTTGGGTCAGCTGTGATTTTAAATAAGGGTGCAGATCTGTTCACTGCATTTATCCTAGGTTTTTTATTGCTTTTACTTCCATTTTATGGAGGAAAAGTGCGTAAAAAGGCTTCCCTCTAAAAATGGGCCTAAAAGTAGGAATTGCTTTCTCAGGAGTTTGCCACCTGCAATTAGTCAGATCCAGTGACTGAGAATTTTAATGAAACATTTTTCACTATTTTCATTAGTTCCAGGGAACAAATTCAGTTATGAAATTTAGCTATTACTCTGGCTCACATCTGTGTTGTAAACACCTTCTGTAAACTTCTGAAAACAGCATGTTTTGGTGCAGTATTTTCACTGAAAAATGCTCCCCAAATGTGTTTTATTACTCTCATTGCCCAGCTGCTAGCCGTGTTTTTTGGAGAAACTTAAAGATTTTCAAAGGGTGCAAAATATTCACATTTTTATAAAGCATATGGTTAAAAATACCACACAAGTTTTCACTAAAAAATAGCTTTTCTTTTACTCAAATTTTATTTCCAGAAAGGTTCACTTAAAAAGATTTATTTTTTTTAAACATGGGGGGGAAAGTCTGAGTAAAAATTGTTTTTATTAGCTGGAATATTTGATAGTGTACAGCTGCCTTGTATTTGTTGCTATTTCACACTAACCTGTGGAGTGGTTCAGGTTTTGATGAACTCTTGCTGCTTGCAGTACTTGGAAGAGATTTTTTTCTTCTCACTGAATACCAGTTGTATGTTTCATGTACTGGCACAGCAGCATGGGAGTTATTTGTTGACAGTGAACTAACCCTGCAATTGTCTGTGCTTGCTCCACTGTGCAGGTTTAATTATTTGTCAAAACACTGGGAGATACACTGAAGGTGTTTGGCTGGGCTAAGGGGCAGCAGCAGTCGGGTCAGCTTGTCTCTGAGCTGCTGCTGAGGAAATGAGTAATACTGCCTGTGCCTTCCTGCCTTCATTTCGCTGTCTTTATCTGGAGCGAACAGGTCTGGCGGAGCTTAGGAAGCTGGTTTCCAGGCTTCTCGAGTGAGGTGTGCGAGACGCGTTAGGAACTGGAATTCACAAGTCTGCAACGAGGATCCCCAGCAAGGGCCCCGCGTCTTACCACGCCGTGTGGCGAGACCCACCTTCTACTGCGGCCAGCACCAGCAAGTTCAACCGCAGACGAGCAGACGCTGACAGCCCGGCTGTGGGGCAAAGACCTCGTTCCTCCGGGCACGCTGTGGAATTTCGGCCGAGCTCCACGGAGCCCGTTTAACGCCGGGCTGGCCGCGCAGCTACCGCAGGGAAACTCCCGTTCCCCTAGGAAAAACGCTCCCTCCACACGGCCGCTACGGAGGGGCGGGCCGGGCGGCTGTGGAGAGCCCGCCTGAGCGCGGCGGCGGGGGAGGGGGGAGGGCGCCCGGGCGCCCCTGAGGGAAAGGGCGCGAGGCGCCTCCCGTCTCCACAGCGTGAACGCCGAGCGCGGCTGCGGCGGGAGCGGAGCGCGGCCGGGCCCTCGGGCTGGCCGGCAGCCACACAAAGCGCCGCTCTCCCCTCCCTTTGTCTGCGTGGCTTTGTCTCCTCCGTTCCCTCCCGCCCCCCGCCCGCCGCGGGCCGGGACTCCCCGCCTCCGGCCGCGGCGATCCCCTTTGTGCCACCTGCGCGCCGTGGGAAACGACCGCTCGCCCAATCCCCGGCCGGCCCGGCGAGCCGCTCCGCCAGCGCCGCTGGTTCGTTCGCCTGGCGCCCGCGCAGGTGCAAGGGCGGCGCGGAAGGCGCCGGGGAGGCCGGGCGCGCCCCGCACCTCGCCGCTCCCCGTCCCGTCCCGTTGCCGCCGCCTCCCCCTCTCGGTAGCGCGCAACCTTGCGCGAGCGCCGCGCGCCCCTGCTGGCTCCGCCGGGCGGGAGGAAGAGGGCAGCGCGCGCCGCTGCGCACGGAACGCCGTGCGCGTAGGGGGACGGAGGGGAGGGCGAGAGACACGCGCGCGCGCGAGGGCGGGGCGGGCGCGCGCTGGCAGCCCGGCGGGCGGGGCGAGGCGATAACCCTTGCGGAGCTGCCTGGGAGACCCCGGGTTTGGGGCTGCGCCAGCGCGCGCGGCGCCTCCTCTTCTCCCCCCGCCCGCC
>JANZLQ010000013.1:10719014-10736033 GCA_026212715.1 Elanus axillaris | reverse complement strand
GGGGGGGGAAGTCGGTCACTGGAGGAAGTTGTAGGACATCTGAACGCGCAGAGCACGTGTTTCCATCGGGCTCATGGCGGCTGCCGCTGCCGCCGCCACCGTGGGTGGGTGCGGACTGGGAAGAGCGCTTTGTTCCTCTCGCTTGCCCGGCCGACACCGGAGTGGAGGCGGGAAGGGATCCCGGCCGCGCCTGGGGCCTGGAGAGGCGGCTCGCTCCGGGGGGGGCAGCGAGTTTGGTACGGGAGGTGGAGGCAGCAGCGGGTGTCAGTGACGGTATCGCGGTAGCGGCGGCTGCATGTGGCAGGTTTGCTCTTCCTCCCACCCCCGCCATTGGCTTCTTGCTCCATTTCTAACTTGTTCAGAGCCTCTTAGGGAGTGTGTTAGAGAGACGGAGAGAGGGAGGTGAGTCAGAGTGTCTGGCTGGGTTGTGTAAAACCTGCAGTGAAAGCTACCCCACCCCCGCTAGGCAGTGGTGTTAGGGCTTTCCTTTGTGTTAGTGCTTCTTTTGAGGAATTTTATGCGTCTTCCAAAGCCAGAAAGTATCAGGGAAGTAGTCTACGGTTATTTTTTTTTTTTTTTAAGAGTAGGTTAGTCTGCTGCATGTATTGTCACTTGAATTGTTCTTGAAGATCTTTTAGCTTAATTATGATGCTTATTGCATTTGAACAGATATCTGGAAACATGGCTACTGAACATGTTAATGGGAATGGTACTGAAGAGCCCATGGATACTTCTGCTGCAGTTGCCCATTCTGAGCATTTCCAGACATTGCTTGATGCTGGTTTACCACAGAAAGTTGCTGAAAAACTAGATGAAATTTACGTTGCAGGTAAGATGTAAAACTTGCAAAACCACCCTTATGATATTTTATTGGATTCTGCTGTCTTTGGGCTAAAATAGCAACTTTTTGTGGTTTCCAAAAGTATGGGAACTGCAGTCTTACAAAAATCTGTGGATGTTTTCCATTCAGTGCTGTAATTTGTCGTAGTATTTTTCAGAGAAGAGTCTTGGGGCAGGCCACTTGGGCTGAGGGGCGGGAAGGAGGCGAGGTATGCAGGTGAACTTAGCAACAGCTGGAATAGGCAACAGATGATTTTTTAGGAGAAGTAGGCGATGTGGTCTTTGTGCAGCTTTTACAGTAGTTGTAGGTAACTGAAGCCTTGGTATTCATCTTCTTATGTAAATGATACTTTGTGTGACATAGTATTTGGGCTCATGGGTGTAAAGGTTATTGTATTGGTTCTCTCCGACACGGTAGTAGCTAGCATTTTTTAAGCTTTATTTTTTTGGATTGTGGTGGTCACTTTTAGTGCTGCAGTTTATTTGTCTTTCTAGTCTTCTCAAAATGTACCAGGGTGCCATTGCTAGGCAAGCTAAGTCAGGTTTTGATATATCCTCCTGAATTCAGCTTCAAGATACTGAAAATAAACTTGGCACGTATAACATCTGGCTTTCACAGAGGTCATAAATGCATTAACTGTTAATCTTAATTTTTTGACTTTTTTATTAAAAAAAAGGTTAAACATATGTAAATATTTACCTTTAAGAGGACTAAGTGATTTATGAGGTCTAGTAACTTAACGTTAATCAGTGATTCAGGTGTCACTGAAATGTGTTAGATGTGTTGAATGTGGTTAAACAAAGGTTGCTGCCCAAATATAATTAGCAATTTTTTTCTTTTCTCTAGGGCTAGTTGCACATAGTGATCTAGATGAAAGAGCTATTGAAGCTTTAAAGGAATTTAATGAAGAAGGTGCATTGGCAGTGCTTCAGCAGTTTAAAGACAGTGATCTCTCACATGTTCAGGTAATGTTAAGCAATTTAGAATATAATGTTGAGGGGTAAACTGCTAGTTGATTGCAAGGAGGTTTGCTTAAGTCTCTTCAGTGAGCCATACATAAAGCAAGCATGGTATTAGTTCAAGGTAAAATTAGTTTCTGGCTTGTCGTGTTTTCAGACCTGAAGATTAATACATCTTTTGCAGAACAAAAGTGCCTTTTTATGTGGAGTCATGAAGACATACAGGCAGAGGGAAAAACAGGGGACCAAGGTGGCAGATTCTAGCAAAGGACCAGATGAGGCAAAAATTAAGGTATGTGCCTAAAAGGCAAAAGTTTTGTGGTCTGTGGTGTTTCAAAGCTGTTGTGACAGGTACCTTGATTCTTTTGGGTGATTATTGAAAGCTGTCACTTGCATCCACCTCTTCCTCTTTAAGAGGAAAGTTAATATACTCTTAATTACTGGCACTGAATGTATATAAAAGTGAAAAATATTTGACAGTTTGCTTTATGTCTAGCTGAGATAGTTTAACTATTTCACAGTTAAAAATTTCTGGAAACTTGTCAGTGTAGATCGTTGAGTTCAGAATGCATAACTTCAGCTGCTGGTGTTTTTTTTGTTTCTTTTTTGTTCTTTTTTTTTTTTTCTTCAGATTTAGAACAACTCCACAGTAGGGAGGAGGTACCACATGTATCTGAAAAAACAGACTGTAATGGATTTAGCCCACTTCTTATGACATAATTTGCTGTTCTCATAAACTGTACCCCAAACTGTCTTAGTAATGGACATGTTATTTCTTGGACCGAGTCCTTGGCTAGCAAGAGACTCCTGTCTCAAGAGTTAGGCATACTATGATTTACTTTAAAATTCTGTGATTAGCAACTTTACCAAAGCTTAAGGAAGTGAAAACAATTTAAGCATGCTTAGTTGATGTCTTAAAAAGCGAGAGAATCTTTCATCTTTGACTTTTCATGTGTAAAGTGCAAAATGAACGTGATATATATTACAAATGACTGTGCAGCTTGTGAAACTAGAAAATCTTTTTTCTCCTGACTTTGAGGCTGAGATGCCATTATTTATAAATTCAAAAAAACATGATACAGTTTTTTGTCACTACCACATAAAACAACAATAATAAGAGGTTTTTGTTAACTAACTTACAGTATTATGACTTTTACTGCTGATGGCTATAGCATTTTAAATAACTTTGCAATTTTCCAGTTGTGAAATTACTAAGTCTTGATTATAATTAGGCTTGTTTAATGTGCTGTTCCTTTGTGTGTAGAGTTGGTTTGTCTTTGTACAAAATTATTAAGAAAGACTAATTTCAGAGTAGTTTCTCATTATATATTTGCATACTGAATTTCCATCTAACATTTTAAATTGCTAGTATATCTGTAACTTTATGCAGTGATTCTAGTGAGGATTGGTTGTACTGGGATGCTGTATGTGCCCACAAGGAATTTGGGGGTGGGAGGAGGGGACAGGAGAAAGGAAGTAGTACTACCACTTCAGTGGCTGGATACCCAAAGCAGTCAGTACAGTGTTCCAGGGGTGTAAGCACTTAAACATGTGTTCTTTAACTTCGCACTTATGAGTAATCTCATTAAGTGAAGGGAACTCCTGTTTATAAATGTTTGCAGGATTGGACATGCCAAAGCAAGAAGTGGCTCAGACTGAGATCTTTCTAATTAAAGGGAAGCTCGCTATTCTATTACTTGGCCTTTTTTTTTTTTCTTGTATGAAAATGAAGGAATTGGGAAAACTGAATCTCTTAATTTCCTAACAGTATTTCTTTACCTGATAGTTCTAATAATTGTTTTGCAAGTTTCTTGTTAAAGTACTAGCAGTAGATTTGTTTGCCTGTGGGAGTTTCAGAGCAGTAAAGTTTGAGAGGAATTATAAGCATGTCTGTTTGTCAGTGAAGTGCATCTAAGCTATCTCAATTTGTATATGGTTTTAAAATTTTAAGTTTCTTACTTGAAGGCACTCTTGGAGAGAACCGGCTACACTCTTGATGTGACTACTGGACAGAGAAAGTATGGTGGACCTCCTCCAGAGTCTGTATATTCAGGACAACAACCTTCTGTTGGTACAGAGGTAAGAATGAAGGAGGTGTTTATGTAGATGTATTCTTATTCATTGGAAGTATATTTTTTTTATAAACAACACTCTGTATGTCTGTTGTAGATATTTGTGGGCAAGATTCCAAGAGACTTGTTTGAAGATGAACTTGTTCCATTATTTGAGAAAGCTGGCCCTATATGGGATCTCCGCTTAATGATGGATCCGCTAACTGGTCTAAATAGAGGATATGCTTTTGTCACTTTTTGTACTAAAGAGGCAGCTCAGGAAGCTGTTAAACTGGTAAGTTTTCTTACTTGGACTTTTTTTTTTTTTTTAAGAACAGTAGCTGGCTTATAAGCAGTTGTCCTGATCATAATGCTTAAGATGAAACTGTCATTGTTAGATTGCTTCATAAATGTCCACTAGGTGTTTTTAAATATTTCCACATTTTAAATATTTCCACAGTGTATAAATTCTTACTGTCTGTATTAGGGACAGGGAAAAAAAATGCACTACTGTTTGGGCCAGTTAGATGAGCCTTTATTATTAACAAAGGTTGTATTAGCAGTAGTGTTTTCTTGAGCTGTCTGCATCTCGATGAGTTTTGGGGAGAAGTGATATCTGGGATGGTGTGGTACAAGGGAAGTGTTGGTCAGGTTGTCTGTGATTTCTCATTTGCTTGTGTACCAGCAGGGGGCCCCGTGCTGGAAAAGTGCTCCTGAAGTCACAGAATTTCATAAGATACTTCAGATGGGAAATAATCACTCTTGAGTGTTAAGGTCTGTTCTGTGTGCTGCAGCTGACTGGAATAAGTCATAAATCCTGCCAGGTTAAAGAACATTGCCTCTGTTTTACACAGAGGTGTGAAATAGATTGATATAAGGAATAGGCTACTCTTAATAAGCTTTCCAGCTTTTATGCATTAAGTATCCATCACTTAAAAAGAGGGGGGAGGAAGAAATGCCACCCTGATCCTTGCACTGCTCCTTTGTTTTCCTGGTGAAGTTGAATTTTTTAGTACTGCATCAATATGGCCAAGATCAGTGTGCGGTATGACCCTCAAGAGTGCTAACTCTACTCACTCTGAGGTGTACTGATATGGTATTAATATAGTGGGGTTAAAATCTCTTGTTTTGTTGTAAGGTACATCTTAAACGATCAAGGTACCCTGTTGACATATTAATAATGTAAATCAATTGGTGAGGCAAATCAAGCTGAAGATGGGAATGTGTTTTGAAGAAGTATAGAGATGTCTACAAAAGTGGAAGTACAGAAGTCTCTGGTAGATGCTCTTCAGCTTTTTAAATAAGAACAGCTGGTGTTCCTGTGCACAATCCAAATATACTGAGGATAACTGTGTATACAACTCTTTGTACTTTCATTGTCAACCTAGCTATTTATATGGTGTGTGAACTCTTAAGGGTTAATGCACGTGACTTGGCAAACAGTGAATCAAATGAAATATGTTCTCAGAGGCACCTAGTAAATGAACAAAAAGTTTTTCTTCACTTAGCTGGATTTTGCTTAAAGGCAGTAGGCTCTGAAAAGTAATTCAGGTTGTATTTCCATAAAAGTAACATCAGATCCTAGCCTCTGTCTTCCACTAAGTGGTAGAAAGGAAGAAAGTACCTAGTATCCCTTTATATCTCATCTTTGTTATGCGGTGTGTTGTTTTTCAGTTAAGTAGCAACTGAGTGCAACAGTTGAGAAGCATTGCGATTGATGGGGCAGTTTTTCAGCCTTCATGCTAACCTCTTTGAGGGCAGGGTTAGTTTTAAATTGGATCCTGTGGCATTTGTCAGCTTTTGAATGGTTCCAGCCATAGTTGGCTGGCTACTTCGGTGTATTGTAAGTTTCCTAAGTTGTCTAGGAGTGATTTGCAGAGGTACTAGCAAAATATGGCTGCAGAGCTCAGTTGAAAATTGTAGGTCTATCACTTGTATTAGTTACACATGCATGGGAGAGGCTGCTGAAAGACCTTTTAGAAATGCTGAACCCTTGGTCCTAGCCATTTTAATATCCTAGTATTTTGACAGGTGGTGTTCTTTTTGATACTACCTGTAGTCTTCTGATGTGTATACAACTTATTTCCCAGCTTTCTGGACTCCCTGGGATAGGGGCGGTTCTCTAATTTCCCATCTTATTCCCAGAGGCTTGGTTTTTTTTTTTGCCTTTTTTTTTTTTTTTTTTTAGGACTCTGTGAAGTATAGTAAAAATGAGAATAAAAATCTCTGCATTGCCTGTAGGCTTCTGAGTAATAAGAGACAGCTGTGAGGTTTTGTCAATACCCAAACTGCAGCAGAGAATAAACTGACCTGTCTCCAGGCTCTTGCAGTTGGTGTAACATACTTTGCATACAATTCATATTTGTGTGGCTGTTTTACCATCCACAGTCTTTATAACAACTTAATGTAAAACTGGACTAAAATTTTTTTTATAAACTTGATGTTAACTTACCCTGTTCATTAACCAGAAGAAATACTGCAATTTAAAAGGTTGAAGCCTTGATTTTGTTTATGCATATGCATTTTTTTAAGCCACTTAAAAAAAGGCAAGAATTCCCTAAATTGTGTTTGAAATACTTCTGGGGCTGTGCTTGAGACAAAAATGGAGTGGTGCTATGGCCCGATACAGAGAAGACTTACAGGTATGAACAGTAGTTAATTTTATGTCCAGTACTTAATCTGGTGTGGTTAACCCTCACTGGTTAAGTAGAAATAGCATCTGAAATGTTCACACAAGCACTGACTATCAGAAGTCTGAGTTCATTTTTTTTCGACCCCAGACATTTTTTTTCCCCTGTGTTCCCAGACGCTTGTTTCCCTGTGTTTATCTTCTTTTTTTTGTGCTGTTTTGAGTTAAGAATTATAACTCCAGTTGTATTCTTTTGTACAGAAGTTCAATTCTCCCTCCTATTCCGTATGAAGCTGTTGGATTTCAGTTTATCAAAAGATTCCTGAGTGATTAAGGGTACTGTAGACATATATAGGATAAATGCTTGTGACGTGAAGCTCGTAGGCAAACATACTGAAAACTATAGTAGCATCCGGTGTATTTTTGAGTAGTGCAAGTGTAAGCTTGATCAAGTTGCCAGGTACAGGTGAGTTACACAAGTATGCCCTTTAAGCAGTTTGCCAGCTATGCGCAGCAGTACAGCTTGCCATTTGCTGTTGGAAATAAGCTAAAATTGCTGGTGAAAGTTTAAGTGGATAAAATGACAAGACGGACCTTATGCATACTTTGACTTGTTTGTGAGTAGGTTCTTGCATAACTTAGCAAAAAAAAAAAAAGAAAATCTATCATACTGTCTGGAGGGTAGTAATATCTCTGTTACTAACTTTGGGCATTGATTCAGTGGTGACAGGAGGGGGAAGCAGTATGCTGACATAGCTAATCTGGTAGCCTGACTGTTTTGGCATTTTACCCAGATCATGATTTGGGCTTGTTCGTGTCTAATCTAAGTTTACAGATGGTATGCAAGCTATTTACCTAAAACCCACCAATTTTATATTCAAGAGCACCTAATTCAAGACTGTTTTCTCTATGTTAAAGAAACATACAGTGAAAAGTAGTAGTTAATACACTGTACTAAGAAAAAACTACTAGGAACTGTCAATGTGGAATTGCAATATGGCAGAATATTTTAATTTTTTTTAAGTTATGAAATACTACTTTGTTGCCATGAGTTGTACAAGAGGCTCTCTTTGATTAAATGCATAGCCAAACTTTGTTCATAGACTTTAACAGGAATAGTCAGATAATACCTTCTATTATCCATGTAGAACAGAATATTTCAGTTGGAAAGGACCTGCAATGATAATCTAGTCTAACTGCCTGGCCACTTCAGGGCTGACCAAAAGTTAAAGTATTATTAAGGGCATTGTCCAAATGCCTCTTAAACACTGGCAGGCTTAGGGCATTGACCACCTCTCTAGGAAGCCCGTTCCAGTGTTTGATCACCCTCTCAGTAAAAGAATGCTTCCTAATCTAAAGAAATGTTTCCTCATGTACGCTTCAGTTAATGAAGAATCAGTTTGTCTTGTTTTCAGTTTAAGGGTGGGGGTTTTTTTTTGAGCTAATGTAATCTGTCTCTTCATTAATGTGTGTAAGTCTGTTTATTAGTGATCATAATATATACAGTCTTCCTGTGCAGCTGTTTCCTACTTTAAAATCAACTATTCCTCTGCCACGTGGGCAACAGATAGGGAGACAGAAGTCTTTTACTGTACCCTGCTGTGTTTTGAGACATAATTAGTTGGGAAGGTGCCACTCCAGATCCTTTCCACATGTTCAGTTCTCCTTTTAGCTCACTTCCGGTGCAGTTACCTAGCTTTGAAACTTTTAGTGATGTAGTTTTAGTTTGCAGAAGATAAATAACAAACATCTTCACCCTGATTTTGGTGCACAAAGCAAGAAGGTATGGGAGAACTTGCTTATGCAGGAAGGTTTACCACTGAACACAAAATAATTCATAGAATAAATAGCTAGATTAAATCAGAAAAAGCTGTCCTGCTACTTAACAATAAGATGTTGACCACGACATACATTTTCCTAGCTAAAGAACTGTCTGTTCCAGGGCTTCCAGTTGGAAAGGGGTTGATGTACCACCAGTTGACCTCCCTGCTGCTTATTTGAATGATGCATGTCTGTGTCTGCATCTTAATGAAAGGCATTTTTTATCAACAGATGTCTACAGTAATACTTTTTTTTTTTCTCCCTTAAACTGCTGACTTGTTCAGGGTGTCTTCTAAACAATCTGTTATGGGAGAAGCATTTGCACAGAAGTCTTAGGATTTCAAGTCAGTAGAAGGTTGTTCTTGCTGTTTACTATTTTTACTTGTATCATCTATGTGCTTTGGAAAGTATTAGCTGATTGCTCTTGCACATTTTGTGGAGAAGACCTGATTGTGGCTCTCTTTCTTTTGTTAACTATGGAACTTTAGAAGGGAATCCAGTTGTCTTGTATTATACACAAAGCAAGAATTCGTAGATAGCATCTATAGAGGAACTTGCATTTTCTTTCTGCACTGTTGTGAAGGGAGAAGCCTTGACCTTCATGACTTGGACGTAAGATTTACCTTTCATGGTTCTACAGGAGAAAGTCTCTAAAGAGACATGTATTAAGAAAGAGGCTTGAACGTGAAGGGAAGGATAATTGTTGGCTGAAATTGTGGAGATGTCTTAGCGTGGGTAAACTTCAGAACAGTTGAATATGTATTGTAAGAATGTGATAAGTTCCAAAGAATTTAATACGTTACTTAATGCTGTGTTTGCAGAAGTAAAATATTTGGTATGCTGCTATTGGAGGGGAGTGAAAATTACCTATAACATAACTGATGATTGTCCAATTATTGTTATTTCAGTACAACAACCATGAAATTCGTTCTGGAAAACACATTGGTGTATGCATCTCTGTTGCCAATAATAGGCTTTTTGTTGGCTCTATTCCTAAGAGTAAAACCAAGGAGCAAATTGTTGAAGAATTTAGCAAAGTAACAGGTAAGTCAATAACTATGTTTTGTAGAGCTGGAAAGATGTCAAATGTCATAAGTGGTGAACTCTCTTCACCATCTTTTGGCTTATGGTTGAACGATGATGAATCCAAACGAAGACCACTCAGCATTTGTCCTGACTTTCAGGCGTTTTCTTTTTTTTTAGAACTTGTTATACTGAGGCCTAAAATATTTGTGATTAGACTAGATGTGTGGTTCTAAGTTTTACCTGGAGAATGTGTGTAATGTTTAAAAACCCCAGACATTCAAAGAAATAGATAATTATTTCAGTACTAATGGATGTTTTAAAACTTCTCAAGGCAAAACTGAAGCAGGTTGGAAAACATAATAGTTCTGTGCTTTAGAATTCTTAGTGATTCAATAAGGAGATAACATATAAACTGGGAAAGGTAACATTTGATGGCTTTCTCTGTTACTGAATGATACACTTCAGGTTCCTTGGAGCAACACTGGAACTTCAAAGATATCTTAAAATCATGCAAGTTTGATCTCTTGTTGTTTAGAAATCCATGGCAAAAAACCTCATGCTGATAAGTGGTGTGACTTAGGGGTTTGAGAGGAGAACTGACAAAGCACAATTTTTGGCTGCCCTTACCTCTTCTCCATTCAGTTAGAGGAAAGGTACTCTTCCATAGCTACTAAGTTTTCTTCATGGAATAAAAATAGAACCTAAGTTGGGATAGTCTAATGTCTCTCTTTGAAAATGTTAGTCTTAAGGGTAGGGAAATCTCATTATGTGCATGGTCTCAAACGTGCAGTGTGTTCATGCTTTTTTGGAACCGCTTGTCAGATGTGTGCTTACCAGAAAGATCATCCCTACTTTATAATACAAATTCATGAATTAAAGCCATAACAAATAAATATTTTGCTTAATTTCAGAGGGTCTTACAGATGTCATATTGTATCATCAGCCTGATGACAAGAAGAAGAACCGGGGTTTCTGTTTCCTTGAATATGAAGATCACAAAACTGCTGCTCAGGCCAGACGTAGGTTAATGAGTGGCAAAGTGAAAGTTTGGGGAAATGTTGTTACAGTTGAATGGGCTGACCCTATAGAAGACCCAGATCCTGAAGTCATGGCAAAGGTAATAAAGCTTTAAGGGCACTGTAATACATTTCAAGTGCCTTGTTCCAAAGTAGATATTTCCTGACAATAGCCTAAGTTTAAATAGCATCTTTCAGCCTTCCTGACAGAGACGTTGTAGGTGAGATGATAAAAATATGAATACACCCTAGAACTGAGGTGAATTTTAAAGCTCTATTGACTTATGTTATTTTGTGCTTCCAAGGCTGAACGTTGAACATAATTATTGCCAAAATGACACATAGGCCTGATGTATTTAGTTCTCATCTGGAAGTGGTGGTGGTGACTCCAAAAGTTAAAATGCTTTTGTAGCTTAATATTTGGAGGGATGGAAATCTAGGTACACTCACAGAACAAGCCTTAATTCTTTTTAACCCTGGAACTTTGTTTATCACTTCAGAATTGGAACATGTCAGCAACTTCTGAGAAGTTAGGCAATTACTTTGTATTTGGAACTCTGTATCTTTAATTTTGGGGGGAGTTAATTCTTTAGAATGCTAAGACTAGTAATATTTTGGATTTCAGTATTTCAGTAAAACTGAAGTCTGGACTGTTAACATTTTGAAGTACATTGTAGCAGTTGTTATATATATGTGTGTGATATTTTGCCAGAAACGAATTACCTGAATTTTTTTTCCCATCAGATAATGCCCAACCCTGTCTTTTTCTGTTTTTTGTTTAGCTGAGTTATTTAATTGAAAATCCTAGCTAGCCCATATCCTTATCTCTTTTTCTTTGCTTGCTTTTTGTCTGTGCTTTTACTCTCATCTGAGACACGTCACTTGCTGGAGTCCTACTTTGATGGACCTAGTAAGATAGCTTGGCTGGGATCTCCTCTTTGGTGAGCCATGAGGGAAAAGGGTTGGGGTGGGGGCTTATTTTAGGGAAAAAACTGCTTTTGTAATATGGGCATCACAGAAGCTTTTGGACTACTTTGTCTGCAGACTTTATTTGTCTTGCCCAGCATCATAGACTATCAGCAGCGGGGAAGAGTCTTGCAGGTAAAATTTGTTGAAGGTGGCACTTCCTAAATATGGTGGCCTATCTATCTGCTCAGCTTCTTGGCTCAAAAGAGAAGAGACCTAATCCAGCAAACTGTTAAAATAATTGAGCAGGAACTTGTGCTGACATGATGAAATAGATGAGCAGGAAGTGATGGGGGACATAATCAGGTATCTTTCCTAAGTAAGTTTACAGATGTGGGGAGTGAAAGGCTAAAGAAATTTAAAGCTTGATGGTGGTTTGCCCCATTTAACATACAATTTTCTGAATGTGTTAATGCTTTGCATTGTTTTGTATTTGAAATGGAACATGAAAAGGGAAGAAACATAAATACAGAAAATGGCAGATAATCAAACTGTATACTTGTGGTGCTATATGCCAAAGACAGGCATGGAGCTTGGGTTGAAGATGCATGGAAAAGTGAGACTATGTGAATGAGAATACCGAAAAAGTAGAGAGCATCTAGCTTGTGTCTGAAGGCAGAAGTTGAGACAAGCATTGGTGTCTGCCCTTTCTCACTGTCTGTGTCCCTTAATTTATTCTTGCAGCAAGGAAAGTCTCTACTCCAGTCCTGCTTGCCCACTTACTGTACATTTGGAGAAACTGACCACATCTGGCAGTTGTGGAAGTGTTAGATTTACTTTCTGTTGTTTATTGCTGTCTCTTTCCTAAGAGAAAGAGCAGCTGAGCTGCTGCTGAGGTCAAGTGACCTCCCAGATGTCAGCTGCAGGTTGACCATCAGTCAGGAGTAAAGGGAGAGCTATTGACCCTTGTCATCTTACACATTCCTGTGGTAGAAGGCTCTGGAGGAGTAGGAGCAGGTTCCTTTATCAGGATCATCATCTGATCGGTGGTTTTCTTGTCAAGACTGCTACAAAAGCAAGTCCCTAAGAGCAAACTATGAAGAAGACAAATTCACTTTGTAGCCAAAAGGTGATCAGCGTTGTTCTAAATACCTTGCAGAAGCAGCATGTCATTTCATCAATGTATGGGTACCTACTAATTTAAATTTCTGAAATGTTTACTCGAGCCTTTTTTCATTTCTCCTCTAGACTTTTGCTTAAATGTTGTGGAGGGTACTGTATGGATGCATACTTTAAATGGGCTGTTACATTAAATATGAAGTACCTTGAACATGATGAGATAGAAAGCTAGATTCTGAAGCTAGACATATGTGCTACAGGAGATCAGTGCTTTTACTGACAGATCAGAGTATAATTGGTTAAATAATTGATTTCTGGTCCAAAGTGAACTTTTTTCCAACTTCAGTAGCTGTGTTGATAGCTTAATTTCTCCAGACTGTTACTTTGATGCCTCTTAGACGTGTAGTGCAGGTAAAGTTCTTAATGTTTTGTTTGATTTCTGTAGCATGGCTGAGGCTACAGAGGATGATCTGGAGTGGCAGGTTAAGCATCTAAATAATGTCTTGTGCTTGTGGCTGCCTGGTAGATTACAGGACAGGAGACAGGGCTAGTAACCCTTGGAGAATGTGGTAATGAAGTCTGAAGTATTTGTCCTGTAGGTAAGAGGAGGAAAAGGAGCAGATCCCAGAAGTTTTGGGGGTAGTCTAATCTTAAGCAGTTTTAAAAGTGAGTTCTGCCTTTATGACAAAATACTGCTGCTGGGTATATTGCTTGTTAGATGGGTATTTACAGATCCTTGGTGTTACAATCTATCAGTGAGCCTCAATGAAGATGACTTTCTTCCCGACCCCCTGGCCCTTCCCTCTTTAGATAGTAAAAATGGGTTCATCTTCTCTCAACCTACTCTTTAACCTGCCTCCTAGCTTTGACATCTACCTTGACTGGTTCAGCTACACTTTTAACCTGTAACATGACCAGAGGTGTTAAAAAATTTCAGCTGATGGAGATTAATGGATTTGTCTACACTGGAAAAAATTTATATTAGTTGCCTTTTGCTTCTTTAAAAATATTGTATTAGTCATTGTAACAAAAAAGTGATGATTTTTAAGGTTTTTTGATCATGTCTTACACTGTGTCAGTCATTGTGGATTTATTAGTGAAGGCTATTTAAGGTTCCTCATGAAATTCTAGTTTTCACCCTTTCTTAAAGTACAAGAGTAAGGAACATTTGATTGAAAGTTACTGGTTTTTAAATCCATTGATTATATCACAAAACTTACTGTAATTAATTTTCATGAAATAAAGTTAAGGTAGCAATTAGGACAGTATATTGAAAATGGTTATTACGTATGGGTTACAAGAAATAAAGATTGCTCTTGCCATCAAGGCATGTAGGAGAAGCTTAACACAGGATAGGAAGCAGCTTTCCTCATGGAGCTGGCTATGACACCTCCTAAGAATTGGCAAGAGTAGCTATTGCCAAAGACTAGAGTTGGAACAGTGGTTCACATTTATGATCTGTAGTATCCTTCTAAACTCTGCATCCCATCCTAGTTCAGCTAGCGAGCGAGACGAAGTTGTGGAAGTCTGTCCTGTTTATTTTTAACTTAATTACATAGTAATTCTTATAAAAAGGGTGCCTGGGTTTATTGAGTTCCTGTATGTGGTGGGAGTAGAGATTATAGGTCTGGTTCAAAAATCGAAGCATGCTTTATTTGATCCCTTCACACTCTGTGTTATTTGTGTTGACCTTCAGGGTTAGGAGTGGTAAGTCAGTGCTGCTATGTACGATGATGTTCACTTTTTGTCATCAGCTAATTTGAAACCACTAGAAATGGAGGGGATGTGAACAGAAATTGCAGGTCTTTGCAGCTGATGTGCAGCTGCATTGTAGGAAGGTAAGACTGAGCATTCTTTGGCAGTAGGAGGGGACCAGAGTGTCAGCATGATGGCAGTGTATGGAAGGGACTCTCCCCAACAAGTCAGAGGCTTGTAAATTGTGAGAACCCATGGATGACATGATATAAACATACTAATGTACAGTCATTTAGCACAACCGCAGTGTGTATGCAAAGATGAGTCTTTGAATACCAAGAGGTCACTAACGTATGTTACTCCTGGTGTCCAGTGTACGTTGTCTGCTATATTTAAGACTCTTAGTTTAAGCCTTTGTCAGGCTGCTCTGTATTTCTTTTATCATAAGTAGTTGGTTGATGAAACTTTATATTGATGACTTGGTCACTGTCAGGCAGTTAACAGGGCATATATCAACAGTTGAAAGATAATCAACTTCTGATCTTGTAAGCTGCATAGCAGTCTTTGTGTAGCTTAAGAGCTATATTGCATGCTTTAGAGAGCTGAGGGAGGGAATAGACTTTCAGAGTTACTTGCTGGTTCCTGTTCCTCAAGGGAAGCACAAAGTTTGACTTGTGAGAAAGTCCAAGGGTGATTTGGCAGTGTCAGCCATAGTATCCCATTCTGTCTGCGTTCTCTCTTCTACCTGTGGCTTCAGGTCACTGAGTGTTCTTCAGGCAAGCACAGTCCTGATACTAGGTATTTGGTGTAGCTGTATGTAGCACAGGAGCCATACATAAGGGAAGCAGCTTGAGAGCTGCAGGCCTGTAACCTCTGACCTAGATATTATAGTGATGACTGTTCTGCACATACCTGAGCAAAAACCTGTCTAAACAATGAAATGTTTTGATAAGTTAATTATTTTGTGTCTAACCAATCCTGGTTGCCTTCTTTCAAGTTTGAAAGTGTTCTGAGTTGAAAACTACTGCTCCTAGGGTTCTTTTAAACATTAGCACAAATTGGATTGACTTTCAGGATACTAATACTTACGTGATCATGTTTGAAAACAGATGTATTATTTCTATCAGGGAATTTTGGAGCTAACTCATGCTGTATGAATATATAAATATACATATTCATGTATACAAAAAGCTGTACATAAAATGCAATGATATTTTCAGTACTGCCAATAGCAATGACTTGCAAAACTTCATTTGGTGTTTTGGAATGAGATCATATTTCTAAGGTTTTTGGGGTTTTTTTGTTTGTGTTTTTTTTTTTTGTTTTTTTGTTTTTTTGTTTTAGGTAAAAGTTTTGTTTGTACGCAATCTTGCCAATACTGTAACAGAGGAGATACTAGAAAAGGCCTTCAGTCAATTTGGAAAGCTAGAGCGAGTGAAGAAGCTAAAAGACTATGCTTTCATTCATTTTGATGAACGGGATGGTGCTGTAAAGGTAAGTGAAGAGGACTGTAACTCAGTGTGTATAAGTAGTGACTAAACATAACATTTAGAAGCTGCATACTCTTTTAACTTGAGAAAAAGCTCCTTCTGGAGAAATGGTAACACATTATCACTGATAATTTTGTCCTCTCTGGGTGTCTTCTAGGAAGATGCTGTTGCTAGCTTGAAAAGTGGGTCTTAAATGCACCTATGCTAAGTAATTCTGCTCATTATTTATTATCTAAGATAATCATACATGTTACCATTTGAAACTGAAGTGCCTGAAGTTGAATGACTCTGCACACCAAATTACTGGGAGAATCTAAAGCAGTTTATCTAGGGCAGGTGATAAAAACTTAGGTAATCTTTTTATTTTCCAGGGACAGAATGACTTCCTTTTTACAGTGTGGAATAAGCACCACCTTCTTTTTGATGAGAGATGCTGGACAATTGAGTAATTGTCATTCCTTGATTTTGCTAGCCTGGTCGTGGTGTTTTTTCTCCTGTCGTCTGTTGTTAGGAAGGAAAAGTGTAATTCCTCACATGCCTGTAGTGCATCGTATTTTTTACGTTCTGTCAGAGGATACAGGAGGATTCAGTTTTTCTTAGTCATCCAGATGCCTTAAATCGGATGCTTAGGAAGATGATGGAAAGAGTCTTTTCACAGGATCCTGTCAAGGCTTAAAACTATGTAGAGTCCCTAAAAGTGGTAGAACCTTTAGGATTCCCCTGCTTGAATTAACTTGTAGCAATTACTGTGACCCATAGCAATTGGACATATGTGTGTGTTAGTAGGGGTTTTGTTGTTTGGTTTTATTTTGTGGTGGTTTGTTATGGGTTTGTTTTTGTGGTCGGGTTGAGACTGTTAAATTCTCATTTTTGGCTTTTAGTTTAAAAAGAAAGTTACATTTATTTCAAGTAAAATAAAGGAATAAAAACATATACTGATCTCTAGCTTTAGTAGTGTTTGTGTGTGTGTTGACATTAGAAATTTATTGCTGTATTGAAAAATCTGTACTTTCAGAGGACTCGCTTCATTAACTGAAATGGCTTGTAAAAATTGAAGCCTATTTACAGTTTTGGGTTGAAGGTTTCTCAACTGATACATGCAGTCCTGGGTTTGAGAGCCAAGTTAAGAGGAAATATGTAACTCTGGAATCTATGATACTATGTTTTCTGATTACTTTAAATTTTTTTTAGCTTTATATTGTTATTTTGGCTTTGGATAACAAATTTTAAGATTTATACTCTAAAATGTAGAATAAAATTAATAATGTCAGATATGCTTAAATATACTTCTAAAGTCTGGTTAATTCCTTCAGGCAATGGAAGAAATGAATGGCAAAGATTTAGAGGGAGAAAACATTGAAATTGTTTTTGCTAAGCCACCAGATCAAAAAAGGAAAGAACGGAAAGCTCAGAGACAAGCGGCTAAAAATCAGATGTAAGTGTAAATGCATGCACATATGTTGTGT
>JANZLQ010000013.1:10699014-10714014 GCA_026212715.1 Elanus axillaris | reverse complement strand
GACTTTTTTAGTCTGTTTTCTTCAGTGGTGCTTTTCAGCTAAATGAGTCGTCTTGAAAACTGCCTTGAAAATGGTTGCTAGGTATTTTTTTCTTTTTCATTTTGGCGCTATTATCTTACATTCTGAACACCATTAAAAAAAAAGTAAGGATTGCACCTTAAAGATGTGATCTTTTTTAAAAGTTGTGCCTAAAGTAGTTAGGTCATTGAAATTCAAACTAGATCACAAGTCACATTATGCTTAGACTTGATTCAATTTTCAACATGTTTTCATGATGACCATAACCATCAAGTTTTATCTTACTGTTACTGGGAATTTTCTATAATGTAAAGTTGTCTGTGACTCAGTGCGCAAAACCTTAGCTGGTGATACAAGGTTTAAAGCTTAACTTTTTAAATAATACCAGTTTGTGACAAAGTGGTAAAACACCCATAGCAAAATTCCAAAGTTAGTGGCAATCAGAAGGCAGAGTGTTCTTGTCTAGTAGTTTTATTTTAAAATAATTCATTTTGCTAAGATTTTATGTTAACAAATGTACAGACCAGAGTTTAAAATGATTTATCTAATTGATTCCTTTTGTTACCTGGCTAGCAGGGAAAAGGGGTCGAGGCCGGTCCTGACCTGTTACAATGAAGACTGACTTGCTATGTGGGATTACACCAGAAGCTTGCAGTGGAGTAATGGTAAGGATATCAAGCAACCTTAAGTATCTCAGCTGTATAGGAGCATATTCTGTTGCAAAAGACCTTCCTGCGAAGATCATGGATTCAGATATGGGACATTTGAACTAATACTTGGACTTTGAAATGAATTTCTTTAACAGTTTTCTCTGCAGTGCAAGTTATTAAACTAAAGCTACTCTATTTCCCCAATGTGTTCAACAAAATCCTTAACGTCTAGCATGGTATCTTAATAAAGAATAAAGTCGTTCTTTAAAAAATCTGCTTTAAGTAGATTTTTCCCCCAAGTTTTCTTAGTCAAGGATTCCAAAAGTGGTATTCACAAATTCTTGCATTTAAATTTTTATTGCAGTGGTATAGATGAATACCATCATTGGTATCCTTAAATTTTATTTCTGCTCATGAAGGTTAATCATGATTGTCTATATAGTAATCACTTATGAATTGTGTTCAGATACAGCAGTTTCAGGTGTAATCATCAGAGCTGGTTAGTCAGGCATTCCAGATAGTGGTTCTTTTCAGAACCTTTTTTAAAGGGTTGGTTAACTACCTCAGTAGCAGAGGATTGAACTATACCCTGTCTGTACTGTACATAGAAAATCTTTGTAGATAAAAGCAAGGCTTGTTTAATATGATATGAGGGTAAGATTATAATATACCAAATGTAACATTCTTAGTTGCCTTTAGTTCCAGAGGCTTTGTAAGACTTCCTCATGACCATCATAACAGGCCTTGCTTTTGTCGTATTTTGTGGCTGAAAAAGCAGCCTTGCTTCTTCAGATATTGTAGTTATTTGGATGTATAATAGTTTAGCAAGATGTTACTTTTGTAAGACATCAGATGTTCAAAAAAAGTGCATCAGCAACTTGTACTAAATACTGCAGTGTCCCTTTATAAAAGGTCAGACTAAAACTGACAACTGTACAGTGAAGCCTGACATTTGGATATTTTGAAGTTTTTCATAAATCATAGAATAGTATATGGCTGTAGTTTAGCTTTTTAGGTAAAAGGTATGTTTTCATTAGTGCATTTCTTATTGCTGATCACTGTAAAAACATGTGGATCAGCTTTCCATTTCTCTTACGCAGATCATGATAACCTGTAGAGTAGAGTAGAGTACAATCATTTGTGCTATGTTTTTAATTTTCTAAAGCACCTTGATGACAGTGAGTGTTCAGTGGTGAAGCATCCTCTATTGAACCACCCTTACTTAAAAAAGACAAAACAAAAACAAAAGAACCTTGCCAAGTCCAACTTCATATAGGTAAAAGATAAAATTATGACTTACTTTGGACTTGGCATAAAGAGCTTCCCTTAACCCCCTGCCCAAAGGGATACTGCAGTTATAATACATACCCATAGGCACCACAAGGAAAATTGAAGCTTATACCTAATTAAGGTTTTATACACACCAGTTCCCCCAGTAAATGCAAATTTTAACAAAATTAGACATGTCATATGTTGAAAATGCTCATGGCAAACAATCATTTTGCATTCCTGCAAATAAAATTGTTTTATACTGTAAGCTGGAGGCGAGTGTAACTTATTTTTGTAATAAAGTTTTTATTTTTTTTATGTGTCATTAATATAAATGTGTGTTAGTACAGAGATCTTCTGGTTAAAATCTTAGAATCGCACACATTTCAGTATGTTTACTTGTATTTACATAATTTTTAGAATAGTGGTTGCCAATAGCCTGTATGTTTCACATTAATTGATTTTTTTTTTGTTATCTTAATAAACCATTTTAGTATGTTGTATGTCAATTACTGGGATAGCTGGGACATGAAGTGTAATTTAAAATTGTCAAGTATTCATTGGAATATGTAAATGTGCCTTGCCAGTTTTGAACTTTAAGACAAAGTAAGTGAATGATGGTGAAATGAGTAGTCAATGCATAAGAAACATTTGCTACCACAGTTTCATATACTGCCCTTGCTAAAGAAAAGTAACTTTTTCCTCAAATTTGAGCATAAAAGTATACGGTTGCATTAGCTTCTTAATTTTCAAATCTAGTGATAGAATATTAGGCTTATGGAAAGTGGGTTTGCTAATTGTAGCCTTAAGTATAATTTTGAATTTCAATGTAATCCTTGGTGCTGGCATTCCCAGTGCCAAGGAGTTTAAATGCTCCCTTCAAAGAGGTTGCCATGCCTACTGGCACTTTTACTGTCATACGGTTTTATAAGGAACACTGTCAAGATGTGGAAACCAACTTTGAACTTACTATAAAATGAAAACACTGGGGGCTGTAGGAGAGGGGAAGTCCTCAGATTTCTTAATCTTGAAATCTCTCCATTGCTGAAAAACTTAAAACACTTGTGGGATCACAAGTGCTAATGACTAGTTCTTAGTCTGGAAATGTGTCGGGGGCGGGGGGGGGAATATATTTATGGAATTATAATAGTTGATGGAATTGCATAAAAACATTGCTATTAAGGCACTACATGTGTTGAAATTGTGGATCATATCCTTAATTTCAGCTCTGATAAAAGCATGGGGGACTACTGTTAAAAAAAAAAAGGCAAAATTGACAGGAAAGTGTTTGTTTTTAATGGATGCAAGCAATGGTGAGTGAGCAAAATATCGAGATCTTGACAGTGTTCCCTCTAATTATGAACTCAAGCCATTATAACTTTTAAAATTAAATATGATTTGCACTGTTCTGATATTGGTGCAGTTTTTTAGAAAATGATCAGAAAACTAAATTGCATGTGGTGATTAATATTGTGGAAAAAAACTAAAATCAAAAAAATGTTATTTTCAAAGCTTTAAATTTGTGTAAAGAAAAACCATTCATTATTAAGTGGAAATACTGGTTAGAGTGGGCAAGTGCATATATACAACATCAGTTTGTTTGCACTTGGGTGTTGGTAAACTTGAAATGTTCTACAGCAATAATGCATCTCTTACTGGGTGCTTTGGTGACAAATGGACATGTAACACATTCTTTTTGGCATGTTGAAGGCAAGTGTTGACTTAATGTATTATGCTGCCTCTGTTTATTCTCATGGGAGGCTTTCTTTACTGAAACACCTGCAAAGGTTTGAGTATGAGCTAGCATAGTTCCACACTGGTTTGTAATGTGTTCCTAAATTTGAAGTCTAGTTGAATTTAATAAGAAATTGGAAACTGCTGCTGCTGCTTAACACTTCTGGTTTATAAACACTCCAATACACAGCTTTTTAAATTATATTCTTGTTTTAATATTCATTTTTGTTTGAAGGATTTCATACAGGACATAAAACTGTACCTTTTTTTTTGTTTAAGTTCTTAAAGAGGAGATTTGTTATGACCCAGAACTTAAGTTTGTGTTTTTAGTGTTGGAGGAAGGCTGCTGTTACAGATACTAAGACCAGTTTCTGAATTTCTGCATTGTACAACTCTGTCTTAAATAATGAATACTAATTCTGTTCTTGTTGCGGGTGAGGGATATGACATAGTCTAAAATGAACTTAGCCTCCTCTGAAGGTAGGATTCCCAACTTAATATTTCAGAACAGAACTGTTATATGGCTGCAACTTTTTTTTCCCCCCTTGTGCCTTTGATAATTCTTCAGAGGCTTAACTTTTCTGTTCAGCCTAGTGGTTATTTTGATGCTCCCATACATCAGTGAAGGGATACTTTTTTTCTGAAGAAGTAAAACTGAAAGGGCAGCATGGACATAAACATGTGTAACATTTTCTGAAAAGAGTGTGTTCAAATTGATATATTTGACAAAATTAAGACTCTTACACCCTTGCTTGCATTAGTGAAAACTTAGTGGAAAATACTGTTTACAATGGAATAGCAGGTTTTGGAAGTAGGCAATAAGGCAATAAACTTTACAATGTAGTGTTCTGAGAATTGACATCAGTAAAGTTGGAGCTTGATTTTGCGTTCATAGCCTGAAGCTTATGAATCCCAACTTTATGACTGGCTGTGATAGACTTAAAAGTCTGTCTTTGCCAAGTGTCTTGCTGAATTACCTCCAGCACCAGCACATGACATCTCTTGGCTGGGGCTAGCTAGTTGCTTTAGTTGGGCAGAGGAAACACCAGATTGTACTTTGTCATTTGCTCTGTCAGATAAAAATGATATGTGGCAACAGGAGAGGAAGTCGAGCTGAATATTCCTTGATCCTTACAGTTAGTGGGGGGAGGAGGAATAAATGATTGTTACTTTACAGCCACCTAGTGCAAACAAACAAAGCTTCCTAGAAGCTCTGATGTTAAACTTTTTCTGGGAGACCCGTTTTCACATAGTCATGTAGTCAGTGCTTTGCAAGTGTTTAATTATACTTGTGTTATAAAATGAAAGAGTGACTTTTCTCTGGTACTCCTTTGCCTTGACTGTTAAAATAGACAGATTTGTTGAAAAATGCCACTAGGACTGGCTTGTTAGTTTACTTGGAATTTGGAGAGGAGTGATTGTCTCATGTAATGATATATTTTTCTTGCCAATGTATAACTGGTTACCAGTTTGTTTTCGACAAACATACATATTTTTAAATGGCCAGTTCTCGAGTGGATGTGGCACAGCTGACCTCATCTGGAAACATTGGGTTACATTGATGATTTAAAGCTATCTTCATGAATGCTTCTTTAGATGGTCAGACTACCAGGGACCTGGTAAAAGCTTTTTAAAAAAAAAAAAAGTATCTGTGACAGTCTAGAAAACAGAGTCATAGTATGTAGGTAATAGGTAATTAAAAACAGCTTGAATATTTAAAATTTGAATCACAAGATACGTTTCTCTTCCAAGAGTTGTTTCATTCCTGAATATTCATGAAACTTAGTTTTTACTCCAAAGCCAACACATATTTTCTGACAGTCGTTTAGGTAAAACTTGCAGTGTCAGAAATTTGGATTCCCTCTAGTCTGATACATTTGGCTGATTAATGGTGGCAGTTCACCATCTCTGCACAGATAGTGTGACAATACAGTTTTACTTGGTTTGGTCACTAGCATGTAGAAAAAACATCGAATCTTACTGCTTATTTTCTTTGCATTTCATAACTTCCTCAGTGCATTCTTAGTTCTGCTACACAGCCAGTAGAATAGCCTATGCCATTTGACTGCAGAGAAGATAATGGTAAGTAAAAATAGACATTCTAGTACTTAAATGACTTGCAGTATCTGACATCCAACTTCAGTGGACTGTTCAGTTGACTCCTTATCTGCAGTTATTAGGGAGGTCCTGGGGTTTAACTCTTCAATTCTAGTGTGTCCACTTGAGTTCTGAGTGAATGTTGGTTGTAAATCTGTTGAGTGCAATCTGATACTGCTACATGTTAAATACTTTAGATGTAAAAATCTCCAAAATGTTTCATAGATAATTCAGTATGTATTTTTAAACTGATGGGATAGCAATCATAGGAAATAGTGAAAGGGAATTTCCATGAACATAGTCATTGAAAGCCAGGAACTGAATATATTGGGTCCTGAGTTCCTGGTTCCAAGTGTAGCATTTCCAGTATTGTTCTGCCAGCTAAACTAACATTTTTCAGATTATTTTTTTTCCTCTTTAGTGGGATGAAGAATGCACCTAGTTCTGTCAGTAGCAGTGTTATTTAAAAACTGTATTACTAAACGTAGCTAATTTGGGATTAAAAAGCTTCCTCTGAGAATTCAACAAAGGCAATTTTAGAGATACTCATTAGTAAATTAGGGCTTCTCTTAAGGTACAGTTTCAGTAGTCTTAAGAATGAAGCTCTGCATTACAAAACACTAGTGACAACTAGCCTAAAATAAATTATAATTAAATCTTTTCATAATGCAAATGTATCACAATTGGAAGGTGATTTTAATCTTTAATAATGCAGCATTTGAGATGACAGATAAAAATACCTAGTCCCTGCATCTGGAAAAGCTGAAGTTGCTATCAAAGGACTTGTTCCTATTTCAGACTGTGGTCAAAGGCTTCCTTTGGATAGTGCAATGAAACATTTTTTTTCTTCCAGTGCGAACAGTTGTTCTAACAAGCTAACCTGTTTCCATTCCACACTTTTCAACAGGATTTTTGAGTTTTGTATGTGTGTTTAAATTGATATTTTTAGCAGAAGACAAACCTCCAGTGACAATCACTGGTACGTATGCGAGTAGTACTTTCACCAAGTAACTGATATGTAACTTTGACAAACTAGTCTAGACAAACTAGTCTAGTGAAACTGTCCTTTATTCATATTACCTACACTTTTACAGAAGTGTGTTAGTTTACGCTTGCTTTTGAATTAGTGGTATGCGTAAGAGCTCCTTTGAAGAAAACTGCACCACGTACATTGTTAAAACCTGTCAGAATTTGCGAATGAAGAAATACGCTGCAGGTTTCATGCTAATGGAAAACTAGACTCTAATATAAAGTGTGTGAATGTTGTAACTCCTCTCACTGGAAGTCCTGAAGGTACCATAAGCTTTAGGTGGCTCTAAGCTTTAGTGGTGAGTACAATGGAAGTTGGATTCATGTAGTCAAGTAAACTCTGCTGCCTTGTTCCACTATGTTTTCATAATGCTAACACAACCTCTCAGAAAATTCTCTAAAAAAAAATAATAATCCAATTGTGGCATTAACACCAGTGCGATTGATCTTCCAGTTAAAATTAAGAAGGATCTGGAAGGTCTTAAATCCATTGGATTTAAAGTAAGGGGTGTGTGTGTATGTGGTGTTTGCAACTTGGTTTTGCATAGAAGTGATCTTAAAATGGGAATGGTGTAATAAATGTCACTCTGCATTTTTTTAATGGTATACTAATCTGAAATATACAGAGTTTGGTTTGTTGATGTTCTGAGCCATTCGGGTGGTCATATTTCTGTCCAGGAAAATGATCTTAGTATTTGTGTGGCATGAACTGATCAGTAAGTCTCAGACCCAATAGTTGCTTCTTTGAGGTAGTTGGTCTTTTCTTAGGTTAACTGTTGAAATCAGTACAGGTTTCTAATAGGAAGTACAGAGGGGTTTTTTTATTTAATAGCAGTATCTAAACTTGCAGAGTTTATTGCCCTCAGTGTAACGTTTCTGAAGAGTACTGCTTTCATCGAGTAAAGATCGAGGAGGAGTGTACAGGTTAATGGTAAAAAATCATTGCCAACTAAGCTTTAAGTGAAGCCTTCAAGTTTGTAACGTGCTTTGAGGTGCATTAAGGTGTACTCACCACATGGGTACAAATGGCATTGAGGTAAATAAAGTAGTGGTCATGTCTCAGCAAGGTTAGCTCAAATTATGTTCAATGATGGCTTATGCTAGAGCAGAATATTTTGGTACTGAAGTATGCTGAAATGCTTGTGTAGCTTTACTATGGAGTTAGTAAAGAGTGACTAGGACTGTAACTCAGTACAGCTGCAGGTGGGTGATGAGCCACTGATTTTTTTTTTTGTAGTCTCCAAGAAAAACAGGCAGTTATGCATAATGTGTTTCAAGCATCTCTTAAATTTCTAAGTGCTTCCGAAGCAACCTTTTTCTACTTTAATACATCAAGATGAAAACATGTGAGGTTCAAATTCTGCATGTGGTTTAAAGATACAAGGACATTAGCAATTATGGTTTTAAGATCAGATGGCTGGGTGTAGTTACAACCCAATAATCAAGGCATGTATTTTAGAATCATGGTAATTTTTTGACTCTTGAAGAAAGGCCCTGCTGCTAAACAGATACTCAGTCTATCTTGGAATCCCTGTATCTAGCAAAAATGCATATATTGGAAAAAAAACCAACACAACATCCCCCCACGCACACATCACCAAAAGGTGTTTAGGAGAGGACTTGAATATGCAACACTTTCTAAGGGCAATCAGGTTAAATGGGTGATAGGTGTTGAATTCTTCGATATGGGGCAAGTGACATGAATGTGATAATCTTGGAACTTCTGCCTCTCAATCACATGTTAAAAATGATGTAGAAAGATCTCAGGTTTCCCAAATAAACTAAAATTGTGTTTAACGTTCAGTTTAAAAAAGAACAGACGTGTCTTGATACAGATCTCTTGAAGGGCAAAAAGCGTCCCTGTGAAAAGGGGAACTTACAGGGTCTTCTGTAAATACCTTGTTTTTTTTCTAAAGCAGTGATGACAACCGGGGTAGTTCCTCCTCAGAGGAATACAAAGGAGTATATTTGCCTTGTATTTAAAAGGTTGACCTAGGAGTGATAGAATCACAAACACTCCCCACTTGGGAAAGCTCTTAACAAAGCATATGCTTGGTTTCTCCCTGAGAAAACATAAGGTGATGGAACAGTTGGGAAAAGAAATTGTCTACCTGTGGGCACAAGACGGCCATTGAATGTGCCTGAACCACACACTACAGGCAAGTTTGTAGTCTAGGGTTAAAGGCAAAATAAAATAGCGAGGGAAACAGCCTGGCAAACCACAACGTAGAACAACTTCGTTTAGCTGTGTTTAGCTTTGTAGGATCTTTCCTGCTATTAATCAGTCTATCCTTTTCCTGTGAAAGGTAGGTACACTCTAAGCCAGGCACCATCTCGCAGCCACAGCGCGATGTGAAGGGAATGTCAGGTGATGGATCTTGTCCAGATTCAAACATCAGGTCGAAAGCAGACACAGGGTCCTTGGATTACATGTCAGAAGGTAAGAAGATCCTGTCCTGGCTGTCATAATCATCTGGGCCAATTTATCTTGGTAGAAATTTCAGAAGAAAATTGGAAGTATCCCTGTAAGGGAGGGGGTTTTGAAAACAGCAAAATATAAAAACGGTGAAAAAAAAACAAACCACCCTGTTACTATGCCTAATGCTGCCATTTCAAATACCCTGTTCTGGGAGGTGAGTGATACTGTAGAGCTGCTGTTTGTAAATATGCTGTTTTGAAGTGATGAACTAATAGTCTCAGCCCCAGGGAAGCAAGAGCCAGTCCTGAATATGATACACGTTCCAAAGATGGACCTTTTTTCAGTGTAGGTGAGGAGTTCTTCCATCTCTTTACTGGTATAACACTTTTGCCACTCACTGACCTTAACAATCCCTTAAAGGGTGGACAAAAGTAAGGTAACTGAGAAAAACTGGTTTTAACAGGAATATGATGTTTGTAGCAAAGCTGCATGTAAAGTCTTGATTTGAATGTCTCTTGTTGCAGGGGACAGACTGAGAACAGGTGTTGCACTTGTAAAGCTGGGGTGAATCTTAACAACTCAGCAGCCTCCTTCGCAGATTTCAAGTTCAGGATGGGCCTGAGTACACCAGCTTCTTGTACAGAGTTGCATTTTTTTCTGGAAAAGCATGTAATATGAGCCCAGCATCCTGAGAGAGAGAAGCGCCTGATGATTTCTTGGGAATAGGCCAGGACTTTTCATTAAAGACCTGGTGGTGGTGGTAGCCCAAATAGGTGTATTCTACACTGGAGGTGGTCTTCATGTGCTCAGAAATGGAGGTACTTAAAATGACCAGTACGTGCTTGGAAACAGATGTCTGGGACCTCAAAGAGATAAGAAAGAGTTAAGAGCCAGCATGAAGGTTGCTGAACTTTGTCTGAAGATGTTCAGTTTCCTCAAGTCTAGGCTACAGCTTATGTGTCTTAATATAAGAAAATGGACTTCCTTAATGAAAAAAAGGCATTCTAAGGCTGTCAAATGCAAAAGCCTGTATCAGGTCATAAGGCAGAATGCTGAAGAAGGAATGTGGGAAGGTAGAATACACTTGCCAAATTTTAGTTTGTCAGGATGGTATCTCCTTGCTAAGTTAAAAGGATCAAGTATAGGTAAGGCTTTGTATCTTGTTTATCAGCACTCAGGAGCTACAGAACCATTGTCTTCATAGACAGCTTTCAGTGGGGAAAAGTTGTCATTTTCTCTGCAGGTGAGCATGGTGAGCAGCATCTCTGAAGACTAATGGGAGATGGGAACGTTCCTGACTGTAGAAGTAATGCGAAGTGAGCATCCAATGGAGATCGGTGCATGTTCTAAGTTCTTGGTGAAACTCAGGTGAGCAGCTTTGAACTAAGACACCTTGGACTAAATGCACTAACTCCATGTCCCCTCACTGCCAAAACAGGTCCTCCAGATAATTCATTATTTCAATTTTGTTGCTTTCTTTTGCTGGCTTTTAACTGTTGCCCTTGGGCTTCACACAAGAAGAGAGTCTTTACTGTATAGGTAGCTTGAGTTCTCCAGACCTAACAAACAACTGAAGGGGAAGATTGAGAGGGGAGCACAGCTGGGCATTGGTCCCCACCATTGTGGTCCAGATACATGGGCTTTTCAGAATTGAGACTGATACTCCAAGTTTCCTGACCATAATGTATCCCAGAAACGCATTGGATGTAGACACTGCACCACAGTATGGTGATAGGTTAGTAACTTCATCTGCCGTTTACCATATCCAAGCTGAATGGTCATCAGTGGAGAACTTACTACTTGTCCTAGATAAATAATGCTTGTGAGACTCATACATGAGCCTATAGGAACCTGGTTGATCTTAGTAAATCGTTTCTCCATTTTGATATCTTGTGAAGCAAAATCTACTTTCTCAAGGAAGAACAAAATTCTTCCCTCTTGCATCTGAACTGCCCTGACCCCAACTTGAGGTCTATTTGAGGCTTCCCAGTTCTGTGTGGTGTGTTACGAGCTGTCTTAAACTGAAATCTCAAAGACCTTAATCTTCACTTCTAACTCTGGGGGACGGGGGCGGGAAATACGATAGACTGGACCTACAGAGAATACCTGAAACTTGAGATGAGACTGGAGGACTCAGCTCCTTAAACGGAAGAAAATGTTATTCCTTACAGTTTGATATGAAAGATGGTAAGATGATTTTCATATTAAAATGCCCCTTTATTAATACATACTTATAACCATGTATGTATCTGTGAAAGAGGAAAAACTTCACGCCTAGCCTTTTAAACAGTTTCTTTTATACTTCTGTAGAACAACAAAGATGACCCAGGTAGCTTATACAGTAGCAAGTCATTCAGTCACAAATCAGAAATTGATGTAAGAAGTTTCAGAATAATACTGAGTGTTAATAATAGTTCCCATACAATATCAGACCTTACTAGCTTCAATGCATTTCCTAGCTAGAATACTAGTTATATAGAAAACTAAAAGCAAAACAAAACCGTAAGTAATGGAGTTTTGCAGAAATTAACCAAGTCTTCCCAAATAGTTGTTTTTTCTTGACTTCACAATTTGTGCCTTTTCCAAACAGCTGAAAGTCCTCTTACCTGCCTAAGCATGCACTCACCCTCCCCAAAGGGGACTTTAGGGAAAACCACTGTGCAAGTGGCAAGTGTGCACCATAACCAGGAACTGCATTTGCAGAACATCTGGAGGAATTGCAAGTAACTTCTTCGCTGCTCTGGAAGAGAGACTGTGGCTTTCTGTCCTGCCAAGGTATGTCTGTTGATAGGCCCACGGAGGGGTCGTCTGCTGCTACAGAAGCACCATTAATGCAAGTGCTAGGTGTGAAGTGGTATATAATAATACATGACTTTTCTATTAAATCTGCCAGCACTTCAGGTGGAGGAAAAGGTTTCAGGAACTTGCGCAGCTGTCTTGATAAAGATAGCATTGATCAGCTGTGAGCTGTAAAGAATCCTGGCCTTGCAGAGCTTGGTACTGAGCCCCACTTCTTAAATTCTCTCATTAAAACTATATATTCCTTTTGTAGTGGAACTTTACCATGGAGCTGTATGTTCTAGTTATATCAGAAAATAAGTAATGCAGGCAAGCTGCCCAAAAAGTGCTTAAAAAATTTGTTTTCAAAAAGCCTCAAAACTCATCCTTATGTATGAGGAGGAACAGCCCTCTGTTCAGGCCCTTTCATAGTATCATCCTGTGCATTCTGCCTGTTAGTGCAAATCCAAATTTTTTTGCTTTTGACATGCCTTCAGTAGTCTTGCTGTGGAACCATTTATGTCCTATTGCTTTTTATTTTCTCTTTAAATGTTCTGAAAATGCCTCAGTTTTTGCAGTACATCATTTGAATGGAGAAGAATGTCAAACTGATTCCATACACCCTCAGCCAACAAATGGTAAACAAAACAATATTCTGGTTATACAATTCATTTGGTAACAATTCCTGTAAAGCGTTTGATGAAAGACTTAACTGAAGCACAAATAACCTTTTGAGGACGATAATGTTGTTTAACTCTTACCCTATACTGCTTTTACATACTTCATGTTGTCAGAGAAACTGGTTGCTCAAACTAAAAATACCTCCTTGGAATTCTGACCTGACAAAAAAACACTCAAGGCATTTACTGCTGTATCCACAGAAGCTAAATCAATGGGCTTCAGGATACCAGCTTGCCAGTCACCAAAAATCTCCCACAGTTCTCATCACTATGTCTTGGTTTACATCATTATCAGCACATGCAATGGACATGTTAGTATCAGTAGAAAGCTGTCTCTGATACAAGCTGGCTTACTACAGCAGCTGTTAGTTACAATTAGTCTTTTTCCCACTTTTGACAAGTTCTGTGTGTTGATTAGAACTTCCCAAGTATGTGAAGACTTCAGGTTGGGATTTTTTTTCCACTGTTTTTCTTCTAAGGTGAAAAAAATGAATCCATCAAAAACTAGAGTTGTACCCAAATGAGGAAAAAAAGGATCATAAATCTTCATAGGCTAAAATGTTAAAATGCAGTGACGTGGGGCAAAAAATAGTTAAGGAATAATTTAAGAAGGCACTAGTTTTACTAATAAAAAGAATTTAAAATGCTATTTTGTTGAACAGTTCTTTTCCCCGCGTTGCAGCCTGTCCCTACTCCAGCCCTAGAAAACAGAGGAGATGATAAAATTGGAAAAGGATAGGGAGAACAACAAAGATAATAAAGGGTTCAAAAGTGCTCTTGTGTGAAGAACAATTCACTGGAGCAGGAATCTTCATTTTGGAAAAGACAGTTTGTTCGGGTGGCCAGAGTGTTTTGATAAAATAAGCAAATGTGCTAAATAGGGAATGATTTTTCACTGTCTTATTCATGTGTTGTATTTAGTATTTTGTGTTTGGAGAGCTGTATCTTCACTGACACAAGTGTAAACTAAGTGGTGGAACTCCTTGCTGTGTGATTTTTGTGGATGTTAAAGTTCATGGCTGTTCAGAAAGCAACTTGAAACTTTAGGAAAAAAAATTATTTCTCAGGATGTCCCCAAGATTGCATAAAAGAATGTTCTGGGGAAGTATTACTATATTCTTGCTTTTACTACTTTTTCCTAGGTATGTATCCCCTGATGGCCATCGTCACAAACAGGATGCTTACCTAGTTGAACCCTTGCTGATCCAGTACAGCTGTTCTACGAATCCATCAAGTATCTGTGATGAAAAACTTACTCTAGCTTTAAATTCTCAAGGTCTCATCATAGTTATGAGGCATAGGTGCTGCAACACTTCGCAATAATTTCACAGAAACAAGTAATCTTAAAAGGATTTTCTCGATGCTTTCAAATTCAGCTGAAACAAGGGAACATAGCTCAAGTTCCTCCTCAAACTCCCTAATTGAAAATTTCCCCCATTGACCTCAGAATTGGTCAGTGGAAATTCCCTTCAGGACTTGACACAGCTATTTTAATGAAGAGTGTATCCAGGGCAGGTTTTTTTTATCCCCATAGTAAGTAAACAGCTTAATTTTCATTTAGACAGCTCTTAAGTATGTGCTATGGCATTGTTTTAACTGTTTGCATTGGTGCAGCCTCTTATCTCTTTCACAAACTTTTTGTTACAAATTCTTCACATCCAGCTACCTCCCCTTCCATTCCTCCTTTATCACCCTAGGTTTTTGGAAGGAATTGTGTTTTCCAGATCTTTCCTCTGCACATACTGACCAATTCAGCTACCTCACTTAATACTTGATTAAGGTGCATATCCAGAGAGCTTATCTCTTGCTCAGGTGAACAAATACAAAATTTCCATAGACTATACCTTTGCCAAATATTGGCACACAGCTAATACTAATTTCTTTAAGCATTTTTCCAGTGTCATCTTCTGTATAGGTCTAATGCCTTTCTTTACACATATTCCTTAATGGTGTTTTTTGGTGGTTTTTTTGTTTTTGTTTTTAAATTTTGCAGGTCTCTGTCTTTCTTACTGTCTGTAGTAATTTTCTGCACCCACCTTGCAACTTTCTGCTCTACATCCTTCTTCTGTAATGTTCCATAAACTGTAGTTTACGACAGGACAAATTTTCATTTCTAATACATAATATAAATTCTCTCCAGTATCTAGTCTGTGAAAGAACATACTCAGAAAAATCCTTTTCACGTAAACAACTCGAAGAAAAGCTCTGTATATATACTAGTGTTGCTCTGACCGTTTTTACTTTCTCCTTGAGAGTTACAAGTTCCTCTAGGCAAAACTGTCTCTAGCACATTGTCGTGTGTCCCACCCCCCCCCAGTAAATCTGG
>JANZLQ010000013.1:10664818-10694765 GCA_026212715.1 Elanus axillaris | reverse complement strand
CCGGCCCCGGCCCCGGCCCCGGCTGGCATGCCGGCCATGGGCTGGCTGCGGGCGGCCGGGCAGCGGCTGCGGCAGCGGGCGCGGGGTGCCGAGGTGCTGCGGGAGACCTGCCGGCAGTATCCGCTGTTCTGCTGCCTCCTCCTGGGGCTGGGAGCTGCCACCCTCCTCCTCAACCGGTAAGCGGGCCCGGCCCGGTGTGAGCGCTGGTACCTTGTCACGCAGTAATCTTGCCATCCTCTCCGTTTATCTAAAGGTATCTGCACGTTTTAATGATCTTCTGGTCGTTTGTGGCCGGCGTCGTCACCTTCTACTGCTCATTGGGGCCGGATTCCCTCTTGCCCAATATTCTTTTTACAATAAAATACAAACCCAAGGTAAGCACGTCTGTTAACATCCTTGGGCTTGCTTTAAATTTGGTAAGAATGTATGCCGGGTGGCAATTCTTGTGTAATTTTAGCTGTTCTCAAGAATGCTGCACCTCTGTTCAGCTCATATCCGCCAGCTGATAGATGTTTTGCAGCAAATGTACAGTGATTAAGACTTTGGACTCTTCATATGTTTCTGCATAGTCCCGTCAAATCTATGTGTGGCTGTAAAACCCGTTGTTGGGAGTGTTCACGGGTATTATTTCCTGCTTCACTCGTTTTTCACTTCTGGCACTTGAATAGCAAATAGTTGAGATATTGTGTAGTTGTATTCTCTTTTACCAAGGCTTTTTCTTTTCTAAAGATGCTTTTCCTTTGGCAAGGCAGTGCTAAGTCTTCTTAGCTGATTGAAGTCAAACTTCTTTAAGCCATACTGCATTTCAAAGAAAAAACACATTCCCGAAGGAAATTGTCATTTTCTAACTTAAAATGGTTTAGTGTAGAATTTTGTTGGACTGGAAATGTTGTAGTTGCAACAGTTCAGGGCTGTGAGCAAAGCAAGTTTTGTGGGGAAACCAGCTGGCCTGTTAGTAGACCAACTGATGTATGGGGAACTGACTGGAGATGTTTTAGTGGAAGCGATTTTTCTGTTCTATTCAGTTGTTTCTCACACCATGCCCTGTTAATCTTGTTTTCCTGCTGGCAGAACAACTTTGTTCCCATGTTGTTCAGTTCTCTGTAACTGCATACTCTGAAAGTAAATTCATCAATGTATCATTCGTTATATTAAGAAGGTCATCATTTTGAAGAATGTAAACTTGTCCAAAAATCTTCTCTCAGCAGTTAGAATTGCCAGAGCTATTTCCACACGGTCACAGTTGTGCTGTATGTGGCAAGGTCAAATGCAAGAGGCACAGGTAAATTAAATACGTGGCACCGGTAAGCTTAGTATTTCTTATATTTTGCATATAGCAGTAGGAAGCGTTCAATTAAATATTGTTACATCAACTTTTTCATGCTCTCCTACAGACCTACTTTGCTTCTGGAGAACTATCAGCCATGGCTGGATCTGAAAGTGCCTTCCAAGGTTGATGCATCGCTCTCGGAGGTAATTGTTGCTTCACTTCTTTAGTACTTGGAAATTCAGCGAGTGTTTATTACATATCTCTTAGACCTATTACTTCTGGTTCGGTAGATAGTTCAGATGTACTTCCTACATCTGTTAACTTGTTCCTGTAAAAGTCAAATCAAAAGAATATATGCTGGGAGCAGAGAGGTGAGATGGCCTAGTTGTTAACATAGATGTGACTGTTCCTGTAGCAGTGTGCCTAGAACATAGAAGAAACATCTATGTAAATTGGGAAGCATATAAGAAAGAACAGTTACAACTGAATGTGACCGATTCTTGAAAAGTTAAAGATTTTAGCCTGCTTAGTTCGCTGAAGTGGAGGTTAAGAGATTATTTGCTCCAGCTACAAAATTTCTGTAGTGAAGATGGGAATGTGATGGTAGCTGTTTAAAATCATCAGACAAAGCTGTAGCAAAATTTGTCTAAAAAAGAAATTAGTGGATTTACTCAAAGAAGAATAGCATAAATACCTGGTTTTGAATAAGACTCTAAATCAGGAATTTTGTTTTGGTCTTTTTGCTTTAAAAAGAGAACAATTGTCCGAAGAAAAATTTTTCTTTGGGTTTGTTTGGTTTTTTTTTTTCCTTAATTGGTAATTGATGAAATATTTTGACAGATAAATAGATAATATTTTGTCCTTTTTTAAAGCTAGGAAAATAACACAGGAACATATGTAGCTTAATCTCCATTTATTTTGAATTCCAAATTTGGAGTTCTGTAGTAGGAGGATGAACAATTGGCATGTCAGAAGTGTTCTTGTGTGTCAACTCTCGCAATTAACAACATGGTTTACGAAGTCAAAGCTGCGTGTGTTTGGGGTATAAGCTAACATTTTAATTCAGCTGCGTGTGATGGTGTCCTGGCCATGGCCCACAGATAAAGGATGAAAACCTCAACGGAAGGGAGGGATGGGCAGTTGAGGAATGTTTTAAAAAAAACCCAACCAGATAACAACACGTTGACTTCCTTTGGTTTAATGTAGGGACTTCCTCTGCAATTTAAGAAGCAAACTTTTATTGTTTTAAAATTACTTTATTAATTTTTTTAATAAGTAAGTTGGGGCTCAAGTGTATTAAAATAACAATATTTGCAAATATCATTTCAGTAGGCTTATGTATTTAAACCTCTTTTTTTTCATAATAGAATGTAAAATGCTTCTGTGCACGTAATTTTAGGAGTTTGGGTAGCAAATAGCTGTGACAGTTTACCAAAGGATGTGGTAAATGCTGAAGAACTTGAAATTTTCCTGTTTAGCTTAAATGGGAATTTAATGCTAAAAGTATTCTTTGTAGTATGTTATTCATAAGAGATACAAGTAGATACCATAGTTATCTTCTAAGACACATCTTAAATGTGTTGCTGCACATTGGCATTTTGTATTTGATTGTTGTTGCTGTGATTCTGCTTTAACCAAAGTGGTGTGGGCTTTTCGTTGCTGTTTCTTTTTACCTCAACGTCATGTCCCTGGTCCTGCATTATTTAGTAGTAGATGTGGGTTTTGTACATCTATACTGTGTTTCTCATTCTTTTCTTTTCTTTGGGTGCTTAACTAGAGGGAAGTGCCAGACCTGAGTTCTGTGCCTCCTGGGGCAGTGAGCCAGGGTAATTGGCTTTGGTGGACCAAAACACGCAGTCTGTTTCAGCCACCATTTTCACCTGTGTAGGACACTATTTGGAATGAGAAATCTCATTGCATTGCTCCCTATTGCAACTCTTCTGTACTGGTTAAAAGGATAGCAGGGGTTCTGCCCATGCTGTATTCCTCTTGACCATCTGCACTGGGGATGCAGCATGTAGTGTGTGACTAGAATTGGAAAGCCTGCTTCAGTTTGGAAGGAGAGGCTGTTCTTACTTTCTTTTGTGGGTTAGTCATACATTAGAGGGAAGCTGCTACGGTGAGAACTGAATTAAGATTAATGAGATTCTAAAGGGGTGCAGAGTGCAGCCTGCTTCTGAAAAGCAGATTCTTCAAATACTTGGAACAATTCTGGGATTGTTTTATTCTGGATTATTTTTTCTAGTTCTTCCTTTGCAGGTTGAAGAATTTTGGCAATGTTCTTATTTCCAAATGTTTCTAATTTGATTTAGTTGTATAGTCTTTAAGGTTGTGTTTTCAAGTGCTTACAGAATAATTTAATACATATTCAAATAAGAAGAAATCATTTTTTTTCTCAGAAGTATTTTTTTTTCTGTCTTGGATTGTGATGATAGTTTGTCTCACTTTGCAAATTCTTAATCCTTTGCAGTCTTGTTTTAGTTATCTAGCTGCTGTACATGGTTTAGAACAAGAAAAAACTGTGCTTGGACTTTCCTCCCCCCTCCATTTATGTTTATTATTATAGTTGAACTCTACCTCAACCATGCATTTATCAATATTTGATAGTTTGCGCAGTATCCTGTGCAAAAATAGTGCAGTGACTTAAGTATAGTTTTGTTTCCAGCTTCTAATCCATTGTGCTTTATGTTAGTTTCCCCAATGTTTTCTTTCTTTTTGAATTATGATGTGGTATCTGTTGGTCAGTTTTACATTGTATGCAATTTCTGTGTTACAGATTGTATAAAGGAGAATTTAATTCTGTTATTCAGTTAATGAACTTGGCTTTTTCCCTACAATCTCATTTTTACTGTGTGAGGGATGGTTGCAAGTCAAATCTGTGGAAAGCTGCTGAGCTACTCTTGATCAGCATTATGAAAGAAATGCCTTAGTGGATCAAGGTGCTGTCTATTGATCTCACAAATTTTTCTTTAATTCTTAAGTCGTTAGGTTCTTGACTTGATTATGGAACCAGAATTTTCTCTCTCCTTTTTTTTTCTCCTTTTGTTTTCTAAAAGTAAGAAATGGACAAATGCATGATGAGAAATCAGTTGTCTGAGCATGCTCTTAGCCAGTCCTGAACTCTTGTAGCAGCACAGTGGCCTGCATGTCTTCTTACTGGGAATCACTTGTTCTAACCCCAGGAAGGAGTCTCAGCTATCTACTTGTACCATCTTTTAAGGCTTTTATAATTGTCTTTGTGGTTTACTTATCAAATTCTTGCTCCTCTCCAATCTCATTTGGCCTGGTAGTTCTGACCTGCAGCTGAATCATTCATCGCTCAGCTCTGCAGTTCCTCCTCCTGACAACTGGGGTGTGTTCTATGGCAGTCCGCAGAAAGCTTGTCTCAGCGGCAAAGTCTGACTAGCTTGCAGTGTTGCAGTGCATGCTAGAAAACAATTGTTGTTTTTTCTTTAGCTGCTGCTTATATTGCTACCTGCTGCAATTTTTTTACACTTGTAATCTCTTTCCAGTTCAAAACTGCTCACACATAGTCAAACCAGTCATTTTGCAAAATGCTTGAAAAATAGGTAGGCTTTAAATGAAATGACTCATTGTTTGTATTTAAAACTGGAGAATAATACTTTACAGACAAGGAAATTGCTTGTCGTTAGCTGTCATTCTTTGAGATGTCCTATCTGTTTTGTTGGCATGTGTGCGTAATGTGAACAATTGAGCTTGAATAATATTGTTGATGTTGCTGGAAGGGAAGTGGGTACACATGGCCTGCTTTCCTAGTGCTTTATGGAAGTGCAGCGGATGATGTGACAGGTTTTTTTTCTGACTTTCAGAATCATATTGATACAGCCTGGAAGGCTCATAGGGTTCATGGGAAAACTATATGGACTGTATGCTTTGAACTCCAGTTACTGACAGTTAGCCGCCTATTATTCCTGGAGTGCTTATATTTTGCAGTATGGATGATTTCACACTGTAGCTCTCTTTTTAGCTTCAATACAGCACCTTGGTGCAGTGGAACATCATACATAACTGCCTCTACCATGCCATGTGCTTACTAAGTGTGCAAATAGGGACTCCTTTCTGTGTGTCCAGGATCAAGGCATTTTTTATTAAGGCCATATAGATAACTTGGGTTCCAGTAGAACATGTCTTGACCTCTGGTATCAGGATCAGCAATACGTGGACTTCAAGCGCATTTTGGGTTAGTTGTCTGTCTCTGTGCATGCTGCCTCTGGGTCTTTGGCTAGTGGGGTTATCTGCATAGCATTATCCTGTGGAAGCACTACCCTAAAGCCCTTACTTACAGGGGAGGCAGAAGATAACAAGAGAAATGCTGGCAAGTCTGCAAAATGGCTCAACTAGAAGTCATTTACTACAAACATGGGATGAATCTCAAGGAGACCTTATCCAGAGTGGGGTGGGTCATCAGGTCTTGCATCTTTCCTTCTTTCCTTGCTGATTTAATAACCACAGGAAGATGATTCTCAGAACCATGCATGTTTGGCTTAGCTAGCAGTAAGAATGAGATCTCTCACTGTTGGAAACAATTCTTCTAGTGGCTTTAGAAGCCTCTGGACTGTGGGTGAAGAGACTGCCAACAAGTTATGTTAGTATCTGAAACACAAAAAGAAAGCCTACAAAGGGTGGAAGCAAGGACAGGTAGCCTGGGAGGAATATAGAGAAATTGTCCGAGCAGCCAGGGATCAAGTTAGAAAATCTGAAGCCCTGACAGAATTAAATCTGGCCAGGAATGTCAAGGGCAACAAGAAAAGCTTGTGTACCTACATCAGTGATAAAAGGAAGACTAGGGAAAATGTGGGCCCTCTCCAGAAGGAAACAGGAGACCTGGTTATCTGGGACGTGGAGAAGGCTGAGGTACTCAATGACTGTTTTGCCTCAGACTTCACTGGCAAGTGCTCCAGCCACACTGCCCAAGTCACAGAAGGAAAAGGCAGGGACTAGGAGGGTGAAGAACCACCCACCATAGGAGAAGATCAGGTTCAAGACCATCTAAGGAACCTGAAGGTGCACAAGTACATGGGATCTGATGAGATGGATCCACGAGTCCTGAGGGAACTGACGGATGAAGTGGCTAAGCTACTATCCATCATATTTGAGAAGTCGTGGCAGTCTGGGGAAGTTCCCACTGACTGGCAGAGGGGAAACATAACCCCATTTTTAAAAAGGGGAAAAAGGAAGACCTGGGGAACTACAGGCCACTCCGTCTCTCCTCTGAGCCCAGCAAGATTATAGAGCAGATCTTCCTAGAAACTATACTAAGGCACATAGAAACTAAGAAGGTGATTTGTGACAGCCAACGTGACTTCACTAAGAGCCTAGACAGATTTCTTTGCTTTCTACAATGGGGTTACAGCATTAGCAGATAAGGGAAAGAGCAACTGATGTCATCTACCTGGACTTGTGCAAAGCATTTTATGCTGTCCTGCATGATATCCTTGTCTCTAAATTGGAGAGATGTGGATTTGATGGATGGACCACTTGGAGGACAAGGGATTGGCTGGATGGTCGCACTTGAAAGAGTTCCAGTCAACAGCTTGATGTCCAAGTGGAGACCAGTGACGAGTGGCATTCCTCAGGGGTCAGTATTGCGACTGGCACTGTTTAACATCTGCCAATGACATGGACAGTGGGACCGAGTGCACCTTCAGCATATTTGCCAATGACACCAAGCTGTGTGGTGCGGTCGACACGCTGGAGGGAAGGGCTGCCATCCAGAGGGTCCTTGGCAGGCTTGAGAGTTGGGCCTTTGCAAACCTCAAGAAGTTCAGCAAGGCCAAGTGCAAGGTCCTGCACCTTGGTCGGGGCAATCCCAAGCACAAATACAGGCTGGGTGATGGGTGGATTTAGAGCAGCCCTGCCAAGAAGGACATAGGGGTGTTGGTTGATGAGAAGCTCATCATGACCCTGCAATATGTGCTTTTAGCCCAGAAATCCAACCATATCCTGGGCTACATCAAAAGAAGCATGACCATCAGGTTGAGGGAGGGTATTCTCCCCCTCAACTCTGCTCTTGTGAGGCCCCCACCTGCAGTACTGCATTCAGCTCGGGCCCCCAACATAAGAAGGACATGGACCTGTTGGAGTGAGTTCAGAGCAGGGCCACAAAGATGATCTGAGGGCTGGAGCACCTCTCCTGTGAGAATAGGCTGAGAGTTGAGGTTATTTAGCCTGGAGAAGGCTCCAGGGAGACCTTATATCAGCCTGCCAGTACCTAAAGGGGGCCTGCAGGAAAAATGGGGAGGGACTTCTTATCAGGCAGTGTATTGACAGGACAAGGGGTAATAGTTTTAAACTGAAAGATGGTAGATTTAGATTAGATATTAGGAAGAAATTCTTCACTGTGAGGATGATGAGACAGTGGAACAGGTTGTCCAGAGAAGTTGTGGATGCCCCATCCCTGGCAGAGTCCAAGGCCAGGCTGGATGGGGCTTTGAGCAACCTGGTCTGGGGGAAGGTGTCCCTGCCCATGGCAGGGGGGTGGAACTAGGCGGTCTTCAAGGTTCCTTCCAACCCAACCCATTCTATGATTCTGTGATCTGATGAGCCGAAATTGCAGTGACACAGGCACTGAAAGCCTGATGGAAAAGCTTTCAGTTCCAAAGTAGTAGTCATGGATAAAGAAAGCTCTTTCAAGAGGATTGTATTATTGTACTCCCTTTGAGTACACTGCCTTGTGCTTGAAGGCTGTCCAAGCGCACTTTCCCTTCCAAGCAGAAGATGATCTGCTGTCTTGTGCTCTTGCTCGGGACGCACATAGCAAAAGTGGAGGAAGAAAGAAGAGGGATCCTTTTACAGATAGACACACAGTGTGGATTTTTCTGGGGGCCTTTGCTTTTGAGAAGCACTTTTTTGAAAGAGTCTGCATTTTGAGCCCTGAACAAGGTTTATTTTGTTAGAAACTCTGCATGAACAAAAATAATGCTGCAGTACCTGTGAGACTGCATGAACAAAAATAATGCTGCCGTACCTGTGAGACTGAGATTTCTATGGAGTAACTTGGTGGTTTATATACTGGCAGTCCTAGGCATCAGGGAAATTGTTTTGAGTAGTCTGACATACTGCTCTTAAGGTCAATGGTCTGTGTTTGCAGACTGTAACTGGATGTGATCTCCCTCCTGCTGTCTGAAGATAAACTTCCAATGAGGCTTCTGTGGGATTTTTTGATCTCTTCTGGACTGGGAAGTAAAGCATCTGTTGTTATCTCCCCTCAACCTTCCACCATGCTTTTAATGGAAGTATGAGATCTGGGGAGGGATGGGACACAAAATTTAGCTTACCCATCCATCATCAACACATGATCATATTACAACTTAAGGATCTGTTACTTCTGTAGCACATAGGGGTAGGAGCAAAGACATGGATAACTTTGTATGGTCCATAACACAGACATCTAAAGTTACCCCAAACTGGAAAACATCCCTTCAGAGAGATGGTGAAGGAACAAAATTTCTTCTTCATACTTAAAAACAAAGGGAGAAAAATCACTGAAAAGGAACAATTACAAAAGAGAGAGTATCTTATGACATTTGAGTAGTTGATACTCTTAGTAGTGAAAACAGAAAAATAGTATTCATCAACTGCTCAAGTCTGAAAAATTGAGAGGAATTAAAAAGGCCATCATGTGCATTTTTTACTCAGTGTGCTTTTACAATCATGAGTAGACCAGAGGCTTATAGTGCCCTAAAGATAGTATAAATTTAGCAAGTCTTGAGTTCTTGCAGTGCATACAGCGTGAATGAGTGCAGCAGCAAATCTTGTAAGAAAAGTAATACTTACTCATAAATGACACTGGTATATCAGCTGTTACATTCAACTTTACTTTCAAAGAGACTTTACATTTTTCTTTGAACACCGTGGCTTCTTTTGTAAAACCTTTCCTTCTTTAGAATATGGCACAGCAGCTTCACATAGCAGCACACATATTCTGTCTTCCTACCCTAATCAGCATTGATGCTGCTGGGAACAAACTGATCTTTAAAGCAATTCAAATTAAGGGATAGGTTGCGACAAGAGAAGGCAGTACGGAGTATGTCTTGGGGTTATAGTGAAGGAGGAGAAATCTCAAGAAAATTTCATCCTTCCCACTCTTTCCTCATGTTTTGTGTGCTTTTTTTTTTTTTCTCTTGGCATAGTCTGGTGTTTTCCCTTCCCCTTGGAAGTTTTCTTTTTGCTAGTTATGGTGCAAGGACTGTAGCAGTAACTTGAAACTTCTGTGCAGGTGTAAGCAGAGGTGTCAGAGCTGCAGTCAGGCTAGCAGTACACCTTGTGTATATGTACACCGTTGATTGAACAGAGTCCGTCACCTCTGTCTCACTTCCTTCTGTGACATTGAAAGCCAAGCTGAACCAGGGCGTGCCTATGGCATGGCTGCAACAGCACCAGTTCTTCCTGGTTAACCTAGGTTTTCTGGCATGGAAAAGACAACCACAGGCTTGACCCATGAGGAACAGGTTTGATGGAAAGAGTGGAAAAGATTCTCCAACAGAGATACGTGCAGGTGGGTTGTACAGGGGCTATGGAACAGGAGGGAGAAGGCCACGAGGATACACGTAGGATGAGGACTTTGGGAAGTGCTCTGGCTGGGACTTCAGGAGATGGCTGGACCATAAGGCAGGCTGTGTTGAAAGCTGTGGGGCAGGATGTGGAGCAAGCAGAATGGCTTTCCTAGGAATTGCTTTTTAGGGTTCTTCTTTTGCTTTCTTTGTGAGTGGTGAGCATACAGGATTGACTGTCCCGCTTTGAGGGTCGGGGAGAGCTGGAAAAGGTAGAGGTTTGGATGAAAAAGGGTAGAGATGTGTGGAAATGTAGGATGGGTAGCTGTGCCTGTGGGACACTCTGCACTACATCAGAAAAGAACAGGGAATGATCTGAAAAATTAGGGAAGGGCTGTTTGAGGTCAGATTATGTTTTTCATAGCATTCGCCTAACAGTGGCCACAGCACTGTGCTTCTGTTGTCGGTAGTAATAGTAGCAGCCGTTTCACTTTAATATCTGATGAAACCATCACGTTGTTGGTATTTGCCCAAAGTACGGAATATTATGCAAAATGATTGATCTGTCAATAGGATCGCAATGTACACATTTGTATGTTGAAGTTCTATGATGTATAAATTCTGTTCGATGAGTTTTGAAAGGTGTTTGTGTCTTTAACTCTTCTAACAAGGCTTTATGGTAAACTTTATTTTGTAATGCAGCTGTCTTTGTTCTGCACAGGTGCTTGAGTTGGTGCTGGAAAACTTTATTTATCCATGGTACAGGTACGAGCTTTACCTAAAAGTTACTATTTTTTGAATATTATAAATATTTGTCAAACTATTTAAGAAATAGTCACCTGAAAATAAACATTGTTTCTTTTGTGAAAACATACTTTTAAGTGCTACAATTTCATCGTGTCTTTGTCTCTTAGCAGTGTAGAACAGAGTTTTTAATAATTTAGGCATGAGAGAGGTGGTTCTGAAATTTGTGTTTCATCCTAAAACCACTTTTAGATTATTCATTTTTATATATTAATTTTCTAATAACTCTTACTTAGAAATACATTTGGCTTCATTAAAACCTATGTAAAAACTCAAAAATCCCCAGAAATTTATTTCCGGATTAGAGGCATACTGATCTTCCATACTGCTTTTAAAAAAAATAAATCACTTTACAGTTTTTTAAAACCAAAAATTCTACTTTTAGTTAATATAGAAAAGGTATTTTGAATATACATTGTGGCCACCTTGCAGAATGTCTGGTGATTTGCTGAGTTTTAAGGCTGTGAGTGGTTATGCTGAGTTGAATAGAGTACTGCTATGTAAATAACTTTAAAATAGTGTATAAAGAAAAGACTATGGCTAATTCTTTTTTTCTGCTTTTTTGCCTTGTACTTTTATATATTAATTAGTGCTTCAGAGTACTTTGTAAGAAGATACGAAAAATATTTTTAATTGATCATGCTGGCATTAATGTGTTAAAACAACATTTTGCCTCAGTTCTGCATTTGACTTTTTCATTGGATGGACGTGTTCAGTTTTGTGCTAAAAGAAATTTATACTTTTGTTCTTTTACTCTACACTATTTGTTTTCTGTCTCTCTGGCATCTAAAACTTTCCGGGCAGACTTTTTTTTTTTTTTTTTTAACTGTGGCTGATACCTGCATATCTCACATCTATCTTTGTGGGATGAATACACTGAAGTATAAAACCTAACTGCTTATGCAAACAGCAGAGGGAGCTGTAGCACCGTGTATTGTGAACGGTCAAGTTGGTAACCGCAAGGTTTTTAACTTTCAAATACAGACAGCTAGAGCGTGTGCCATTAAGCTGTTTGATAAAGTAACAAATATAAGGGAACCATCTTCTGTATGTCATAATTTGAAATTAGGTAGGATTTTTTTGGCTTGTGGAAGGTGTCTTCAATGACTTTGTTTTGGACTGACAAGGAAACTTGGATTCCACATATTACTTGCATCTCTGACACCCAAGATAGTGGAATTCTGGAACACATCATACGGTGGGGATAGTAATAATGTGCAGTTAGAGGTGCAGTGGAAAATATACTTCGTGTGGAGCCAGTCAGCCTAGATTCTGCTACATCTTGCCCTCTAGTGAGCTGTGTAGATGTTCCTGCACTGTCTTTAGTTTTACAGGGCTGGACCTCCAGCTTTTGAACTAGCTCCATAAATTCACACCATGCTGATCAGACCTAACAAGCTTTCCATGAACCTGAAGTACTGGGAGTGCAGTGAGCTATAGTGCAGCGAATATCTGAGTAATTCTGCAGGAAGCAACTTGGTCCTGGAAGTCTTACTGGTTTCAGCTTAACAGTAGTAATGTTAGACCTGGTCTCATTCCCTCTAGACATTCAGGTGTTCCTGTCCTTTCCAGTATTTCCAGCAACAGTCGTGCAGGGAGGCCTGAACTGTGTGTCTGTGTGCAGCTGTTGGAGGTCTGTTGTGTAGAGCATATTAGATCTGACTTTTCTTACTTAGGTGTACCTGCACTGTTTGCATAGCCCAGCTCACCCTCGAGAAAGGACTCTTGCATTCATGAAATGTTTTTTCTGAGCTAAGAAACCTCACTGACTCTGGATAATTCTTCTCAGAGCCAAATCAGAAGCCTTTGCATCCAGACTATCCTTGTTTAGCAGTGTGGGTAACCACCAGCAGGCAATTCAGACTTGCCAGACTAGGTTGGTGAAACAGTTTGCAGCCTTCCCTTGCAGAAAAGTCTGGGCATAATTCCTTACGCTAGCTGCCCCCCTTTCAGGTGAATGGAATTTGTGCAGAAGCTACCTCTCTTTTTTTTTTTTTTTCAGTTTTCTAAATTTTAAATTTTATTTTATTTTGTTTTAATTTTTTTGTGCCCTGCCAGCTGATGCTGTCTTGCAGCACCTTGCACACTGGACATTAGACAGGTAACATGACATATCTCACTCAGAAGCCTGGGAAGTGTAACACTTACCAGAAATGTATGTTGCGAGATAAAATCATAGATTTATTGCTCGGGAAATAAAATGCTATAAGCAAGGAAAGCTGTGTTTTATGTTTGTTTCATTAATAAACTGTAAGAATTTGTAATGTTTTATTAGCAGGTTAAAATTTAGAGGCAAACATCCCTTAACTTGGATTGGTTTAGGGGAATGAAGATTAGTGCATTTTTTTATTTGGTATTTTTCAAAGTATTTATACTGGTTATATTTAAATATTTGTGTTTTAAGAATTGTTTAACTATATGAGAAGAATAGAGCATAGTTGTAATTAATCCAAGTTTGTAAAGCTACGAAACTCTACTCTGAGTGTATTGCTGATGTTGTATGCTGTACAATAAAACTATATAGTATCTTGCTTATACCAGCCTCATTTTAGATAGGAGAGTTTAAAGTTTGAGTGAGTCACTCTTCTTCCTGATTTTTTTTGGTCATTGATGCTACTGCAGCTCCAGTTTTCTCAGATTACATTAGAATCCAGTAATTAGCACATTTTTCAGTTACAGTACTATGAAAACATTTTTCTTTCATAGTGACTAAAACTAGTGTTTTCACATATGGAGCTGCTTCTATTTTAAATGCAAGTAATGCAAGAAAAATTCAGGATTTCTGTTGAGTTACAAATGATAGCTTTACAGTTTATCAGCTTGCAACTTATTTTCTACATGTTTTTGATAGGAGTTGGCCAAATTTCATAAGAGTAATTGACACACAGAGGAAAAAAAATCACTTTGTTATTTGTATATGGTTTTTATTTATCAGTAGATCCCATGAGGCTTTCCTGCAATAGCAGTTGGGTGTATCTCTTTTGAGATGTTTGACTCAGTAACTGTTTACAATTAACAGACTGAGCCTTGTTCTTTTAGCCAATCTCTCTTGTACTGACAGTTGTGTGTTTAACTTTTTCCTCAAATTCTGGGAAAATGCAGCCAATTTTTAAGATGTTTCCAAGTAAGTTGTGTGGACCTTCCACTGTGTCACTAGAGATTTGAGATTTTACGTGGTTTTGATGGTTTTTTTCACCCATCTTCAGTATGCTGGTGGTTAAAAGAATGTCTCCTCAAAGCTATGGTGCATTGTGAAAGTACGTGGCAGAAAGTCATGTCCAAGTAGAATTAGCCAAGATACTGGTTATCCAAGTGTCCATAAATTAACAGCTCCTTGGTCCAAATGACTTCATTTATCTTGTTGTCTAGTAATACAGTCATACCATTTGTTTGCTAATCCCTTGGCTGCCTTTGATAGTGTGGGTATTTGCTAACCATATTGCTTCCAGAATGTCAGCTGCTGATCTTAAAATAAACCAAACCTTCCCCTACAGTATTCATATCTGCATATGATTAGATGTTAGAGGATGGTTGTATTCCTTATGCTAGGCTGTTTCTTTGAGGTGCTTTTCCATGGAATTAGTTGCATGCTTTGATGGTCAGGTTGCCAGTATCAGTACCTACTAGTTCATCTTCAACATGCTTTTGAATGCCATATAACCCAGGCTAACATTGCTTTAAAAAATCGGATGCTGAATAATGTAAAATGATGTTATAGGCATAAAATTTTTATTTTTCAACTCTGCTGTTGTTACTTGTACTGATTTTTTTAAAATGCAAATACTATTTATATTTACTACATACGCAAACTCATTTATCATTGCAAACTGTGATGGTTTTTATGTATGATCATTAGCTAAAGCAGAATGTAACTTTCTTTGTTGTGTCATTACTTGGCTATTATAGTCCTGTTTTACTAACATCTTTAGTCATACTCTAATGTCCATAAATGCTTAAATACAGGTAGATTTTTTTATTCTTTCTGTTGCATTTTGTGGAACGCTGTTATCATGGTCTCTTTTTCCACTTAGTTTAGTTGAAGTTTCTGCATCTAAGACTTGGTGTGTTTCCCATTTTCATTCAGTTTCCCAAAAAAGACACGGACTTAGGTATTTTTCTTCCTGAATCAACTCTAAGTATTTTTACCATGATTTTTCACTGAAAATACTTTATTGCAGCATGTGGAAACTGGCAAGCCAGATAAAAAGTTTAGATGATATTTAGACATAGTGATTTGGGAACCTGTTTAATTTCTCTTTTATTTCTTTGTTTCTAAGCAGAAACCACATTAAGTAATTTAAATTCTGTTCCAAGTAGCAATAGGTTGAGGTTCATGTTTTGTTTTCTTTGTAATTGATGGTTTCACATTTTGTGCTACATCAAAAGTAGTTCAACTTTAAAAAAACAAGTTCTGTCATTTGTCAATTTCCTGTGCTATGCTTTCTTTTCTCTTCTAGGAAATGGCAATCTCTATTTAGACCAGAAATAGGCCCAATTTTATATTTAGAAAAGAGAATATTATTGTATTAATGGCATCTAAGTATTAGAACTTGTTGAAAAAATACCAGTGAAAGTTTTCTATTGGAAAAGCCTGAGCTGAAATACAGGGGATGTACCCATTTCATTAAAAGCTACATGAGAAATGATCAATTTTATAATAAAACTTAAACAAAAGAGGTTAACAAAGCCAGATTTGTACTAAAACAGAAGAAAATTATTTGAAATCTTGGAGTATAGAATGTATTGTAGTATTCAATATGGAAAATGCAATTTTGACTAGCTTAACTGGGGTATGTGCTTGCAGTACTCTTGTTCCAAAGGCTTTGCCAATATTAATTCAGTTTCACTTCATGCAACTGAACTAGGAAACATTCACATGTTGGAAACTAAGTTAAATTTCACTTGGTCAAAATCACGCAGACAGTATATTTGAGCAGAAATTGGTACATAATTCCAATTTACTGACATATTTCTTAAGCCATTGTTGTGTGCACAAACATAGTAGGAATGGTGTATTTTACTTGAGTAGCTTTCATTTCAGTTAATACCAGTTGAAGTCTCACCATTGAATGTTCTTTTTCCAGCTTTTAGTAGTACCAAATATATTGTGGTTGGATTAATATAAATGTATTTTATTCTTTTTTCATACATGACATGCTTTACAACACTGCAGAAATATTAGTGATGATGAATCCTCAGTGGATGAACTAAGAGGCACGCTGCGATTTTTTGCATCTGTATTAGTTCGGAGAATTCACAAGGTAACGTGACTTAAAGGTATTAATGTTAGTTTTTCATCAGGAATAACTGATACCTATTTGTAGTGAGTTCTTTAATTTTTTTTTTTAATGGTGACTCCAAAATAAGCCTTACAGAGAGTATAGGTAGTTTCCATTCAAGTTTCTTCTTTGTGTTACCTGTTCCCTCCTTCTGGAGCTTATCCCATTCCTGTTTGTAAACCGTCTTTGACGTTTCTTCATTGGAAGTGTTTGGCATCAGGTTGGACATGGCTTTGAGCAACCTGATCTAGTGGAAGATGTCCCTGCCCACAGCAGGGGGTTGGACTAGGTGACCTTTGAAGGTCCCCTGCAACCCAAACCATTCTATGATTCTTGCAAATAGATATATTTTTTTACACCAGTGCAAGGCATTATTAAAATGTTGGGATGATCTTTTAGCTGTCTTTTAGTGATGTAATCCAAGTGGAAACAGGTTTGAGAATTACTGAAAAATAACTATTGGGAAATGGTTAGCAGTGTACCTGTATCATAGCTTTTGCTTGCTTGACTTTAAAATGCAGGTCATTACATTGTCTGTAAAGAATAGACTGTCATTTAAGAAATAAACCAGGTATTATTCTTACATTAATGTAGTTCTTAAGAAACATTCTGAAGGCTAAAATTTTTTATTTGGTGTGTTTACTATATTAGCACAGATACTCTCTTTTCTGGTAAAGTGCTTCAAGCCTGTTTTACAGGAACTGCTTCTAACTTTCTGGCTATTCTAAGCAGGAGGAGTTGCTAACTCAGTTTTCAGATTTATTCAGTGCTGGCCCCTCTGTTGGAGCAACCACCACAAATGTGTGTCTTTTTTCCCCTCCTTAGTAACAGCAATATTTCCTGAGCTACAAGTTATACATGTACTCTGTCATGACTGATTAACAGCCTGATTCTGTCCTTGTAATATATCAAATCCAGATGTCTTTCTTGTTTACTCTAACTCAAACATGTTGCTTTTTAAAATGAATATGGGGGAAGATTAGGAAATGTCTTTGTAGCACAGACAATATATGGAGGTGTGAAAGTGGAGTAAATCTTTCAAAGTGAAAATCTAGAACAAGGTCTTAAAATTTAATTTGTAGTTGTAATACACGCTGGTGACAGTTGCGTTGTTTGTAGATCCGTTGTTGATTCAGAAAATGTCTCCTGTATTGATCATGTAATAAGGTATTAATCATGTTAGATCAGCTATAGCGTCTTTAATTATAGCATCTCTAACTATACCTGCCTTTGACAATAATGAAGTAAATGCAGTATCTTCAATTCCATGTACCTGGGTAGACGGTACATACAACAAAAACTGAAGACGTGTACAAGTATTAAGCACTGTTAGGGGAACTACAAAATAAAGGTCATCACAGAAATGCATTTCTCTTTACAAATGTTTAGACTTACTTGTATCCATCCTACAGAATAATTTGGTTTATTTTGTCTCTTTGTGTGAAGTGGTACAAATATCTCAAGCAAAATGATACTCATAGTAACTTTTGGAACAAAATTGAAACTTGGCATGCTCAGCCATGCAGGGAGCATGGTGTTTCATGCTATGCTATATTTTTCAGCTCAAACTTTTTTTTATGCTAAACAAGTGTTTCTGTGTGTGCACACACCCGCATACAGATTCAGACAGCCTCAATTAATAGCTGTGGTGCATATACTACTGAAAATGTTGTGTGTAGAAATCAGAGTTGACATGCAAGTTGCAAATAAAATACCAACGTTTTGTCATTTTAGGAATCCTAGTTTAAAGCTTCAGTATTTAGCTGAGAAGAGTTATGGCAGAATGTTTATAACCTTTCAGCTCTGATAAAGTGTCCTTTATAACCTCATTTGAGGAGCAATTTGTCACTGATTGTGAAATAAAATAGTCTTATACCTTTGCCAAAGAGCTGTAATTTGATTTGGATTTATTATTAAATGCTTGAAAGCAATAGTTCTAGCTAATAGGGATAAAATTTTTAAATTCAAGAATTACTATGTGTAAGAAAAAAAACAGACTTTTTTTTCTTTTTTTAGGTTATATTTTTATACTTTTTTTGCCAAAGAATCTTCTCCTTTTAGTTAAGACTTAAAAATATTAATTGCTTCAGGGAAAATAATTCCTTTGTTTTCTGTTTAAGGTTGCATAGATGGATTTTTTGAGGCATGTTTTTTGAGCACTTCAGGCCATTCAGCTCTTAAATATATGCTGAAATACTTCTCTGTCTCTCCTTCTCTCTCTCATGCCCCAGATTTTCTTTGTTGTGGCCATTTCTAGGTTGGTTATGGGTTTTGAAGGGAAAGTGGAGGGTTTCCCTTTTGTGTGGTGTACCTAGCCCTGCATCTGGTTGAAATTTCTGGCAAAAGTCAATAGTGTCTGCTACAGTGTCAATTAACAGTTTGCTTGCTGTGCTCTTTGACTTACCTCTGCAGGAATAAACAATCCCCTATCCCTACATTCCATAGGAAACTCTTGATTGATTGAAATTACTGTTGAAATGTGAGTCCCAAAGGACAGAGTTTTCCATTGATGAGCAGAAGCTTCTACTTTCTTGCTTGTAAATAGGAGTTGACCTTAATTTAGTTATTTTCAAGCAGTTCTAGTCAATTGTACTAGCTTGTCTGGGCTGGCTGAGTCAGTCATAGCTGTGCACCTCAAATATTACCAGGGAATGTGCAGGAATACATGCTATTCTCCTTGTACAAATGAATGAAAACCCAGCTTTTCTCTCGGCTCTGGTGGCCCTTGCAATTACACTGTCTTTTTCGTTGTCTGGCAAGGAGCACTTTTATGCTTCTGTTTCTTTCCTTAAGGTCTTTATTTGACTTGGTATTGAGGAGGGACAAACTCCATTAGGAAAGAAGCTTGTTCAGAAGTCTTAAATTTCTAACATTTGAAACTGTATGTTTCTGCTTCTCTGAGATGTCTTTTGCCCTTGCTTAAAATAAAGGGCATGCAAAGTGTAAATCAGTTTCTAGAGAAGTTTTTGTGGAAACTACTGCAGCTTATAAAGAAGAATCCCTTGAAACAGCACAGGCTGGGTACTGACTGGCTGTGGAGAGAAGCTCTGCTGCAAAGGGCCTGGCCCCATGGAAGACAGTAAGCTGAATATGAGCCAGCAGCGTGTACTGGTGGCAAAGAATGCCAACAGCAGAGCCAGTCTATCAAGGAAAGTGATCAGCTGCCTTTACTTGATGCTCTTCAGACAGCAGCAGGATACTGCATCCAGTTTTGGGCTTCCCATTACAAAAGAGACATTGGTAGAGTGGAGCAAGTTCAACCAGGGGGCCACCAAGGTGGTTGGGGCTGGAGCATTTGACCTGTGAGGAGGTGACTGTCTTCATCTCAGGGGGTTTTCAACACCGGGGTGGATACAGCCCTGAGCACCCTAATCAGAGCCTGCTTTGAGAAGGAGGTTGGGCTAAGACATCCTGAGGTCCGTTTGTGCCTGAAATGTTCCATAATTCTCCTTTCATTTTTCATAGCTGTCAAGGAAAATATAAATGCAGGAATCTAATGTAATCCTTGATTAAATCATGCATGCCTTTTGTTCAGCTTATGACCATGTGATATCGTTGTTGGCACTAACGGTCGTCTTGACTCAGTAACTCAAACTTTCTTTTGCTTCTGCCATCACCAGAGGTGTAACATTTTTTCCACATGTATACAGAGAGAGGAGGCTTTTGCTTTGCTTTTAGTCCTTGTGGACATGATTGCTGAGGGTTAAGGTACACAGGTACTAGAAGCAGAGCATAGTTAGTTAACTTGCTTTTGTTGCTGGTCAAATCTTCCCGTAGAACTAGGCTTAATATACTGTGACTTGGAAATCAAGCTGCATTACTATAATTACTGCAGTGGAAGAATCATAATGGGAACAGGTTGGCATTAAATGTGTTAACATTATTTTTTTATGGCATTTAGTTCTACATGATGTTATATGCTTTGCCCAGAAGAATGAGCATACTGTCAGTTCATCTGGAGAATTCATGGGTTGTTTCTTAAGGGTTCATTTTATAGTTAGAATGGGAACATGTAAGCAAATTAATATGTTTGATAGTTGTCTGTAATAAATTTCAGGGAAAAAAAACCTAGAACAATTCTGTTTTCATTTTAAAACTATTCTCTAGGTGGATATTCCAACTGTTGTAACGAAGAAAATGCTCAAGGCAGCAATGAAACACATCGAAGTGATAGCCAAGGCCAGGCAGAAAGGTAATGTAAAGACTTGAGATGTTGTCAGTTTCAAGAGGCAAGTATAAATATTTCTTTTTTGTTTGTTTTAATACTTCTACTTTGTTACTATATTTGCTAAATAGTTTCATCCTCACTGCCTTCTCTTTAAAAAAAAAAAAAAAAAAAGGTGATCCTTTTGCATTTTTCTTCTGGAGGTTGCAAAGACAAATAGGGGAAAAATTACATTACAAATAATCTCAGTTTTGATTTTCATTCCCCCATGTTAAAATACTAAATTTCTTTGCATGATAAACAGCAATATGGTTTTTGTCTATTCAGAGCAATCAAGATCATTTAGCAATGCTTCTTGAAGTTTTTCCTCTGTATTCCAGATGAGCAATTATAAATGAAAGGATTTGCATGTACATGCACTGTACTGTAACTGTAACTCTTACAGCTAGAATGATTTCACATCTGCACACCAACATGAGCAGTTAGTGGAGTTCAATATGTTGGTGGAGTTCAATATGTTGAAAAGTTAGGTTTATGTTTATAAGCCATGGAGGGACTTTGAGCAGTAGCATATTTAATTATTATCCACATAAAAATATCTTCACGAGCCTAATGTAAAAATGATATTAAAACTGCATATTGAAGGAATATTTGGAAAACAGAACACGTGCTGTTGGAAAATAGTTATCTTTATTTTTTTCACTGCCTGCGTTCCACAATGCTGTATCTACTAAATGTGGTTTCATTCAGATTTTAAGCATAGATGTTTACTTTCACTGAAGTCATGAACTTTCTTCCCTTCTCTCACAACATCTGCTTCATATTCATAAATACATGCCATTGGTCCTGTGAGTAGTGGATATGAATATCATGAGTAATGAGGCATAGTGTGATCACATTAGATGTTTTTCATGGCACAACAACAATTTCAAGATACTAGATTATCTTGCAGTGCTGTTTATGGCAAATTTCCTGTGTCCTTTGATTTCTACTGAGGAGTGTCCTTTGATTTCTACTGAGGAGTTGGAAGCAGTTTTCTTTAGCAAGAAAGAAGAGGATTTAAAATTAAAATATACTGAAAATATAGCCATTTTCTTCAGTGTTTTAAAGGAAAAGACTTGTTCCCTGAGGGTAGATATGCAAAGTAGCAGCTGAAAATGACCATTAGTAGCTCTTCCTACTAAATGTTGCTAAACCAGCCACCTGTAATACATATTTTAGAGGCACCTTTCAGGCCTTGCTTTGGTTGCTAGTTGAGCCTAGCCTTTTCTGTTTGTTTATTTTCTGTATCCTTTTTCAAATGATTGCTTTAGGAGGCATTTCCTTTTTCCCTACTTTTCTCACCCTTACACCGCTTAGTAATTCCTCACTATTTGCACAGACATCTCCATGATTCATTCATTACCTGTCCTTGCCAGAGAGCACATTCCTCCTTTCTGCTCTTAGTGACACCAGCTAGGCAGATTGATCAGGCAACATGCATTCCTGCATCCCCCATACCAGCTGATACCAATCATGGTTCTTGGTTGCAAAGGACAAACTAGCAGGCTTCTGCACTAAATTCAGTATGCTGGAAACAAGCTTTAACCTTCTAGATAACAGGTATGTATTAGGTACCCGACCTATGTATGCATGGTGTGGTTCTTGGTGCTGGATTGCTAGTGCAGCTGTGTGTGATTTATTACAGCTCAGTTCTTGCCTTTGAAGTGATTTGAAGGAATATAACATTGTTGCTTCTAATTAATATGTGTAGTTTTTAATCTGATAAAGCAAATATTCTTTCAACTCTGTATAGCTACTTGTAAGAGGCAGCACTCTTGCAGATCTGCATGCTAGTTTTAGTTTTGGTTTACACTGTGTTTAAAATATGTGTTCCTTCATGTTTGCTTCTAAATGTTCCAAGCAGGAAACAGATATAACAGGATTGAAAAAAAGTTGATGTAAAATTTTGTTGTGGGCAAGTCAACAGGTAGAAGCCCAAAAAATAGGAGACTGTGAAGGAGGTCAGGAAAAAGCAAGAAGAGGCAGACTTTGGGCAGTGCGTTTTTTTGGAAGAATCAAAATGTTGAGTTCTTCAATAACTATAAATGAGGAAACATTCTGAAAACCATGCAAACTCCAATTGTTTGGTGAAGGAATTTTTATTTCAGTGTGGGGTTTTATTTTTACATAGCCAGGCTTCAAAGTCTAAGCCAAGGTTCTTTTGGTAAATTTTCTACATTGTATCCCTTTGGCAGTTGTATATGTACTAAAAGTATTAACTTTTTAGCTCAAATGAAATGCAGTCGCCTCTTACTTCACAATAAGAAGAAGCTGAAATAACTCATAATACTGTTTTTCACTTGCAGTAAAAAATGCAGAATTTTTACAGCAAGCTGCTTTGGAAGAATATGGACCAGAACTCCATGTTGCTTTGAGAAGCCGAAGAGATGAACTTCACTACTTAAGAAAACTTACTGAACTTCTTTTTCCTTATATTTTGCCCCCCAAATCAACAGAATGCAGGTATAGAAATTACTTATAATTGTATTCTTTACAGTGTCTGCATACTATGTAGTACAGTAATTTTGGTGAGTGAAAGAATGAACTCCAAAGTCATCCTCCTCATCCCTCCTTCTTATCCCTTTGCTTATGAGTTCTTTGACTGGTCTTAAAAGTAGCATGCTTAAGGTGTTATTAAATACTAAAATATTTCCCAGCAAAATATAATGCCATTGAAAATATTACTTAGAAAATTATGTAATCTAATTCTGATTTTTTTTTTTTTTTTTTTTTTTTTTACTTTTTGTTTCCTCTTTTCAGTTCCCTGACTCTTCTCATAAGAGAGATTCTGCCTGGTTCTGTTTTCCTTCCCTCAATGGATTTCTTAGCTGATCCTGTAAGACTCTGGAGCACTGGAATAATCTTAATTTATTCAATATTACTGTTTTCCTACTACATATGTTGTGGTAAAGCAAATCATGCACAATGACTTACTTGCTGTGCATTTTGACAGGGTAAAAGAAAAAAAGAATCTTGTGTAATGTTTTTGTTTGTTCTTTATAACTGATTTGAGTGCTTAACTGACTGAACTGACTAAAATACAGTATTGGCATGATCTCTTAAGAATGTATTTTTAATGAGGGACTGCAATTCTTGTCAAATGGGAGAATGCTGTGCTAGTACAAGCACCTTCAAATTGCTACAGCTACATTTAAACAAGGGCTCGATTTCTTGAACTCTAGTTGTATGCGTCTTTATAGCAGTCTAAGTAAACCAGCCTTTTTTGCAGCTGTATTGAAATAAATTCTTTTGTCCTTAATTCTGCAAATAAGAGGGCATTTATTGCTAAAGATGGAACACTGCCATCTTTGATTTTATTTATGAGTGTATTTTAATAGGCGAAATTGCAATACTTATGAAGGTATCATCCAGCTGCAAGCAGAAAGTGCTGTAGCTGTGGAATTATTAATAGTTCATTAGATCTGCACCAACAGTAAAATTAGCTTTCCTCCACTGGGTAAAGAATGTTTCTGTGCAGGTCTCTTCAGAAATTCCCCTACTTGCAAATACTTGAAGAGACTGCTGAAGGTCAATTCTCAAACATGTTGCCCGGCTTTGATTTTCTTAAAGTATTAATATACTCACAAGTTTAAACTTGGGCATAACATAGTAGTGAAGTGATTTTCATCTAATTTGTTGAGTTTCTTTAATATTAATTTTGTATTGTGTTTTCCTGCAGGACACTGTCAACCATTTGCTGTTGATCTTCATTGATGATAGTCCAGTGAGTACTGACAAAGTTAAAACAGTAGTAATTTGTTCACCCATTAAGGAAGCTTTCTTACCCAGTTGTCTCTTGTCATTTTCTTTCTGCAGCCTGAGAAAGCAACTGAACCTACTTCTTCATTGGTTCCATTCCTTCAGAAATTTGCAGAGCCAAGAAATAAAAAACCATCTGTAAGCAAAGGCAGCATTTATTTCCTTTCCTGTTTTGAATAAGTGTTTTACTTTACCTGCAGTTTTTGTTCTACAACTTTGTATTATTTATGTACTCATTGAAAGTTTGAAAATTGGCTGACTGCATTTTTAACCTACTAAGGTCCTGAAACTGGAGCTAAAGGAGATCAGAGATCAGCAAGACCTTTTATTTCGGTTTATGAACTTCCTGAAACAGGAAGGGGCAGTCCATGTGCTGCAGTTCTGCCTGACTGTAGGTAAGATTACATACATGTGCTGAGGTATATTTGATGATCTTTAGAAGCTTTAAGCATTTGCACGTTGAAGTGAATATTCAGTCTCAAAACTAGGCAGCATTGTTAAGCAAAAGATTACCTTTCAGGATCTGTGTTCACTTATTTTAGTATGTCCTGATTCTTGAATGCTAATTTTGGCACCATTAATGCCAGTGTGGACTATAGGTCTTAAATGTACTTCTGTTTATTGATAAAGGTTGGACATTTTAAAATAGAATATACTTGTAAGAAAAAAATGCTGGCCACTGATAGAAAGTACAGCTGCCTTTTTTTAATATGGGGTTACTGAAGTATTACTAAAATGAGCTGTTTGTCATGAAAAGCTTCTCATGTTCTTTTTGCTTTAAAATTCCTATTTCTGTAAAGAACAGAAATGTTAACAGGAATATTGAAGGTGTTGAAACCTTCTATTCAGAAATGTGTACCTTGGCTATAAAGTGTGCGTTTGGGTTTACCATTTTACAAGTGTTCTTTGAAAAGTTCTCTGCTTTCCAGTAAGGTTTTCTGTGAAGTTCCTGTAAGTTGGAGTGGTTTATTTCAAGTTTTTTTGTCAACTAATAGTTAATTACTGGCTTACCAAAGTAATAGGGTTTTCTGTTTTAGTATACAAGCATTTCCATGTTGCATAGGAAATAATGGGTGTGTCTTCATATACCACACACATACATCAGGAAGACATGAAATTAAATTAGACAGACATTATCTCATAGAATACTGCAGAAATCATTAATCATTACATAAAAGAAATACAAATAATCTCTGTGCATGCAGTTTCTTACATGCTCAATCCTTCCAAACATGTTGGCTTTTTGTCAGAAAATCTGCTCACCAAAAAAACAACAAAGCAATTACCTTTTCAGTGTGGGTGGTACCTGCACGGAGTTCTAAGCTGACCTTTCTAGAGCTCTTTAGAGCTGTTTCCTCTAGCAGAAAGGTTACTCAAACTCTGGCTATTGCCCATGATCAATCTTTTTTTCTGGGAAAACCTCAGCATTTTCTTCCTTCTAAACTTGTGTTGCATTCTCATAGGTAGCAAGTCTGTATATTGGCTGATAAAACAAAGAATGAGATTTAGGTATCTCAAGTTATGGTGTCCCAAACTGTCTGCTGTAGGTGGTTCTTCATTTGATAGAAATATTTTGAATAAGAAACACTTACTGAGGAAGATAAACCAAAAAAAACCCCAGAAAGGTCTTGGTAGACTTTCTCTGAAGAAGTTTGGTTTTGTCTATTGAAAAATGAATCAAACACTACCTTATTTTCCCTTCTTTCTGGCCAGTAATCATGCTATTAACGTGGTGGGCTAATAAATCAATAGGATTGCACCATAATTGTGCTGAATAGAATTTTTATTTCCTCAGGAGACGTTCATTCTCAAGTTGGTCTGATATTAAAGACATTATTGAAAATATTATGATGGGTTGGGTCTTAGGAATGAAATAGCACCAGAAAAGGCAGATAACTGGTATAAAGGGCTGCTCTGTGTGTGTTTAACATGAACTGGAAATCACAGTAAAAGAAAACTACAATTACAGTGTGGTAATTTAGGAAGAAAAAAAATCATTCTTCTGCTTCATTCTTGTGCCAGGAACAACTTCATGGATGTATCCTTACTGTGATAAGGAATAATTAGTTTGGATTGCAATGTATTTTTAGTAATAATTTTATGAACAAATCTGAATTACAGCTAATAAGAAGGCAGCTACCTTATTACCTGAGATTTTGAGATGTTTTCTGTTTCTTTTAATTTTAAAGTTTTACAGATTACTATTTTTTCTGGAAAATGAGTTGATGTTATAGGTTGCTCAAGATGCTATTTGTTTGCCAAGTTGATCAACAAATGCATTTTCTTTCCTTTACTTATTAGAGGAATTCAATGACCGAATTTTGCGACCAGAACTATCAGATACTGAAAAGATGTCTCTTCATGAGGAAGTACAGAAAATTTACAAAACTTATTGTTTGGATGAAAGCATTGACAAAATCAGATTTGACCCTTTTATTGTGGAAGAGATTCAAAGGAGTAAGTTTGAATTCGAAAGAAATAATTTACACTGGAATTTAAACAGCATTCTGTAATAAAGTGAAGACTTACTCATCTAAATATGATCAATCTTTACTTTTGTCATAGTTTTAAAAATTGTTACCCCCTTGCTATATATTGTGCTTATGCCTTGTTTTGTCAGTTTATTTCTATTTATTTCAGACTTACAGTAGCTTGCAAAGCAACTGTAAACTCAGACCAGAAAAGAAAACTTTGTATGCCCATATATATAGATCTATTTATAAATAAAAATTTGTTTTTATAGTTGCTGAAGGTCCATATATGGATGTTGTGAAACTTCAAACTATGAGGTGTCTTTTTGAAGCTTATGAGCATGTACTATCTCTGCTTGAGAATGTTTTTACTCCTATGTTCTGTCACAGTGATGAGGTAAGTGTGAAAGATTTGAAGAGTAGTCTTAAATCAAAATGGTATTTATTTTTTTTAGGATACTCTATTTACAACACTCATGTGCATGTGGAACTGAAAAATATGTCTTCATCTTCCACTTTAGTTAGCATGCCAGAGCTGGCACCAATCTCAGTGAAAATTGAATTTATTCTAGTTCAAATAACATCAGCAGAATAAAAAAAACTTTCATTTTTTGATGTAAAAATTTGTATATATTACTGTTATTACAAAATCCTCTCCACCTCTTCTTTTATGATTGCAAATTTGGTACAAAAATAATCTGTGTGATAGACATAGAGCACTATTAAGAATCTCTTTATTTACTTTTTAAAATATAATGGTACTTAAAAGAAGATAAAAAGGTTGTAGTTAGGTACCTTATGCATTACAGCAGTTAAAAGTCAGGTCTCTGTTTTCAGAACAGTCATTCAAAGCAATTTAGTAGGCATTTAAGATTGTTCTATGATTGCTGTCTGAATTCAAGTTTAAAAAAAAAAATAGTCCCCACACTGCGTTGACAGTTGCCAAAAGCCTTCTAATAGGAAACACTTTAAACACAGGGGTGAGTCTGAATTCTTTTCCCTTTTAGAGTTTGTGTGTGTAAATCAGGTTGCATGTTAAGCTTCTTGCATTTATTTGAGGCAGAATATATTGAGTTGTCCTGGGAATGTGTACTTACATTACTTGGCTTAATTCTTAATAAAGTGTATTTCTCAAAAAGGCTATTGATGGTCATCTTGCCTGTAATAGCTATAATGCTTCAAATGCTTGATTTTTTTAACAAGGAGAAGCTGTGGATTTTGATGCTTAATTTTAGTTCTATTTCCATTTTGGTTTTTGCTTTTTAATCCCAGGACTATGTAAAGTAAAATAAGTAGTCCTGGGAGCATTTATTGCAAATTTGGTCTGTCATTTTCCAGATGAATATTCTAACTGCTAGATTATGGTCAGCTTGCCTTTAACTTCTGTTCTTGTTTCCCAAATTCTGCAATGTCATTGCATAGTAGCCCTTACCGTCTTTAGTCCAGTGTTTTCTTTGATACCTTATTTGTCTGTTGTAGTACTTCAGACACCTTTTAAGAGGAGCAGAGTCACCAACACGCAATTCAAAGTTTAACAGGTAAGTATGGTAGAATTTTAAGTGTTTTTCTTTGGTTTTTTGTTAAAAGTGTCAAAATATTAAACCATAGGAATTTTGCTATTGCCTGATACTAATTGTGACTATATTTTTAGCTCTACTTTTTTTTTTTTTAAATGGACAAATTACATGCTAAAGGAGCAAGTAACATTATACAAAATGTCTCTTTGAAGTGTTTTACATTAAGGAATTTAAAATGTGATTTAGACTTCAGCATTTGGGAAGGGGGAAGGGAAAAAGTATGGTGAAAATAAGGTAACGTGGAAATAAAGTGGTGATGTAATTGACTGTATATAGATAATATCATTTTGTTGGTGCAAAGTCTTCTTGGATTTCAGACCTTACAGGGACAGGTACAGTGGACCCTGTGTCTAACCAGCTTGGTCATGCAATGGGAATCTCCCCTTGTTGTGACAAGGAGGATTTGCCATTTCTCCTAGGTCAAAGGTGTTTTCTGTCCCCCAACTCTCCCCATTCGTAGCAGAAATGTAGTGTCAGAAGCCTTGTTTCTGGGTTTGCGCTATATACTTTCAGACCACTTTCAGGCTCCTTAGGGCCTGTGGAGATTGAGAGCATCTCCTGTGGTATGGATGGGTGATCTTCTGCCGTGGTGTTGGCTTGAGTAAGCTTGAGGTCTCATCGTTTCTTGTCTTTCATGTTATGCTGCATGGCTCGGTCATAGACTAGCCCAACTGAATTGCTCTTATGGTCTAGCCAAAAGAAGGAAAACTTCAGTGAGACAGTCTTTAATTTGGACAGGCTTGCTTTCTTGGTATGAAATAAGATCCACAGTACTGTATGAAATGCTAGTGTTTATCATTACTCTTCTAGAGGAGTAACAGCAAATTATTTAACTTTTCCTGCTTTCATTAGAGATACACCTAGCAGCAGCCCTCTTGATTTGCAGCCTGCTGTGAAGTGTATTATTGTGAGATCCCTTTCTCCTCTGCTAACGTTTTTTGAAAACTACACAATCGTTCTCTTTAATATATCTCTGTTGGTGACATCTATTATGTAGCTTTATAGTTCTTGAAGATCCAGGACTCAAGCTTTGGTGTACTGCTTTCTCAGATTGGTGCTGACAAGCCTCTGTTTCTTAGCAAAGAGGCATGGAAGGCAGCGAGACCAAACTGCATTTCTTTCCTATGTGATACTCCACGAGGAATGGTGACCTTAAAACACACTCCAGCTTCTGTCGAAGATGGCTACAGGCTTTCAGCCGGATGTTTAAATCTGTCTTCTGGTATCTTTCCCAAAATTACTCATGTCAAGGGTTGAAAGTATCCTGTGATACACTTCTTAAATCTGGTTAAAGAATGAAAACATTTAGGTCACCTCCTTGGTGCTTTTCTTCCCAAAACAGAAGGGGTGAAATTATAGGCAGTCTCTACCTGGAGTATTTGAAATACATTTTCTGTAACGCTACGGATGCTGTTTGAACTCCAGGAGAACATGTAACAGTTCCCAAACAAGATTTGCTTACTTTGTAGCCAGAGATGTATCTGGTTTACATTTTAGAACAATTTGAATGCCATGAGTATATATGCTGGTTTATGATACAAATTCAATATTGGGGCCAGTTCTCTTTAATATCTTTATCAGTTGTGTGGATGAGGGCATCTAGTGCACCCTCAATAAGTTTGCAGCTTACACCAAGTTGGGTGGGAGTGTTGATCTGCTCGAGGGTAGGAAGGCTCTGCAGAGGGATCTGGACAGGGTGGGTTGGTGGGCCGAGGCCAGTTGTATGAGGTTCAACAAGTCTCAGTGCCAGGTCCTGCACTTGAGTCACAACCCCATGCACTGCTACAGGCTTGAGGAAGGGTGGCTGGAAAGCTGCCCAGCGGAAAAGAACCTGGGGGTGTTGGTCGACAGCCAGCTGGATATGAGCCAGCAGTGTGCCCAGGTGGCCAAGAAGGCAAATGGCATCCTGGCCTGGATCAGACATAGTGTGGCCAGCAGGAGCAAGGAGGGGATTGTTCCCCTGTACTGGGCCCTGGTGAGGCCGCACCTTGAGTCCTGGGTTCCGTTTTGGGCCCCTCACTGCAGGAAAGACACGGAGGTGCTGGAGCGTGTCCAGAGAAGGGCAAC
>JANZLQ010000013.1:10638808-10655056 GCA_026212715.1 Elanus axillaris | reverse complement strand
CCAGCAGCTTCTCACAGAAGCCACCCCTGTAACCCCCCCACTACCAAAACCTTGCCACAGAAACCCAATACAGGAGTGTAAAGTGAATGTCAGTGTGGTGCTGGGGTTGCAGTTCAAGTTTGAAAGGATTTCTTCAGCGTTCATGTGGCACTGTTTCTAAGGTTGTGAATATGGAAAAATCAGCATTTTGTTTCATGGCATGGAGTCTGAGTTTATGAACTCCATGCACTGGAGCTGCCCTGTGTGCAGCCAGCAAGGATTAGGTCCATGCTGCTCCCCAGTGTGTCTGTTTCTGGGACCGTGCTGCTGAAACTGGAGCTGAGGGGGAATGCAGTAATGCTTACAACAGCTTTGCTTAAAATAGTTCTGGGCTGCGGGAATAATTCAATCTCAATCGTGGTTGTGTTGCATCTTGCAGAGCAAGTCAGATTCATGTGTCCACAACACGCTCTGTTGCACTCAGCTGTGGGAGTGGGAGACCTGCTAGCTTGGTGCACTGTTGGCTTCTGTCTCTTGTGGTGTTTAGACAGCTTCTTGGCCTGACTTAGTAGACTCAAGTCTTTAATTTGGGTCCTAGTATGCTGGAAAATGCAGTGCAGCTAAATCTGCTGGACCCAAGCTGTTTCCTGTAGCATTCAGTCTGTCTCAGAGGCATTCTTCTAGCTGTTTCCTTTAGTACTTCTATTCCCTCTCCCTGTTTTGTTTTTCCCTGAAGTATCAGATATGGAACTTGATAGTGCTATAAAAACATTCAGATCTCACTAAAAGTTGCTAACTTCAAATTAATATGCACTGGATCTAAAAATTGAAATTCATCTACATGGAAACTTCATTAATGAAATGGTATTTTTGTTCGTTTATTACCTAGTGACACATACTTAAAGACTTGATTTATGTTTCATTATCATATATAAGTTTTGCAAAGGTAGACTGAACCAATTAAAATAGAACTGTAGATCTTGATGTGTGAATCTTTACAGATTGAAGAAGGCGTTATGGTGATGGAAGATGATTCTCCTGAGGAGGCTGTTAGTACCCCAAATACACCTCGCAACCTTGCTGCATGGAAAATTAGCATCCCATATGTAGATTTTTTGGACGATCCCTCCTTGGAAAGAAAAGACAGAAAGGAGAGAATTCCTGTGTTTTGCATTGATGTAGAGAGAAACGATAGAAGGGCAGGTATGCAATGTTGTGGATAAATAAAATGTCATTTAAAACCAAACTCAACATATTCTAGTGTGTTGTATTCTGATGGCTGTTGGAGTATATTTTGCATACATGGTCTTCTGATTTTGAAATAATAACTTGAAAATTCAAAGGAAAAGTGTTTGAGAGCTAGATGATCTCGTGTAGTATTTGCAAGTTAAGAACTGACTCCTCAGCACAAATCACTTCCATTTAGACTTCATGCCACAGTTTGAGATTTTCTCTTTCCAAAAATATTCATCCTATTATTCATATTAATAAACACTTGGCATACATTTCTTTCAGCCACTCTGAACTTTGGAATAATGAACAGTAAATAACTTTTTATGTAACCTTAAAATATAGTTCTTAGGAAGTGAGAGTGTTTTAGCTTATTAGGAACCATCCTGACTTGCAGGTAGTTTATCAGTATCTAGATAAGCAGTACATCCATATTGAGTGGGGAAAACAGCATCATCCTGGGGCTGCATAGATTTGTGTTAGTCAAACTAATACTTCCACAATAAGCAGAAACTGTTTAAGAGTTATTTAGTGATATCTTCCAGGAGGAAGAATGATCAGGATTCAAGCTGATGGTGCAGAAGACTGTACTCAACAAGTAGTATTTCTGTAAATCATTTGGTTAGAAGTTTGAAAGTAGATCTAACATCATTAGCCCTAATAAACTTTGAAGTTGTGCAGCACTCCATATTATAGATTTTAGAGATCCTCTAAATGAGATGATAATTTCTGTGCTAGTACCATATCTGTCTACCAGGTATGCATTTTAGTTTAACACTTAAATTACTTGGCTGGGATTTTTTTTTTGAAATGTTACTGCAATATGAGGGACTAGTATCATTGAGGTTTTTCCTACAATAATCCAGCATACATTTACAGTTGCTTAATTTGTCTCTCAAGTGGCATAAAACCTGGTTTATTTTTAACATTGTATTATTTTTTTTCTCCCAGTTGGGCATGAACCTGAACACTGGTCTGTCTACAGGCAGTATCTTGAATTTTATGTGCTTGAGTCAAAGCTAACAGAATTTCACGGTATGTTCTCCATCATCTGGAAAGCCACTTTCCCACTGCTGTGATTATCATTCAGTACTGAGCTGAAATTTAAAATAATGAGATCAATGTTTGCTGCATTGCAAGAATAATTTAATCTCCTTGATACCTTTATTAGGCACATTTCCTGATGCTCAGCTTCCCTCAAAGAGAATCATTGGCCCCAAGAACTACGAGTTCTTAAAATCTAAGAGAGAGGAGTTTCAGGAGTATCTGCAGGTATCAACCAAACTTTTGGACTAAAGAATATTCCAAAACTATTAAAAAAATAACTGCTATTTTTTTATTTCCAAGTAACTTGAGTTATAGAAAGGGTTCAAGTGGGCAAATAAAACTTGTTAAAAGCTTCATGTGATTGAAAACAGAAATCTTTTGTGAATGACAGTATCTATGGTAATATAGTACTCTTTGAGTATCTTTTTTGCTATAGAGAAGCAGATTTTTAAAGATTAGTTTTAAAGTATTTGTACTTCTTTCTTTCCTTCTGTCTTGAAGAAACTTCTGCAACATCCAGAACTAAGTAACAGCCAGCTTTTAGCTGACTTCCTGTCCCCTAATGGAGGAGAGACTCAGTTTCTTGATAAAATGTTGCCTGATGTGAATCTTGGTATGTAATATGCTAGTTGTTTATCCTGACAAATAGTAATATTGTAGATACCATGACTGAATGATAGTAGTAATGAATAGGTAACTCTTGTGTAAGGATATGGATGTGAGAAATAAGAACTCTGCTCCTTCACAGCCCTTAAAATTATAGCACAGCAAGCAAGACATAATACTTTTTCCTTGAAGAAAAAGGACGTTCTGAGATGATGGAAAAAAGTATTTAAGTGGTTACTTTTGAATCTTTGTGTCAGCAACCAAAGTGATAAGATTTCTGTAACAAATTTCATAGTTCAAGACAATGTATGGTATTGTAAAGGATCAAATCTCCACAAGTCAATCATTGTTTACAGGTGTGATGGTATAAATAATTTCTTAATATAAACTACCTTTGGCTGTTAGTTGATAAAAATATGTTTATTTTAATCTGAAAACTGCAATATTTAATATTTCTATTATTAGCTAGATCTCTTTTAACATGAGCTACTTAGTAGCATTTGATGCAGTAGTGTGTGTGGTATAGGCAGGCCAAATGGAAACTGAGAAGGTGAGAAATTCTTGCTGTCTAATGTAGTGGTTGATAATAGATCCAAAAAGCAGACTGCAGCGTGACTTTACAGCTTAGCTGCAATGCAGCTGTCTCGGGATAGTGGGCCTGAGCTGGTAAGGTCAACCTCATGGCCATTCTGTCTTCGTGTGTTGTAGCACTTGTGGTTCTGGCACCAGTGTGTCCAGGAAAGCCATGTCTGAATTGTGCCACTGCTTTTGTGCTTCCCCCAGTCATGGTATGAACCTGCTGAGGTGGCCATTCTCTTAGTGTGCTTAGTAAGTTCTGCATGAGATTTTGGTGGTCATCCTCCAGCTAAAGGGTTTGGTTTTGTTTCAGATCTCCCCTCTAGGTCCAGCTATACATTGTTAAAATAAGCTTATAATGATGGTGTTTACTGTAATGCATCTCATTTCTGAGACTATGGTTCACTTCCATAAACATCTTTTTAACAAGCCTTGGCATTTCAGTAGGGCTTTTTGTGAGAATGAGCAATTTTATTATGGTTGTTTGATCATTGTACATACTTTCTGATGTAAGTTAAAAATTTAATGACATGTAGATAAGGAAAATATTACTGTAAATGCAGTGCTTAAAATAAAACCAATCCTAGACACTTTCATTTTTCAGCATTCAAAATTACTGTGCTGTGTCCTGATAGCTTTAACAGGACAGAAGAGCTGATTTTTAAGGCAACAGCTGTAGCCTGTCCAATTTGTAAAACTTCAGTCACCAGTATTTGCAAGACTGGATGCTTCCAGAATCAATCCAGATTATGCCTATACTGGTGTCATATAGTACTGCTGGTATGGTGCTACAGCTGTGTATGTTTGAGCCTCTAGAAAAATTACAAAGGCAGATCTAGAGTACTTCGCTTTTTTTTTTTAAAAAGTATTCAGATAATCACCTGTATTTTTCATATTTTGAGTATCTTTCTTGAAGAGTACTAAGCATTAAATTATAAGCTGTATATGTGGAAGACTTTATTTTCATAGCTTATTGTGCCAAATTCAAAAAATAAATACAGATTTCAAAAATTATTGTATTTTTAAATTAAATACTAGACAGTGAGTACATAAAATATTGCAGAGCAAAATGTCTTTAAGATCTGGCAGTGATAACAAAGTTTTTGTTTTTTTCTAATTATAGGTAAAATTATAAAGTCTGTCCCAGGAAAGCTGATGAAAGAGGTAAGTCTTCCAGGTTGCCAACTTTTTAACTTCAAGAACGAATTTTATGTGCTTACTAACTTACAGGCTAGTCAAAAATTTGTTTGGAAACTCAGTATTTTGTTTTTCTTATTATAATTATGCAAGTGAGTTTCACTCATATCTTATTTCAGAAAGGTCAGCATTTGGAGCCATTCATCATGAATTTTATCAACTCCTGTGAATCTCCCAAGCCTAAACCAAGTAGGCCTGAACTTACCATTTTGAGTCCCACTTCTGAAAACAATAAGAAGGTACAGTAAATCATCTTCCTTCCCTGCTTTACAAGAGTAGGAAAAATTGACCATACATTGAAAATGCAAAGAATAAACAGAAAAAAACCGTAAATATAACAGCTTACCTATTCTGTGTTGTCTTTTCACACGAGAAAGAATAGTAGTGCAGAGGGCTTTGTCATCTTCTGTCTTGTAAATATCTTAGTCTGCATAACTTGAGGCTTGTGGTTGTTTTTTTTTTTTGTTTTTTTTTAATTCTTACTGGATTTGGAGATGAGGATACAGGGTGGACACCCTGGGAAGTAGAGAGAGGAGAAAAGGGAAAGCAGAGGTGTAAAATGGGGAATGTTTTAATGCCATAAGGGAGCTTTCTTTTCAAAATGAAGAGCTTGAGTGTTTGATGAAAGTGGGGCTTGTTGAAGTGCTACAAGCCAAAATTGTCAAGGTGCTGGTATCCGTTTATCTGCCTTTAAAATGTTACTATACAGTTCATTGATGTGTGTTGTACATAATAGGTTAACTGTATAACTTAACTGTAGTTTCTATCATTGCCAGTTAAAGCCCAGCACTTCCAGTTTTAACCTTTTACTTGACTATAGGATAAGATAGTTCCTTTATCAATCTTCCTGTATTTGTGACTGGAGCCTGGTAAAATTTACTTGAAAGGCTTATGTTAGCTTCAGGGGCTTTAAAAAGACACTGGTCTTTATGTTTCTGTGTTAGACTGCTTTAGAGTGTTAATGCATTTGTGGACTTTACAGAGGAATATTGTTTTTGCACTAGGATTTCAAAGACCCAAGCTCAGTGTTACAGAGTTGATGTGATTTCGGACAAAATATTTAATGCACATACACTTTGCCATGTGAGAGGTTCTAAAAGAAAACTCAGTACTATATGCTTTTCTGCTGTCTCGTTTGCTTTGGGAAGAGGAGTTGAAACTGGACTATGTAAGCTAGGACATTTCATTTTGCAAAGTGATAAATTGTAGATGTATGATAGTCTAAAGAGTAATGCATAGCATGAGAGAACAGGGGATAGAGGTTTTTTCCTTTGTCTTCTAGTGCAAAAACTAAGAGGCATTAAATGAAGGCGGTAGGAGCCAGGTTCAAGACAAAAAGTGGTAACACTTGCAATGGTTAGTAGGTTTGTGGAACTCCTTGCCAAAAGATGTTGTGAATACTAGAAGTTTAAACAGCTCTAAGGTGAGACTGGACCAATTCACAAAAAGGAAATAAATTCAGGGTGAATACCTGTAGAGAAACTGCATCCAGCTCTTCAGCTTTTTTTTAGTTGAAAACAGTTGGAGGCTGGAATAATGTTGGTGAAAAGTACTGTCTATGCTCATTCTCTTCTTGCAAGAGCTAGAAGCCCAGGATCTATTTATGGTTCTTGTTGGTGATGGGCTGTTGAAAAATGGACCTTTTGATTTACTTCACTATGGACATTTTTATAGTGTTACGACACTTGCAGAATTTGCAGCTACAGAACTTCTATACTGATTAAGTACAATGGCAGTTAATTCTATTAATTTGTTTAGATTTCACCTTCTAAACCTGAAGTCTGAATTACTACAGCCAATATTGCAGCATTAGCTTACGTGTGCACACACGCAAAATTAGTATCCTTCATTTCAAGTCGTTTCTTACCTTGGATGCTATTTCCAAGGTTAAGATATTTTGCTATTGCTGTCTTGTCAGCGTGGTATAAATGTATCAGTAGTTTTAAAAATCAGATGTAGAGTTTTTGACCTAGAGTGCTAGAAACAGTACACACACAAATACTTCAAATGGGTTTTTTTTTGTACAACAGCTGACAGCATACTACAGCACAGTGTGAACAATCAGTTAATTTTTTTACTGTGATCTGTCAATAACTACTGAAGTGGGTAGTTTTAAAACATTTAGCATGTTTAAATAAAATATTTGAGCAACAAGCTTTGCACTCTGAAGCATTCCTATGAACACAGGGTTCTTTCTGTGTTTTGCTTGAAGTACTTTATTAAAGGATCAAAATTAATTCTTTAAAGTGATGTTCAAACCCATTTTGGATTGTAAAAGGTTCAAAAAATGTATATAGCATTGCTCAGTTAAAATACAAACTCATTCTCTGAAGTGTCAGTCTGTTATTCTTGTAAATGAACATGCGTACAGAAATTCAGGCTCTGAAATGAGGTTTTCCCAAATCTTTTCAACCATGGTGATCCCAGGAAAGCAAAGATCTGGCCACACTTTGGCTTTCATTTTGGGATGCTGAAGTTTCTTTCCTTAAACAAAATGTAGATCTTTACTGCCTTCTGTTTTCTAATGTCATTTTCAGAAATAGTATTGTGGGGGAAACCTCCTTACCACCACTGACTAACTGTCCATGTATGCATTCTGTTGGAGACTCAAATTTAGTCAAAGTTGTTGCTAGTACTGCTGATTACCCTGTAGGAGGTGCTTTTGTCATGAGATAGGAGTTTCTTTGCAGAGAGCAAAAAAAAGATGAGACTAGCCCCAGCTCTCTACTCCTCACTATCTATTGTGAGAGTGAGTTCACTGTTTTTCTAAGCAACTTTATTCTCGTTACCTGTTTTATGAATAAGTAATTGGTCCTACATACCTTTTAGATTTTCTTTTTTCTTTCCTCAAATAAATCTGTTTTGTTTTGGGGAGCCATTTGCTGTAAATGGATGGAAAGTTTCAGACAGTGTATCTCCTGCAGAGCTATGATTATTATTTAATGATGGGCACTCAAGAAAGACACTTCACCTTGGGGGATGCTGCAAGATAATTAGTTCCATGATCAAATACTCAGTACCTGTTTATGCTCAAATTATACTACCCCTTTTGACCAGCAGAGGCATGTATGCATAAAGAATTCATGTGCTGGCTGCTTTCTCACTATTTCCCATCTATCATTTTAGCCAGAGAGCACACACTTACTCACACATTATCTGTAATTATTAGAGATCTGATATCCCAGGTTGTGCTGTGTTACGATCTCTGCTGAGTCTTCCCATGCACATGGTGAAATTCATCCCTCTTGTTGATTTGTTGGGGTGCTTTGTGCCTTCTTTGGAAGACAGTTTTCTCTTTATGAAGTCAGCCCATGCTTGTGAGAAGCTTTGTATCAGATGCCAGGACACTGCACCATTTACATCTTGTCACTTCTTGGGTTTGATTTGTAAGCAACACTGGTTTCATCTGCCATACCATTTTAGTTTAGATCAGTGACGCTTTTTGGAAGCGAATCTCCTGATCTTCTCTGCTTATTGCATTTTCTCTTGTACTAGGGAGCTGTCTTAGAAGTCACAAAGTAAATTTATTTCAGATGAAACTAAGCTGGAAAATGCTGTCTAAAGATGCAGGCACCAAGGGTGTTCGGTCCAAAAGCCAGACCAAAGGTAGACTGAGGTAGCACCCCACCCTACCCCCCCAAGTACACATGGCATAGACTTCAGGTGTTCAGTTCTGCGGTTTCGCTTCTGTTGTGCCACGTGACATCTTTGTGCACTGTGCAGTTGCCTGGCACCCTTACCTCCTGGTGATGGAGGTGAATGCTAAATGTCTGTACCAGGATTGTGTGAGGTGCCTGTATGGAGTCAATGAGTTGGTCTGGCAGGTAGCTGAAGAGAGAACCTTGGCACTTTGAGTGCCCATCTGTGAGAAGAGCATGCTATCTCACAGCAAGAAAGTTCTTCAATGCAGAATTTTTTGCTAAATGTTAGAGTCAGTTTCCAGCTGATGCTTGCATTGCCACAGTGTTCCCATATACCTTGTCTGACTCAGATCTGTTTATTCTAGTATCAACATTTTGGAATCTGCTGAGAGTGGAGTACACATTCCCTGGTGCTTGCACTGCCAACTGTTGTGGTAAATAGGGTACACCCAGGCTACCTTTTCATCAACAGGCTGAATAAGAAATGCCTGAAAGTCTGTCAGGGCAGGTGGAAGCTTGAGTTCAGTCAGAAGTGTGCTTACTTCTCTGAAAGATTTTCTGCATGCTGCTTCCTTTTGAATATTCCTGGTGCATGTTTGTATGTTTTAAAATCTCAGTGAAAAGACTTCCAGTTAAAAATGCAGAATGGACATGGGTAGTCAACCTTAGCACAGCCAGTAGCAATTGGATTCTATCCTGTATCAGATCTACTACATTGGAAGAGTTACCAACCTCCCTGGTTAAAACAAACAAGTGAACAAAAACCCCTGCTTCTCGCTCCTATGGGCACCAACAGGATTTCTGCCTTTCCCAGCTATGCTTCTATTCTGAAGGTCTGTAAGCAGCTTGATCATCTTCAGAACATACTTTTGTCAGACTTGCTAGAATAGCTCAGGACTTCTCATCTGATGCAGACTTTGCAAAATATGCCTACAAAGGTATTGTTCTGCTGGCTTGTGATGATCTGCCAACAGCAATAAAAACTGCTTCTGGAACACCAACAGTATAATGTATGTTTATGCATAGTTACTTGGAGGAAGACATGGGTGCTTTTCAATATATTAACTGATGTGGTTCAGACATTATGTACATTCTTTCTTCTTGCCATTTTGGTATAGTTGTTTGTCCTTGGCAAATGAGCAGGAAAAACAGTGGAGAGTTTCATGCCCCTGGCTGTGGATATTGTTCATAATCATGGTATTGCTTTTATAAACTTCATACCTATGCTGGAATGTTTGGGCATATATTTGCATAGGCACTCACTAACCATTGAGTAATTCTCTTTTTTTCTGTTAGGCACTTTATGTAAGCATTCATACTCTTTTTGCTAGCTTTTACCATCAAGGTACAATAGCTAGCCTATTGTACAAGAGATTACTTTGGTCTTTTTCTTAATACAGCCCTTTTATCTTTCACTTGCTTCAAGAGCTTGGCTTCCATTTTAAACTAGTACCAATCCATGGAATTTCCTCATTGCAAGCCTTTTAAGAATATTTCATGGTTATCACAGTTACTGTTTAATCTTAAAGGTAAGTATATACTTTATAAACACTGCTCTTTTGTTCAGTGATTTTGGCATGCATTGATCTGCTGTTGCTTTCTGAAATGCCATGTGCAAGAGTCTAAGCTTTCAAAACTTGAGAATGATCAAGGAACCATTGTACTTAAGGTGCAAGACAGATGATCCATGAGCGGAGGTACATACAATATTCAAAAGATACTGCTTGGGGTGAAAGTTGAAATAACTTTTCAGAGTCAAAAAGCTTTGCCCAGAGATGGCCTTCACATTTGATATTTTTTTTTTCATAGATACCTACTGGACTGCTGTTAATGATTTAGTTTGGCCTGCACACACTCCTCCAAACCCATATCTATGTTGCACAATGGGCTGCTTTGAGTTGGCTCAGTATGGATCGCCTCTGTCAGGTTGTGGGGTGTACCTGAAAAACAAATGAGACTCTTGTTTAAGTTACAGTAATTCAACTAAGATTTTTCCCAGTGTCCTAGTTTCACTATTGAGAAGGTTATAGACTTTGGTTTATACAGTTTTTTTTTAAACAACATACCAGGGACTCTTTTATACAGTAGGCGTGAATAACTATGTGTTCTTCTTAGGTTTGTTACTTTCTTTCCTGGATACCAGTCATCCGTCAGTGCATGAACCATATTTGCTCTTCCATGTAATTTATGTAATAACTTGGTGTTGTTTAGTTTGAATGAACTTTGTGAAGATAATGCCAGCAGTTCAGCACTTAAAAAAAGAGAAGGCCTAAAGAAGTACAAGTCAAAACCTGAGTCTCGCCAGATTTCCTGATGTAATTTTTCCTAAGAGTGTAAAGCATTCTGTTTAGAGACTCGCATGATTCAGACCCTGTTGTGATTTTGATGTTTTATGGCCTTAATTGTTTCAGGTAGAATTGCTCTACAGAAAGTGAACCATGTATAAACAAAGTATTTCCCATTTCTTGGAACTATTTTTAATTCGGGTGTGATGCAGACAAATCTGTGTCAGTCACAGTCATCTCAACCAAGTCAACACTATAATTACGTTGCATTTGCTTCTAGTTCTGGGATATTTTTTAGAAGCTTGGCATAAACTTTTAAACTTTCTTTTCATAATACAGAGTATTTTGTATAAATTCTTTTTTAACTTTAGATTAACAGTTTTGGGGATAAGATAATTTAAAATAAACTGTTAATGGTGATTGCTAGGTATTGTTAAATGTGGAGAGCCTCAGGATTCAAACTCCTCCTTTCCAACTGCTGGAGCCCACAGACTTGGGGGGCAGGCAAGGAGTACTGCCTCAGTAGTATGGGACTCCTTATGGGATGCAGGGATTTTACAAGTATTATAATGATATCTTTTGGGGAAGAAACAAAGGCAAGGAAATGAAGGGATTGTGGTGGTAGAACATGGGAAAATAGAAGGGTAAAGGAATAAACTGGGAAATGGGATAAATGGAAAGAAACCCAAACTTTGGTAACTTACAAAGATTCATGAAGTTTTTGCTATAAATAATGAAGCTGGTAGGGGAAAAAAAGGATTTCTCTTTGTAAAAAGTTGGATATTTTGTCCAGAAACTATTGTATTTATTTTGAAATGGAAGCCACAGGATGTTGTAGGATTCCCCTGTTATTTAATGCTAACAAACTCCATATCCTTTATGCCCCTCATTGACAGAATGGGGTGCATCAGAGGAATCAAAGCCTGTGATAAAAGCCTAGATACATGAAGGTATTCGGAGCAAAAAGGCTCTCAAATTAATGTCTTGGTAACCCTGCTGATTTGTTCTGAGTGCAAGTGTTTTCATTCTCGCCTATCTTGGCAACATGTGACACACACTTTATCCCCCCCTGCCCCAGAAAGTGAAGAGTTTAAAAAAAAAAAAAAAAAAAAAAAAAAAAGAAAACAGGTTAGTTCTTTGAAAGCTCTGGAAAAAAGCTACTTCTAATAAAAACAAACAAACAAAAAAAAAGCAACACAGAACTGATGACTATCCTTTTGCCTTTGAATATAGTGGTTTCAGTCTTATGTTTCTATTTTTAGCTTTTCAATGACTTATTCAAGAATAATGCAAACCGGTCTGAGAATACAGAAAGACGACAAAATCAGAACTACTTCATGGAAGTGATGACTGTAGAAGGAGTCTATGACTACTTAATGTATGTTGGTAAGGAGTGTTTTCTCTTAATTATTCTTATACTTCACGCCAAATACGAAGTTTGGGTTCTTTGGTAAGAAATAAAATTCTATTGTAGTACTCAAAGATAATTCAGCACTTGCAGGCTTAACAATATACAATTTAGGAACACAGTCATTCTTTAAATTACTTTATTGCTGTGCTAAAATATCATAATTTATCGTTCATTATTGCCCAGTTGTTTTGTTACATTTATTTCTTTCTGCATTTCAGAGTAAGAGCTTATGGGTGTAGGTCCCTTCCTTTTTCTCAGATGTGCCTAGGCTGCTTATACACTCTGGGAGCTAATTAATAAAAATAGCTAAAGGAAGTATTTGATAAGCAGTCTGGAGAATACCAATTTTTTCAGTGTTGCACTAACAAAACTAAAATATTATTTGCTTGTTTGCAATCTTTTATTTCCCCCTCTTTTTTTTCTTTTTAATTAGTAGTTCCTTTATCATCAGTTTTAGGAGAACCTTATAAATGTGTGTTACTGTAACTTTGCAGGTAGGGTAGTTTTTCACATTCCTGACTGGCTGCATCATCTCTTGATGGGTGGAAGAATTCTCTTCAAAAACACATTGGAACTGTACACAGACTATTACTTGCATTATAAGTTAGAACAGCTATTTCAGGAGCACCGGTTGGTTTCTCTGATAACACTGCTGAGAGGTTAGTAAAAGTTAAATCTTTGATGTGAAAATACTGCTTTAGTTTGATATTAGAAATCCCTTCTGTTAAGTTTCCAAGCACTAAACTTTGCAATGCTTGACTAAAGCTGATGGAGGTTTAAAGATCAAGTGGGCCTATAAAAGTTTCCAAAAGTTCATTGAGGAAAGATCCTGAGCCAGCTGTGTTGTCTGTCAATGATAACTACAGAAAAAAAGTATTATGAGTAGTAATTTGCTAAGGTGTGCAAAGAACAAGAAAAACAGAATGAAAGTGGTTTATTATATCAGAGCGCAAATATTTCATGCAGTCTTTAAATTACTTCTCATTTGTGTGCTACATCGCTATCTTTTATTGTTAATTTTTTTGTTTCCTTTGTTGTTGTGGGCTTTTGAGAGGGCTTGAGTGTTCTTGACCTTCAAATAAGCAAGGGGAGAGAGGTTAGAAAAAAAAATTGAAAAATGACCTCACAACTGTAGAGAAGTATTGTCTGACTACAGTGTGATCTAAACAACACATCTGGCCAAAGCTCTGGTAAAAGAAAGCTTGTGAAAGACAAAAAAGGAAAGGAGTAAGTCTTTCAGAGCCTAAAACCAAAACTAAGTACCTAGTATTTCTGATGAACAGCAATTGTTGTTTTCTCATTCATAGGTAAATATGAAATTTTTTACAATTCCAGGCAGTACTTTAGCACAAGTTATAAATACTGCTTATAGTTTTGAAAGTATAAGGGAAACTTTAAGTAAGGAGATCGTAACTAACCTAACATAGAATCAAACTTAGAAAATAACGCTTTAAAAATTTGAAAAGAATGGAAACAAATTGGCAAAAAATCATTGTCCTCCACACAGGTGGGGTATTCTGGATTCGATCAGGCTAATTGTAAGCAAAAAACTTATCTGGCAAGGCTAGAATTCCCTTCCAGTCAAGATCACACAGAAAAGCAGCTCAACTTCGAAGCCATAATCTAAAACACATTTTAAATGTCAGTGATGTATAGCAGCCTAAAGACATTTTTTTCAATCTGTCTTCGCTGCAGATGCTGTGTTCTGTGAGAATACTGAACCTCGCTCTCTCCAGGATAAACAGAAGCGAGCAAAGCAGACTTTTGAAGAAATGATGAGATACATTCCAGGTTCTGTATTTCATGACTCTCTGTATTAGTATGGTTAATTGTTCAAGCAGAGATATAACCCAAATACAGTCACATTAGCTTCCCAAAATAATACTTATGCTGCTGAGATTTGAGTTGACTAGAATATTAGGTGTAAAAAAACAGTTCAGTTTTGTCACTTCAGTGTTGCTGACTAAGGATGTAGCATAGTGATCAATAAAGACATGATGGAAATGAAGAGCTTTACATTTATACATAATACTATAAGTTCTTAATTTTTAGAATGCTCCGATGGTTTGTATTTTATCCAGATGAAAACTGAGTCAAAAAAGGCACACCATGAAGCTGCAAGATAAATCTGAGCTCTCCTTACATTGTATAGACTAGGGAAGAGGAGCCCATTTGCTAGGTTATTCAGAAAGTAATTAAAAAAATTTTAGCTTGTTGTTTATCAGGACAATACATTGATATTATAAAAAGTGTAATAATTACTTAGGTGTGCAGCCCTGAAGGAAAGGGAAGAAAAAAGGAGGAACCAAAGGAGTGTTTGTGTTTCCATTTACCACTTTAGATGGATAAAATCTGAACTCTTTCTTTAATATAAACTTTTTTTTAAATTACTGGAGTTCTATAACTGCATTGTATTGCTGCTTTGCAGTGCTTGCTAATGACTCGTGTATTTGTTGTTGGTATCTGGTCTAGACTTAATAGGCAAGTGCATTGGGGAAGAGGCTAAATATGAAGGCATCAGGCTTCTGTTTGATGGAATGCAGCAACCAGTGCTCAACAAACAGGTAAATCGTAACATGTGAGGAGCTTGCCTTTTGGCACAGAATTTCCTGGAGTGTATAGCTATAGCAGAGAAGTGAGCTCTAATTCAGAGTTAAAAATAAAAAGCAGTAGCGTTGCTTTGGAGTGTTCTTAATTTTCTTTACTTTCTTTTAGTTAACTTATGTTCTGCTAGATATTGGGATTCAAGAACTCTTTCCAGAGCTGAGTAAGGTATGTGCTAACTCCCTTCAAGAGCTGCAGAATTTTTGAAGCTGCTAGTCTGGTCATTGGTGCATTTTTGCTGTTGTTCCCTTGTAATACTAATTTTAAATTTGGGGGAAAATCTGTGTTTTACTCATGTTGAAATCATCGAAATCCAAGTTGTTTACATTTTTGTTAATTAGCTCTTTGCAAATCAGTTTAAGCCCATTTGTCTAGCGTATAGCAAGTCTGAGCTGCCTTTCAGTAGAACTGGACAGAGCAATCAGTGGTCAGAATCTCTGTGCCTTTCTTTTTGATTGTCTCCACTCTATTTTATGCAATTCCTGATTAAGGAAGTGAATTCTGCATGCAGAGGTGAGATTGAGCAGCAGCATATTTCTTGAGACTATTTGGCGGGGGGGTTTCTTACCTCTAGTTTGGTCACTCCAACTATCCAGATAAAGGAGAAAGAATTCACACTACAAAATGCCATCTAAATGCATATTATTAGGTTTGTGATCCATCTGATATTTGTACTTACATATATAAAACCGTCACAGAGTTTTACATAGTAATATTACAGTTTGGTCTTCATGGTAAGCAAGAGATATCAGCTAGTTAACTAGATACAGAAAAAACAAACAAACAAAACCTTCACTCACAAGAGATGTTCGTTGCATGAGCCCAGTGTCTGAGAACTGTGGAGCGCCAGCAGTGATTTGTTTTGCATGATAAATGGAAACAAATGTTAGATGTCAGAACAAGCTAGGACACCTTCTGTTGTTTTCACTGAAATGAGGCCAGCTTAGCAAATCTAACCTACTTTGTGCATCAGCTCTGTAGCTGGCCTCCTCACGTCAGTGTTCAAACAGTTAAAATAAACAAAAGACCCAACCGACCAGGGGGATAAGGAATTAGCCTGGAGACTTGTGTGCTGCAAAAAAGACTGGACTTAGCCCTGCTGGTTTACTCTGCTGAACTGTTTTTGTATCTCAGCAGCTAATTTTATATATATATATATATATATATGTATATATAGGAACACTGGTCTTTCTTCAGCTGATGCTGAAAGAAACTAAAGGCTTTGTGTGTTAAGCATTTAAATAGTCTTTAAAGCACCACTGAGGCCCAGAGGATGGTGATGAGTGGAATGACATCTAGTTGGAGGGCAGTAACTAGGGAGGTATCCCAGGGGTCAGTTGTGGGTCCAGTCCTGTTTAACATCTTCATTAATGATCTGGATGAGGGGGCAGAGTGCAAGGCTGCAGGTGACACAAAACTGGGAGGAGTGGCCGATACGCCAGAGGGTTGTGCAGCCATCCAGAGGGTCCTCAACAGGCTGGAGAAATGGGCCAACTGGAACCCGATGAAGGTCAACACAGGGAAGTGCAAAGTCCTGCTCCTGGGAGGAACAGCCCAGCTGGAAAGCAACTTGGCAGAAAAGGACCTGGGGGTCATGGTGGACACCGAGTTGATCATGAGCTGGCAATGTGCCCTTGCTGCAAGAAGGCGAATGAATGGTGTCCTGGGCTGC
>JANZLQ010000013.1:10621677-10638390 GCA_026212715.1 Elanus axillaris | reverse complement strand
CAGGTTGCCCAGGGAGGCTGTGGAGTGTCCATCCTTGGAGATGTTCAAAAGCCATCTGGGCATGGTCCTGGGCAAACAGCCCTAGGTGACCCTTCTTGAGCTTTGGACCAGATGACACCTTCCAACCCCAACCATGCTGTGATTCCATGAACAGTGTGTACATTTAATGGGGTGAAATATTTTTTCTTCATAAACAAATCAAGATTTATTATTTAATTTAAATCAAGATTATGGTTTGTACAGCTGCTTAATCCATCCTTTTGTTCTGTGTAACTATGACACTGCCTGACTGCTCTGCAGTGTTTCAGAAAACCACCTGCTGTGGAGGGGACCTCCAGTGCTGTCTTTGGTCCTGGTGAAACAGCAGAGTTGAGGGCTGCCCCCCCCGCCCCTGTACCCTGTGACTGAAGTTGATGGGAACAGAGTGAGGGAATCCTCTGGCCCAGATTTCCCTAGAGGAAAGGAGGAGAAAATACTCCAGCCAGGAACTGCAGCTATTTTCCTATCTCGGATCTACTGAGAGTCATACAAAGAAAGTACTGCTTCTGTGATGTTTGACAGCTGGACCTGGTCATGAGTGTCCTAGGTCTGTGATGGACTGAGTGAGGCAGCTGAGGAGGGATCTCTATGAGAAGGGAAATGCAAGGTGGAGAGGGTATGGGTGGAGGGCAGTGGTTCTCATCTGGAGCTCTAAAAAAAAAAAATTTAAAAAAATTCCCCCAAATCACTGCAAATTGACTGTGAAGCCACTTGAGAAGAAAATTGTTTCCTCCAAATAATTGTAATGGGGAAACTTAAAAGTAATGACTGGTTCTTGCTTAGTTACTAGTTTTACTGGGGTGAGGAGGAAATCACTCCAGTGACTGCTCTCTGTTCAACAGAGACTGGTCCTTCTTGAGTTGCTTGATACCAAAATGCCTTTGTAGTTACAGTGAAGAACAGAAAAATATTTCAGGTCAGTCAGCACTTGAAGGGAAAACTGAGCATCTTGGAAGTTTTGTTTTGAACGCTGTTCCTTCAGCAGGGCAAACAAATGATGGGATAAATGGGAAGATTTTAATTAGCAGGGATGTCAGTCTGCTTCCCACTCTTGAGATCTGATATCTTGAACGTATATCCTGCTACATGTACCAGTCGGATACATACTGGATCACTTGATATATATGCTGTGTTTAATGGTAGCGTGCGTAATTGAACAAGCTCTAAGGATAAGAGCTGAAAAATGCCTATTAGGAGTTTTGCCTTTGATACAAAGTATAGCCAGTCCCTTGGAAGTCTGTCAGACAGGATACAAGTAAAAGGGGCAGCTGGGAGAGGAGAAACATTCCTCGCAGAGGAAGGAAAGAAATCCAGTTGAAAAAATATCATGCCAGTGCCATTTCCAGAGCAGAAAATTGCCGTGTTATGAAAACTGTATTTAGCAGTTAGGAATGGGGGAGGTGAGAACTTAGGTATCTTATTCTCTCTCTATTTTGAGAAAGACTATTAAAAACCTGAAAGCAGTAGCCTTCCTTTCTCTTAACTCTGGTTTCAAGTGCATGTTTTCAAATACCATTAGTCATTGCAGCTCAGTTCAGTCATTTATATGTAAATATCCATTTTCAAACTTCGTAATTTTTTCTCCCATCACTGTTGAACAGGGTCCGAAGGAAGCTGGCTCTGTGTCATGTTGGATGTGAATTCAGGGACCTTGGTGAACACCTGGTAGAAACATCTGCTGTGCACTATTGTAATGGACATGTGATGCTTTAACCTCGCATTGTATATTTTCTTGTAAATAACATAAAATCTAAGTTCTAAAAAAAAAAATCTCTTTATGCAATAAAGACATTAAAATTTAATACCAATTACAAGTAAATAATATATCTGTACTTTTTATTTAAAATCTTTTTTAGCTGTTATCAGTAAAAGTCAGATTTCCCCCAAATCTCTGTGTGTGAAATTACAGGATGACACAAAATAAAGACAGCTGGGAGATCAGCCAATGTATGCTTTGCTAAAAGAGCAATTAGCGTTGTCTTCCTTAAAGGGTATATAGAAAAATTGTTTGGAAGAAGTTGTAGAATGCTCCCATGAAGTAATTTTTAACTGTCTTAAAAAATCTTACTGATTTTTTTAAAACAAAATTACATGATTGAATCTACTGCATACAAATAATCTCAGAACTATCTTTGGCCTCCATGCTTTCCGTGAGCATGGAAAACCATGTGTGTAACTCAGTTTATTTAGTGTCTGACCTTCAAGTCTAAAGCACTCTTAAAATAATAATGAGCGTGAAGAGTGGTTTTGACTTTTACCTTAGCCTTTATTTTTCTCCAATTTCTTATCTGGGTCTGTCAGGTTTTTTCTGACATCTTCTTTACAGGCTTAGGAAAGAGAATGTGAGTCTGTTCATAGCATTTTCTAAAAATTTATAAGTATAAAAATGTGTGGAATATTTTTCCTGTAAATCTTAATTTGTTGGCCCAGCCTTTATAAAAGAGACTTTGAAAAGGACTTTCATGTGTGGATTTTTCACAAGTTTTACTCACAGAACAATATGGAGATATTTTAATAGGCATTCCTCAATTTTTCTTTTCAGACAACACCCATTTTCTCCTCTTTTTTACAAACAAACCTATCTAACACCGTATTAGTGTTCTTTGTCAGTACAAATTGTGTTATCTATCTGTATTACTATACTATCTTATCCTATAGTCAAGTAAAAGGTTAAAACTGGAAGTGCTGGGCTTTAACTGTGGCAATGATAGAGAAACTACAGTTAAGCTACACAGTTAACCTATTATGTACAACACACATCAATGAACTGTATAGTAACGTTTTAAAGGCAGATAAACAGATACCAGCACCTTGACAATTTTGGCTTGTAGCACTTCAACAAGCCCCACTTTCATCAAACACTCAAGCTCTTCACTTTGAAAAGAAAGCTCCCTTATGGCATTAAAACGTTCCCCATTTAAGGAGTTACAACTCTCTAAATTTGGCGTGCAGGCACAGTTCAGTCCATAAGTGCACTCTCTGTTACTGGTTTTGTGTTGATTTGGGGAAGACCATTCTGTAAATTAATAACTTTAGGGACTGGTACTGACAATAAATCAATGCCATGTTATAACTAGTAGTGTGTCAAGGTCAGTTGTTGTTTGTCTCCCTGTTCTAACACAGCTTACCTAATGCAGCTGTGTAGTCCAGATCTTTTGATGTGCAACCCTTGAATTTATGTGGAAGCTAATGAGGTCTTGAAAATTAAGCATACTGTATATTTATTTTAATGCACTTTCTCCTTGAAATCTGCAGGTGCAGTCAATTTAAGAGGCAAGTAGCTTTGGTCTGAAAAAGAGTATAGTGCACTTTCCAGAAAAACAAAGCAGGTTTATTCAAAACACTGATAATCAGTTTAATACAGCACTAAACAGTGAGGAAACATGTTGATATCAAAATTCCAAGTGTGAACAATCTTAGAAAAATAATCATAATTTGCACTTATTTGTAAGCTGTCACTTCTTGATAAAGCACTTAATGTTTATTCTGATTTTATACTCATTAGCCTATCTCTTACAACTGTGTATTTTTTAAACACAGCCCTCCCACAGAAGAGACAGGCTTTTGAATTGTGATCACAGTTACCATAAACCCAGGTTATGCTGTAAAAAGGCCCATTACCGGGCTACTGCCACAGGATGCCACAGTGCTGGAGGAGTCAACGTGTGTATCTGACTTTCTCTCGGAACACTGATACAAAGTAATGGTCAGGAGTCCTGTGCTTTGGTCTTTGGAAAAATGTGTAAAATTGAGCATATTTCTATGAAACATAATCATAGCTTGTGTTCTCAGTCTAGATGCAGTCCCCAAACTGGTCATATTAAATAGTGAGGTATATATACTCAATTTGTTAAAATCAAACTTTCATTGCATTCTTTATTAATGGAAAACATAAGTAAGATGCTGCATTTTCAAAAGTAAAATGGAAAAACTTTTTTAAATTGCTTGTAAGTAGACCTCATGCTTTTAATGACACTGAGTTTGCAGACATTGGTGCAGGTATGATAAATATGACTGGAAGCAAAGTAGAATTATTAGATTGAAAGCTTTAACCCTGAGTGGAGATCAAAGAAAGGTATATGCACCTATAATAAATCAATTTCTAGAAGCTTGTTTACATTACTGGAATCAGATTCTTAATCAATTCACTATCTAAAGCAGCTAAAAGAGTTCTAAAAAATAAAAATATTCCATTTTGGTGAGTGGTTGTTTCATGATGGGGCATTAGTATTCACTGGAACTTTGCTTCTTGAAACCTCAGACTGAATTGCGGGCACCTGCTCATCCAAATGAAGAGAAGTCATGAATTCCACCTACTTGTTCTGCACCATGTGCTTCAATGACTCTACCCAATTAAAGCCAATTGCTTGTGCTGTTTACTGTTGACACAGCAGAAACCTAAACACTCATTACTTTTAAGGTGTAAGAAATGAGAACAGTTCTCTTTCCCTTCATCAGCATCATCTCTCCTCCTACCTTCCTCCAAACGAAAACATAGTAAGCAAAAATCAGGTATGCAAGAACATTATGGTGAACAATACAGAAATCAGGGTAAGACTTGCTTCAATAAGACTTCCAGAAGAAAACTTTATTCGGCCTTCAACTGCTGGGTAAACTCTCTTCATTCTCTGGAGGTAACGGGAAACAACCTCAATATCAGGTTCACCTAAACAAACAAACAAAACGGTGTTCTCTGCTGCAGCCTAGCTCTTAACCAAAATTTGAGAACCTAAAATTGCAGTTTTAGCTCAAGTTTTAAAGCAGACTGTTTCGTACAGTTTGCCATGCTGCATTGGTGTATACCAAGACAGTGCAGGGGTGTGGAGCATTTTCTTGTGGATACATAGAACATCTGTGGTGGGTTGTTGCCAGAATTTTTGGTATGAATGCTGAATTTCTAAGTTTGCGTGCAGCTATAGCAGATCTTAAGACAGCATTGTAAAACACTTCCTTTCTACCTCTCTAGCATGGCATCTGTTGGCACCCTGCATGCTGCTGCCTGCAGAACTGCAAGTCCCGCTGCTTGCAAGGGGCAGGCTAATTCCCACGGAGTAAGTCAGCATCTTTCCCCTCACCCTCTGTGTTGCTCGCTTGAGCTCCATGTCCTTTAGTAGTCGAGGGGACGATTCTTTGCAAATACTTCTGTACAGGAAATTTAAGGTCTAAATAAAACAGCACCTTTCCTTTTGATGCATTGTTCAGTAATGAGTACAAGTGCAAGGCAGTACACCTAGTATGAACTCTCTGTTGTGTGGTCTTGGCTTTTTGTCTGGTTTAGCATGATCTCAGAAACGCTCTCTAAGCAGTGCTGAATTGATAAGGCTCATTTTCTCTTTGAATCTCTTGTGATTTAACTGAAAAAAAGAATATAGTTGCTGGCTACAACCAAAACTAGCAATCCAGAGCAGTCAGACTGGAAGCAAATTTAATCTATCCAGTAAAAGCAAAAAGTCTGAGACCTGTACTATAGAAAGATCTTTTAACTTTGGGGAATTGTTTGTCTGCTACCCTGTTGGTGCCCATACTTACCTTTACTGTATCCCAGATTTTTGTCTTTCAGCATATGATAGCCATCTCCTCCAAATAACATATAGGATGGAAGAGTCACGTTGTATATTTCATCCATCTGGAGCGGGACATAGGCTGGGACTCGGCAGGCTGTGCAAAGCACTTCTAAGCTCACAACTCTGCTTCCTGGGGCTCTGGAGAGATCATAGACCACGTGGATGCCTACAAAAATATGCATTTGAATGCCACTTCGTGCAGTGCCTTTTGAACGTATGGGGCTAGAAGCAGCATCCTCCATCATCTTCAGCTGATTCTTTACATTAGCTTCTGTGACTGAGCAGTTGTGTTGGTCTGACTTACACCAGTTAATGCCCTGTTTTCCTTGCATGCTGCTCAACTATACAAGAAAATTCATGAGATTAGAGAATTGCTGAAGCACTGTCCTATGTCAGTTACTTGTATGATCGTCTGTTCTCATCACTACTCCACAGAAGGAAATTACAACTCTTGGGATTAGGATACTGCAAGATAAAAATACCTTCCCTTATTTCTGTAGTCATATGCTTTCTCATTCCCCTGGCTTGTTGGCAGACACGACTTCTTTTAAAGCCAGCCAGCCACCCTAACTTAGCAGCTATTATGGATAATAAGTACTGTCCTGAAAAAAGAAAGCCAAGCCAGGTCTGAAAGTTGTGGTTTCTACTCACTGTAGAAATAACATTTCTAGCTGTGAGCCTTCCTCGGTCAAAGCCTGGGGAGACCTAGGCCCCCCAGAACAGCATTGCCAAGGATTTGCTCATGAAGAAGCTACCAAATGTCATCCAAAGCACAGAGGCTCTTCCAGCCCTGGCACTCTGCCTGCTCTGGATCTTCTGTCCTGAACCCTTTCCAGAGCTACTAGTTACCTTCTTTATTTGTGAGAAGGCAGCAAGCAAAGGGGATCCTGCTGCTTTACCTTGGTGGTAACTAAGAATGTGGTAACTTACTGGTAAAAGTGCGAGACGTGGGTTGTGTCCTTGGCATGTGGGGGTTCTAAATCACATGGTGGGGGTAGTGCCCCCATCACCAGGCTACGTGGGGGGAGAGGCACAGAGGGGGGGAAATCCGTCAGCCCCTGCCCCTGAAGTTTAGCTTTTCTGCTAAATAAACAATAAAATCTGCATTGCATCACAGACAGACCAGGAATAAAGGTGACTGCAGCCTAGACTGCAGCCGAGTACACATCTGGATAAATATATGGAGACCTGCAAATTCAAGCAATGCCTGTTTTTAATATTAACTGTTCATCCCTAAAATATTTAGAAATTCACTGGCACAATTCCATACCCCACTCGGACCAACTCTAAAACTGTCGGCAATTATTTGACAATGGTACAAAATTATTTTGATAAACTGAAATTTGGCAACAACTGGCAGAGACATCCAGTCTGGGCTTTCAGGTAGGCTGCCAGTCGAGAACTGAAAACAGGAGTTTGTTGTAGCTATTACTGTGTTACAGCTATACTCAATTATATCTTCCTGTAGTTAATTGAAGTGTTAAACTGCTGCCTTTACAGATTACTGAACCAAGTGGGAATCCTGTCTCTGCTGAAGGGAACCGCGATGGCCTGTGTGCTGCAGTGGCTCAATTAAACATACGCAAGATAAACAGTGTTAGTTAGCTGGCACACCTGAGGCACAGGGCTCAGATGTAAGGCCAACTTGATATCTATTCTTAAAGAGGCTTCCAGGTGTAATACAAATGAGGCCAACAGAAGGGATGGCTGGTTTGGAAAACAGAAGAGAAAGGAAGAAAACGTACCTCCAACCTGCAGCAGCTCTCCGCTTCCTCCTCCGTATCTGTGCACACTGTGCTCAAAAGCCTCTTTCAGAGTGGAGCCTTTTACCCTTACCAAATCAAAACGACCTCCAAATGGCAAAACAGACAGCAAATCTTCCACAGTAATGCTACCTGGGAGAATGAGACTTTATCTACTTCTTTCTTTTTTTTTTTTTTTTCCCCTCAAGTTTACAAAATCATTTTAGGGTTGTTTAACGGTATGGTTTTGACAAGGAACGTGGCAAATACAGTTTAGAAAATGAGGGCCAGTAGAGGTGAGAGTCACATATATTGTCCCAACCAAAGAAGCTGCATCTTTATCATCCAGCAAGTACCAAGGCCCATAAATCTGTAACTGCATGTATTGCTGCTATTCAAGTAACTGTACTAGAAGAGTTTACAAACTACCAACTTAACATGAATAAACATAGCTATTCTTACTAAGTCAGGCAATTTTTACAATTGCTTAAGATTTACTCACATAGTCCTACAGAAAGATTTAGCTAAACTGAAAAAGGCACTTGTTTTCAGGTTTCATTTATATGGTATCAGGAAAATAAAAACTGTAAAATCTTAGCATTCAGAAAAAAACAGAATTTACTTATTCCACAGCAGACTACAGAAGGCTCCCAGCAACCATACTGGATGACCCTCTATAGTAGGAGGTAAAGAATATCCACTGTCTGTGTTTGTTCCAGAGCAGTAAGGAGAGAGGGAAATTATAAAAAGCATTCTGTACAAACAATGCTAGTAATTTCTATTAACGTCAGCCTGAGTGCAGTTGTGTTCCAATGATGGATAACCATTTCAGAAAGTTTGAAATCGCTTCCAAACACTGTGCAAATCCCATCAAAACAAGCCCATGCCTAACACTGGTCAGGCCTGCATGATAACTTGATTCTTCCTTCCTGATAAAGTTGTCATTCAGCTTGTAATTTTACATACCATTAGTGATCTGTTCATCAATGGGTGACCGTATCCCACCTCCATTCAGGATGCACACTGAAACATGGTTCCATGACTTTTTATCTGGACGTCCGATATTCTCATAAAGCTACCAAAGGAGAATGTTTAAACTGATTTTTAATCTTCACATAGTCTAGGCTCTTGAAATTTACACCCAATACAATCTGAGACTAAAAGAGACAGAAATCTTTTATATCTTCTTTGACGTTACCTTCAGCCCCACTGTAAAATACTTAATTATTTAAAAAAATCACAAGGCAAAACATATTAAAAGAAGTATTTTGCTTTTTTTTAAACTTTTAACAAGAAAACAATTTGCCTTTTTCTGTAATGGACTCTCAGACTCTCCTAATAGTCTGCATGTATATGACATGACCACGGCAGGCCAGCTGAACAAAGGAAGGGTGATTTTTTTTTTTTTATTCCAGCTATTGTGATAAAGACAAATGATTTGAGCATATTTGGAGAATCAAAAAATAAAAAAGACCTTAAATATAGCTGAGTGTTAAAAACATGTAGGGGAATGTCCAAATAAATCTAGCTCTTGTACATTTCAGGGAGTTAAGATTTTTTCAGCTTCTCTGAGATTGTTTTTTACTATTTGGAATGGTCTTGGCAAACCAGGAAGATGTAGAAGAGTGGAGGAACAGGAAACAGGCACACGTGATCAGATCCAAAGGTTTACTTTGCACAGCATCTTCTCTCCAACAGTGGCAAAACTGACAAAATGCAAGGACGAGATAATATTTGCTTGTGGCATTCTAAGTAGTAAAGAAAATGGAGACCAGGGATTTACTCAGTTGCATAAGGATGATAATCCTACAGTGTTAATACTCAGAAATAACGGAGTAGAACAGGAAAAGGCTGAGAAAAGTAACAAGGACAAAGGAAGGGAGGGATAGGTTTCTGTACAGGAATGACTATGGTTACGACTCTTCAGTCTCACAAAGAAAGGAAGGACACAACAGAAGTCTGTAAAATCAAGAAGGGCATCTGGAGGCTGGGTAGGAATCAGTGTGTCTTCTCATTTCAAGAATGGTGAAAAACTAAGGAAGATTCAGAGAGGGGTGACAAGGATCATCAAAGACAAAGAAAAGCTTCTGAACATAAATGGTCACATAGGCTCAGACTGTCTGACCTGGTAAAGAGACAACGGAAGGAAAGTATTTGAGAATCATGAGTGGTGCAAAGAGGGTGGACAGGGACCGAGTGTTCCAGTGCAAGGACTGGAATTCCAGTGGGCATCCAGCCAGTGGGCAGCAGTCTGCACACAGACAAAAGACCAAGGTCTCTTGCAGGACGTGCAGGTCAGCGGTGGAATGCCCTGCCACCGGCTGTCGTGAAGGCTGAAGGCAGTCAAAGGGAGATGGGGCAAGTTCAGGGAAGAGAAGTTCCAGTGGCAGCTAATAAATACCAAGACACCACTTCTGGCTTGGGGAGTCCCCGAGCCACAAGCTGGTGGGAGGTGGGGACAGATTTGAGTACAGCATCTCCACAGGCTTGTCCGCTCCTCCCTCACTGTTCCCCCTCAGTCACTCTTGGAGACAAGACATTGGGACGGATGGTCCTGTCGTCTGTTCGTTTGGTCACTTCTCTGCTGCAGCCTATGCTAAGTGTTTGTGGCCTCTGACTCGTAGCTAGGTGTGTAAATGCTTTGTGGCTCCAGCTTAGTGGTCAAAATTATTCCCTATGGCCAGATCCATGAGATATTCTTAAGTTCGTAACTCATAATCAATGCAACTCTCCAGTCCTGAGCAGAGGCAGTTTGAAACACGAGCTCACGCACTGCTGTTAGCAATTTCACAGCCTTTTCATGTCTGAGTTCCTTTAAAGTCCTTTGTAAAATACCATCTGGGTCTGTCAACCTTTTATTTGGAGATTTTGGACTACTGTTGGAGAAGCATCACCTATCTAAATGGACTTCTGTTTTAACCCAGTACAACCATTCAATCAATCAAAGTTTTGCAATCTCTGCGTTTCCCAGGACAACTCTTAAATATGAAAGCCCATGGAACAGGCAGGTCTGTTTTTTACCTTCATACCCCTGAATGCATGGCAGCAGACAGGAAATCAAGCGTAGAACTTGCAAGGCAAAGAACATGAAGGGTAATCCGTGTATCTACTGATGACTGCAGATGGTTGCAGACATCAATTTAACTAAAGTAGAATTTGACCTCCCAAGACAAACAGTATAGCAAGAAAATCTACAGACTTCTGAAACATTACACTTTCTTTAAGCTTGAAAAGTGCCGAAACATTAGATCACATTTTTCACATAAAAATATAAAGAAGTCTAGCAGGAAGAAAAAGCAAGGTGCTGCAATTTTAGCAGAACTGCATACATAATACCCAAATCTTAAGCTAATTTGGAAATTGTCCCGTGAACTAAGAATTATTTTAAGGATTACAATAAATGGAATCACATGGACTGGATAAATAGCTTTGCAGACATATCAAAATGAAAACTCATGATTATTAATTGGCTCCTGTCTTTGCGGCAATGCTGCAGGACAGTTATGGCAATGCTCATTTTCTGGAAACAGTCACGTTAGTGAACATTTTTCCCTGGAGCACCCAAAGGAAATGGCACCACTGTGGGACAGTAAAACAATCAAAACCAGCTAGTTTAAAAAGTCAAAGTGACTTCTCATAAAGAGACCTTCTGGTGTTATGTGACTGTTAAAGCCTAGTGATACCTGTCAGGATGCAGCAGGGGCCAGTGGCTCCCTCTGGGCTGGTGGCTTTTACCTCTTCTGTGCCCAGCCATGTGTATGGCTTTCCCCCCTCCTTCGCTTCAGCTGGCACCTTCTGGACTCTTCAAGGGGACAATTCATATCAGTAACTTGGCAGAAAACTACCTAGATTTTTTTTTCCTGGCCTAGTGCATTAAAAAGTGACAGCAGAGCCCAGTGAGTTAATGACAGAGCAGAAGGCAAATGCCGTGAGCAGGGGGCTGACAGCAGGGCGGGAGAGGGGCAGGGGAGCCGAGATCTCCTCCTTGCTTGAGAAATGGGCTCTTGGATCAGACTGCCATGTCTCTTAAAACTGCAGCCTCAGAGCCAGCTGTGAACACGCCGTTCTCTATAGGAGGATATACACAAAGAATAAACTGCTCCTTACTCTACACAGGAAGATTCATTATAGCCTTGCTTCTGCCATATCTTTCTAGGAACGTGCTAATGTTATGGTGTTGGAAAGCAGCACAGAGCCTGTGCACTGATAGTTTGGAGCCTGGGAGCATTTCTTCTGATAGCTCTGGAGTAACGCTTAGATTTGATTGCCACCTGTGGTGGCAATGTCTTACCACAGCATCACAAAGCAAATTTCCCATGTTACATTCTTGGAAACGGCACGCTTGGCTTGTACCGTTCAGGTAAACGCTAGTTTTTCCAATCTCTTTAGAATAATTGCCCAGGTTTTTCCTCCATTTTTCCACTTCTTCTTTAATGTGCTCATCTATAAAGTAGTATAGAAGTGTAAAGTAAGCATCACATGTATCTCATATTAGTGACACTTCAGTGAATACAAAGCTTAGGAAAGAACCCTGTTCTTCATGATTCTAAAATTTTACACTTTCCCTAAAGGCTCTTCAAGTAACGTGACATCTACACTCACTTCAAACAAAGCCTGGAAAGGCAATAGGCAGGACAGGACAATGAAGTGAACAAGCTAGTCCTGTCAGGCAAGGCTATCTCTTCTATAACACTTAAAAATATTTTTACCCAGTCCTGTTCTCTCTGACCTCTGACCAGTGGAGTTTGTAGCACCTACCTTGACAGGTGAAAGAATTTTTAACATGCAAGTGAGCTTGGTATTTATTTGATATAGTTGGTTTTTTTTCTATTTATAGCTTCCCCCCCTTTAATGTAGTGCTAAAGGGAATACTAGCTCTAATATCAACATCAAGGAATAAACCTTTTATAGAAATTAATTCTCTATGTACATCTCTCTGCCAGGTGCAAATCTAATTCTTTCAGAAAAAAAACCCAGATACAAAGATATTTGTAGATACAGACTGATAATGTCACAACTGGTTTTTATCAGCTATTCATTTTAAGCAATTTCTCATGTAACTGTCAGCAACATAGTTTATAAAATGAGAGCACCTATGTACCTGAACTTTTACTTCTCCTGACATCAGAGAGAGAATGTAAAGTCTCTTTACATCATCTCATTACATAAATAGATCACTGAGAATAACATAGTAAATAAAAGTATCTATGAACAAGTCATTTTTAAGGGATTTATTTAATAAAGATTCTGGTAGAACCTAGAAAGTCTGATAAAAACTCATAGCTTCATGCAGCAAACACTGGACAAGAAACAAAGACTAGAGAACTAGCCATGAGTAATTACAAAAAACCTGACAAAAACCAGGTAACAGAGCTCAGAGCTACAAACAGAAAGCAACAGAGAGACTCTCCTCCTCCCAGTTCTTTACATGTCTCAGAGCTGACACACTGAACACAGCATTGAAAACAGGAAGATGTGGGGTTTATATATTATAATTGCACATTGCCAGAGTATTCACATTTTTTTCTGGAACATTTCCACTTTCCTACAGTGCCCTAAACTCTGTTCTGATAAACCCACCCTCTGGCAAAACAGTGTAAATTAGTCCTCATAATCTTTTAAATCATAATTACAAGGCAAGCTAAATTGGCTGTGCTAAATGGTAAGGTAGCGTACCACTGGAGTTCCTACAAATGGATTTCAATGATTTTAAATGGACAAAAAAATACACCGAACTTGTACATATTCAAAGGCCACTGTTGAGAAAGAGAAATAGAGGCAAATGGGTACAACTGTAACACAGCCTGAACCCTACACAGAAGAGAACTGCAAGCTCAGGAAGAAAGCTTAATTCTTCTTTGACATTGTACTGTGTATTTAACATAGTAACACTTGAACTGTAGTAGAGGGCTGCAGGCAAATTCAAATGTCTAGTCCACATACCTTCAGGAACACTGCTGTCCAGCAGAATGGGGTTTCCAACTGCTTCAACTACATTTCCTTCCTTGTCAAATGTAACATTTAAGTAACCAAGATATTTTCCATAAGCATAAGCTTGTACAACTGGCACCTTCCTCCCATCATCTGAGTCAACCATGAATGGATACGGGCCAGCTGGCTGTTCAGTAGAGGGTGGGTTGCCTGCATGAAACAAGCATGTAAAGCAGGTCTTCAGTTCATATGACCTTCAAGGAATTATTAGAATGACATTTCAAATGTTTCTCAGCCTTAAAAAAACCAAATAGGATATTAAGCAGAAACAACAATGAATGTATTAGACAACAAGCACACATTTCGTCATTCAGTTATGTTATTTCACAAGAGACAATGTTGTTTTCAGGACATGAGCTATAATAACCGCCACAGTGTTTTTTAAGTTGTGACAGCACACTCCTCCATGACATCATGTCACAATAGCAACAAAAGAACTTTTCATTCCAATTTTTTCAATCTAAACCTCTTAGTAATTAATGCACACACACACCAACCTCTGGCTGAAAAGTTTATTGTTAAGCCTTCACACTACATTATTCTGCATCAGATAAATGAGAATGTTAGTAAAACATACAGAGGACTTCTTGATATGAAAAAGTCTAATATATTTTTATTGATAATATGCAGTTGGAATACATACAAGCAGTTCTATGAATTTGTGCATATACTCAACTGATTTTTTTTTTACTATACCAAACTTAGCCTCCAAAATTTCCGACAGGCTGCAAACCCTCTGCAGAAGAAAACTTCATTAGCATTAGAGTTACGTGGTCATGGATTTAAAACTCTTATCAACCTGTAAAGTTTAAAGGGTGATTAGATAGAGGACTTGGAAACAGACAGATTAAAGCAAGGCATTTACAGAGAAAAGAGATCTCAGCTCAACTGGCATAGGCTACCACAGGATTTAGAAACCACTCTGGGGAGGAAAGCGGCAAAGAAAACTACACAGCACAGCTCCTGTCTCAAGGGTACCAGCCTTCTCCCTGTCTCTTTGATAGTACTATCTGACTCGTATCACTCCTCCCTGTTATTCCCATCACTATTTCTACTCCACCATCAGCCAAGACCAAGGTTGAGCAGCTCCGAGAGGCATCACACACTGCATGGCAGGCCCCACAGCACAGCCCTGCCAAAGCCTGCTGCTCGCTCCTGTCCCAAAGCCAGCAGCATTTCCCACCCATGTGTCGGCAAGAGCTGGAGTGCCAGCAGGGCAGGAGCGTGGGGGAGCAGGCACAGAGGACATGAATCTGGAGGAAAGCAGGCTTTTCACTTCCACTGCTCACAGAACAACTGGTTTCCATCCATGTGAAGTTGTTTACCTAATATGAAATTCTGCGATAAGCAGCATGACAAATGTTGCTTGTAGAATCCCAATATTATTCCTATTTATCTCCGATCCCTCCTCTTCTCCAGCGAGAATGGCTGTAACAAACTACAAGCTGAAATACCAGAGAACTAGTTTTTCTACTTTCAGCCTGGCTGACAGAGTTGGTTTCTTAGTGGTGCCTCTTCACTATTTCATATTTATTGTGGGAAGAATTTAAGAAACCCTGTAGCTAATGAGATCACTGCAGGATTTATGCATGCAAAAGTGGCTTTGGGTTTTTTGGAACTGAAAAAGGAATAGGTTTTGATCTCTTGCCCTTGTGTAGTCCTTGAATAAACAGAGCATTAGCAAGAAAAAGTCAAGCTTTCTGGTATCATTTTAGTTTACATCAGCTGCACACGGTTAAGTGCTTGTCCAGAGCCTTATTCATTTGTTGCTTTCAAAGAAATACTTTGGGATACTGATACTTCTTGCAGGATTAATTATCACTACAACATTATTCTGTTGTAAGACAAATGTGTTCCTTCTGAAATGAAAAGACTTTTCAGTGCATCTTTATTCCCAAAGAAAACAGCACTAGAATTCATGCACGCATCTCAGTCAAATTGTGAGATGCTGTTTCATTACAGATGCACAAATTCATACTGGGTATCCGAAGAACCTGTCATACTTTCCTATTTTCTCACCTTGTTTTAGCCAACATACTACGTTCTCAGAACACGCTTTCTAATGAAAACCAGAAATTAAAATGCTCTAGCCTAAAATTACCATTAGTATTTGAATCACTTCTACAAAACCCAAAGCACACCTGAACAAGTCAAGACAACATTTGCCACATAATCCGTGGAGAAACTGGAGATTTACAAATGTGTTAGAGACAGATAGGTTGGATTAGTCCAAGATTAGACCCTTATATTAAGATATCTCTATGGAGGTGTCTGCATGGGCAGTATGTCTCTCAACTCCCATGACAGCCAGAGATTCAGCTGACCAGCTGGTATGTCTCCACTTAGACTGAGCTGAAACATTCTCCCAAATTCTGCTGCCATTTATTGATTACATCTCTTGATTTAAAGGAGAGCTTATAGGCTTAATGTTCACATAGACACACACACAGACATGTAAAATTAGATGTTTTACATTGCAGTCAAATCACTTCCACAGATGAGGCTATTTCATTGCGAATTGTGGCCGACGGCTCTGACTCAAGTGCACTCATGGTGCTCCTGGACAGACTAGCAAGTGCTTCTCAGCACTTGGAATAAAAATTATAGACTCAGACCACATTCTGTCAAAAACCATATTTTGACTAGATAAGTGGACATATTTTTTGGTGTATCTCCCCCAGGTGTTTCTTCTTATTTTTTATTTTTCTCACCTCTTCAGTGTTAATAAAAAAGTAAGAGAGACTTGTTTTATCAAACAGCCTTTGGAAAAGGGACCAGAACCCACTCCCAGCTGAGGTCTTTAACCTGAAGGCTGCAGAGTCCCATCCTTTGTGCTCTCTCTGGCCCTGTGAACAGCTTCAAATGGGGAGAGATGGAACAGCTTGACCTAGTTGAGTCTGACAGTGGGGTACTCCCTGGGATGACAAGAGATGTGCATGTGAACTCCTACAGATGTAGACAGGATATGAACTCAGATATGCCAACTCCTGGAGCACTTCAGATCATGATTTCAAAGTGTGAACAGTGGCACTTCTTTGCAGCACACCAGTAAGGCATTTTGACTACTATGGCTACCATGCTGAGGCATAAACTCTCTACAGGCATTGACTAACAAGCCTGTGCAAAAGAATCTGGATTCACTGTGTAAACTCACGATAAATGCACACTTTGAATACTGTGTGCATCTTTGTTTTTCCCATCTCAAAAACATGCAGTAAAACTGCTGAAAAATGCCACCAGTGGGCAGCAGTCTGCACACAGATGAAAGACCAAGATCTCTTGCAGGACGTGCAGGTCAGTGGTGGAATGCCCTGCCACCGGCTGTCGTGAAGGCTGAAGGCAGTCAAAGGGAGATGGGGCAAGTTCAGGGAAGAGAA
>JANZLQ010000013.1:10557417-10609503 GCA_026212715.1 Elanus axillaris | reverse complement strand
CGCGTCCGCCGGGCTCGGGCTCGGGCTCGGGGCGGCCGGGGCCGCCGGGCACTTTCCTCGGCCGGCTCCGCTGGCCGCCGGTCCTCAGGGCTCCCCGAGCCCCCGGCGCTTCCCGGCGCCCGCGTACATCCCAGCCGTCCCGTCCCCCCCGCGGCACAGCTGCTGCCGGGTTGCAGAGGGACCTTCAGGCGGCTGCAGGAGGTCAAACGAGATGAAAATTGAGCCAGCAGCGAAAGGACAAACTCCAGTGCTTACAGGAAGCCTTGGTGAATGTTTAGTAGGCTGAAAAGGAGTTTCCAAACCTTCACATGAAAATGTTTAGTTTAAGGGTTCCACTCAACCTCTCCCCAGATATGCTTAAAATGCAGAGTGCTGTTCCAGGCCAGCCCTTAGAAGAGCTACACTACTTTAAGACCTGATTCAATTATAGCTCCAGTGGTTTTAGCGCAGATCCATGAACCGCTTTCAAGATTTTCCTGCCCTGGTTAAATACGAAGCTTTTATTTGCAGTTTGGCACGTGCACGCTGAGGGGAACACCTGCTAATGCTTTAAATAAAGAGTTCTTTAGGGGTACAGCATGGGCTGATCACCACTTCGGGAAAGCAAACTGACTGCTCCTTTACGTCACGCATCCACCGTGTGGGTCCACATGCTCTACCAGTATTAAATGACAAAATTATCTGGAGAAAGAAATTTTTCAAAGTTAGCTTTTGAAGTGCTGTAACTTCCATTAAAAGAAAGTATTTCTTGCAACTCTTGGACAATTGCACATTGTAAGCAGTGACTAACTGGATTTTCTTCTTAAAAACAGAAGCTTCCCCACTGTGTAGAGAAGTGACCATTTCTTACAGCATTACAGAAGCTGTACAAGTTGCTATGTCCTTTCCGCCGGATGATGTCATGCCCCAGTTTCCTAGGTACCCAAAGTCTACAGGATGGAATCTGAACTCATTTGGTCTGTCTCCTCAGATGGCTGGAAAGTGAATGAAGCTGTATTTTCTTCCATGACGGCTATGCTCCACAGTCCCTGTGCTCCCATACGTGACTTGAATTGAAACAGCTGTGTGGCATATTGTAATTCCTTTGGATGACTGCGCTGTGTACTGCCTACCCCATCCCGGGGTAATCGCTAATAGCATGAGCTGTGCTAGCAAAATCTGGAGTTGTGCTTCCTCTCCTCCTTTTTGCATCCCCTTTGGCTGTGCTTCCTCGCTCCACTGGCCTGTTCTGACAGCCTGGCTGGGATTCACTTCAAAGCCAAGACACATTTAGGTGTCCACAAGTAGGTGCCTACATGTGCTCTACTTTGCTTAAGTTTTCATTGTGGCCAATGGAAATCTTGTCAGGACAGTCGCTGGCACTTAGAGAGTGATCCAGTCACCCTGAAGTAGAAACACTGGCTGGGATTCACCACCTAAACAAAGGTGTTGGTGCTGCTTGGTGGTCTCCAGGTCTCCCTCCAGAAAGGATGATCTTGTGTAGCTCTTGTGTCATACCTGCCAGCCTCATGTGGCTGTCTTGGATGTCTGGATGTTTCTTTTTGGGCAACTGAGTGTCATGTGCCAAGACTGGTCTGCTGGATTGCTCTTTAGAGTGCATTCCCTGTATTGCCTAGGTCTCCACTGACTTAATGAGTTTAAACAGCTTGTCACATGTAGAGAGTAAACATCAGTCCCGAGTTCAGTCACAGACACTTCATCCTGATCTGGTGGCCCTGCTCTGAACCTGTTAGACAAATAGCAACACCAGCATTACCAAGTGGCCCAAATCTGCTAGGAAGCCAGCTGTGTTGGAAACAAAGACAACTCTGGTCAGTCACTCTGCTTCTGGATAGCCAAAAGCCAATAGATTTACCTCGTTAGTATCTGTCTGGCCTTGTCTTCTTTCCTCATCAATCACTGTCCCCAGCCACATCATTTTTAAACAGATGCTGGTTCTGCCCACCACTGCTCTGCGCAAACACAGAGACACGGCAAGAACCCAAAGAAAGCAGAATGTTCTTGCATACACAATATTGTCTTTGGCTTATACGGCACAGCCCTACCCCAAACTGCGCAGAGCTCTTCATGTTTGGAACATGCTTTAGTCTGGTCTGGGAGAGTGTATCAGAAATAGCCAGGGCTGTCCTGAAAAGGCACTGCACCTCACATATCAGGGACAAGGGGGGGGGGCCACCCTGCCTCTTGTGCCTGCTGGCCTTGGCCGTTCATGATGTCTCCCTTATCGAACTTCTCATTCTGATTCTGCGAAGATCTCGTCCCATGCAACATTCATTTACAAGGTGATCAGACACACAAACAGGCATCCTCTTGCTGTGAGAAGGGCTCTCTAATGACAGGGCCTTTATCCTGGGAAGCAGCTTCCTGGATATTAATTAAGGCAAGAAGAGGGAGAACATGTGGGATGAACCTTGTGCTAAAAAGGCTTACTCCAGAACCATGCCGGGATGCCCAGAGCAGTGATATCTGAGCCAAGGGATGTGCTACTAAAACAGGATGTCCACTAGATACCTTATCCACTGGCTCCTATAGCAACCTCTCCAGCCAACCACTGATGTTTTAAGGAGAAGTATAACATTGTGAAAATGCACAGAACTACACCTGAGGCTGCTGGAACTGAAGCTAGAGAACACCAGAAAGTGTGTGTCTAACAAGTCTATGAGAGAGGGCTAAAGAGGAAAAAAGTGCTTCATGCGTAACTGTTAGTTGACTCCTTCCTTCCTCCTCTTCTACTCCTCTTAAAAAAGTGATTAAGCCATGCTCCAGGATGTCAGTGGCACATCCCGTGACAGTGGAAATCAGTCTCCATATTCAGCACTGGCGTATGTTTCAGGAATGCTCTTCCAGAGCTTCTTTAATCACTTCCAAAGCTCTCACACAGGACTGGTTCTGACACGGGCTAACGTATTGCAAACCTTGGCTGGGCAAGGGTAAATTACACAGCCAGGCAGCAGTACCTTGAAAGAGCATGGGTATTACATCTTTCTTGTGGTTTCCCTCTAGGAAGTGGGTTGCTCTGTGTTGTTTCTCTAGGCCACTCAGCAGAGCTGTTGGGCAACGAGCTCTTGGTCCTACTCTGGAAGCCAGCATGGAACAAAGAATAAGGAATATGTCTTGACTTTTGGGGTTAAATGTTACTAGAAGTAATTTCTGGAATTTCTGCAGAGGGCTTCCAGTAAAAGGCTTCTTTTGCCACTGTACTTCTTCCTGGCATCTCTGTCGCAGAGCCCAGCAGCAGGCATTGCAACATATTTGGTTTCAAAATATTCTGGAATGGGGCAAGAATGGGCCACTCATCTGCAATGGATGGCTTCTAGAGGATCTCAGGGCACTGAGGCCAAGGGAGCCCTCTTTTTAGGGGCTGGCTTTGAGATGTCTAAGAGCTGTCACAGACTCTGGCAGCCAGCTGGGTGAAAGTCCCACAGAGGTGGAATTTCTCATGCCCCACCGCAAGCATTCCAGGGTGCTCTGGCTCAGCAATCAATTGAGCTGCTAGGAATGGTGGTCCCTGGCATTTCTTTGCTTGGAGGTGTTACAGGAATAACCAGACTTCCCTCTTCAGCCTTTACATAGAAAGGGGCTTTCTCTGCTATCCTTCTAGCTGTATGAGAGAGTCTAAACTGAGGTCAGCCACTTCTTACCCAAGACTGAGAACCCAGAAACAATGAACTGTCTCAGCGGACTTCAGAAGACTGTCAGTGTCATAAAAAACGCCACTGGCTTCTCATACAGCTCATCACCTCCATGCACGGCTTCATTTTGCCCCAGCTCACAGAACCTCTGAGACATGCTGCCATTGCTTTTCCAGGGCTGAACAAGATGCACTTCCTCCTTGGGCACACTCCCACCATTGTGGCAGTGGGCTCTTAGGTATGCCTTAGAAGACAGAACAATCCCCCATGCTGTTCCTTCCCTCAGTAAATCCTTTGGACATCATTCTCATTTCCACCCTGGTGGAGTGCGGATCTTCATCCTTTATCTCTCCCTCCTGTGTCTTGCAAGCATGAATTTTCACTCTAATGCTTAGTCCAAACAGACTCAGTCTCTTTTGATGTAACTATATTTCTTTCTTTTCTTGATATCACTAACTGTTCTTAGACTCATGGCATTAAGTGAAGTAGTATCTACTGCTTTATCTCTGGTAGAGTGATTTTACTTTAATAACATCAAAAGGTGAAGTACTTTGCTTTTATTGAGAATAATTCACTAACTACTCTGTGCATGTGATTGAGGGGATAGGGTAAAGGAGAGTGGCTATCTACCACCCATAAATTTTTTGGGGGGGCTCTATACACAGGTTTCTCAAGCAGTATGGCTAGTCAGAAGTGTACAAAAACCCTCTCTAGAAAAAAGGCTCCTTCCTTCTCACAGTGGAGTTGGAGTGGGAAGGGGCCAGTGACTAATACCATCTCTTCCACCTGGTAAGGAACAGTCATTACTTCTTCCCTTAGAATGGAACAGCAACCACATGTGGTTGTCTGAACTCTGTGCTGGTACTGAAAGCAGATTTAACTTCCTCAGCCTCTGTTCCCATTCCCACGGTGCCTGCACACCATGGTTCACTGTAAACAAAGTGCATTTCACCAGTATTGCTTAGACCTCCTGGTTGCAGTGCCTAGATTCAGCTATGTATCTCTGGCATATAGTGCTTCATTTCTACTTGACTGGAAACCATTATGATACCGGTATTATGAGTATTTATTGCCTGTTCTACAGAAGTGCTTGGATTCTAACCCAAGAAGTGTCTCAGATGTTTAGGTGTTACTGAGACAGGACATAAAAAAGAGCCCTTAGGCCAGAGTTTACAGTCCAGATTAAGAGTACATGGAGCAGGCTGTTAAACAAATAATTGGGTAGGGAAAAGTATTAGATGGAAAAAAGGGTCTGGGAAAGATAATGTAGAAATCTCAAAAATGTTTTGAGATTAAAGTTGGATTTTACTTACGCATTTACTGTTTGGTCAGAAAATACAGTTTAGAAATCAAATCCACAGATTAGCTGGGTCTCTTCTCACCTGACCCCTTAAATTGGGTAGTTGTATATTTTGCACCTGCCATTAATAAAGTAGGTTGGTTGTCACTAATAATCTGAAATATCATAGTATTTTTTAAGCCATGATGCAAAATACCTAGTTCTTAAATACATTTCCTACAAGGAAACACCTAACAAGTAGTCAATGCAGAGAGAGGCATCCTACCTGTCATGGACACCTACTTTAGAATAAAATCTCTATTGACAGCAGCAAATCTAGATGACTGTAGTTAGGTCAGACGAATCCCATGTGCATACAGCATGTAAGCGTACCTCTCAACATACATATGCAATCTTATACTCACATAACATGCATCATAGTGGTATATAAAATTAAGATGAAGATGTAAAATAATCTTAGAAGACAGGAAATGTCACAACCAACATTGGCCATATAATCTTAATTTGACTTCATGTATTATGATCAGGTTTTAATTATAAGATCATAAAATACGCTTTTCAGTTGGACTTCTGATTCATGTACTGTGCAGGACGGACTATGGAACCCCTCACTGCTGTACCTCAGTGTTACCAGAATGTTGCTTAATTCCAAGACCACCCCTCTGGGGTAACGTAGTGATCTCATCACTGTTTCACAAATCAGGGATTTATGATGCACAGAAATTAAGATTAGAAGCGTCATCTTCCTCAGCCTCAGACTCCTAAAACATGGCTTTTCAGAGTACTCAGGTGGGTGTAGTCCTTTTCTCAAGGACGGTACAACTTCAGTTGTAGCCTTTGGTAGTCCTACATACTGCAGACCACTGATCCTCAAGTCAAGCACCAGATGACATGATTACCACTTACAAAACAAAAGTGAGCCGTGACTAGCAAAAGTTTCACTAAATGAATTCCCAAATACCATAGCGAGCCTATAAAGGTGAAGAGGTGCTGAAGTGAAGTGCTGTTCTTAAGGATTTGTCCAGTGACTCTAACCATGACACCATCATTCTTCTAGAAACCCCTGTCTCATGCCTTATGTCCTTTGTACTTCTGCATCAAATGAGGTATGAAGGGAGGGAAAGCACCCTCCTTTACTGTACAAACCTTATCACCCCTAAACCAGTTTTTTTCCACACAGAGAATGAAACAGAAATCCAGTGGAGAAATAGCAGGTGGCCATGTACTTCAAGACCCCATCACAGTGCCTTTTCACAGGGGACTGGGTAAAACCAATTTTAATGCTGGCATTGCCTGATTTTTCTAGATTTGATTCTGCAACTTTAACAAGGCTTTTAAAAATAATTTTGTCTGCAATGTCCTAGGGTTTTTAAAAAAGCAAATGAAAACAAAAACAAACCCAAAAGTTCCATCATGTGGCAGCATATTATTATCTCCATGGTACCACAGTTGGTTTGGAACCTCTAAACCCACATTACAGACCTCTTCCTGCTGACTCCTGTCAAAATGACAGACAGCGATAGCATGTTTTCATCCTTTGTGGTGCAATATTATACTAGGTCAGACAGGGGGTTTCACAGAGACTTGCAGGAAGCAGAATAGTGTCACATACGCATCCCAAGGCTTCTGTTTACTGGTTAACAGAATACACTTTCTGCTTTTTCCTTCCCTCTTTGATCCCTCCCGTCCAATCTCTTCCAGCATGCTTTCTTCCCCCTGTCTCTGGCTCCAGGTACTAATCCCATTCTCTTTGCCTGTACTACCTCTCACTTCATACTCCACTCTGTCAATCCTGTGAGTTCATTTGATTTCAGTATCCTGCCCTACCACCAGGCTAATTTATTCGGCTAACCCTCCACTTCTCTCCACATGTCCAGCCTGGATCTTCCTGGCTCCCACTTCCAATTCCATTCCCAGATTCTTTCTCCTACTTTCCACCCCCAAAACAATTATGTTGAAAAAATACAGTCAATCACTTAAGAGCATCTAAGTATTATTCAAAATGCATAAAGGGAAAGGCATAATTCTTCTTCTGGGAGATTTGCTAATTTGCAGCTGACACCTATTATTTATCAGAAGGCAAACGGTTCACAGCCGTCGTGCTCTCGCGCTGTTCATTTAGGGTGATGCTGCACTCTGCTGGATGCATCTAGTTCCGTCACTTGCGTTTTTTATTTTCCTGCAATTAGTTTATATTCAGCACTTATCAGTACAAGTAGTTTTAGCGCAAATAATTTCTATTTTGCAGCACTGGTTTTCATGAAAACTGACTGGCATGCCTCTTTCTGATTTGGCTTCCATTATACCCAAATCCTAAGATATAAGAAAATTAGAGGAAGAAAGAAAGATGAAGGAGTGGAAATACATCGACTGTCCAGGTGTTTCCTTTGTGTTTGCCAGACCTCAGTTCTACAAGTGCCATCTCTTGTGAGAGAGGTCTCCATAGTCCATGCCCCTTTGACCAAACATCCCAACTATGATAGGCTCCAGGCATCTTTCTGTAGCTCCTCTTCCTTAGAAGCACCGCTAAGGAAAAGTCTGCATGAAATTTGCAAACAATCAAGGACTCAACTGGTCTAATTAAAACAGAATGTACCAAGAATGTATAGGAAAATCAGAGTGGACCGAAAGGACTTGTCTGAGTAACTAACTCAGTTTACTCAGCAAATGTCAGGCCAGGGAGGTACATCTTGGACTCATTACAAAGGAAGCAATATCTTACTTGTCCTCTGCTCCTATCCTCGGGCAGCTGTCAGCAAGACAATCTCTTCCTTCCTCTCCTTTCTGATCCTCTGGACTACAGCATCTCAGAGACACAGCCTCTAGTGTCCAACGTTTCTTGTCCCTACTGCTCCCACGAACACCATTCCTTTATAGCCTGTGACCACTTTTGATGTTCAAGTTGTGACAGATTTCATTACCTTATAACATGGGCTAGTCGCAGTTATATTTCAACAATGAAATGTCTGCACCATCTGGGATAAGAGTCTCTCTTCTCTCTACAGTGGTTAACACCTTCTAACATGACCCTCATCCCTGCCCCCTCCAGCTAACTCTGGAGTTATATTTCCCAATTTCCTTTCTCAGAACTTGGCATTTCAAAAGCCTCTTTGATCTTGCCATCACCTCGGCATGCCTGAAGGGTAAAGATGTGTACACCGTGGTTTGCATGTCAGTCTCCCCTCATTCAAGGTGTTGGGACTGGCTAGGTCAATTTGTCCATAAAGCAACAAGACTAGTATTTTTGTACCATTTTATTATTGATACTCCTCCATAACACTAATGAATTATTGACAAATTAAAGTCCATCCATTCCAGTGGCTAAGGACTTTACTACCTTTTGGTCCATGGAGTTCTGTTTCTGGACTGTGTTTAATTCTGTACTTCTCATATCTAATCCATTTGATTCTGGTTTGACCAGAATTGTCAGCAAAGCAAAAGCAAGATTCCATCAGTGGAATGACAAGAAAAGCAAAAGTACAATACTGCACTTCTAACTCCTTATTTATGGCAGAGACGGTGATGCAGGATCTGAAAGGCCTCATCTATAAAGAGCAAGTCCAGTCAAACTTTGGATTAAAAAATTAAAGCATGTGTTCACACAGGAATGGTGTCATACTACTTAGCTGGTAATATCCCGATCCCTTAAAAATGTAAATGGCATTAATTTTGCACTTCCAGTGCTATGCAGCAACAAAAGGCATTATTTTATTCTACAGAAGCCCAGGACAATTTCAAGTGATAAAGACTTCACTATAGAACAATTTCAAAAATCTTTAACTCTCCTTCCCTGGCTCTGGCTCTGGTACTTTCCTTCTGATGCTGTCCATAATGTAAGCACTTCCTGATCCCCAAAGGCCATGAACACAGGAAGGACCCAGTAGACTTCTTTCACCATATTATTTTGCATACTCATAAACCAGCCGCCGTTTCTGAGCTAGTCCCATACAGCTTAGTATGACTGCCAGGAGACTCCTCTTTGAAAATTACAAATATTTCCCCTTAGCTCATCCCTTTCACCATCCATCTCACATTTCAGAAACAGTTTTTACTAAGCAGCTATGTGCTTATTCTGCCCATTGAGATGCTACCGCTATAGCTAAAGAGTACAGTAGGTATTGCACACTGATAAGTGTAGATACCAGAGAGAGTGGGATTTCAGAAGAGAACTGGGAATCTCTTGGTACTTGTGATGCCAAATAGTGTTGGGGACATCAGCACCATTTATTGTCGTTGTTGTTATTATTATTATTATTCCACTAAACAATGCTGACTTCTGGATAAAAACGTCAGGCTAAAAGGATCAGTTCCCATTAATCTCGACTCAAAAGTGTGTAGAAAAGATGCTATGAGTTACCAGCATAACCCGTTTCACATTCTAAATGGAAGCTTTTTTTTTTAATAATTTGGAAGTGCACATTCATTTGGAACTTTAGCTTATTTATGCTGAAATGGGTGGAAAAGTGTTAAGGTCAAAATAAAACATCCTTTCCATTTTTCAGTGAACCTGGTGTACTTTCTATTCAGATTACTGGTTCACGAAAATATTTATAGCATTGCCTTTTGGACAGGTTTTGGAGCAGGACTTCCAGCTCTGTGCTATAAACCTTTCCTGCACAGCTACACCACCACTCGCCAGGGGTGGGTACGTGCCAATTACTGACCAGGCCCACCAACGACAGCAGGCCTGCAGGTGACAACAACCCCGCCTGGGATGAATGCAAGAGAGTACAAAAAAAGGTGGAGAAGCATTTAGGCCACGAGGCAGGATCTGGACTCAGACGCACTTGGATCCAGTCCTGCAAGGTGCCAAGGACGCAGAAAAGCCCCGACGCTCGGCACGGCGCCTCAGCTTCCTCGAAATGGCGGCGCTGGGGTCAGCTCCCTCCCTGGGTGTCTTCCCGCCTTTTCTAACGGTTCTGCGGGCACAGAGGACGACGGGCGCCCCAGCCCCAACCCTCCCGAGGCGCACTTCGTTTAGGGGCTCCTAAACGAAAAAAATTTTTTTCCTAAAACGAAAAAAATTGCCCGCGCAACTCACCGACGCACCCGCCTCCCCCGCCCCCTGCAACACCTGCGTCGTCCCGCCCGCTGCCCCCCCGCCGCTCCGCGTCCCAGAGCCGTCAGGGGCGTGGGGCTCCCCGCGGGGCGTGGATCGCTGCGGGCAGCAGCCGACTCACCCTTCCCGGCGGTGAGTCCCCGCGCCCCAGCTGGCAACGGCGAGGCGGAGGAAGGCGATCGCTCTGCGTGGCGCGGGGCACCGCGGCTCCCAGCCGCGGCAGGGCGCCCGGGCGGCGGAGGGAGAGCCTGCCCCTCGGGGTGAGGCCTTTCCCCCGGCCTCCATGAGAGGGGGCTGCGGCTCTTCTCGTGGCTCGGTCTTCCCACCGCTGCCTCCTTCCTGCAGCTCGGTGTGACCGGGCGTCCGCGGCGGGAGGCTGAAGCCTTGGGACGGAATGACAGGCGGGAGCCTTCGTGTGAAACTTCATGAGGCGGCATGTGGCTACCTGGGGGACGCGGGCAGCGGCGAGGAAACAGCAGGAGGTTTCCCCTTCCCCGCCTCTAGCGGGGGAATTGCTGCTCCCTCCTTGCGGGGCTGCTGCCGGGGCAGGAGCGGCCGCCTGGCGGAGCCGGACCCGGGGCGGGCAGCGGCGGGAGCCTCTCGCCCGCTTCGGCTGCCGCAGGGCCGAGCAGGGCCCCCGCCTCCTCCCGCCCTCGCTCCAGAGCACCCCCTCGGCCCCCTTCGGGATGGAGAAACCCCTCAGGGCCGAGAGTTTGAGCGGGTTTTCCTCCAGAAGGAGGGAAAACTAGCGGTAGGAGCCTCTGTCTGCAAGGGAGCCGCTGTGAGGCGCGAGGGCCGCGCCGGGCCCTTCCCCTCTGGGGCCGTGGCTGGGCCCGCCTCGGGCGTGGGGCTGGGGAGGGAGAGCCCTCACGCGTCCCGGGAGCTCCCGGCTGCACGGCCGCTCCTGCGGGGGGTAGCCAGGCTGCTGGGCTTCGCACAGGAGGGCCGGAGAGCTCTAGAAATGGGTATTGCTCAGGAGATACCTCGTACTGCCCGGTCAGTGTCGGGATAACCCCAGTCTGAGTCTCTGCCGATTGTAATTCCAGGTGGAAAAGGGACGCTCCAGTCGTAATTCCCAAGTATTGCCATATTTCAAAATATTTAGGGTTCTGCAGTGGATGTAAAACTGGAGTAAAAGCTGGCACGGAAAAGGCTTGCTGCTAGTCTCTTTCATCGGAAGCTGTTATCTTCTCCTGCTTTCCTCGTCAGAGAGAAAATCTAAAAATGGCATTTGGTTGAGGTTACAAAAAAAACCAGATAAAGTAGCCGTGGGAGAGCTGAGTTTGTGTCTCTCTTTGCTAACAGAGTGCAAGACTTAAGAACAAAATGGCTGCTGCCTTTGCTCATCATCATCAGCAATAGAAAAGTAGGGAAAATGCACACAGCTGCCTGCTCCCCAGCTACATCCCTTGATGCTATCCATCCTCCTATGCAAGTCTAAGGTATTGGGTTTTGCACTGAAACTTGTGGATGTTTGCATTTGTAACTTACTAAACAATGTGCAATTCTTAGTATTTTGCCTGACTGTTTTAAAGGGTATTCAGGTGGTCAGGCTAATATTATCCCTAAGATGCAGTCTATGAATATTATAATGGTTTGGATACTGCAAATTTGCATTTCATTTTCCAGTGTATAATAGAGAAAGTGTGCGGTTGATACCAGTTCGGGGGGATTTTGTCTCACCAGTCCTGCTACTCCTTCAGCTGAAGGGAGAGGCATGAATCTATTATGTAGTTGGTATAGTGGTTGTCTTCACACACAGCTCTAAGTCTGTGGCTCCCTTCTAGCCACTAACTCTGTTTTGAAATGATGGTTGATATTACAGGTGATAAAATTTAAAATTATAAGTAACACTGAGATGCTGAATACCTGAAGGACAGGTAAAGTCACAGGTGAGGGGAAAAAAAAATTGATTTCCTGTTTTCTCACAGTTCCATTGTAGATGTGATGTTCTAAGGATATAAGTGAGGCAAGGTGTGTAGAGAGAGTTAACATGTTTTATTAGGTTAGCTTATACAGTTGGAAAAATATGTACAAGCTCTTGGGCACATTAGCACTTCTTAAGAGAGGTTGCCTGTTTTTTCCAGTTACATCCTGTTTTCTGATATTCAGCTGAATATCTGAATTTCTGGGTGTCTGAATTTGTCAGAGCCTTTCAAGGCCTTTCTTGGAGCCTATTATAGAAATCCTCTAATTTATGTCTGAAACTTCTTTCAATTTATTTCTTTTAAAACCAGATGTATGCATAAGCAGCGCTCTGATTGCATCCCTAATATGTGTGTGTGCGCACTCCTAAGTAGCAATATAGATAACTGAAATGGAAAGAGAAATATGCAAAAAATTATTTCCAACAAAACAAGGTTGGTTATAGAAATATTTAAGCATAAGGAAGACTGTAAATGTATAGTGCAGGAAGTAAGAACATTTTGTATTGTGTAGACAATTCAGGATGTGCCACTTTCCAGTCAACTCTTACTTCCCAGTAATAGATACTAACCAGCAGAGTGCACTCCTGATCCTACAGAGAAATAATGTGGTTTGCTAGAACAATAGTGAACAGTCTGACTTTCCTAATCTGGAAACATGCTTTACATGATTTATATCCCATTGGCATCTGGATTATGAGTCAACAGATGATAAAATCAGATATTTATGACACCTCCATTTACCACCCTTTACTGCACAGTGCTAAATACCATATAACTGATGCACTTGATTTAAAAGTCACTTGCAGCATAGTAGTTCTAGTGATTTCTTCACAATTTAATATAGTACTTAGCTCAGGCTGCGGAGGAAGTTTGCTAAAAGTAATGATTAACAATAGGGCCTGTGTTTCTTTAGCAATGTCCTTAGCGTCCATATAAGAGTGTTAGTCCGGGTCAAAATGCTGTGTCTGGTATAGTATGTTCTTACTAACATTCACCTAGGAGCAGCTTATTTGGCTGTATGTGAGAGGAGAGGCGGTCAGATAGGTTAGGTGTGGGCTTAGCAGAGAAGTGTGGTGAGCTTTAATATTTCCTTTCATACAGCCTTACATCCCTGCAAATTTTGCCTTATATGTCCTTTTGTAGGAGTGTCTTTTTTTTTTTTCTGTGAGAAACATTCATAAAGTATGCATTTCTTTTTTTTTTCAATGCAGTTCTATCCTCTGTTTGAAAGGGAGCACTTTTTTTCCACCTTGCAAAAGCAAAATCTTGAAAACAGCTCAATTTCTGAGTGTATAACAGAATACTTACAAAACCAACAAATCAACTACCAAACCTTTCCCCCCACCCTTAAGATGCTTTGCATATTGTTTACCAATGTTTTACAAGCCCTGATAGCCACCTTTGATCTTAGGACAGGCATGGAAAGTGGGGGGAACCTGTCATACCTTTCTTTTTTTCCTCAGCCTCAGCCCCACAGCATATTAGCATGTTTATTCCTTGAGAATAGGCAACTTTGTGCAATTGTTTATACACACTATCCTTTTAACAGTGTCAAGACTGCGTAGAGGGATATGCAGGAAATAGGAGTGTATCTAAGTGGAGGGAACAGCAAGCAGAGCTTACATGTATGATCGAAGACCTCAGGAGTAGGGTTCTCATTTGGTCTCTAGTCTGGGCTCTGTATTCATCCCAGTGTTTCCATCTGTGCTTTATCTGACACTGATGCTGGTACTTGAACCCAGCAAAAGATTTCCATTTAACGGGCAGATCATGTTGCATACTTTGGACTGTGTGTTCAGAGATCTGTTGTGCCATTCAGTTTAGCTCCAGTACTCTGCTGTTTGAGCTTCATTGTCCATGTGGTTTCAAAAATGTTGAAATTGCTCCATGCTGCTGTGATAGTGCAAACTGGGTTGACATCTAGCTTAACTCAATCCCAAGTCCCAGCCCAAATCAATGGGTCTGCAGAAGAGTTCTGGAGAGAATTTGCTGGCTTTTGCCACTGCCATCCTGTGTCAGCTGATGGCTGGAAAGCTAACATACAGAGGCAGTTTCAGAGTTTTTAAGTTGCCTGGAGTACAAGAGGGAAAGTTGTCTCCTTCATATGGTCATAATAGGCTTATTAAATTAGATTTTACTTTTCTAGAATTCATCTGCATGCTAAGGCAATGGGCAAATAACACAAAAGAGGTCTGATTACTTTTTACTGTCTCATATAGATGACAGAAATACCAATGTAAGAGTAGAGTTGGGTTTTTTTATGACTAAAACCACTTTGTTCCCTGTATGTAACTTACTGTTGAGTACTTGGGGTTTTAGGAAGTAGTGCTGTTGAGTCAGTTCTTTGTTTACACTGTAGATTCAGAAATGCTTTTAACTAAGCAAATTCATCCAGAGCTTTTCTGTGGCTTGTTAAAATGTCTTCACTGATAGCAAAGAATATGAAAACAAAGTGTGGGTTAGGAGGACTGAAGGGAGGACGTGCCAAAAGTTGTTTCTCTTCAGCAGGTCAAACCTTTCCAAGCTGGGAACAAGATACATTTTTAATGGCTTGGCACACTCATGGGGAGCTGCCTGAGAAGCGTGTGTGTATATACTGCACTCCCAAAGGTTTACTGGAAGCTTGTAGGCACAGATAGCCTGGACTGGGTGGGTTTTTGGCTGGATCAAGGATGCGTGATGGCCAAGGTGAGCAGAGTAGAGCAATTGTCACGTGTTGGCAAGATCCTTGGACTCTGCTTCAGGCCACAGTCAGATATCTAAATCCCATCTCAGCCCCTCTGCCTAGTCTATGGGGAGCTGGGCAGCTCTGATGGCTTCTGGAGAGCAACCGGAAGAGTCTAAACAAGACACTGAGCAGGGAGATATCCAAAGAAACAGGGAAGAGGAGTTGGTTTTGATCAACAGGAAACATGGACTGAATGTCCCTACATGTGGAGAACGGAGATTTGGGTGGAATCGAGGAATATGGTTCTTCTGTTCAGTAGTTGTGTCTTCTACCTCAGGGAGGGAAGTACACAGCTGAACTGTTGATGAAGAGGCCAAAATCTGTCATGCTACTTGTGAGAGAGTTAATACCAAACATGTCTCAAGATCCAGGCAGTCAGGGGCCAAGAACTGATGTGGACCATTAAGCTTTGGGTGATTAGAAAAGCACAGCCCTCCTGTTTTGATGTCATTTCTAACCTTCCCTGAGAAGGACAGTACAACAGGTTTTTTGTGGTTCAGACTTGCAGATTACTACATATTTGATTTTTACTTTTTTTTTCACCCATGGGAAATTATGACAGAGAGCAGTTGTAATTACTTGGCTGGAAAATAACTTTAAACTTCTGGTGTTGACTGTCTATTTCAAAAGTATTTCTCTTATCAGTGTCTCCTTTTTTTTCATATTTTCCTCACACTTTCACAAGATTTATTAAATGCCCATGTGCTGGAAAGAGTTCTGCAGGGATTTCTGCTCCTCTTAAATCAAGGGCAGGAGTCATAGGACTTACACTGCATCTGATCATAGGACTGGTTTTTATATTGCCTTGAAATGATCATGGGGAAAAATGTTCCAGGAGTAATGAGATTGTCTGAAATTCAGATATGAAGTCCATCTGAGAATGGACATCAAGGAAGGCATTTAGCTGTGGTGATGGCAGCCGTTATAGCCCCCACTATCTGCTATCCCCTGATGCCCCTAGAGCAGAGCTAACTGACGAGAGGTGTGTGGGCACACCAGTTCCTGCTATCTCAGCAGTAGGGGTGGTCACCTCTGGGCTTGGGCAAAGGCACACGGTGAGGTGCTGGTGTCTTCCTTCAACTGCCTCAGCTGGGCCTGTCAGAGCTGATCCATAGAGCCGATGGAGAGTAAAGGGGTTGTTCAGTGACAATCTTTCGAGCAACCCTGATAAAGTTGAGATCATCCTGTTCTTCAGTACTACAGAAGTGATGCCTGAGGTTGGTTGAAACATTGGGAGTGTAGAGATGCTGGAGAGGGCCTAGTGGAGGGCTACCAAGGCTGACAGAGGCCTGGAGGACGTGCCCTTTAGGGAAAGGTGAGGGGAGCTGTGCTTATAGAGCCTGGTGAGGAGGCAGCCATGGGGCAGTCTAATAGCCTGCAACTGCTTGAAGGCAAGCTATGGAGAAGAGGAAGCCAAACCCTTCTAGATGGCTTCAAATGGCAAAAAAGGGACCACAGTATCAACTTGTGGCTTTGCAGGTTAGCATGGAAGTTAGGAGAAACTTTTGCCTTTGGAGGGTAGTGCAGGATTGCAGGAGGCTACCCAGAGAGGAGGTGGAATGTCTATCCCTGAAGTTTTTCAGGACTTGACTGAACAAAACCATGGCTGACTTGGTCTGGTGCTGGTGATAGTCCTGCAGGCAGGCAGGCAGTTGGACTATATGACCTCCAGAAGACCTCCCCGAACATCAACATTTTGGTGATTGTGTGAAAGACGTAAAGATTTTGCTCAAGTGTGACTTTAAAACAACATTGTTTTCAAGCAGCTTAGAAGAGATGATTTTCTATATTAAAAATGATAGGCAAAAGTGTTCCCAGAAAACTTACACAACTGCTTCTCAGTGTTTTAAACAATGCTAGTGCAGCTGTAGGCTTTGCTAAAAATATTTTCATTTTGAATAGTCTTTAAAAATGAAGTTTTGTTACTTAATTCACATAAAATAACTCCTTTACTTTTCATACCACTGAATAAGCACTGTAGTTGATTAGGTACATCTCCTTATGCAGCATGAATAGCTGCTGCACATGTATGTGTGTATATATATAGGATATCTCTGAAAAGCATAAATGCAAACATTTTTTCACTCAGCAGACTGCTAGCTCTCAGTTGTCACCTCATAACTATAAATAATAGCTTTGGAGCTAGGTATATTTCAAGACAGAGGCACAGAAAGAGTGAGCAAATAGAGTTATTTTTTTCCATATCATTGGCACACCATTGTTCCGCTGTGGTCAGTGGTAGGATGTACAAACAGTATTTCAGATTCCATAGGAACCTGTTTTGTATTTATGCTAGGCCAGCGTCATGTGTTACTCGACCGACTGGAGGGATGGGAATGATAACCAGCAGCTTGCTTGGGTAAGAAGGAAGAGGTGCTCTTCCATAGTTAATAAAGAGGCAGGAACTTGAAACAAAATCGGACAAAGATACATGTTTTTAGGACTTGAATTTGCCTATGTCAGCTAAGTTTTGTCATGGCAAAAGTGTAAAGAGGAATGTGGGAACGCTTTTACCAGGTTGTCTTCATCTGAAAAAACAAAGCAAGAAAGTGAGCAAATTTTGACCAGAAATTGAACGTTAGCCACTTCTGTGAGTCTTTAAATGTTAACATCTATGGAAGTAACACTATATTGCTGTGGCTTTTCCTCAGTGCATTTGCAGGAAATGCCAAACAGTAATGCTCTCCAGTTTAAAACATGAGAGTGATGTGACAAAAGGAAAACGTACGTGTACAGCTGATGACTGGGCTTTTACAATCTATTTTCTGCCTGCTTTAATAAATTTTAATGAAGAAATTGGCTTTTTTTTGTTTGAAGTCAGCTTTTTGTATAATTTATGTGGAGCGGTAAGTGCTACTGTGGCATCACTGGAGAAGAGTGGCACAGTGGTTGCATACAGCAGTACTATGGCAGTGTCCTGCTGCTCAGACACACCCCAGTTTGCTCCTGTCACATAAGGGTGTTTTAAAGTGAGCCATCGTTTACGGATTCCACCTAAAGGAGTTTTCAGCTGGCCCTGCAGTGTGTCTTTATGACCATTTTCTCCCCCGCATATTTATCCTCGGAGAATTACAAAATGTAGAGACCAAGTGGTTCAGGTTCACTGAAACGCGCAGGAAGGATTTTTAGCGATAACTTCAAATCCTGTATTAACTGCAAAAAATATGGAAAAAATATTTAATATCATTAGTAATCTGACTATAATTCCCCTTGCCACTTTATGGTATATTTTCATGTAGTTTTAAAGGAGGAAGAAGGAGAAGCCATGTTGAATCTGACATAACTTATCTAAAAATTTTGAAGATTTTTTTGTAATGTTAACCTGCCATCTCAGATTCAGAGAATAATTGTTGTGGATTTCTAAATTTATGTCAGTGCACTTTAATGCTTTGCAGTTTACCTACATGAAGTTGGATTGGCAAAGTCGCTTTTCTGTTGTTACAGTAATGCCCAGTCAGCTGTGCAGTTGATAAGTGGACTACTCAGGTACAGAAGGTCACAAGGAAGTACAGATCCATTGGTTACACAAGAATTAAGAGCACCATGCGCTCTTTCAAAGTAAGTTACTTTAAGCGAGGTTTCAGTTAAGATTCAGGTTTATCTTTAAATTCATTCTTGTGGAAGTTTTCTTACATCAGTAATGAAAAGGCTAAGTGACATGCTCAAAAGTTGCATTTCTTCTTATTTTATGCTTTCATTGTTATCATTAAAAGAATTCTTTGGGCAAATTACAGTAGAAGTTACTGGTGTTTTATAAATGTATCTGTACTTTCCTATTTATTTCAGTACCAAAGGGCCAATGGCAGTTATGTACAGTAATACAAGTTCTTACATGCTTAAGTCTGGTCCTGTGTGTATAATAAATGAGATCTACTCTGAAGAATTTGGAAAGCCAGGAGGTTGCAGGGTTAGCCTGCTATGAAATACCAGGGGACTGAGGCCCTGATCCCCAGTCCGTTCTTATTTGTAAAAGCACTTCAGCACATATGTATCTCTAGGCATGTGTTTAAGACCCACTGACATCAATGAGACTTTAGCTGATGCTTAACCTCTGAGCATATGCTTAAGTTTCCTGCTGAATAAGGAGGGCCTTGAGCATATGCTTAAAAATACCCTGCTGAATTGCTGATCTCTCTCAGGCCTGTAGCCTGCCCCAAATACAAACCTTTACTTGCTTCTCTAGGTCACTTGTTTTGGCTTGGACTTCAGATTTTTTCTTCTTTAGCATTTCCTTTTCACTCAGCTGGCCAGATCTATTTTCTACAACCCCCATTATCACACACACATGGTGTTCATTATCACTCCACATTGCTCCACATTACAAAGTTGAGTACCCAGTTGGCTAATTTAATGCTTTCAGTGAAAGTGCTATCTATTTATAGTTTTCTGCAAATTTAAAATCCTGTATGGAAGAAGCTGTTGTCAGTTAAACAAACATTGTTTATAATCAGGTGCTGTTGGGATACAAGCCTTTCACAATAATCCTTTCACACTCTTCCACTGTGTGACATTATTACTGCATTAGGTGGGATATTTAAAAGGTCCCCCCAAAAACTGTAGCTTTCCTAGACTTTTGGACAAGTTGTAATTACCGTTGGCCACAGTATTTAGTGCAGAACATTTTCTTACCAGAAATACTATTTTGTTTAAGCTGAATTTTTATAGTGTTATTTTTATTTCCACTGGAAATTTTCAATTTCCCTGCGGCAAATACATCCAGAAGTGTTTTTCATATTGAATCAATGTTTCAGAATGAAGTATTTTTAAATTATTTTTATTTAGCATGTTGGGGGTTTTGGTGAAAAAAAAATAATATTTTAAGTCAAAGTGAAACTAAAACACTCCTTTAAAATTATCAAAAATTGTTCATGTTGAAAACCTACAATTTCAAAGGAAAAAGTTCAAATAAAGATTTTTTCCAATAAACATTTCCTGCATGAAAAAGTGTTTTCCATTTACTCCTAGTTAACAATGTAGAATTTACCTAGTGTCTTTTATTACTACCAAGAGAAGTCTGTGAAAGAATGTGCTCAATATGGGCTCACTATTTTGAATTTGTATGCAGTAGCCATTGTGATAGAAGACCAACTGCACCAAACCAAGCTGTGGATGTGAAAACTCCCAAAATACATGGGTCTTAAGGTGAGTGTTTCTTAGGTTTAGCAGAAGCAAATGAGAGCTCCTGAATGTGCCTGTGGCTCATGGATTTCTGTTAGAACGTAGGATAATCTTAGCAGATACCTGGGCATATGTAAAAGGATAAATACCTCCCAATTCCAACAATCATCACTTTGGAAATTACTTAAAGACTTACTTAACTGTTGTTTTTATTATCTTATGTCCACTTTCAGACGTTTACTATTGAACAACCATGAGTAAAAATGGTTTCCCGTGAACATACTGTTTAAATACATTTCTTGGATGAATCCAAAGGAGCACCAATCAGTGAACTGAAACTCAAGTTCATACTCGTCAAGAGATTCTAGATCCTCAAGTTACACCAAAACATAACAAACTGTTAAGACCATTTCATGCTTTGTTGGCTTCAAATAAACCAGAAGTACCCAAAAAAAGTTTTCCTCCAACTTTCATTTGTCTGCATCTGAATTTGCCAAAATTCAGATGTTCTGCACGCTTTGCTCTTGGCTTCAGTCACTGCATCTTACTAGTAGGGCAGTGGATTTTGTTTTCCTTGCAGGTAAGGAACAGAAGAAACATTTTTTTCATGGAAGCATTGCTGTTCAGGCATAAGGGGGCATTTGTATATTACTGCCCCCACTGGCCCATGTCGTTAGCTTGCAAGATGACACCCCCGGTCGATGGAGTCCAAAGCCTCCTCGCGGTCAGGCAATTTGCAGTATTGCCACAGGCATGTGGGTCCCGTGCGAGTCTTGGTAGCTGGCACTATCAGAGTGGGGATCCTCCAGGACAGATGGAATCCAACACATTTTACAAGATTTGAGGACAGACTGGGTTCTTAATTCAATGAAAAATTCCTTTTGCCTCATTTTTGCTGACTCAGCATATTGTTTGCAGCTGGACCAGAGTGGGAATGCCTGTGTAGAAGTTATACGACTTTCTGGCAAAACTAAGTAGTATGGAACTAATTGCAGCCCACCCAAACCTAGCAGGAGGCAGGGTTTTCCTTTCAATTAAAAGCATTCTGCTAGAAGGCAGCACACAAGATCTAATGTGTGTGTTCAGATGAACGCTTAATAGCAGCTTTCATAGGCTTTAAAAAAAAAAATGTCTTCAGAAATGAAGTCAAACAGGCAATGGAATTTAAACAAAAATATTAACTATAGGGTCCAGCTCCAAACCAGAAGCTGGGAATATCTTTCCTGACAAGTATTTTTCATCTACTGCAGGGATAGATCTGAAAGAGAAATTAGGAAGGCCAGTATAAATTGGACTGATCTTGTTTGTTAAAATGCCTAAAGCAGGCTGACGCAGCTCTTCTTCACAACCCCTCTTAGCAAATTTTGAACCCTTTGGTTCTTGCAATCTTTTGTCTATTTGGCAGGTGTAAGACACTGACTCCATCCTGGTTGTAAGGCACGGCTGGGGGGTGGGCAATTAGCTCCTAAAACACAGGGAACTGTGATTTAGGACAAGAATTTTACTGAGGAAAGCTCAGGAACAGCTTGGCTCAGTTGACAATTATTTTTGTGCTCTTGTTACTCAAATTGCCCACAAAACCAACTCATCCCTAGAAGGCTAAAGGATTTGGTTTAAGTATGATGGAGGGAAACTTCAAAGCATGCTGTCTTGTCTGCCAGGGGGTAAAAATGATGTTTCAAGCTGCCTGCTGCACAAAAGCAATTGTGAGCGGGGAAGATGCGAATGGAAATGAAGCTGTGGAAGTGCAGGGGGAGATGTACTGATCTCTACTAAAGGACAGGCCAGAAATGGTGATGACTCAATGATTTACTCTCATCAAGTAGGATAGGGATCTTTCACAAAGGGCCAGAAGACAGGGAAGGGTAAGAATGGCTAAGGGAGTCTCTGTAGAGCTGGCGTCCGGTGGGAAAAGGGCTAAGGAAGGCCCATGGTGCTGTGAGGAGCTACCAAGGAAGAGAATGAGGTGTGTGTGGAAGGTGCTGGCCAGGCTGAAAACTTAACGTATGTGAAGTTCCCATGCCAGGGGGCTGAGTGACGGAGGCAGGAGCCTGTATTCAGGGAAAGGAGAGCAGAAACCTGGTGATAGTTTAAAGGTGAGGACCACAGCACTACTGCTGGTCAGGCATGGCCATGGGGAGGGGGAACCAGAGGAAGACTTTAGATCTACTGGAATTTTTGTGGTCCCACTGGAAGGAGCTGGGCTATTCTGCCATTATAAACAGCCATTCTTCCCCTCCTATGTCGATCATTATCTGGGGTATTGTATGGAGAACCTCTCTTCCTCCTCTTTTAGAAATGTATGTGGTTTGTTTTGGGGTTTGGTGGGGTTTTTTCATGGTTTTGGGTGCTAAGTGAAAAGGCCCTTCTATCTACTGTGGACCTCTGGCTGCCAGTCTTTGAGGACTTGTATTTGAATAAGGATTATTTTCCATCCAGTATTAACAGAGAAAGATGTGATCTTGGTATTGTGGTGCAAGTTGCAAAAATAATTTCTGCTTGCTTTGTAGCTCCGTCCTTTGAAGTATCCAGATTCTCTCAGGGGTGTATGTGACCTCACCTTCTAGTTACCAAACTTTTCCAAATGTCGGATTACACTCAACACCAGATTAGGAATGTGCTTGACATTTCTTTATAAGGTGCAGGAAAATATCTGGGTAGAGATGAAAGCAGATACAAGTGTAACTGGGATATTGGAATAAATTATATATTGCTACTATTACACTTCTCTTCCTGTGCTTCAGCCTACCTTTGTGTTGGAGTTTTGGCTAACATTCAGTTGTCTGCATACTTTCTGAGAACTCATGAGAAATTTGTTCCTTACAAGTCCAAATCACCTCAGAAAAGGGACTGCAATGATTTGCTCTGTGGCATTCACATTCAGAAACAAACTGTCAGACTACTTTTACGCCCTTGTTTGTTTATGTCTGCATCTTAAGTTACAGGTGGCATCGCTGGTGCAGTAGGGTTGGCAGCTTGATGACTATGGACTACTGAAAATGCCAGTACAGTGTTTGATTCTGCTGCTATTTGTATCCAAAATTTATGTGTGGAAAACTGTAGACCAGTACCTGAAAATTCCCCGAAATAATTTTCTTATAAATACGTAAATAGGATGAATATTTACAGAAGACTGATTGGCTGACCATATACCTCAGCAAGATGTAACATCTGTCCTTCACGGATAAACATTTTTAAAACAGAGACAAAACTTCACAATTTGGAGTAGGAAAGAAACAGAAGTTTGCTGGGAGGTATGCAGGGCTAGTCTATAGGGATGTTCAGCTCTGGTCATGACATGAATAATAGAGGCATCATCAAGATAATAATCTCTGTGCATTCAATATTTCTTATTCATTCTTATTGAATAGCATTCCTATGGAGCATTCAGTATTCTTTTGGCATGGCTTATGTTAATACATTGTTCGTTTTCTTAGGCAAAATGGGTCTTAGTATTTATCATAATCTTAAGTTGTTTAAATGAGTTCAATGAGAAGAAAAATAAATTAGATGTGTCTGTTGAATGACATATGCTGGTTTGTTTACTTTTCTTAGTATGTTTTGTGCCTATTTGCTGCTCTTACTTTTTTCCTGAACAGTCTCCCATTTCCAGCTAGGGGTTTAAAATGACAGTGTCATTAATCTCTTGTGTCTTGACCTCACTTCCTTATTTGACCCTTAGTTTTGGCATTTATAAAAATGGCCATTGCCTGTACCTTCTCCTCACCAAGTGCTGCTCCACTTTCCTCTCTTAGCAAGTTCCTTCTCTCTGGCCACTGTCTGATTACTTTCAGCAAACCATCACTCCTGTCTTTCATTCTGCTCTTTACACAAAGCAATGCATATGTTCCCTCTGCCATTTTCAGGCTCTTTTTTTCCTTTCCTTATGGCATAGTAGGGTAGTCTGATTGTGTGCGGGTATGCCGTTTTAACTTTGCGTGGTATTTTACTCTGAATGAGTGTTCTTAATGTGTCTGAGTTTGTAGCTGCTCATTCACACTGCTCCCTTCACAGTTCTTGAATAGCCAAGTCCCTCTGCCAAGCCTCAAGTCTCTCCTGGCAACATCACTTCAGTCCAGTGGTCTGCCTTGGCTTGATACTGCTTAGTGTCTCCCAAGGAAGAACTCGTGACCTGTGGACCTCTTTGATTATTCAAACATCTTTTTTGCTTCCTTCCAAATCATTACAGCCCCACTAGTATATTCAGAGCCCTTCTCCTCCAGCAGACTAGTGGGAACTTAATGGCAAATTAGCTGAATTCAATACTGGTGCATTTCTGTCTGCATTGATACCAGTCTGTGGCCTTATCTTACCACTTCATCTGCTGCAGTCACCCAGGGACTCCAGAAGGGTAGTTCATAACACAGAAGCGAATGATAGAGAGGACCTTAAGCTGAGTAACATTGGAGTTAGAAGACTGATATTAAAGGCAGAGTAGTACTTCTGATTTAAATGTTAACTGTTCTAATATTTTGAAACCTGCATGTTTCTTTGGATCACCTTGTACTGTGCTTTATCTCATGAGGCTTTAGATATAATCTTGATTTCTAAACTGAGGGTTGTTTGAGCAAGGGGTTCCCAAGAGCTTCTTAATAAGTAAAAGCAATTTATGAAATGACCGGGTGGCCACAGTGGTTTTTTTCCTTGTTTCTGGGAGAAGTGATGGGGGTTGCACATGTGCATCTGAGATTTGTGCAGTGCCTGTTGTCTTATCCTGAATGATCCTTGTCGCTTGTCAGTTAGTCCTGCACATGCAATAGAGACTGAAGCATCTGCACACAATAGGAGTAGGCAAAATGCTTTGCAGCTAGCCTGTTCTTAGGGAAGTGGGTGGCTCAAGGGCATGTTCTGTGGTCACTGAACCTGCAAGAAACCTGTATGGGGAAAGCTGAAACCTATCACTGGCAGAAACCCGAGACTGTCAGTGCACCTGTTATTATTGTTGACCTCTGTCTGTCAGGGATTATGTTTTCATTTTGGTTTTTACTATTGGGCAATGTGCCTTACTAATCTATAGCTAATTTAGAAGAGGCTCAGAGGTATTTTTGGAAGACAAAGAGATCATGTATTTTCTTGTGCAAGTATTTAAGAATGATTTCTGACTTGTTGCTACTTTTCAAACCTGAGGGAATATTACAGAGAGCACCAATATCTGCCAATCATTTAGCATTAATTAAAAAGATTGGAGAGGAAGGACACTTGTGATACTGTAATTGAATAGAGGACCTGGCTGTAATTAAGACCATGGCATTCCTCATACACACCCCTGGAAGTCTGAGATGTTTTGTAAAAATTCTTGATAAATTGTGCTGGTTCAAAAGTAGGAAACAAGGGGCAAGGATATCAGTGAGAAGGAGTGTGAATCTATATGGAATTCACAGGTGAGGTCTAGCATTTGAAGAGATCAGGAAGGGGAGATCATAAGTGTATTGGAAGGAGCGTGAAGTTATTTGTGGCAGTAGTGGAGGGAGGGGACCAGGATGGGTGTACTCAGCTTTTGGGGACTGTTGGGGCTATTCATTTTAGCGAGTGTTAGACCAGTGAGGATAGTCCTGTTCTCAGTCTGCATCTAAAGGAGCTGTTCTTTACTGACTATGGAGAGAGCCAAGAGGAATTAACATCTCTAGGCTAAAATTAGCCTGCCTGAGTCATGGAGCAATAGCCTGCTGTAGGAAATTACTGTGAGAGCTCATCTACTCTACCACTTACTCCAAGGCAATTATCTACAACATTTATTGCAGGTATTGATGAAAGCTGTTCTTAAAACTCTTTGCTAATAGTTAATAATTCTGTTGAATTTCCACTGCACCACCTCACTAGTCTTGCCAGAGAAAGAATTCTCTAATGTCTAAACTAAATCTCTTTTGCTGTAAATTCAGAACATTCTTGACCAATTCAAAATCAACCATGTTAATGCTAACTGGTTAATCACATTCACTTTGCACTACTTTAAAGTACCATCATCATTTTGCAAATCGGTCTGTTTTTTTCTAGACTTAAATAACTTGAGGTCCTTCAATAATTCCACATTTTCTTCATATTTCTAGACATATTCTCCAGACTCCCCACAGGAGGCTCACATCTTTTGTAAAGTGCTGTGCCACAATCTGCCAGAGACATAGACTGGGAAGAATTACTGCTTTTTGACAGTGCCCTCATCATTCCTTCTTTAAAGAACTGCCAGTTCTCCTGGACTCTTTTTTTCCCTCTGACCTGGAAAATGGCATTTCTTGATGGCTCTTTTCCTGAAGTCCATTGCCCTTTTTACTCTTTACCTCTTTCTCTTCTAAAGAATCCAGTCACAATTACACTTCCACCTTCCTTACCCCATCCCTCCCTGCTCCTTGGAGTGGAGCTCAGACAAGTCCTCTCCTTTTTGCCCCAGGATGGACACATTCCAAGAACTTTCTGGGGAGGAGTTGGTTCACGTATCATAGACATCTAGACATTAAGTACCCAGGCCAGATGTCCAGGCTGTCTCTCCAGTCAGTGGATACATAGGGGCACATCCAGAAATGACTGACTCCATTCTACAATATCAGCCTAGGATTAATGAATTTTGTCAAGTATTTCTCTCTCTTCATTGACTATAAAAGTATTTGAGTATTTGAACAACTTGGATGAGACAGGCCTTGCAGTATTCCCTTTTCAACTAAAGTTTGGGAAATTAAAATCCTAACAGATTTTACCAAACACCAAATTATACAGTTGAGCTAATTTTGATTACGATCATCACAAGCTTTGCCATGTGCATTTCCCAAGTGATCTTATGCTGTGCTCTAATCCAAGACAGCCTGAATAGTCCTCTACCCCTTCTAACATTGTCCAAAGACTTTAAAGCAGCAGGTCTTTCTCTGTTTGGACCTCGGAGAAGGGGTATATGTGCTTAACATGTAAGACTTTTTTCCTGTCCCTCCTGCTTGAATGAACTGTAACCACCTATAAATATGCCAATTCTATATATTGTCCAACTAATTCTGCCATGTCAATGAAGTCATAATTCTGATTTTAGTATAAGACTTTGGTCTGAATGCTCTTTTTCCCTTTGTTCATGGAAAATATATGGTTCATTGACCACCATCCTCCTTTGGCCTCCTGTAACCTCAGTGTAACTTCATCTTTTATGATTTTAAGCCCTTTCTGCAGGCTGGCCTTGTTTAACTCTTCCTTGAGAATTTCAAATTCTAGTCTCCACCAGTTCTGGTTTAAAACTCTGCTTATTATGTCAGCAAGCCAGTGTGCAAAGATAGTCTTTGTTACTAGGAAGCTTAGGATGTGAGGGAGGATATTGAGATAGTAGGCCACTGGGAAGAGAGCATGCAGAAGAGGTCAAAACACAAGCCTAAAACTATTTGACTTTGAAAGTATTTCTCACTAGAAATTTGAAGTACAAGATTAAAAATCAAGTTTCTGTCCAGAATTTTGCAATTCTGGCAAACCTCTTCACTAAAGTAAAATAAAATGCTAGTTTTTAAAAATGTTAGCTCACAGGAAAAAAAATCAGCTTAATTTTAGTAAAACTGGTTTGTTTGTTTGTTTGTTTGGGTTTTTTTTGTCATTTGTTTCCAGTCTCTTTCACAGTGTGCTGATGCTTAGAGAACCTGTCAGTGTAGTACTGAGGAACTTGATAGCTTATATGAATATGAAAGAAGAGAGTAGAAGTTTCTCACTGGAAATTTTGTACTGCAGAGTAGTTTGAAGCAGGGTTTTTCTTCTTTCTAAAATTAGTTTGAGTCTGAGAGATCTTATAAGAACAAACCCGCGTGCTTGGCAGTGAACTGTGTGATTTCCATCCTGCTCCAGTGTGAAATGTCGTGTTCTAGGCAGGCAATGAAATTCCCTAAAAGTCTCATTTTTTCCACTGGCGTCAGAAAAATGGCAAACCTGGTTGTGACTGTTCTTCATTAAATAAAATAGCTGTTAAACCCTGTTTCAATATATTTCAGTTAATATCCAGTTACTAGAGAACTGGCCCCACCTAATGCATCCCATCAGACTTAAACAGCTTAACAGGTTTAATGTTCTGCATCAATTTCAGAATTTCAGGCAATTATTCAAATACCAGATTTGCAAGTAAGATATGGGACTATACTGGCCCCTTCTTGTGAAGAGGTGAAGCTGTTTGCAGTCTCAGCCTACATGTCACATCAAGCTCTTTGTAACTTCTGTTGCATTCTGAGTGCTTTTAGAGATCATACCACCCAAATCAAGTCTAAACTTATCTGTGAGTCCTGCTCAAGACTGCACCTGGTGGATTCACTGTCGGTCTCTTTTGACAGCAGAGGAGTCTGCTGTATTATCTTTTCTTCTGTATCAGTGGTGGCTACAGGGTTCTATACCCTCTCTGTGCTTGAAAAACTGCTAGACCTGTTGAGAAATGCTGCCAATGGTTTAGTAAACTGCCAAGAATGAGGTTTGTATATATGTGGCAATGAAGGAGAGGTTACTGATGGCAGTTATGCAAGTGATGGAGCTGTTCATTTAACAAATGAGCTCATAAGAACTTGACTTAATGTGTGCAATGTAATAGTGCTTCAGAAAGTAATGTAAAAGTTCACCCATTGATTTCCTTGCTTTAGGTGTTAATGTTGCTTCTCTGTAATTTATGGATATCAGATTGGGAGGTATTCAAGCCTGAAGCCTAGTTGTAGATCTGGGAAAGAATACTTTTACAGGATGTCTCCTACAGAACTTGGTCCCTAATTTTGGGAAACAAGAAAGTTTAAATATTTTGTTATTTATAAATACAGATAGTCTGTAGGTCTGTTCTCTAATCACAGACTAGAAAAAAGCAAGCATTTTTGTGACTTGAGGAATGTTGAACTTCTGAAAAACAAGTATTATTTATAAATAGGACTCAGAATAAAGTTCCTTAAGTTGGTTTACTGTAAGACCATGAAGACCAGATCCTCAGCAATTTGAAAGGTAAATTAACATGGCTTCACTGAAGTCAGAGAAGCTGCATCCATTTATACCCATTGGGGATGACAATTTTCCAGGGTCTGTATTAATGAAAGGCCTGGAAGTGGGTGGAGGCATGAAATTACTTCAGTATTATTACTTCGGCAAGGCCTTCTGCACATGTTCCTACCAAGGGACCACCATGGAGCATTTGTTTGAGGAGCAGTTTCGTCACATCAAACTAAATGAATTTCTGTTGCTGCTCTCAGCATTCAGTCCCATCAAGGGCTCTCACATGGCTGCTCCAGCACACAAGAATGCATTCAGGAAGGAGCTGTGATCAAAGCTTCCTGGCTCTACTGAAAACGGGAGTCTGGACACAGGACCAAGGCACTTCTGCAGAGCAGCACACCCAGGGTGTGTGCTCATGGGGGAAAGCAGAGGTGAGCCGAGTACAGTGGACGGGTGTGGATTTCAGTTCTGCTCCAAGTTACGTGTCTTTGCTTACGTTTCCTTCAATGTGAAATCATGTTTATATGTATTTAATTTACTTTAATGATTCACTGTAATTTGTTTTTCTTCATTAGACTTCATAGAAAAAAATCTAAACTGTATATCAAAGGAAAAACTAAGCCAACTGAACTAAATTGCCTGATGGAGATTTTCCAAGAGTCAGTGACTGACATTAACTGTAGCTTTGGCCTTACTTAATTTTTCAGATTTTTCTGGGGCTAGAGGTAGATTCTGGATAGTTTCCTGCTTACAGGTTGCAGCAGATGTCTCAGCTGGACTGAGCTCCTCTCTTCCCAGAAATGGAGCTTCTGAACATGGACTGGCAACTGAGCAACTGGTTTCATGAGGCAAAAGCACTACCAGAAAAGTGGTCCCACTCCCACTCCTGCATGTCCAAACCACTTACCTTGGGCTGGCTGTGGGACTGAGGCTGCTGGGAGCTGATTCAACTCACTGAAGTGGCAGAAAACAAGCCCAGCAAAGTGGATGATTTTCTGCTGTGTAGTGAGTTAAATTGCCACAGCAAGGGTCCCATGGGCATCACAGCTAGCACAAGAGAAGGGATGGCATTGCACGGCTGGGAGTAAGAGAGGAGGGAAGGGGAGTGAGACACCCACTCTAACTCCTTTTGGGACTCCGTGCAGTTGGCTCTGCTGAACATGTAACTAAATTAGTTGCCTGAGGAGTTTTCAGTCAGGGGAGGGAAGTGCCTGATGAATTCAGGCGCCTAAAAGTTTAGGCAGTTCTGGAAAGCGGGCAAAGTGGATCACTGTTGGTGTACATGGGTTTTAGATGCTGAAGTTCCATCTTTGGCAGGATTTGAGCAAGCCAGATCCCACCCTGAAAGATCTGCTTATAAAACAAACAAACAAAAGAGTTGTTCTGTGTTTTTCACTGGAATGCCACTGACTGTGTTAATGACAATGGGGACCACCAATAGTGTGAACTCCCTGTTCTAATGCAATACTTCCAGGCTTCTTTAAACTGCATTTTATAAGAGGCATCAAAGGCGAAAAAATTCTGCATTAGCTCTATGGGAGCTGCGTGCATACATCAGAGGGCAAATTTGGCCCCCAGTGTTCTCCCTGCAGTGAATTTGAGTCTCTGATAGTATCAGTGCAAGAAGAATAGAGCAGTAGCTTAGGAGGCATGTGGCATTTCCTGGCTCGGTGCAATGGATTCCCCAGCTGAAACCAATAAAATTCAGTTCAGGAAGAATTTTTCAGAAAATCAGTGGTGAAATTGACAGTCTTGAAATGCTCACACAATTCTTGCAGCTGTGGAGTCCTTAAAGTCAATGAGTTCCAGGAAAAATGACAATAGTTCTGGAAACTTTCCCATGACTGCCTCTGGGCAAGCATTCAGAATAGCTCATTTACTCAACGATGCTAATTCATTAATCATTATAGATACTTTTGTTCAGTTTCCTTTGAAGTTGGCCACAACTTTTCTTTTCTCCTAAGATGAAATGTGGTCAATTATATCCATACATAGATTTAACATGGGGCAGGTTCTTCTCTTTGACAAATTATTTACTAGCTTTGTCAACCCAGACTTCTCACTCTCTGATGTTTCTCAATTGTATATACTGACCAGAAAATGTTGCAAGTCATCCAGTTTTACTGTACTAGATCGGCTTTTCTTTCAGCTCAGTCCTTAATGTCCTCAGTCGCTGTAGTAAACTTTGATGTGATTGTTCCTTAATTTTCTTATTACAGGACGCATCATTTTTTGTGCTCAGTCAACCGTAGCATTACCCTTCAAAGGCATGACTAGTCCAGCAGTACCCCTTCTCCAGGATCTGATAGGTTTTCATAACCTCCCTTGCCTTCCTGCCTTTCCTTCCGTTTCTGAGCTGATGAGTGACCAAACTTGAAGCCAGATGGTGTCAACAATACTCCTGAGAGGACAGTCTTACCTAGCCCTGCTTTTCTAGCAGCTTGGGCCCTCCAGCACTGTGGCTGGCTTGGAAAGAGCTCACTCTCTCTCTCCTAGTCCTCTTGAGTGTATCTGGCCTCTCCAACAGGCTTTCTCCTCTCCTGTGGGTGAGGTTTGATGAGGCAGCTGAGTCAGCCCATGAACTTACTGCTGGTGAAAGGGGCAGGCCCGTTCCTGGACACATGCTCCATTTGTCTCCCTTCTGTCATCTCTGGGATGTGTCTGATCCATTAGCTCACTAAAGTGGTGAAAACTATTCACTTTTTCTTGATTTGTTTTGTTTTGTTCTGTTTTGTTGGGTTAGATTTCTGCCAGTTTAGTGAGCTAAATTCACTTTCTAAGGGGTCAAATGAATGCCAGTGCTGGTGAAAGGGAAGGGTAGGTCTCCACAGCTGGCAGCAAGAGAGGGAGCGGAAATGATGTTGGTTAAACTGAGTTGTTCTGAAAAAGAATGGCAGCTGCTGCTGCTGCATTTTGAGTGTTTCTGAGAGCACTTGCTGCATGGAGTGTCTCGGGAGAGACTGACAGAGAGTGCTTGGTTTGTAGATCTGAACAAGGTTCAGGCCTCAGGGAGGTGTTGAGCTGTTCAGGTAGTTCATCCTGGTGTGTTTCCCAGTGGTTGTCCAGAAATGAAGTTTGAAGGGCAGAGGGAACTATGGATTTTAGGCATGTTACTTCAGGGGAGAAGTAAGCATATTTTCAGCTGGTAAAAGGCACTACATGCTGCAGGTTTGGATGTTAGTGTCTAAATTCTACCTAAGGTCTCTTGGTTTTCGGCATTTCTTCTTTCTGTTTAGCCAAGAAAGTTGTGGTGGTGAGGACAGCTGTTGCAGTAAGATATCATACTGGTGCTCAGAGGCTGTATTTGGGCTTGCAGTTTTAGCATGTAGCACTGAAAATGATCCACAAGAGATGCTCAACAAATTCTGCAGTAAGCAAAGGAGCTCTCCTCTGATGCTCTGAGATATGGCAGAGCAGAGGATCAAGCTTCCACCTCACTGTAATGTTAGAGACCTCAGTCTGTGTTCTGCCACCCACTGTTTTGGGGAGGGCAGAATTGCCACTGAAAAATAACAGTGTGAGCTCTGAGAAAATCTGCCACTGGCTGGGATCCCAAGCTCTGAAGGTGTCTACATTTTATTTTTAGGTTGTTCTAGATTTCTGCATCTCAACTAGTCACTCGAGGTCAAGAGAAGGAGACAACTAAGGTCACACAAATCATTCCCTGTTTTAGATGTTTATCCTACAAGACAGATTTTGCCCAAGAAATGCTAATTTTTCTCCATTGTCTAGAAAACCTACCTTGGACAACGAGTTTTCATATAGATGTTTGCATCTGACCAGATAAAGCTGGTTATGGGTAACCACACTAAACTGTCATCAGCAGCAGGGGCAGTATCGTCATCAGTTTCTGTGTGATTAATTCTGAAGCAGGAGAAAAAGGGAAGTTCACCAACACTGTTTTCTTATATATGAGTGCTATATGTGTTCCTGATGACTGTATTCAGCTGATTTCTGTGTAACTTTGTGGCTGTAGGAAGGCTGTATCTGTCTTCACTTGAGTGGAAGGGATGAGGGTCTGGACAGAGATACAGGCAGCTGAAGCCATGCCAGAATTCCAGGTTTGAATGGGACACTTTCCTGAGGAGAAAACACAGAGGGCTGAAATTCCCATAGTAGTTTTATATATATATAAAAAAGGAGCATCTGATCTTATTTTCAGTAATCTGCTCTAGAAGAAGTCAGACATTTATTTACTTTAAATGCTTTAGCTGAGCAGTTGAAATGCTGAAGCTTAGCTTCCTGAAACAACATCTTCAGGACGGAAGGGCTACTTAATTCTGATCTGTACATGTGACATTTTGAGGACAAATAGTTTTTGCAAGGTGTTTCCAGACACGGGAATTGGCTATACAAAGAGAGAAGTCCAGTAAGTCTTTACATCTGTTTTCTTTCTTAATTGTGTTTTGCCAATTAAATTGAGCTCCTGACTTGCACGTGTGGAAAGTTTGACATTTCTTGATACATTCATCAGGTATACTTTTCTGTTTGCCTCGTTTTTACTTTATGGGAAGAAGTAAGATTAATTCCTAATATAAACTGAGGTGAATTGCTTATACATAAAGTGAGCTTGAATTCCTTTGTCTTTCTGGAGTCCTGGGCTATTCTTTTTCAGCATGTGGAATTTTTTTCCCCACTTTTTTCTTATTGTCTTAATACAGCAAGAACTGCTGAACAAACTGAATTGGTAGCCATTTTGTCTTCCAGACACAACTGTTAATTATCAGAATACATAGATCTGTCAGAATGACATGTATAAAAATAATGGTGCCAAATATGTTTCCCCTCCTTCATATAATACAGACACCTAAAAACATCTCACTTGTCCTGGTGTTAAATGACCCCTGTGAAGATGTTGGCTAAATACAGTGTAAGCAAATGCGAATCTGCTAAATATCTGTCATGTTATTTGAGATGGCCCATCACATGGTGTGAGCTGGTCTTGGAAGGGTAAGCAGCCCCATTGGATATTTTGGCACAAAAAAGTGACTTACACATTTGGTGGAGGGTAGAGGGGGAGAGGAAGTAATCAAGAAGTACCAGGTGGAGAGTGAAAGAGAAAGCAGGCTTCCTATTTATTTAATTTGATGTCATGGGATACTTGGGCCTCTCAGGGATCATATTCATGCACCTGATGCAATCAGCCACTCCTACCAATGACTTCAAGTCTGAGAGTTACACCCGTCTACATCAGGGGATGGAAATTTTCCTCAAAGAATACTTAGCTCTTTGGGGCTTTGACCTTTAAGCTATTCTACTTTGTCATTTGTTTTCTGACCAATCCCATTTCTGTGATTTAATTCTAACTGCTGCAAAACTTGGCTTATAGTCTACAGAACCACGCAGATGAAGCAGAGGTAACTTTGTGAAACTAATTATTTAAGGAAGCAACTATTTTAGTTACAAAATAGAGCTGGTTTTGCTCCAAATCTTAATTCTGAGCCTTCTCTATTATTGTTTTTTATTAGACTAACTGATAAAATAAGACAGATAAGCTTTCAGGCCTACAAGCCCTCTTTCAGATATGAAGCAGAAACAGCAAATGTCAAGTTAAGGGTGTAATTCATTGCATATGTCAATGCCCCATTCCATGAACGCTTCTTCTTTGTGCCAGTATCTGCCTGCTGACTCCTGTGCTATGCTGACAGAACCATTTGCAATGGCTCCTGCTGAGTTAGATCAGGAAACCAATGCAGGTGAGGAATGGCTGTGTTTTCTATCTTATTTTTCAGCCATATGAGGTCTTTGGTGTGTTGCTGCCTGAATGTTTGTATTGGCACAAGGGAGAAAAGAAGTGAGCATAGAGTGAAATAGGTTGACAACGAGCAAGGGCAGGGTCTGTGAGGACGTCTCTAGCAGTAGGCTGTGCTCAACACAAAGTTAGGATTTATCAATATGATTAGAGCTTGCACATTGGAGTACTGATCTCAGCTTACATTGCAAAGACACATACCATTTGAATCTATTATCTGGCTCTCCTCTCTCTTTTCAGCTCAACCTAATTATCCTGGCAATTTCAGATGCCTGTGTTATGACCCATCCTGTGTATCCCTGCTGTCCATTCCCCTGCCTTTCTAGTCTGTCGTGCATGTTTTTTATGTGGTATTGCCATACTGAGAACTAGGAAATGCAGGTATCTCACCATTCTTTCCTTTCTCTTGCTGTGGGACATGTCTTGTTGCCTTTGCATATTATCCTGTTTTCCACCCATACCTCTTAAAACTCTTTTCCATTCCCTGCACAAACTCCTCCTTGAGTTATTCTCCTGCACATTTCTTTTGTGATACCACCTTTGTCTCCCATTGATTCCAGGAGGATTTAAGGTTATTCAGAACCTCTGAAAAATCCAGGGCCTTTTACCTGAAAATGGATTTTGTGAAGTAAAGGTAAGAAAAACATATTGAAACTCATTTTATGGCTAACTCATCACAATTGGTCTAGTGGGGCACAGTGGTCACCATGTCCACTTTGGTGTCTTATAAAAACTCAAAGGGTTATTACATAAAGGATGAGACCTGTGCCGCAGTGGTTTTTATCTGCTTGCAGTAATTCTCAGTTTAATTGTGTCCCTACTTCTGAAACTAGGAACAGTACATTCCCGGGAATTATGTTTCTGAGAAACAACGGCAGCACAAAATGGCATGCCGCACTGCTGGGAGTGACCCTTTGAAATAAAATGAATGTTCTCTGACATTCTTTCTCTCTTCATTGTAGCTTAACTGGCATCAATACAAAGGTTTACATCTGTATTAAAGATGTTGGTGATTGCTGAATGCATGATACGTGGATGGCCATTATCATCTGCAGAGAGTTAGTGTACTATGCATATAATCAATCAGATTCTGTTCATGTCAGGAGCTGGCCAGCTCATTACAGCCCATATCCACATTAACCCTTACAGTGGAGCGAGGCAGAAATATTCTGGAACAGGCCAAGCTGTGATCCAATCTACCTACTTTTAGCCTGACAACCCCATAGGCACTTAGATTTGTTAGACACCAACCCAGACAGCCTGAACAGTTACATTTAGCCATTCATGTCTAGTCTTGAGTCTATCTCTCACTCAAGAGAGGAGTTCATTTCCTGCTGGTACTGGATCTGGTACTGGATTCTACGCAGCCTGGTACTGGATTCTACACAGCCTGGTACTGGATCGGGTCAGGAAAGCAACTGTCATCTCCTGATATGCTGTCATCTGCAATTTGCATGATGGGAGGTGGAGAGCAGGAGGCAGGAGGGAGCCTGACTCTAGCCCTGTACTGTTGGCTGTGCCTGGACCAAGGGCAGAATTGGGATTGCAAACCATGCTCCCAGGTCTCTGTTGGTTTATCTAATGGAAAATCATTGAATTAAAGCAAAACTAGAATTGAGAGCATGGCATGGAAGGCCAGCTTCATAATGTGCACACACTCCAGTGATCAGCAAAGTGAGCCAGTAAAATAATAGAGGAAATAATGCATTTTCTGGAAGAGTTAAATAACACTGATAAAGCTATTTCAACTGTGAGATATATAGATTTGAGGACTTTTACTGACTCTATTATAAAGGAAATCAGATAATCTATCTGACCTCATAATCTATGAAAGTCCTTGATCCCTGGTTTTGCTGCTCTACTGAGGCTTCACAGCCACGATGCTGGCTTAACTGGCCATATCAAGCATAGGAGGAGGCAGGAGTTCAGCAACAGCTGAAGAAAGCTTATCTATCTGTAAATCAGTCATTTTGCCATGACCTTTTCAAGGAACAGGAAAGAAACAAAGAACCTTATGTTTCAACTATCATGGCAGAGTTAGGTTAGTGTGACTGTGGCTTTCTGTGCTCAGGTCATTGCTAATTTCCATGATAATTCTCAGGCCATACAGAATGCTAAAATTGCACTGAGGGAGAGTCCAACGCACATCTGAGGAGTCCAAAGATGTCCTCAGACATGTGCTTCCACCTCTTGAATTGACTGTGCTGAGATCTGAATCCCTCTAAACAGCTGGGGAACCTCTTAAAATAGCCTTAATTTTTTGCAGTGAGATGATGACAACTTTGAAACTGTAGTCAGGCTTTGAAGCTGACAGTAGCAAAGCTGAAGCTTCTGGAACTGCAGCCCCAGACCCTGGCACAGATGCCTGCTCTTCACCCTGCTTTTGGTTTATAATTGTTGGCATAATTTTGAGTTATTGGAATTTCAAGAATAAGAAATTCTTCTAATCTAAACAAATAAAATAGCACTATAAATAACATTTAATCTTCATTGTGACTAAATTAAGTGAAACAAGAAGTTATTAAACACATTTCAATTCATTGCCATAGCTTCTCTTAAATTTTATGTGAAGCAGGAAGCTGCAGTTGAAAGCAGGGAAAGCCAAAGGTTTCTGACTGAGCCAAGGATGTGGCACAGCTGGGAAAAAAGTAAATATAAATCTCAGGAGAAGTATTGCTAGCAGAGGCATTAAATAAAAGAGGATTTTTTCTGTGTGGTACGAATATAACCTTAGCTGAATTCTTACATAATTTTATCTGCCTGTGTTAAAAAAAAAAAACCACAAAAAAGATTCAGACTGGTACAGGTGCAGAGAATGGTGGAAGAGGAAGCCTGCTTTAGGAGGCTAGACTCAAAAAATTTGGTATTTAGCCTGATGGTTGAAGGTTGAGAAGGGATGTGAATAGTTTATAGATATATTTTGTGGGTTAGGACAACAGAGAATAAACTTAATTGGGAACTACTTAGTCTTACCTATCTCTGGAAGGAAGGCACAGGGCTGCAAACTGATGCAGATACATGTGGGCTGAGAGTTAGAAGGGCATCTCTAACCACTGGAGCAACAAGATGGTGGGGTTTTGTCCTTTTCCTTTTAGGACTAATGCCCAGCCCTAACCAGTGTCAAGTCTTCACCAATTGGGAAGGGGCCAAAGAAACAGGAAACACAAGGAGAAGAACTAAGTCAGGAGGAGAACTGATGAAAACTGAAAGGACATGGTGTGAGGGTTGGGAAAGAGATGGCTAAGGGATGGGGTGGGGGACACCAAGTGCCTAGGGAACTGGTGGAAGCTGTGTGGTGTGCAGAGCTCTACTCAGAAATGGGGGTGGAGGAGGGAGTGCACGTCATGCCCCCCTGCCCCCGAGTTGCTGGGATCCTTGCTGTCACATATCCTCCTCTGGTGGACCTCGGGGCCAATTTGGCCAGGGCCAGGAGGAGATTGTTGAGGAGAGGTCCCATGACGTAGGGAAGCTGCCTTCTAGAGGCTTCCTTCTCAAAGGAAAAAATGTGATATTTAAGTTGGGACTTCTCTGTACAGGAAAGAAGCATATGTTCATGTACAGCAAGGTGATGGCCCTCCATAAGAACAGTTCCTACAGTTTTCTACTCCTACTGTCTTAAACCCCCCCCAAACAACTCTTCCTCTAGGCAGCAATGTTATTGTTACAGTCTGAAGACTCGTTTTGCCTCAGAGAGAACTGATTAATTGCACATAAGGTTCATTAGAAACCTGCTGACTAGCATTACTCTGCAATTATATCTTTGGAAAACCTAAGTCAGTTTTTTTGGCTGGGTTTTTTTTCTATCTTTTCTTTTCTTGAGAGGTATGGCAAAAGGCTTCAGGTTTCATATCAAGCTCTGATCACAGTAATAAGGCTGGACAGAGCTGGTTGTAATGACAGCTGCCTGTGTGATATTGACATACAGCAGGGTTTGATTGTAGAGCTCTTTTAACCTAAAAGTGGAAAAATGCTTCTCAGATTAATATCTTTACATTTCAGTATTTCATTCACTGCATAGAAATGGCTGAGAGAGCAGGCAGCCTGACAATGTTATGTGCCAGAATCTGTCTTGTGAAGACATCTTTCAAGTACTTGGCATTGTTAGATTTTTAATGTCTCTAAGAATCAGATAAGAATAGAAACTCAGGACATTGCAGCAAGAGCCAAGTGCAAAGTTGCTGAAGCTATTTCAACAGGAGAGGAAAATAAATTATTTCCCACTTTCTTTGGAAAACCTCATTAGAGTTCACACCAGACTCAGATTAGAAGCATAATTCCAACAATGTTACTCAAAGATGTTTTATAATTACCTTTTTATCTTTCCTTCCCGGCTCTGCAGCTAGTTCCAGTCCCCATGAATTCATTGGAAGAATGTATGGCACTAGAACCTTGCCAGTGTACAGGTCCTGAGGATCTCGTGTTGTTTCCTTGCCAAAATCTCTTCAGAGTCTCTTTGATATGAAATAGGTTATTGCTGTGATATGACAAGATGCCATATATTTAACATGTAAATAAATACACCATTGCTGCTGTTGGATGACCTTCTGGAATCAGTCTGAGACACCAGAGTTTATCTGGTTTATCCCTATTTTACGTGGACTCATTTTTCAAACCCTAATTGTTAAACAACCTGTAGTATACCCTTAGGAAGACACAGGTTCACATATAATAGCCCTAAGTGAAAGTGATAACTTCTACTGAACATTTTGCTATTAACTATTCAATGAGGAAAGCCAAAAAATCCCCTCAAAACTCTCTAAACCCAATGCCTATTTAAACACTTGTATTTTAACTGCCCTAGGAAAAAAAGGCTTATCAATGCTATGAAAATAAAATAATGCCCAGAATCTGTAATGTCTACTGAGAGAGCAAGTTTCATGGAGCTATCTTAAGTCTTCAAACTCTAATGGGTGTTTCTTTGACATTAACCTAAATAGTAATAATCTACATCAACCAGAGGTCACACTATGGAATACTGCTTCCACTGAGTCTGAAGTTAATATTTTCTCTACCCTGTTTTGCACATTGTCTCTTTCAACACGGCCCTTTTTACAATAGAACTGTTGGACACATGTTGAAGCATATTCTTTCTCCATATTCTTTTATGATGTCACAATTCTACAAAGCATATTCATTTTAATATAAATTTAAAACAAAACATAGAGTTTTAAAATGCTGCAAAGCCCTTTCTTCCAGGCAAGAATGACCAAACAATGCACCTAAAAGAAGTAGAGACCTAGAAGTATTTCACTATCAGATAGACCTGTTGGCTTTGGTTTGTGTTTACACTCTTTGCCTGGCACCATTAAAAAGATTGTCCTACTTTTGGCTGGGATTTCTCTCACTGGAATTTAGGTGTTCAAGTGGTAAACTCAGCTAGGAGTTTAGTCTAGACTGCCTCTATCACTGAGACAGGCACTGCCATGTTTCACCTTGCTCCTTTTAAACAGCTGGTCTAGGGTGGGATGTCCCAGGCTCAGAAGGGTTTCCCTCCCTCCCTTCACTACAGCTGGAATTTAAGGTGAGCTTTGAATAAGCATTTAACCTTTGAATGATCACTTCAGATGGCATGTAATGATCCTATACTGTTTAGGTAAATGTGGTTTTAACTCCAAGGTATTCAAACCTATTACCACGCTGTATTTAGTCTTAATCATGGCTAGGCCTATTTTAAGTAACAAGCTTTAATAATGATACTCTTCCATAATTAGTATTTTACTTACTGGTGCTACAGGTTTCTTAACCTGCTCATGAGAAGTTAGTATTTTTTCCTCTTGCTTGATAGTGTCTGTTGATAAGCCATTCAAACGTATTTGCTTTACTTTTATTAGTTATGGTATCTTTCGGATGGCATGCACTTGAGATAAATAAAAAGTGGGCAGTTTACACAGATTAAAAACATGTGATTTGAAACAAACATGTGGTTAAGAAAAGGAAACATTTGGAATTTGTTAGCTTTGTGAGCACTCCTTGAAAATACATGTAATTACAAAGGTCTTAAGGATCTGTGCAAGGAAGAGAAGGACTTTATCTTCCTTGACCTCTGAAGCAGAATGATTGGCAAGTATTGGGACTTAATTTGTTGGAAAACAAGTGATCTCATGGTTTAAATGGCTTTGTCAGTGAGTACAGTAAGAATTATGAAGACACAAATCACAGGGAATGAAAGAAATTTGGTTCCACATAATTTTATTATCATGAATGTTTTCAGTAATGCATTTACTCTAGTATTCTCTATGCTGATGTACAGTAACATCTGTTAGTCAGAGAAGTCCAATTTTTAATAATTGTCTTGACAAGGCACAAAAAGATCAAGTAGCTTGCTCAAGGTCACACAGAGAGTGAGATTTAGTTTGTGTTTGCAAAGAAGTATTGCCTGGATCCCAGCCTTTTATTTAGCCAGTAGAGCTCATATTCTCCTTAATATTTAGAACTTGTTCCATATAGCACATGATTAAAGTGCTTATGGCTACAGCTTCAGGATCTAGTGTTATTTGAGTTGGAAACTAAAGCACTTCTATTCAGAGTGCCAATTAAAGATATTAGATAGAAAAGTAAACAAAGCATGATTCTGGAATATATAGCTCTAATCATTTGGAAAAGCTAAGCTTGCAGAGGATAGTGCAGCTGCTAACAGCATAATAACTAATGTGCAGTATTTTAATCCGGCTGTTTAGGGACATTTTTTACATTACTTTCAAACAACTGGGAACAGAAAAAGATCTATTCTTGTATTATGTATTTGTTATTTAACACACCAAGCTGGTAACGTTTAAAACACATGATACTCCTTGTCTCTTTAAATTTTTTTTTGTTTACTTAAAGACAGACCTTCACTTTGAGGTCTTTTTTTAATCAAAAAAAGTTCTCTAAAAGGAATCTTTTGGCAATAAAAAAAATATTTTTAAAGATTGAATCTGACTATTGGAATATTAGTTTCTTTTAATATATAATAATTTATTTTAATAAAAATTTAGGCATGTGATGCTGCAGAATCCAAAATTTATTGGATATTCATTCCAATTAGAAGTCAGTTGGCAAAATCACTACAGTGGATTGCTCAGGGGTCCAGCATGTTGATACGAATGCATAATACCTGTGTTCAAGTCATAAAACCATTAGATTGGCCTTAGCAGTTCAGAACAAGGGCCCCTTTTACCATTATCCTGGCTCCAACAGTGGCTGTAAGCAGATGCTGGGAGTGAGCAGGAACAGGACAAGCACGTGCTGGTACTGCCCCCAAACCTTCTGTACTCTCCCAGTTCCAACTATCCTGTCACCTCAGGAGGTTTCCTGGATCCGTTGTTGTCTGTCTCTTTTGTAATCTTCAGTAGATCTGTCCAGTAAATATGTGTTGTACCTTCCCTTGATGACGTGCACGTGCCTTATCTGCAACATCCCTTGTCAAGGAGCTGCACAAGTTCAAAGGCTGCTGCGACCTCCTTCTGTTTCGAATGTGGCTTTTACTAGCTCCATTTGATGGCTCCTGGTTATTCATGGTGGATGTTGCCATGCATAGTTGAACCTTTCTTCATGTTACCATAAACTGTAGACTGACTTAAGTTTTTCAGGATAAACCAGCCTAACCTACCTTGCAGATCTCTGCAATGATTCCGAGTTGTCCTCAGGATGTATTTAAAAATATTATTTACAGACTTATCTAAGAGACCTTTTCATGCTTTCTGGTTTGCATAATTTTCAGTTTAACAATCCAGCTTTCTACCTTTCAGGTCTGTGTAAAGTAATTTTTATTTGAAAACCCTGTAACACACTTGAGTTTGCTGCCTATGCAATAATCTTTAGGCCATGACAGAAAGAACATTCACTTTGAATTCTGTTTGATTAACTGTTTTCCACTGTTCTTGTTTCCTTGTTTTTAATGTCCATAATTTAATCTTATTTTTAATCTCCTTAATTAAAAACTAGTATGCTATGACTATAAAATCTCAAGTTGTCAAATATTACAGTGACAGGACTGAAAAAAGTGTAGGTATTTTTAATACACTAATACTACAAATGGAAACAACCCTGGTACCTTGCTGTAGTTCTATGCACCATATCAATTCCTGTTCCCTACAGTGTGGCAGATATGTCTGAAAAGATAAAGTACAGTGAAAGTGCCAATTTAAAAAAAAAGTCTATTACAGTCATAAAGCTTATGCTGCATAAACGACTTTTCTCAGAATCAGAAAATTAAAAATAATATTTAATGCACTGTTTTAATTTTAAGGGTAATGTTGGCAGCCTTCCTCAGTGTTCTCCAGAACATTCAGTTTCATCACATCTCAGGCTGTCATGAGGTGTTTGGCACAAGTGCCAAATAGGTTGGCAGAAACAAACCCTAACTGTCCTTGAGCATTCATTTCTGCACTTGTGTCCGATCACCCAGTTTCCTGATGTGTTTCTGTATAAGTACACACAGAGGGTAGTGTTGTTACAGGATGGGGTATGCAAGAGATGATGAATGATAGGGGCTCCTTAATCCAGCACCGAAGAAATGCATGTGTAAATGTGTCTGTGGTATTGCAGAATATGTTTTTAAAATAAAGGCTGCCTGCTTCACTTTATCCACTTTGACACTTAGATGCTGAAAAAATAGATGTAAAAGGACTAGGAAAACTGCATAAGAACCTCTTATGTCAGAAAGGAAGAGGAAAGAAAGTATGATATTAAGTAAGCACTGCCGGGGGAAGTGAATGGGTCAAGCAGTAAGACACAGGATGAGTCTTGTCCAGAGCTATCCCGAGGTAGTAAGCTGGCCAAAAAGAAAAATTTTTGTACTTTTGGTAACAAATAGTACTACCAGTCTCAGGCATTCCAAAATCATGAATCAGGGCCCAGAAATCACAAGATAAAGAGGAAAAAGGGAATTTTTAGAAACTTAACACGTTTGGAGATATTTGTATCCTGTTTTTTTTCAATCTTTACTGTACATTACAACATATTGTCAAAGTTTTCTTCCACATCCTTGAGGAATAACAGATACTTTTAAAAAATAGAGACTTTCACCAGATAACATTACTTGAAGAACTTGGGTTTTGTGGAAACCACTGGCTATCAGAAACTTTGATAATACATTAAAAAGGGTTAGCAACAAAGAGTGAAAGAATGGGGAAATGAAGTGGGAAGGCTTCAGAAAGATTAAACTGCCTCTCTGAGTGAGTTGACTAGCACTGTTATCTGGCCAGATGAGAAGAGATTGTAAAGATTTTACCGATTAACCTTTTGCAGGGAACACACATCTCATTTTCCCTGGTAAAACAGAACAGGCTCCAAAGAGCAAAATGTGGTGATTTAGAAAACGCTCAAAGGAGAAGCAATGACAGGATTTATGGCATTCCTAAAAATGCAGAAAATAACAAAAATGTGGGAATGTTGCCTCTGTCACTTACATAATCCTTGCATTTTGATAGAATTATATAAAAACCTTATAGGGCAGAAGCACAAAAATCCCCAGATCCAGCTAAGATATATAGTATTCTGTTTCCAGAATTATCAAAGTCAGCAATAATTTTTATAGGCAGCTGGGAAGAACAATGAAAAGCTGTATAAGAACAAAATTATCTATTTTGATGACAATTACTACCCTGAAGTTCAGAAAAATTTGGAGGCATGTTGGAGCTAAGCAAAACCAGCTCAGGAAAAGAGATAAAGTCCTTCATTTCATAATCATCACAACTGTGATGGGTAATACTATATAAGAACAAAAGGTCCCAGAGAAGCATTTGGCAATGCTTGACAGTTAAGGCATTCTGATCCTTCAAAGAAAAGCAGCAGAAGGATTAAATATTCAGTCTGCAATAATTAGACCAACACCTAACTTTACAGCAAATTCACCTGGATTTTGCGAAGAAGCAGGAGGCCTTAGATGCATCAGGACTGCAGAAAGGGAAGCAGAGAGAAAGAAATGAAATATGAAGTCCGGATGCTCTACTGTGTCCAAGGAGCAAAAAGGACACCCAGGAGAGGAAGTGTAAAGCTGCCTTTTTCTGGGATGCAGTGTTCCTGCATCCAGACCCTTGGAGGAACTGCCAGCAAACTTAAGGCTGTTTGGGGTTATGTATTATCTGGCAATGGACTCAAGGGGCCAATAAAGCAGCTGGAGATCAGCTTAGAGAAATACTATCTCCTGTGGAAGCAGTAAGAAGAAGAAGGGGAAATTCTGAACCTAAATTCTCATTTTCTAGCGAGTATAAGAGCACTCCTTTACAACCGTATGATTTCCTTGCAAGCTGTCTATGTCAGACTTCAGAGCCAAATCTTTGGGCTGTGGAGCCACACCATCAAAATAGGCAACAAGCTTTATAAACACCATGTTCTACATTGTGCTACCACGGTAGGTTTAATAGCCAGATGTCAGGGAGGGTGTTGTGGTTTAACCCCAGCCAGCAACAGAGCACCACACAGCTGCTCACTCACTTGCCCCCTCCCTCCCAGTGGGATGGGGAGGAGAATTGAAAAAAAGAAGTAAAAGCTCATGGATTGAGATAAGAATGGTTTAATAACTAAAGTAAAATAAAATACAATGATAACAATAATAAAAATATTATTTGTAATGAAAAGGAATACAATATAACCAAAAAAGAGAGAAATAACCCCGAAGAAAATACAAGTGATGCACAGTGCAGTTCCTTGCTACTCACTGACCGATGCCTGAGCAGCGATTTGCCCCTCCTGGCCAACTCCCCCCAGTTCATATACTGAGCATGATGTTCTATGGTATGGAATATCCCTTTGGCTAGTTCAGGTCAGCTGTCCTGGCCATGCTCCCTCCCAGATTCTTGTGCACCTGCTTGCTGGCAGAGCATGGGAGACTGAAAAAATCCTTAACTTAGGATAAGCACTGCTTGGCAACAACTAAAACATCAGTGTGTAATCAACATTATTCTCACACTAAATCCAAAACACACTGTACCAGCTACTAAGAAGAAAATTAATTCTATCCCAGCTGAAACCAGGACAGAGGGATGTTATAGATAGTAGGAAGGGAAATAAATGACAGGATGAAGGTATTAAAAAGACAAGGCTATACACTGGGTAAAACGTGCAAGGAACTACTGATAGAAGAAGGGGCAAGTAGGGAGAGGAAAATACAAGCTGCCTAAGTCAACTCCATCTATTTCAGACTTGCCTTGTTCCTTGTCATCTAGTTCTGATTCTGAAATTAAAAGAGCAAAAAATAGTAAAAGATATAAAATATATTGCATCATTCTGAGCTGTTTCTTTTTCCTTCATATTCTTTCAATACAAAGCAGAAGTTGGTTGGTGAACTTTCTGGGAAGGCAATTCTTTGCCTACTTCAGCTGTTAAAAATAGTAGTTGTAGCTCTCGGCTTACTGATCTCTGAAGCCAGACAGCTTTTCTGCCCAAATGAATTTGGGTTTGTGGACAAGTGGTTTAAGTTATTTGTTGATTCTAGCCAAGAGTTTTCACCAGGTCAGGGATGGCTTTATACCCAGAAGAAATGTAATGATAGCTGTGTTCTTTATTGCACTGTTCTGGGTACATTTGTATTGCTATATCAGGAAGCTAAACCTGGAACTAAGGAACTACCTCTTTTTTCTCCACTTTCCTCTTTAATGCCTTTGCCTCCAGAAGTAAGTCAATACCTACATGTTAACGAACACTACAGCCCTTTTGTCTTTCACACAGGACAACAGTGATGGTGGTTTATCTTCTTTATATTAGTTTCTTTTTTAGGAATGTTAACATAAATATATAGATTTGTACAAGATTTTGTGACTCAATAATGAAGCATAAATATTGAGCATTTAAAAAGTGACCTTTAATGTTTGTAGCGTTGTGGTGAAAGAAGCTTTGGACAGTATTCACACAGAAACAACTTAAAGGACTGAACATCACAGAGCAGCTACTGTATTAGTTGATGATTAACCTCTCCAAGGGTGGACTTCTAAAACTTAGATGCTGGGAATGGGACAAATGCATGAAATTTAGGCAGCAGGTTGTGGGCTAAAACTTCTGAAACTCCTCAGCAGTGCTGTAATTAGTTACAGTGGTATGAACACCAAATTAGCTATGCACTATGCTCAAGACACAGCCAAGCAGCCATAGGGACTTTAGGGCTGAATAGGTTCTGCTTTGTTCAGATATAGCTAATGCAAGCAACACATCTGCTGATGGTTAAAGACCCCTCAGTGTGGCTGGGAGACAATGTATTGTAAATTGTATGAGCAAATTATTGTTGGCTCTGTCTGTTACTATGACAGTAATGGTGTGTAAAATTTGAAGCTATAGCCAAGGTCAGTATGGACGGTATCTCAATGAGTGAGATACTAAGCTATAACTTTCAGTGTCAATCTGGCCAAATATAAATTTATGCTTACTATGTTGTTTAATGTGGCACAGCTTAGGTCTCTTAAGACAGAACAGAAAACCATGCTGGCTTTAATTCTCAGTTGATTTATATAAAGATAAGAATAGATACAAGTAACCCTGTATACATAGCTATTTCATATGGAGAATTTACTCGTGCTCTGTACAGCCTTGTCATAACAGTTCAAAGTGTGCAGAGGCATTTTGCTTATGTGAATTTAACAGATGACATAACTTATTGGTGCTAAGATTTGCTTGTATCTGAACTGTCAGGAATATGAGATCATCCTTCTTTTTTCTTTCTTATTTGAGCTGACCTTTTCCTCTAGAAAATATTTTAACCATAATTTCCATTACAATCCTGCTTTAGGCATTACGTACTCTCACGAAAAAGATCATTTTGAGAAAAGAACACTTTCATCCTCCTCTCCAAATCTGAAGACACTACATATCCTGATATTCCATGTCAGGTGGAAAAGTAAATAAAGAAGAGACAATGAGGTAGGCTGGCAACTAGTTGTGAACAGCGTAGTAAGAGTCTTAGCACCCTAACTGAGAATCATCAAGCGTACTTGACCTAACTTGCTCCATATATTATTTGCCTTACTTTGGAAGACATGCTCAGTTGCTTTTAATTTCATTGCCACAGCCCAACAGTCATTGTGGTTTATTTTCAGCTGTAATATGTTTAGTAACACATCCAAGGAGAGCAGAGCAGAAGGGTGAAAGCCTGAACAAATTGATCACAAATTGCCAAATCTTGTATTTGAATTCTAAAATGATAATTTAAAACCGTCTAGAACTAACCTGTTCCTGGGCTAACTTTGGAGCAAATTTGTCAGCACTGAGCACACAAAGACTAAGTCAGGCACTGAAAACTGCAGGCTTTGCAGTATGATGGTGGGAATCACTACCTGGTCCTTGCAGGGAGTTTTACAGTAATTAATTTTCCAGGTTGAGTAGCATAGCAAATTTGTTGAAAATCTGCACTCTTAGCTTAGCAATGCATATTTTTTAGAAGCACAGCAGTGCCAGCTGAGTTTGTTCTCCACCTAAAGTTTTTGAATTAGATGTATTATCTGATGCCAGATACCAGAGGACAAGGAGTGTTGCAATGCTGGAGAGCTAACTGGGCTAACAAAATGTCATGTTACTGTTTTATTTACATGTGGGTGAGCTCTTTCCTCACATCATCCTCGGACTTGCTGACTTTTCTGTCTGGAGTTCTTCTTAGTTACTGGCCTACCAGTGGTCTTGCTCCCTTGTGCATGTCCTTGATGTGTTTGAGTGTCTAGATACCTGCTGCCAAGCTCAAAGCTCTTAAAGGAGGGCTAATAATCCTGCAGGTCTCCACGGTATATATTGTCCTCCATCCTCGTTTTTAGCCTCAGAGCTCCTTCCTGGATAGCGTCAAGCTGCTCCATTCCCAATTAAATACTGAAGGCCTGCACAAGTCCAGCCTTGCCTCTCATACATTAGATTGCTTCTCCAGGCTCTCTCTTCATTAATGGTCTCAAAGGGAGCGTCTAATTTCTTTTCTCATTTGTGACTTCAAGCTTGTGTGGAAACTTGTGATCCATCTCTCACTTATGCTGATTTCCTCCCTTCTTCCTACTTTCTGCTGCCTTCCTCTGTTTGCTCCCTCTCTTTTGTCCCTTGCCCCCATACTTCTCTTGATCTCCTCCTGTGGATGAATGCCTTTTTTTCTGGGATGCAAAGGCAGGATTTTGTAAAAGGCTTTTAGTTCCTTCCTATTCCTCTGATGCATTGGCACCTGTACTGCCTCTGGGTTAAAGTCATAAGCAGAAGGCAATGCTGCAGAAAACACACCTTGGTGAGCAACTACAATATATCTAAAAGCAGCCAATAAGACCAGCACATCAGCACAGTTCTTACAGTGCAGTGGTCAAAATTCACAAGTGAAACTCTTCGATTCTCTACCCCTCATAACTTTCTTGCCAGGGTATTACCTCCATCACTTGGGGATCCTCAGACTTGGTGATGCTCCTCTGATGAACGCCTTGAACTCAGCCAACCCAGGAAATGTGTCCAAGCCACATCCAGCACAAACCAATACTAGTGAGGTCAGGACAAAAAAACAGCAGTCAGCACCACTTTACAAATATGGTGTTATTCACTGCTAGGGAATAGGAAACATAGGTCAGTTCTTCTCTCAGAAGAGTACTGAAGGAGAAGTGTATTCACCAGTTTATGGTAATAAGGGGCAGTTTCCAATCTTCCTTTTGAAGCTGGGATGCTCTGTAGATATGAATGCAAGTTTCATGGACCTTGACAGATGACTTTGCATCCCCCGCCCCCACACCTGGGGAGGGACCAGAGCTGTGCTCTAATCAACTCTTTTGGGGCTGTTTACACTATTTTACCATAAATTAAAATCCCAAATGGATAAGGTATAAGACACTTCTCTGTAGCATTTTCTGTTGGCTTCCCACTACAGTCCCAGTTACCAATCTAATCTTTACCTGCCTGGTAGTCCTGTGCACAGTATAGAGAGCACCAGTGCTATGGATTTGAGACTAATGGCTATGCAGTGTTTAAGATAGCCATTGGCATACTTGTTATCACTTCCCTGAGTCCCTTTGTGGGTTAGGCCCTGGGTCTCTTTATTAAAATCATGAGAAAAGAGGTGGAGAGGGAGGCAGTCAGCCTCCAGTCCTCAGAAAAAAGTGTTTTCCTAACAGTGGTCCCAGCTTCCCTCCTGAAATGGAAGATGCCCTTCTCTTCACCTTTGTAGCTCTGCCCAGTCAGCAGCTTCTGCTCTTTTTGCTTTTATTTGACTCAGATGTTCTCAGCTGCCAGCTGGTTCTTCCATCCCAGTGACTGAATCACAAGGCAGACTAGGGCTGTGTGTGACATACAGAATGGTGTCTCAAGAGGTAGTAAATAAAGCCTTGTTTATTCAGAGGAAATTAAATACAAGATAATGAATAAAATTCATTAATTTTTTGCTTAAGAAAATAAGTCTGGTGAGATTTATTTTAAAAGTAGATTTTTTTTGTCCGTGTTTATGTTTAAAAAAAGTGCATGGATGCCAGAGTTCCAGGTATTTTTTTAGGATAGGTTCATGAATTCTTCAGATGCGACTTTGAAGCTTTTCCCAACCTTTTGAAAGTATAAGTAATAAAATTGGGTGGGTTCAGTGCCTCAGATGGAATCTCCTAGACGTAAAATCCATCTACTAAGGTGTTTCATATTTTCTAAAAGCCAAAATCGTGCAAACTGCAGCCCGAACTACGAGGTGCTTGTTAAGCGTAGGCAGAAAACAGTGTCAAATGTTCTTTAGGCTGCCTTTCATAATCACTTGTTGGCTCCACTCCTGCAGGACCTCCTACAAAGAGGTCTTGGCCATGTTCTAAAATAATACATTTATCCATAGGCAGCAAAGGCTACAGCTGCAGCCTGCTGTTTGTGTGAGATTTAAACACCAATGGAAAGGTCTTTTAACTTCTCTGAATTCCTCATTAAAATGCTGGTGTGATTTTCTGCAGCCACCTCAGCTGAGAGTAGCAGTCCAACAAAGAAGCACTGGAAGAGATTGTATGTTTCTCTTTGAAATGTGGCAAACCGAGGAATAAACTTGGATCCCCCGTCAAGAAAAATTGGAGCAGGAAAAGTATTTTCACCACTAGCCGCTGTGGGTAAGGAGTCTGTGGAGGCAGCTCTCCAGCAAGGAGCTGGTAGCGAGAAGTTCAAGGAAAGACTGCAGTCTCAAAATGCCGCATGTCTTTGTGGATGTTGTTGTTTTCTTAAAAAAATTTTTTTTTCAGTGTGTTTTGCAACCTTTTCTCTAGCTGGGCTTTCCTCTTTTTAACAGACAAGCTAGTCTGCCATCTATTCAGATCTCTGGGAGTGCAGAGAAGACAGGGTAGGACTATCAGGGCTGTGTATCTATGTGTATGATTATGAACAGGTTTATTTGTCCAAGGAATAATGAAAACCAATGGCCTCAAACTCAAGCCAGACAAAGTCATACTGGAAATAAGGCATGAGTTTTTAACAGGGAAAATATTAGCCCTTGGAAAATACGACTGTGGGGAATATTAGTGTCTCCATCTCTGGACATCTTCAAATCAAACCAGACCCCCAGCACTAGATCTGTGTGCTGGACTCACCAGAGCCAGGTGCAGATGCCTTAGCCAAGCTCAACCTGCTGGGCTCAGCACAGGCGTAACTGGGTGTGATTTAAAGACCTGGGGAGCCAGACTGTGATCTGGTTCTAGCACATCCTCCTCACTTTTTGGATAAGAGAAGCTTTGCAAGGAAAATAAGAGCACTGAAATTCTGCCCAGCTTGAGACTGACAGGCTCAACTGCATTACATCTGCTTGCTTTTACTAGATGTGTAATGACGTAGTTAAAAGGTGTAGTAAAGGTATAGTAAATAGTTTTATCTCAAGTCTCCTAAGGTGTATGAGCTTTTGAAAGCAGTTTCTCAAGGCTAGTAGGTACCTGATTTATAGACATTTCCTGAGGTAAATATAGTCAATTTTGTCATAAAGTTATCATTTGTGCTAGAGCATAACCGATTTCCTCCCTGGCCCTTGTGAACTGACAGTTCATCAACTAAAGGAAGAAGGCCTGGATCTGTTCTTGGATGCATGATGTAGTACTGTGTGACACATTCAGGGTACTAAAATGGATGGGACCACCTGCTGAATATTAGGATCAAGTATCAGAGTCAGACTGGCAGTTAATATTTGTTACTCATGTATGACCAGACACATTTTACATTTAGAAGATACTGTCTCTTTTCAAAAGCTCACAATAAAAAAATCTGAATTTGACATTCTTACAATGATTATTCTGACACAAGTCCATGGTGGCCCGGGAGGGGCCAGAATTGCATGCAGCATGAGTGACAACCGTAAAAATCAGTCCCGTTACTGGAGAAAATACTTAGGGAGATAGGTAAAAGAGAAAGCTGAAAGCAAGTGGAATTAGGAAACATTTTTTTTCCTAACAACCCTTGAAGAGAAATAGGTGCCTGTATTCCTGTCTTGGAGGTAAAGTTTAAAAGTGTGCTTGGTTTTAGTTATTGTTCAGAATACCTGGGATCCTGCTGATGCTTTTAAAATTGCAGCCACAGTCAGCATTGCATGAATTTGGGATGGCTTTGTGTCTGCAGACCTTTAGGTGGTGTGCTGCTTTTGGTTGGGATAGAGTTAATTTTCTTCATAGCAGCTGGTATGGGGCTGTGGTTGGGATTTGTGCTGGAAACAGTGTCGATAACCCAGGGACGTTTTGGTTCCTGCTGAGCAGGGCTCAGCCAGAGCCAAGGGCTGTTCTGCTCCTCACCCCACCCC
>JANZLQ010000013.1:10541388-10557218 GCA_026212715.1 Elanus axillaris | reverse complement strand
TGTCCTGGAGATGGCTGAACTCCTGCCTGCCCGTGGGAAGTGGGGAAGGGATTCCTTGGTTTGCTTTGCTCATGTGCGCGGCTTTTGCTTTCCCTATTAAACTGTCTTTGTCTCAACCCACGAGTGTTCTCACTTTTACCATTCTGATTCTTTCCCCCATCCCACTGGCAGGGAGTGAGTGAGCGGCTGCATGGGCTTAGTTGCCAGTTGGGGTTAAACCACAACAGATGGTTTGTTGTACTTCAAAATCCCTCAATCTCTGTAGACATTTGCACAAATCTGCTTAGCTATATAAAGATTTTTTTAAAGGATTAAGTCATTTGGTGTTCTCCTGACTTTGGAAAGGCCATGAGAGTTAAGTGGCATAATGAAGATATTAGAGTCAAAATGATAATTTTATTGTAGAATTAGGAAAATGAAGCAAATTGTGTCTGAGTAATGCTCCTACTGTGGACACATAGATACTGGGCCTGAGAACTTTGTACTGTTTGTGAAATGCTTTTTTTTGGTGGAAGAGAGAGTTAAAACACAGCAGTGCTTATGAAAGAAAGCATCATATGTGGCAAAGTATCACTGTACAGTAAATAACTGAAAGGGAAGAGATCTACAGACTTGACCCAGAATTTTATTGGCCTTGATATATTGTTGTCCCAGAATAAGTTGAGACTGGTTGGGAAACTGTGGTGGGACACCTGCATGAAGGAGTAACGATTGATGTGGATCCAGTAAATACACCAGTTGGAAGGGAAAGAGAATCCAACCATGTAGCTGAGGACATTATCGAAGGAGGCTTTGGAAAACAAAGGTTGTCATCAAACTGTAACACTAAAAGGGACTGTAGTAGTTTAAGAGTAGATCTAGACCTGAAGGAGCATGAGTTAAAGTGTGGTGTGCAACTGAATTTCTGCTCACATAATTATGTTCCACCTTGTTCAGATTCAGTAGCATAAAGCATTCATCACGTCCTAGCCTAAAATACTGCAGAGAGCTTCTGTGCTTTGCTAAGCACTTATGACAGGTTGTCCTAGAGGCTGAGCGCATTTCAGTGGTGGATGAAGAGGTCCCTGTGTACATTGGCCATGTATCAGCTTAAGTTTGTAAAACGCTTTGGAATCCTTTGGGGCACAAGGCCATGTAATGTAAGGCCATCATCATGTTTGCTAAGAAAGCTGGGTTTGCTGCCAAAAATGACAAAATCTCCTTTAAACTTTGAAAGACTATAGCTAGATTCTGCATTAAAACAGTGCAAGAACAAAGTAAAATGGGACTTACTGGTAATTTCAGTGTTGCCTTGGCACTGCCTTGTCCCAGTGTAGGCAATGTTGATCCTATTCCTTTTCACCTTCTTCCTCTGGGTTCTCCAAAGTCCGTGGCTATAATCATGGGGTGGACTTGGCAGTGGTGTGTAGGACCTGGAATGTGTTTTTCCAGCAGCCGTGTCTGGATTTGTGGCTGACTTCTTTGGCTGACGCCATGGCTGGCTCTGCTGGCAGACAGATCTTCTTGGGGGCTGTTGTGGGTTCACAGAGCTGTCAACTCGCTTTCTGTTCTGCCCTGGATGCCATTTTCTTTGAGTCACACTTTTTTTTTTTTTTTTTTGTGGACTGTGTTTGTGGACAAACTTTCTATTATGAAAACACATGATACGGCAAAAATCTTTCCATATTTCAGGGTTCCTGTAAATGTTTCCCTGTGAACCAAGAGTAAATGTGCACATTCAGGAAACTGACTGTTGCTGTAGACGTGGTCATTTTCAAATAAAGCTGCTTGGCTGGAGACGTTCTGTGGTAATTTCTGTCACTGGTATTGTGGCAAATCCTGATTCCTGTGACAAAAAATGCCCTGTAGTGCCCTTTGCTGAAATAAGACCTTGATCTGCAAAGATATTTAGGTGACTAACCATTATGTAGGTGCCTCATTTCCACTGACTCATATTAAGCGCACTAACTGCTTTTAAGGATGTGAGCTTAAACCTTGCAGACAGCCAGAGCCAGCAGGTCATGTGGGTGATGCCAGCTTGGCAGGACAGGTTCTCGCGCACAGTCCTGGATTTCCACCTGATCGCTCCTTTGCTGGCTAATTGCTCCACTGGAGATTGCTGCAAGTAGTTTCACCAGGGGATGAGATATGTCCATTCATAGTAAACTGAAAGACCCTCATTGGATGAGAGGTCTCCGAGTTTTTTTTTCGCTTTTTCTGAGATTTTGAAATATATTTTCAGTGGTCAATTTTCTTTGTTTTCTCCCTCAGATCTTTCTTTTTCTTTCTCCTTTTCTTCCCACTTTTCCTTCTTTCACTTTCTAAATTCCTTCCTTCAGGGCTGGCATGGAAAAGAAAGCAAGCAGGAAAGTAAGGGAAAAAAAGCTAAAAAATAGGAACACTGTGAAAAGGAAAAATATTTCAATTTGAAAAGTGGCCTGTACTTTTTAGAAATGCTTTGAATGGAGAATGTTGAGAACTGTAATCTTGATAACTGGACTGAGGCAATAATTCTCAACCTATATTAGAACTGGGTTTAGGAAAAAAAGGTTTCCCTTTCTATGTTAGATACTTTTATAAGCATTTTTCATTTTGATGTCTATACTCCTTAGATGAAGCTGTGACTGTGTATCTAGGCCATATTGGCATGTCAGCAAAGTTCATTTTACTTGTACCCTCTTTTGACCCTGGTTCCCTTCTATAGAGGCACTGGTTTACTCCTGGGCGTTTTTCTCAAATGAGCCAGCTTTTGATATAAGCTCCTTTTCTGCATTGTTGAGTAGCTAATTGACTGGCATTGACAATTGGCTAATTGACAGTCAGCACCCCTGTGTCGTTTATATGGCTGAGCTTGAGTCTAATTATTTCCAAAACATATATGTGGATAGAATATGATTTCTGATGGGAATTTTCCCCAGAGTCCACCTTGAGTACATTTTTATCTTTTGCACCTTCTAATCCATCTCTAAAACACAGAAGCAAGACTAAGAGGGAATTAGTAAATAATGATATGGGTTTGTGCAAGAGTAGTGGGAATATCAAGTTCCTCTTTTGCAAATAAATGGGAATTCCAGATTTTTGACAGGGAACAAACTTTTCTTGTTATAACATGAGACTGAGCAGCAAAGGAGAAGTACAAAGTAACATTTTCTGAAGCTGCAGAAGAAAATGGGAATCCCTGAATTCTGGATTACAACTGCAGTGATTTATACTTTCATTAGGTAGAGACATGAGAATGACATAGCAGAAGATAAGTGGATTTCTGTAAATAATTCCAACTTTGCTTCCTAAACAATTGTTTAGAAACACTTTTTTGGGTAGGTTTTTTGTTGTTGGTGTTGTTTTAAATGTGCAGCATGGTGGGGTTTTATTAATTTTAAAAATATCTGACAGAAAATAACTTCAGGAAGTGTTTATGAGTAAAGTATGCATAAGGGTAGTATATGTTTAACATTTTAGACAAGTAAGGTTAAGTGATGTAAATGGCTAATGCAGTTGAATGAGTCATCACTTGTGTTTTGCATTTTGATTTATAAATATCGTAAAGGAAGAGATTATCAAACAATAATAGCTTGCAAGCTCTCTTGTCAGCCAGCCCCAGATAGATACCTAATTTTTTTTTCAGTGATTTGTCCAGTTTGCTTTTGAAGTTACTAGGATCAGCAAGACTCCTGCTGCTTTTCTTCAGATACTTATCTCTAGTTAACAAAGCTCATTGTTATGAATGTCCCCTAGTATATTCATTTTCTGTATTTTTAGTCACACCTTCTTGTTCCAGCCCAGTTATTTATTCCCTTCCTTGGTGTTTACACTCTTCAGATACTTGAAGTGGTTAACATATGGCTGTTGGACATTGTGCAGACAATCAAACATCATTCCTTTAATGTCTCCTCATAAATCAGCCCCTCCAGCTGTTCAGTTGTTTTTATGGCTTTTTTTCACATACCCATCATTCTGTTGCTCTTTCTCGTATTGAAATACCCAGAATTGTGCAGAGATTCCTGCATATAATCCCCCCAGAGGGAGGCTGACTCATTCACTCTCTGGTACAGTCTCTGTGACCACATACACAGCTAGCTCTGAATTCCGATTTGGGTTGTTGTCTCGCATCTGATAATTTGGTGCTTTGTAACACATCTTTCATTCTGGTTAAACTAGAACAACATTTTGGACTGTTTGAAAGCTTGAATTAATGAATGTATGGTATTTAGAAATTTTAGGAGAGATGCTGTAAATTAGTTAACACAGATTTGCATAACAACCAACAGCAAATAAGGACTAAATGTGATACTGCAATGTCAGGAAGAGATGAAGAAGTAACAAATGTTTTGACATTGCATGTAGGAAGGAGATGTAGTATTCACATGCACTTAAGGATAATTGGTGGTATTACTGAATCAGAAAAATAAGTCAGGAAGGATCCAAGACATCTCCTAGTACATTATCCTGCCTAGAGGTAGGTTACAGTATAGCTCTGTTGCTCCTGATGAGTTTATCTTTCCTATTATTAAGGACATCCACCAGAGAGGCTGTAATTTCTACAGGAAGTCTATTCCAGTATTTAAAAAGCAATCCAGCTAGAAGGCTTTTCCTATTTTCCAACCTGCATAATTTTGATTTTCAGGCTTCACAGGAGGATTAAGAGTTGCCTTTTTTTGCTACTTTAAATGACAACATTGATGAAATATGGGACTGGGACCTGGGTGCACCTGTTCCTTGCAACAAAAAGACATAAATGATGAAAGAAATATGGTTACTGTGTGGCCTGTCATTATTGATCTAGTCCTCTAGTCACACAATATTTGAGCAGCCGTAATCAGTGTTCTTGAGAATGACTGCTTGGGAGGGAAATGCTGACAAGAAGTACTATTAGTTCAACAAGAAAGATGTTTATCCATGCCAGAGTCCCAGCTGCTGGTAGAGATGATTGCAGTAGTGCTGTGCTGATTTGCAGTAGTGCTGCGCTGATTTGCACCAGCTGAAGGTCTGTGATTTATGTAGACTGAGTTTGTTTGAAAAATACAGAACTGTGGTACAAATTTTGCCCCAGCTCTTTGCATGTGTACCCAGTTTCCTCTGAACTAACTAAACTTCACTTGTAAAACACTATAAATTCAAAACTGTCCTAACAGGTAACAGTAGCAGGGCAAGATACAAAGTCTGCAAAACTGCCCTGGAAATACTGTAAGAAGTTATTTCTTTCTTAAGTTGTGTTTAGAATACTTAATTATTTGGGGAGGGGGGCTGTAAGTACACTGCAAATGATTTGTGGTTTTATTGATACTTCAATCCCATATTCTAGGTAGTGTCAGGAAATGCAGGGAGACATCATGGAGAAAGTCTAGAAAGTGTTTAGTGGTCTGGGAATTGGTCCAAATTGGATATTCAAAGCAAAATATAGCACATCTTTTGAAAGTCTCAGAAGTATTCCAGTTCCCATGTAAGTATTAGCATTTACTGAAAATGTAGTACAGACATACACAGGGGTCCGTCTTATCCAAACCCAGACTCATTTGGTGAATAAGTAAGCACACTTTTAGAAGTAAGTACTCAATTTTGAGGTGTGGTTATTGTAGAAATCAGGTGTTCAGATAATTAAATGCCTTACTTTCTGCCATTTGCTGCTCATCAATGAACTAATTGCAATATCCTCTGTGTGGATGAACCTGGAAATTTTTTGCCCAGATTATGTACCCAGAAAACATATAAGAAATGCTTCATACCTCAGACAAGGGTGCCACAGGTAAGAGGAGTTCTTTGGAATATGCACCTGTCAAGCGGGAATAAGGCCATCAAATATGTCAAGAGTGTGTGCCAACATCCTCCTGATGTCCCTTTTAAAAATAACAACAAAGCAAATGCAATAAAGTGGCACTGTCTTGCAATTCCGTAATGCACAAAATCACAATATACTGCCACATAACCTTGTAGGGCTTGGTTTACCCTACCTCTCTTTAAGCACCTAGTTGAAATGCCTAAATGATGAGCAAAGTCCCTGAGTAAGTTCTCTATGGTCAATGGAAAGTGATGGACACCACTAGAAGGCAATATAGATCTTAAAGTCTGAACTGTAGTGTTGGTAGAAAACATTTCTGCTTCCTTCCCCAAATCAAACCTGAATATATATTTTAGTTAGAAAAAAAGTGCAGTTTACCAGTTTACCAAGTAAACTAAATTTTAGTAAACTAAAATACAAACCTTTAGAGTCCGCTCAAACCACACAGACTGAATCTCTCCCACAGCCCTTTCCCAGTCAGTCAACCTCACCGCGGGATTCTTTGAGGAAATGCATACTGATGTACAACAGACCTAAAAATCAGTAAAATCAGACCCTGGGGAGCAAACGGAGGAAAGAAAACTTCAGAATCAAGATTTTCTTATTTAAAATGTCCTGTGTCTAATAGGAACCTTTCTTACTTAACTTGGGATCCAGTCATGTTGGTGATGGAATTCCTGGGTTTTAAAGAAGCCACTTACAAGAACTGTACAGAAGATTATCTTATACTACCCAAATTGTTTTAAACCCACAACTCTGGATGCATGTTTCTATATATAGTGGATTGTATACATACATATAAAATATATAATTATCTATTATATTTTTCAAATGTATTTCTGGTTTTGGTAAGCCCGTGCCACCGTTGAATTCTCCTATCTCAATTGAAATATAGGGGATAGGTAAGAAACGAAGAGTTAAAGCATCTACTTCTAATAAACTAGGAACTTTTTCAAGGATAACAATATCTAGCAGTATGTATCTTACTAAACACTAATGCTTTTCTAGCACTTAATGTTCAATACCGTGCTTACTGTGTCTTTATTTTATGGAAGTTTTCTGTTCTAAAAGTGATATTTCTCTTCTGTAAATTAACCGTCTAAAAATGGGGTCTAAGCTAGTCAGCTTCATCTCCATATATATTCAATGGAAAGAAATGGGCACCCCCAGGGAGCAAATGCATCTGGACCTGTCTTTTCCTAAAACAGAATAACAAAATTGTGCAGGTTAGAAGCAAACTCTGGAGCTCATCTGGTCCAGTTCCTGGCTCAAAGATGGGCCAGTTGCTCAGGGACCTGTCCAGCCTAGTTTTGAAAATCTCCTGGGAAACCTGTTTCAGTGTTAGATCACCCTTGTGGCAAAAAGTTTTTTCCTTTTCTGCAGTCACAATTTCTGATCAAACTGAGCTCCAGCTTGAATCTCTTGCATCTTATTTTATGCCTGTGCACCTCTGAGAAGAGGCTCTCTCCATCTTTCACATTCCCCCTCATAAGGTAGTTACAGACAGCAATAAGGTCCCCCTTCTCATCATTCCTTCTTCTCTTCTGCAGACTGAACAAACCCCGTTCATGCAGCCTCTTGTCGTGCACCCTGTGTGTTGGTCTCCTGTCCATCTCAGTGGCCCTCCACTGGGCTCACTCCAGCATGTCCATGGCTTGTGGTACTGAGTAGCCTAAAACTGGCGCAGTACTCCAGATGCAGTCTCGCAAGGGCCAAACAGAGGCAAGGAAGTGCTTCGCTTGACGTGCCAGCTAAACTCTTGCTACTACAGTTCCGTTGGCCCTCTTTGCTGCAAGGGCACACTGCTGGCTTACATTCAGCATGTTGCCCATCAGGATGCCCTAGTCCTTTTCTGCCAAGCTGTTTTCCAGGTGGTTGAGCCCCAGCCTTTACTGCTGCGTGGAGAAATTCCCTCACAGAGGCAGGACTTTGTATTTGCCTTAGCACTCATGAGGTTCCTGTCAGCCCATTCCTCCAGCCTGTCCAGGACCCTCTGAACAGCAGCCTTTGCTCCTGCATATTGACTCATCCCCCCAGTTTGTTATCACCCATGAAAAGGCTGAGTGCACCCAGTCACTAGGAAAGACTAAATAGTATCAGCCTTGCTGAGGTCAAGATGTGCAATATAGTTTGCTCTTCCCTCGTCCACGGAGCTGGTCATCTCATCATAGAAACCAGTCAGATTTGTCAGGCATGATTTGCCCTTGCTAGATCCCCATGAGCTTCTTGCCTTTCATGGGATCTGAAATAGCTTCCTGGAGGATTTGCTCCATAATCTGCCCAGGGGATGAGGTGAGGCTGACTGACCTGAGTCATCCCGCCTGCCCTTTCCAAAGATGGATGTGATGTTTACCTTTTTTCAGTCATCAGGAACCTCCCCTGACTGCAGTGACCGTTCAGAGATGATGGCTCTTTTGCAATGGTGTCAGCCAGCTCCCTCAGCACCCCCAAATATATCTGACCTGCTCCCATGGGCTGCAAGTGCTCCGTTTGCTTCAGTGGTCCCTGACCCTGCCTTCCCCTCCTGCGGGTATGGTGTCGTGCCCATAGACACTGCCTGAAGCCTTCAGGGGCTGGAATGCCTGACAACACACCTACCCAGTGAAAACTGAGGGGAAAACAGAAGAGATGGAGTACTTCAGCTTTTTTCCAGTCACTCAGTCCCTTGCTCCACTGAGCAGAGAGGCCCCCATTCACATTAATCTTCTCCCCATCAGACGTGCTTCTCTTCAGTAAACATAAAGACAGAGCAGGCTGATTAACCTAGTCTTCACTAATTTCCAAAAGCCTAGAAAACAATGACTTGAATCATACTTCAGATTTAAATAAACCTTTGTTTTGTGATTGACTGTTGCCATTACCAACCCACACTAGGCTGGTGCAGCCGTGGCTGGTGGCATGTTTGTACTGGTTGATAGCTGCCTTCAGCAGCCCGGCAGGGCAGTGCTGCTGCATTGCACAAGGAGCAAGGGCTTTGATCAAGCATCAAAATCAGGGTTTTCAGGCTTTCATTCTTTGTCGTGTTCTGACGTGTATACTGGTTTTAATTACTTGAAGAGTGATTAATGGCAGAGAAACTCAGCTTCATGAGCAGTGCGGTCTCAAGCAGTTACTTAGCCTGTGATGATGTGGAGCGCCAGAAGTCTTCCAGCTCTTTGGAGGTTCCCGCTGGTGTGCAGAGGGCCATGCACTTGGCTTGCTTGTCACATACAGCAGTTTTGCAGGGTCTAACTTTTGACTTGAAACAGTATCAAGTTGAATAAAGTCATCAAAGATTACTTTTGTCTTATGAGCTAACACTAAAGGAAGGTGGTACAGAAGATGCCTCTAAAGTATTTAAAAGCACTTAAAGGAAGAGTCATATTCATACAGAAGTCATTCTGCTGTGGTTCTGCAACGCTTTTCTTTTAGGGGCAGTTTTACTCACATGAGGCACACTGTCAAGGCACGTGTTACCTTTATGGGTTCTTCCAGTTCTCAGTGCCTGTTGAATGTTGGGCTGTGCTGTTGGATGGCTGATTTAGCTCAGGTTTTATACATCAAGATTACAGTAAAAATCATAACACGTGACAACCCGAACAGAGGACAACAAGGCAGGAAAGCGTTTTCTATCGTAAAACTCCTGAAGAGAATGCTCTAAGTAATACTTGGGGGGTGCAGTGGGGAGTGTCATGATAATAGTGAGTGGAATGAGAAGAGGTATTTATGAGAATGTAAAAATAAATTGGTGAAAAAGAAGAAATAGTTTATCTCATCACCCTCTCTGCCAGTGCAGTCCTTCCTATAATATCCATTATAATAACTATTCCAGGAGAATTTTGCCTGCCAGGAGAGTGGTGTTTCAGTGGAGAGTACAACACGCCAAGGTCCTGTGCAGCTCCCAGCGAGGGCAAAGGACAGATTCCAGGTGATTTTAATGCCTTTTCAATCCAGGTCTAAAGCCTACAGTTAGCTAAGACTACAATTAAATAAGACCTTCCTGTGCTTAAAGGCCCAGATCCGCTATAGCCAGCAATGCCAGATTAGGGAGGCAAAAATTACTTTATAGATCTTTAGGCTGCTGTAAAACTATTATAAATTAATCTTGGCTACCTGTGAGCCCAAAGAGTACATCTGGCAGCAAGGGAAGAACGCAGTATTGATACTACACCCTCTAGCTGAAGAAGGGAAGGTGGCATACAGCCACTATTCCTGCTTTGAATTACCCAGTATTTCCCCTAATGGAGAACCATCAGGAGAGCAAGACCGCTGGGTCTCTGGCTCTTTTGCACCTCTGAAGTGGCAAAAAGCAGCTGGAGCAGACCTGAGAATGAAGCTACACAGTTCATTTCATTTAGCATGCTAATATATTTTCTTCCTGTTTCTGAGCTGTACTGCAAATGGCAAAACTTTCAATTGGCTTTAATTACACAATATGTTAAAATATAACTAAGCACTCATCGTACATTAATTACCAACAGATTTCTGAAGACACTTACTGACATTGAATAATTACATAGGAGATGTGTGTCTCATAAAATGGATAATCTTCAGTAAGTTTATTTCTTGCAATCATTCTGTAATTATTTTATGCTAACTATATTTAGATTTGGTAGCATAAATCATAAAATACCAAATTATTATTTAAAACAATATTTTAAAAGTCTAAGCTATGTAAGTTAATCCTACATAAATATGTCTTCAATAATCAACTGGTATTTTTTTAAAAATGCAATTAGAATCTTATTAAATCTAAATTAAAAGCTTACATGAAAAACAATTTAAAAATAGATATTGAAACCTAAGAATTCACACTCTTCAGTGTTTGCTCCTATTACAATGCACACTTAAGAATTTGATAATTTTTTCCAGGTGGACAAAAACAAAAAGGGTTTAAATTTGTAGCTAGTTTCAGATTTTAAAGTAAACAGGCTATTTAAATGGAAGGACGTGGTTTGCCCTGTTGTACCCATATGGGAACATTTAATTTTAAACACATCATAAAAATAAGGCAGATTAACATTTTTAAGGAACTTTGTGCCATTTGAAGGGAGATTTTATTTTCATTTCAGACACTGAACTTCATTTTTCCAACATGCAAATTCTGGGTCAATGATAGGCACAGGGAAGCAAAAGCAAGGATGTGGTGGGCAGGCGTTCATTTTCACAATGCAAATTAAAGTGAAAAAATCTGTAGACACCACAGGGTATGAGGGCATAAAGTATAGTGAGTGTGCTTAGTCACTGGAGTGATGCTGAGCTTGGTGCAACTGGTTAAGCCTAAAGCCATGGTTTGCTCTCCTTGCTGTAACGGAAGGGCAAAAATCTCAGCTCTTAGTTATTGCTAAGCCAATTTTTGGTCAGTACTTCCAAACTCGGTTATTATGAGGATCTCTTACCATGCCACATAATATGTTTATACATTGAAATCTGTGCTTGGCATTTCTTCTATCATATCCACAGGGCAAAAGCAGAATTAGACATAGAAGCAGAGAGATTGCTGCAGAGAAAGCAGCAAGAAAGGGCAGCGTATGAATTCTTTCTGGTATTGCATAGAGATGTGTAGTATATGATCTATAGTCACAGGCTGTGCCCTTTGAGCACAGATGTTCAATAGTTGATACTGTCACATACTGATATCTATCAGGATAACATAATAGCTATATGACAGTCATGATTTTACTGACTTTCAGTCACTGCTAGCTGTTTTTCAGGCTTTCTGGGAAGTTTTGCCATCATGAGCACACAAGTCTCTCAAATGTCCATTGTTCTTAAAGGATTGCCTTTGGGAACTCAAGGGATGCTTGCTTGCTTTTTTGTGGAAGGAAGATAATTAACTTAATGGAAGAGAATCAGGCTCATTGGAGCAGGGTATCCTTAGAGCATTTCCAACAATTTAGGGGTGGATTTTCTGAAACATGAATTTTCTTCTTAGCTGCAGGATTGGGTCATTCACTTACTTACTCCTGATGAAAGCAGTGAAGGTGAAGTGACTGGAACATGGTTTTCTTTCTCTAGAAGGATGTCATAACAAAACAGCTTGAGCTGGTACCATATGATCATGTCTATGACTTGTCTATCTCACTGAATGTCCAAGGAGGGGAATGGTCTCGCAGCAATAAAAGGGAGGCATTATGCACAAAACCAGAATGTGTCATTTGACCTTTCATATCCATCATGTAACAGCATATCCTTCACACCTCTTTGTGTTACCCTACGTGTAAATGCCTGTAAATGTATGTGGCTTGTATGTCAATCATCTTAGAGAGTTATTTTTTGGCTTAGTTGCAGGAGAGACGGTGAGCTATTAAAGCCTATGGGAAGCAGCAAGTAGAAATTCCTAGAAAGAGCAGGGTCTCTGTAACGTGGGAATTTGCGATCATGCTAGGAAAGGGTGTAGGCTGGCTAAGAGTGGCTGTCTGGCAGATGTATAGGCTGTGTTCTGTGAAAGAGACCTCTTGGTAGTTTGAAATACTGCCATACCCACAAGGGCTTGTATGCAGAACTTCACTGGAAAGAAACCCTGAAGATCTGAACCAAAGGGCTCCTCCTTTGCTGGGGGAACACTTGCTTTCCATTCTGGTCCCATTGAAGTGTACTGTAGAAACTGCTGATGTGAGTTAAGTATTTATTAGTATAGAAAAGACTTGTGTAACATAGACCCCCATGCTTTTCATTGCCTGCTTGAGCTGCTACAATGGATAGGCTTGATACTTAAGTCCTTGTTTTATCTAAATAGGGGAATACTCGCTTTCTGCTTTACAGAGGACTTGCTTTCTAAGAAAGGATTTGTAAAAAGTGGCTTCCAGTCTGCTTGGTGTCTTCAGAACAGTTACTAAATACTGATGTCCCAAGTAAAATATCAGCCACAGCTGTTTAGGTTTAGCTGTTTAGGTTTAAAGACCCATTTGATCCTCCCTTCTACCTTTCTGAGCATTTGATACATGTTCCAGATAGAGACTTAGAACTCTTACTTTTGTGCTCCTGTGGAGGTCAGGAAAGAGTCCTGCTGGCTAAAACATTCATGAGATGAGATGAATGCTCTGTTTTTATTCCTCGGTCTGTGGAAACTCAAAGCCCAAAATACTAGATCAAGTCATCCTTATGGTAGTGCAGTTGGGCAGCCTTTGAAGACTCTGTTCAAGGAGCTCCAAAACTAATTTACTTTCTCTCTTTTCCAGATGTTCATAATCTCCATTGACAACAAAGGGCTCCAGACAACCAGCTTAGTCAGAGATGTCTCCTCTATTTAATGTTGGGTAAGTGACATCCCACTGCAGGACCCTATTGCTCCTCAAAATGTCAACCTGAGTATGCCTCAGGGTGTTTAGCTCTATTTGTTCCCTTTGCCCCTCTGCCCGCTCTCCTGAGTGGTGGTAGACATCTGAACTTCTATGATAGCTCCTTCCTAGCTGGAAATAGCTCTTTACTGAAAGCCTTCCCTCGCTTTCTCTCTAAAGGATTGGCCACAAAATATCTGTGTATAAGGGACTGGAGCCCAAATACTACAGCCAAGAAAATGGTGGATTTGGTAGGAAGGTCTCTGCTGATTCTCATGCTGGAATAGTTTATGCCAGAAGTCCTAGCAGAAATCTGAAATATTTATTCTTAAGAAGACAATGTTTCTTAAGTTCACTACCTTAACATTTTTCTGTAACCCAAAACAATGACCAGAACTGAAAAAGTTGTGAAAGAGAGGAAAGGTATATATAGTAATTGTCATTATGATACTGAAAGATTTTCCTTTCAGATATATGGATGAGGCAAATGTATATTACATATAAGGATCAAAAAAAATTGTAAGTGCTGCTTTATAGAAGAAAATGTGTTCGTATATTTCTCAGGCTCACTTTCAGTTTGGCAAACACTGATTTCTTTTAAAATGGCTTTTGTATGATGAGTATCTTCTGAATTTATTAAACTGTTCACATACCCTATGATTAAAGCCTGGGCAAGTCAAAGGAGTGGATTTCCTTGGGCTGCAGATCAGATGTTGTAGTTTTAACACACTGTTTATAAGGAATGAGCAAAATGCTCCTTTTTGCCCTTTCTCATCATCTTGCTGGCACAGACAATAGATGAACACGAGCTGCTTTTTCTGTTTTTGTGAGCTTCTGATTTGCAGAGTTTTGTTGTTCATAAGCTGTAATGTGAGACAGCTGTGTGAGAATGGGTCAGTCACTTCCATCTCTCTTCAGCCATTTTACCCAGGGTGGATGGGTCAGCATGACAAAGGCTGTCTAATGTCAGAACTTCTGAATTATTCAGGGATTTTTCAGAGGCTAAACAGAAATTCCTTCACTGGCTGAATTATTAATCTTGTTCATTTATGTGTTTAAAGAATGATGAAATTAAAAGTGCAGTATGAAAGCAGTGACATTTTTTTCATATTTTTCCAACTGTAGGTTTGATTTTGCTTCCTGATAGCTTTTTCTAAGTGTATATTTGTACTTCTTCCCCAGAATTTCCTGTGGTTTGAAATTCTTTCACTGACATGAAAACAGTTGTGATTTGAAAAGCAGAACAGTGTTGAAACTGGTAATACATAAAGCAGTTGAACTTATTAATATGGCTCAGAAACAGGATAGAAGTAAAAGGTGCCATTTCCTATGTGTAAATGGAAAACCTATGAAATGGAGGGCTGGGAATCTCTCGTGATTGCATTGACAGACCATGCAAATAGCAGGATCCACTTATAGAGACAGACTTGAAGGACCTAAAGATCCAGTGTCAGTCCCAGAAGAGACTCTATGCGAAGTTTGTTTGTACAAGGGACTGCTATACATGTAATGAAGTAGCTAAATGCTCCTTCAGAAGCTGTCTCTTTGGGAGCCTGTTGTTACATTTCTGCTACCAGATGTGAGAGAGGATGTGTGAAAGCCTTGCTGTCCCACTTCACCTTGCCTTGCATCTTATTAGCATTGGCTTTTTATTGGGGTTGTAATAAGACTTTACTCAGTGTTAGGTATTTTCAATAACAGTTCCTGAAATAGCATGCTGTGGGACTCCTGTGCAAGGCGTTCAGCTCCCTCCTGTCCCCCCACATGAATTGCACTGCATGACTCAGTGTATTTCTGGCCAAGTGTGTCTTAATGTACATTTTCTTGCCAAGCAGCGATGTCCCCTTCCTTAGTTAGAAGCATATTTTTTAATTTACATTGTTAAATAAAAGGGCAAATTCCAGACCCACTCACTTCTTTCTGCAGACATCACATCCCTGAAGTGTAAATTTATCACCTGCTGAAGGGAAACGTTTTTGTGGGAGCCACTTGTTAAAATACTGGCACCATCTCCCTGCCTGGGCCACCCAGGCAGTCTGGCTGCCTGGAGGTGTTTCCATCGTCATGTGCTACATTATCGGACCTGCTTTTATGGCATTGACCTGTTAACTGCAATCCTTCCTTCTCCCCTTCAGGAATGAGGGGCTTTTATTTCAAAGTGTTAATATCCGTGGTAGATGAGTGTTCCTGCTCAGACATGGCTGCTCTGTGCTAGCTGCAGATATATTTCAGAGGTGTTGGAACAGCTCTGGAGAAGGCCAGGTTGAAGCTAGTCCTTAAATGAGTGTATGGAAAGCAAAGGTAGAAAATCTCTTTTCTCTCTACATGATGTCCATAAAGCAATACTCATCCGTGGCACGTTGAAGAAACATTTGTTTCAGCGCTGTGACCTTTAAAGGGCCAGACAGGGCAGAAGAAGGGATATTGTCTTACTTTTTAGTAAACCACTCCTGAAAATAAGAAACCTGTGTTGGGTTTGCGTGGCCCGGTTTTGGTAGCAGGGGGGTTACAGGGGTGGCTTCTGTGAGAAGCTGCTGGAAGCTTCCCCCATGTCCGACAGAGCCAATGCGAGCCGACCCCAAGACGGACCCACCGCTGGCCAAGGCTGAACCCATCAGCAATGGTGGTAGCCCCTCTGTCATAACATATTTAAGAAGGGAAAAAAGTTGCTGCTGAGCAGAAACTGCAGCCAGAGAGAGGAGTGAGAAGACGTGAGAGCAGCAGCCCTGCAGCCCCCAGGTCAGTGCAGAAGGAGGAGGAGATGCTCCAGGCGCCGGAGCAGAGATTCCCCTGCAGCCGGTGGTGATGAAGACCAC
>JANZLQ010000013.1:10513036-10531338 GCA_026212715.1 Elanus axillaris | reverse complement strand
CAGGTTGCCCAGGGAGGCTGTGGAGTGTCCATCCTTGGAGATGTTCAAAAGCCATCTGGGCATGGTCCTGGGCAAACCGCCCTAGGTGACCCTCCTTGAGCGAGGAGGTTGGACCAGATGACCTACACAGGTCCCTGCCAACCTCAGCCAGTCTATGAAAGTCACCATTGTTTTGAGCTGGTAGCTGGCTAGGTTATTTTGAGTCAGTACCAGTTTGGGTCTAAACCTTTGACTGGAAAAATGTCAACACAGAGAAAGAAAATGTTAGTTATTCCTTTGTTAAACTTCCCCTCTTTTCCTCCTTGCTCTACCAAAAACTCCAGCCTGCCTGGGAAATATATATGTACTAGGACTTCAAAACAATAATTTGTAGTGTTATTACCTTACAATCGGAGTCATTTTTTTGCATCTGTGCTTGAATTCATCTTGACTCTCTGTCTTAAGAGGGCACTTTGGATGCCAGGAGTGGCAGGAAGCAACACAGCCTCCTAATCAGCCTGTAACTTACTTTATACACATGATAGCTTCCCTCTTCCACCCGGGCAGGATGCTGAAAGAGGTCATAGAGGACGTGAAACACTACCACTTGCCTGGAAGGCTAGATCTCTAGGGGCTGTAAATCAGCTTGACATCCAGAGACTCAAGAAAGCTGGTCAATAGCCTTCACAATACGTCTCTTTTTGAGTGACTTATGATTTAGCAGATCCAATTTAAAATTATAATATGAAAAATATCACATATGCGAAGGACAGCCTCCTCCCCCTAAGAATGCACACACACATACACTCTCCAACTCATATTTTTGAGTTATGGCTCTGCCTGCAAACACTGCACAGGCTGTTGCAACCTTGGGGCTGTGTGCTGGGATGGAGATCTGGCTCTGCTCAAGCTCATCTGAATAATTTCTAGAGGAGTCAACTGGACCTTCTCAAAATACAGCTTCTCAGGGGCGAAAGCTTTGAATAGGAGGCTAATCGCTGATGTGTGTTGTTTTGTAGCAGAGACTTTTCCCATTGCACTTGTGTGTTAGAAGCTGGAATTTGGCTTCCTGTCTGCCTAGTTTCTGCCTGAAGCAAAATTTTTATGACTGGGCTGTGAACCCCTTAGTTGAGACGGTTGTAAAAGAAAAGCTTACAGCCTTTTTAACTAATTGTGGCCTTACCAGCGATTACCATAATTTTCTGAATTTATTTTTTAAACTTTTGTCCTCTCTGATCTCACTCCATGTCCCTGAGTGAGTCAGAGCTGTAGTGTGTGCCTAAGATACAGTGGTAAAAATATAAAAAAAGATGCTGGGAAAAGATTTTACAACTTTTGCAGCTTCCCACTCACTTCCCCATACTTTGGATCAGGCCCTCAAGGACCAGTCAGAAAGGGAAGGGATGGCGAGGTCACTGAGATGCTAATGCTCCTTTTCCCAATGGAAAAGTAATCTTTTAAGTAAAGCAAAATAATTCTCAATCCCATTACAATGAGCAGCCCATTTTTAAAATTCATTAGTCATAAAAAAGGGTATATTTATCTCTGAGGAAAAAATCTCTTAAAATAATCACCTCTGAGAATGCCAGAATGTAGGTTTCCTGAGACTGCACCCAGATCTGCAATTTCACTACTATTTTTGATGAGTTTTATCTCCATTCCATGGACAACCACCTTTTGCACATGTGCTGTGTGGCTGTTGTAATATTCCTCATAAGAATCCAGGGAGCACTTTATGCCTGTCATGATCATAGTATCTTACCTGGGCTCTTTTGCGGTCTTTCTGGTACCTGAGCAGTTTCTTCAGCAATAAACAATAAGAAGCCATGGCAGGAGAGGGTCTGTTATTTATTAAAATGTTGATAACTTCTGAAAGACTGAACTCCATAATTTCTGTCATGTAGTTTAAAACAACAGGATTCAACTCACTGGGGCAAAATCTGAAATATTAGGAAGAAGTATTTAAATACAAATAATGCATCCAGGTATGATGTCAGAATTTACAGTAAGTGGACAACACACTTCTTGTGATGTAGCTGGAGCAAGCTAAGTTGATTGTACAGACAAATTATGATACACAGTTGTGCAAAAATCCTCTGTCTGGCTATGCTAACTTTACTGCTGGGCTGAGGCTGTTACTGCTTTACTAAACATCCTATTGTTGATATAATTGATTACTCTGAAAGGACACCCACCAGGATTAAACTTGAAAAATTAAAAGATGGAAAACAGCATTTTCTCATTTTAGTCAAGTGTGTATATTTTGGTTCTCAGTACAGTAGTCTCAAATGGATTAGCAGAGAGATAGTGTGTGTGTGTGCGCATAAGAAGAAAGGAAGAGCCCCAAAGGCAGGAAAATTTAAAAGGACAAAAAAAGAACTAAAGAAAGTCCAGAAGAATTTTTATTTTTATATAAATCAGATTGTGAAATAAACTGGTTATGTTACAATCCTAATTATTTTAAGTCATAGGCTTCTGTAAGTAGTAAACTCTAGTAAAAGCATTTTAGAAATATGACGGCCTTGGACTCTGAGACCCCTAAGACTTTTTTCAAACTTGTCAAACTTCAATATGAATGGGCACAGACACATCTGAGAGGAGGGAAGGAGGGCAATGGTAAGAGCAGTGGACAATTCTCAGAGAAATGAAAAAATTGTGCATAGATTTCCAATAGCCCTGGCTGTGGATTACCTGGATTGTGGTAGGAAAACCTGCCATGTGTCCTGTAGACACCATTGCAGATGGTGCAGATTACATAAGCCAAATTACTCTCTTTTTCAATTAGTGTAAACTATTGATTTTTACAGAATGATCTGGGCACAAAATATTTGACCCATGACTAGCTACTTTCAACTGTGAGGAAGATGTAAAAGGTCCATCACTGAAATTAGGTATTTAAAGACATGCAAAGTATACTTTGCAGCCTGTCAATATGAAAGATCAATAACATCTCAAAAGTTGGCAATATTTAGGTGAAGTGTCATATTGCACATATCTATTTCAAACTTTTATAATAATTTTAAACTGAAGTGGCTTGCTAAGTAAAAATGGAGAATAGTTAAGGCCAGTTACAAAGATGGATGAGAATAAAAATTATTAGAATAACAAGAACTTCAGTGTAATTAAAAATGTTGTTCCCTCAGGTGGGCATGCGAGACCTAGTTTTGCAGGAAAGGATTAGAAGAAGCACACTGTCTAGAAATTAGTGGCACCAGTGAGGCATGCTGAGAACAAAATTATCAATACAATGGATATAAGCAGTTCCATAAGGATGTTTCCTCTTATATAAAATTTATCCATGGTAAGAAAAGTTGATGTGGTGTTTTCTGAAATAAAATTCTGTCATTTGGAACAGCTCTGAGCAGATAACAAAAATCTTCTAAAAAAAAACCAAAACAAAAAAAATCCTAAAACCCCCAACACTCCCCCCCCAGTCCTGAATCCTGAAATCTCAACCTAGAAGAGAGATGTGAAAATTGTTACCTGTTCTCAGAGGTAGCAGCCTTCAGTATATTCCTGGTGAAGCCTTCGTTCAACCATTTGTCTTTTATTGCTTCTTTGACTCCAGGCCTCTTAGCAGGGTCAGGCTCAAGTAAAGACTTCATGAAGTCTACAGCTCCTGTGCAGTATTCAGACAAAATAGCTTGTTCACTAGTAATACCTGATTATTTGGGCAGTGCAAAATTTCCTTTTTCAGAAACGTGGCGCTTGCCCTGCTTCTCTACATTGTAAGAAGCACAGCTAAAATCCAGTCTCTAGGGATGCCTCTGGACTGCTGAATAAATCAGCTCCAGCTCTCCTCTGAAACTCCTGTGGTCCTGTATGGTGACCCTCTTCCCCCAAGGACGCCTGAGCAGGGTGGGCAGCATGGGCCAAACCATGGTGGGACGCATGCTGTGGACCTGCGGATGCTGCTGTAGATAATACAGCACTGGACCTCACTTCCTAATTTGCTTGATCTACCCCAGTGAATGCAGCCTATGGCATCAATAGCAATCTCAGCATTGTGCTCACTCAGCATTTGATCAAGGCCAGCTGACTACCCAGGAGTTACATTCCTCACACAAAAAAAGCTAATCTCATTGATAAAACTGCCTGTATCGAAGGAGGGAGGTGGACCTGTGTGCTCAGATAATGTGTTTTACTTTGGCTTCCTGAAATTGGGACAGAGAAAGTTCAAACATTCCCATATGCAGCTTTATGCAGCTCCAACACTGCATAAAGTCCCTCTCTCTTTTTCTTCTTGGGAAAACTCTACCGAATTCTTCCATATTCCTTGGGGATATTTTGAAATGAGCAAAATGGCAAGTGAGTTTAAACTAGGAACATACTGCTCCTTTCACTTGTAATCTCCTTCAGAAGAACTTAGATCTAAAGTATGCAAAGCTTGTTTACTACTGCTCTCTCACTAAGTTCCCAATGGGCAAGCGAACAATGGAGTTATCCGCAATCTTCCACTAACTGTGTGGGCTTTGTAGAAAAGCAGAGATAATGCATTTATTAGTAGAAGCTATAACAATAGCATAAATAAGGAAATTTAAAAATATAATAATTGCAGCTATGGAGGGTTTGTAGAAAAATGGAGCTGCTATCTGGCAACCAATCTCCAAAGAAAGATAAATGAGAGACTAATGTACAAACAGACTGCACAGCTATGGTAGATAACCTCATACCATTTACTGGGGGAGAAAAAAGAAATTGAATAATCACATTATCTTGATACTGTAACTTTGGACTAGATCTATCTAGCTTTGTCTGGAACTGTCTGCTGCTTCTCAGCACTTGGCTGCAGGCAGCTGCTGAAGCTAATCTTGGTTCCTAGGGTCATTCTTGCATAATGTCAGAATAAAGCTGCTCAAAATGATGGGGAGATCTGAACTCACGCTGGTAGATAGCTGGGCAAAACGTGTCTCATTCTGCTCTGCTTTCTGACTTGGTCAGTGAAGCTGCACGAAAACAGCTGTGAGAAGGGGCCCAAGCCTGTGATGGTCAACAGAGAAGATGCTAGTCCAGGTGGAGAGAAAACAGGGACTAAAGCCAGAGGTGTATAGGAATCACTGTAAAGCAGCAGAATTTTGAGCTTTGAGGAAGTAAATTTCAGACTACTAACCCAGAGTGTGTAAACACTAACATGACTTCTGGGTTTTAGAACCATGGGCTGTAATTCAGGCTAGAACTTTTGAGAATTATCTTTCCCAGTTGTCCTAAAAGACTCCATAGACCGTACCTCATTGAAGATTGTCAGTAAAATTCATTGAAAAATGTTGTATTACTTCAGTTCTTTCTCATGTAAAATATGAACAAGCTCTTCACAAAAATAGCCCTCCCATTTCTTTATTTATCTCAATGTTGTGGGTTCTGTCTGTAGCCAAAAGATAAACTCTTCAGGAAAAATTATCTAAGGTTCTGATAACTGATTTTTGGGAAAAACAGGAAAGAATGCCTGGCTATGACACACAGTGTGGTAAACATTTAGTAAACATGGCAGTGTTCTCATTTACTGCACAGCTGCTCCACTTGTGTAAAAGCAATGTACATTTTATTCCCTCTGTACATAAGAACCAAGAATAGCGGTCTTTTGAAGAGACAACAATGTTATTTTCCTACTAGCCTGAGGTAAAGAGATCTTGCCTAGGGCACAAAAAAAGTTATTTCTAAATGCAAACAAAGCAACTGGAAAAGGTACCTCTTATTTTCCAGAAGATTGCGTTATTGCTAAATTCACTGTGCTACATGGGTTAGACCTTTTATACATCAGTATGCTTTATAAAACTTGGAGTGCTTTACCAGGGGAGATATCTGACGGAATAGGGCTGATTTCTCCAATTAACATCTTTTGATGTAGTTGCTTGATATTAAAAGGTTCCACCATGAAGGGTAATGTGCCGGTTAGCATAACAAACATGCTTACACCTCTATCAAAGAAAAAGACAAACATCAGAGCTCCATTTAATGCTAATAAATATTTGTTAAAAAATCCCACAAAGCTATGACTCAAATTTCAGAGATTTGCCTTCAGTATCAAGAACGAGGTTACAAATCACCTCTAAGCAGCAATTTGTACTGAATACACATCTTACGCCTTTTTTCTTCATGTAAAAGCCATTTTTTTTAGAAAAGAATGTTGTGGGAAGTGTGTATAAAAGAGACTGTACAGTGAGTGACTGGAAAGCCTGCAGTGTTGAAAGTGGAAACCTGCTGTTTATTTTTAAAACAAGCTCATTGGAGTGTCAGTGTAGCATACCCAGCCCATCAGAATAAAGCATTTCGGTTTGGAGGCTGAGTGACAACACAGAGCTGGGACTGATGTGATAGATCTTGTTCCAAATAGTAATTCAGTTCTTCTTGCTTTGCTCAGATTGCTAAATTAGGTGTGACTTATGCCTAGAAGGCATTCGTTCGGTAACAGCTTGCTGTTGGCTGAAGACTTAAAAATTTAACTCTTGTGAAAGACTAACAGTCTGCTAGCAGCGATCAGCAAACTTTGTGAAGGTTTGCCATTCAGTTTGGAGAAGTACCAACGTTTGGAAAGGAAAACTTGCTTAGCTGTCCCGAGTTTGCGAATGGGGAGGTTTCCTTGAACACTCTCCATGGTACTTCCTTGCTCCAGCTGAGCTACGCCACCACAGCAGCACTTCTCTTCGCCATCCGTTGCCATTTCTCTATTGAACTTAGCTGAGACAGTCATTTTAGGAATTCAGGCAATTCTAATTTAATTGATCTGGTTCGTACATTAGTGCAGATGATCACAATGTTATCTGTGAAACAGATCTGGTCTTGGTGTGCACAACTGCAACATTTTTTAATATTTTCAGATGGTTGAAAAACTATGAGAATATGATGGCACTATGGAAAAACCTTGAGAAGATGGTGGCACCTTTTTCTAATTGTTGCATTGGATTGCAGTTGACCCAATGACCTATGGATAAATGCATTTTATAACTCTCAACTAGGACTTACGTTGCCTCATTTTAACTAGCTAAAACCTAGATATCAGTAGTTATCAATAGAAAGAGATGGGCCATTCCAAGAGAGATTCATCACAGCTATGTTATACAGCTATTTTAGGCTACAGTTAAGTATCTCAGGAGATGAGCTATCTCCTGCACTGGCAATAATGGGACATTAACTGCCTGGTATAATCCAGATGCCTTGTTGTTAGATGAATAAATTTAAGTGAGATTAATCTCTTCTCACTTTACCAAACTTTCTGATAAATGTAGTCCTTGAATGTAAAGCTTTCGAAAACTTTCCTGGTGAATCCTTTGAGTAAAAATGTACAGAGATACAAAGGAAACATACTGCAATGAAACAACACTGAGTTGACTGAAGTAGCAAGGATTGTTGTTCTATAATACATAATAGTATGTGAATTTAATGGAGCTGGAGTTGAAGTGACAGAAGGGCCCCTGAATATTCTCTGATGAGTGGAGTAGTATGCAGTGCAAATGGATCTCTAATGTCATTACAACATTAAATACATTTTTCTTTTCAACACTGTAAACACTACCATGCTCTTTAAATTGCTGGTGATGATATGCATGATTGGTGCTTTAAACTGGCAATAGCTCTTTTCATCAGCCTACTGGATGGGGAAATCCCCAGGGTACAGGAATTTGGGGAATGGATGGAGCTGCCATCCTAAAATCTCTTTTCAAATCTTAGGCACAAATTGTAGCTAGTTAACAGTAATGCACTTGGTGTTAATTGTGGCTGGAATCTGATGGTATGTTAAACTTGAAAGTTTATTAGCTATAACAATCTGCTTCTCCTCTATCACACTGAACTATCTGGATTTGTTTGAACACAGCAGCTGTTTCCTCAGTTCAGCTGGTGCACGAAAGCTAATCACTTTCCAGCCCTCCAAAGAATCTTTAAAATCTTCTGCACAAAAGTCATGATTAGGCAAAACAGGCACTGCTGTTCGCTGTTGCCTCATAGGAGCCTTAGCTGTATTACAGTTGAATCTGGTTGGTTTTCTGAATGTGCTTTTGACTGAACGTGGCTTTCTGGTTCCCGTTGTAATGACTCCTCAGTCCTGCTGCATAAAGTCAGTATTTCTGCACTACATGGAAACCTTTTGATTCCAGAGTCCAGTCAATCTGTAATCCTTTATGTATTTTGTGACAATAGAAGCAACTTATCTTTCTAAGTAAAATTTTAGTCCATCAGAATTCCCTTTTCCACTATGATAATGTGAACAATTCAGATTTAAATTGTAAATATGTTTTATGCCTAAGATGCAGATGTTAAACACCAAGGGCCATATATAAGTTTTATATAGCCCTTGACCTGTTATGTGATGTTTATTAACATAGTGAGCTCAGTAAATGGTTCTAAGGTTACTGCTTTGCCCACATTCAGACAACTGAAATGTGAAATAAGTATTACCCTATTTAAGTGCTGACAGCGTTCTCTAGACCTGATTCATCTGTGTTACGTCTACATAAATTCAGAGTAGCACTCCTGAAATCCAGACTTATACTGAAGTTATTTGGTAGAATTTGGCCTTTCATCCTTAATTAGTGTACCATTCATACTCTGTAAATTTAAAGGAAGCTGAGGTATAAGAATCATAGTTATGTCAAAACCTTAATATATAGTATGTCTGCCAGAAGCAGGTCTTGAGAGGAATAATGTACATTATTTATTTATGTGTATATAAATGCTCTTTCTCTTCTGAGCATACAGGAATGCTAAGCTTCTATTTCAGATGTCTGAATCGGATGCCTATATGTAGGTACCAGCAACCCTGTAGAGAAAACTAAACCACTTTGTCCTCTGTGAATACAGTTTGGTAAAGACTGCTGAGAACTGCTCAAGGAGACTCCATATTCTCACAGCTGGACGAGCAAGTGGGACATCCCAGTTCAGAGCAGCTCTGTATGTCCAGGCCTCCCATTCCTTCTGCCAGGTGTCCTGAATGAGGTGGTTTGGCTTTGGATCAAATCAGCATTGTGTGCTGAACAAAAGAAGAACATTAAGATCCTTTAGATAAGGGTGGGAGGTGGCACTTCTATGCCAGAAAGTCCGATCACAAGCCTTGAAAGCTGTTTGAAATCCACAGGCTTTTATCACTGGCTTCAATAGCTAGCTTTTTACCCTACCAATTGTTAGTTCAGATATGGCAAAGAATTATGCTTATAATTGTAAATAGGTGGGAGGAGTCTGGACAAAGGCGTGCTTGACCATCTATGGGGTGTTTTAATCTTAATGCTCTAGGTGAAGATTTGGCTTAGTCTATATTACTTATGCTCATCTTCTATGCTCATCTATCATACCTGCTAGAAATGGCCTTTAAAAATGTGTTCGAGGTGGAACACTCAGACCTGGGCATATGGTTACTATCAAAACAGCTGAGGAGAAGCTGATACGTGAGCACATATATATATATATATATATATATATATATATACATATAGATAAACGTGAATTGCCTTTGGACGAATGATGGGCATTGGAGAGCCACTCTTCTATCCACATCCATGAAGTTCAAAGGATTAAAAAATTGACTTCATATACTATAATTTTCCCAGCTCCACCTAGAAAAAATGTCAAAAAAGTAAAAACCCCACAACTTGGCTGCTAGAACCACAAATGCATTTAAAAAGTCTGAGATAATTTATGTGAAAAATTACTCCTCTGATGGCACCTTTTGCATTCTTCTTTATTATAAGAGATACATCCTGTAGATGTAATGAACAAGGAAAATGAAGTACATTCAGGTTTGTGCCACCTATGAAGTAAATAACTCCACCTTTTTATCATAATCTGATATAAAGGGCCTCACTAAGGTATGGATGAAGGTCTCATAGCTCTGCTATAGCCACATCTTTGGTCTGTGTGTCCCTGAGACTCAACTTTCCTGTTTAGATTTCTTCTTTTGGCAAAATATGCCTTAGGCATAAAATGCCCATTTGTCAGTCCAGATCTTCCAGGGCTTCCAGGGCTTCTGATTTTGACAGAAGTTACTCAGATATCAGCTGAACTTGTATGCCAGGATGGGAGGGTGGGGGTTTCACCTGAGAGGGTTGGTAGATACAGGTTCTTTCTGTGTCTTTTCAGAACAGGCTCCTAGATCCAGATACCCTACCTTCTGCTGACCTCCCTTGCCACAGGGTTTCTGCAGAATGGCATGTGTACTGCTCTTTTGGTTTTTTTTGTCCAATGTTTTGCAATGGATACATATTTCAAGCTACTTTTTTCACACCCATAAGTGTCTTTTTTCTGGCAACCCTTCTCTGATATATCTCTGCTTTTGCTGTTGATGCCCCAAAGCTGAGTGCCACCAACCCATTTGTATCAGTCTCGTCTAAACCATTCAGTGCTGAGAGTGTTTTGATAAGTATATTTTTAGATCTACTTACATGGACCAGACATCTACCTTTGGACCATATTTCCTATGAGCAAGGAGTTCTGGGGCAGCATAAGCTGGGCTTCCACACTGGGTGTGTAACAGCTCCTGGGAGAGATCCTTGAACTTTGCAGTATTGCTTAGTCCAAAATCTGATAGTCACAAAAACAAAGGCAAAGAAGTTTTAGTCTATTCTCAGAATACTTTAACTTTACCAATTGGCTGAAGATAGAAGAAAGATGAAAACAGCAGCTAGCTGTAGCATCCTTTGACGTCTCAGCTGTGGATGCCAATTTGGGTTCAAATAAATGTGCCATGGATTAGCAGAGGAATAACAGTGAAGTTACCCAGCCATGGGTCTGGTTTGGTTGATTTTGGTTTCTGTATGCTAGTACAAGAGCTTAGCTACAGAGCTGCATTAGCATGGCTTAATCAACTATGGCATTCGGCTCAGCTGGGTGTACTTTAGCCCATGGTAAATGTGGTGCAAAATGTGCTAACTTAAGCCTTTTTCTCTGTATATGTGCATGTGTGCAAGGGGGAGGGAAGAGAAAGGTGTGATTGTAAAGGACTGGCTGGCTATAAAAAAGGGGTGAAGAGTTAGTGCCTTTTTTCTTAGAGGTGTTAAGCTTTTAAAAGTTTGGGAAAGACTGGGTTAAACATGTGGCGTCTCTAAGAGTGAGCTTCCCTTGCGGGGATTTTTCTGTGTGGTTTCCATAGAATAAAATTAATGTTTCTCTGAGCTGTGTTAACTGCTTGGTGCAAATTCCCTCATTTTTATAAATGTTTGCCTCACAACCCTAGCAAGATCTCTTAGTTAGTGACCAAAACAGTCTTTTTTTTTTTAGCACATACCAAATGATGAGGTTTCTAGTTGGAGTAATGACTCGACAGAAGCTAATGCGTCCATACCTGCATTTCACCCCAGAAGATTTATTTCTTTGTCTACAAATCACTTCTGCTAGGAACAGCTTTCTACACATAAAAGCTGTAATTGTTTCTTGTTTCTACAGCAATACACAAGGGAAAACAATAGGCAAAATTGTTTTCCTTGTTCTCTTAAAAATATGTTTTAGTTAAAGCTCAAATAAACAAGCTGTTAAGTTATACTTCATAACTTTTATTTATTCTAAAAGCTCAGATATGTTTATTGAATAATCACAAGCTCAGTCGTAAAATGTGTTTTTAAATAGTAGCTGAACTGTCACTGAAAGCCACACAAAATAAAAAGCTGAAAACAAGCTTCACAGATAATGTGCACCTACCAACAATTTTGATGTTGTTGTTCTCATCAAGAAGAAAATTTTCAATTTTTAGGTCCCTGAAATGAAGACAGAAAGCAAACTTTAAGATGCCTGATGTCCCAGCTAACCATTTGCAGATAGTTTTTAGCAAAGTTTAATTGAAATAATAACAATAGTTCTGCACAGCTCTGCCTACAATTGTAACAAGATCCTTATTCCTTCCTGAAGTTTTCAGCTGGGAAAATGGAAACTTTCTGTATTTCAGAGAATATTTTATGAGTATATATTTTAAATAGACCATTCATTTAGGAATCATCCATTCTACCTATGTATTTTTTTAAAAAAATGAACATCATTTATTTCTTCTTTTGAGTAAAAAAGAAAGTTACGCATACTTGGACAGAGTTGTTTTGTCTTTGTTTGAAGTACTGAGCACTGCTGACTATTTTTGCTTTCTTTGTGAGTAAATTGTGCCTGACAGATACGAAGGATGAGAAGACAACTGGAAAGTGAGGTTTGCCTTGCTTGCGGAAGAGGGGTTGTGTACCAAACCTGGATCAGGAACAGATACCCTGAAGGTGGAGACATCTCCACAGCGATGTTTATGTAAACAGGGTCAACCAGTATCAGCTGCCCCCACAGGAGGACGTAATTCAGAGCTGCAGAAAAAATGCTGTTGGCTGGCTCAGGTGCTTACTTGCTTATTGTGGGAACATTTATATCCTTACAAATTCAAACCAGAAGACAGAATATTGCTCCACTGTGGGAGCGCCTGAAGTGGCAGCTTAAATCTTTCACAGTGTAGAGGAACCCTCAGCCAGTGTAATTTGGGTGTTGGGAGCCAGTCCAGGAGCCTGCGATGCTTTGCTGACTCCCATCACAGCCTCCTGCATGCCACTGGGGACTTCCCTCAGCTCTGGGGGGGACACAGAGGGACAGAGCAAGTTTCAGAAGCGGCTATAGGTACATGGGTTTCCCTCCGGTCCCCTCAGAAGTCATGAAGCACTGTTGTCAGCCCAAAGACCTCGGAAAGTACAGGACAACAAACCAGAAAGAGGGATGGGAACAAGGACAGGAGCAAGAAGCAAGGGCTGGGAGGACCGGTGCTGCATGAACAGCACTGCGCTGCTGCAGGAGATTAGGTCTGGAGGTGTACCTGGTGGTTCTGATGGGTGGTTTTATGGGAGCATCCTTTTATCTCCATGGTTCTGGATGGGACAGCACTGCACTTGAAACCTTCTGCTGCCCCAGGCTGAACATGGTGTGGAGATGGTTTTAATGATAATTTTTTAATCAGTTTTAATTTGAATAGCATGTTTTCTGGAGTGGCAAATACGCCAGTGCCCCAAAACTGGGAGGCAGATTTAAGATAACTTTGTCATAGCCTATCCCTGTGACATAACCCTGTGCACTAAAACTGTGTGGTTTAAAACTAGTTGTGTTTCAGGCCACTGCCAATCTGGCATTTCTATTGGATTTAGCACCCTGCAGTGCACTCTGATGACTTTTACTACACTACAGTCAAATAATGTTACATCGGATTGCCACAACTGCTCTTCTATATGCTGAGCTGAGTGCTCACACAGTTAATAAAAATGTATGCTTTCTTGCCTGAAAAAAACTGATAATGGTCACTATTAAAGTTTACCTAGTGTCAGAAGTTATCTTGCATCAAAGATACATCTTGTTCTTTTTTTCCAACGGAAACTTTCCCAGAAATGTTGTGAATTTAAGCAACGTTATGAATTTTTTCTCATTCTCATGGGGACTTCAGAGAGAGTGCCTGGAGGGCAGCTTGTGATGCTTCTCCAGGTGTTTGGTCCAGCAGTGATTCAAAAGGATATATGGGAGAAGGGAAAATATCCAGGAAAAATTAGGAACTGTATATACAAGCAAGTTACTGTCACCTAACAAACGCCAGCTTTAGGAGCTGGTAGCTGACTGTGTGCATGCGCTAGTCCAATCCAATTGCGAGGTAATGTGATTTAGCGTATATGTCTTTATTTGAGGTTTTTAAGCTCAGATGCATTACCTCACCACTTGGCCTTGTCTAGAGCAGGCATAGGGATAGTTAGCAGACCTCAGCTGATGAGTGTTAGCTTGTGAAGCTGTTGAACCTGATCTTGTGCCTGAGCCTTCTTATATCTGGCTCAGTAAAATGCTGTGTGCTGGGAGAATAGGCAAGTGAGTCAACGATCCATCTTCTGGATCATTTTGGCAGCTGTGGCATCAAAATCAACCGTGATCTTGCATGGACAAGAAAGGTACTACCTCTACTGTGAAATGTAGACTCAATCTTAATTTAAGCCATAAGGATTTTTTGGATCAGTGCTGATTTTAGTGCTGAATAGGAAAAGTAAAGCTCAAGAAACAAAATAGCTGTCAAAACATAGCACAGGATTTCTGAGGAGTGATATCAGTTTGGACTAAAATTAGTTACAAAACTAGCCAGTTTTTCATCAAGTATATTATTAAGACAATAAAAAATACTGTTTTTCTGAGGTATATCCAGGGTTAAAAATCAGGAATGCCTGTAAGACACTTCTGAGAAAAATTAAATTAAATTAGCAAATTCTGAAGCTCATCACTTAGGAATGAAAACTTGCAATCACCAGGCACCTCCATTCTAGTAAAATAAAGGGGGCCCGGGCATAGATCCAGGCACTGGCACACAATTATCTATCTCATGAACCATGATACCTGGTGTGATTTTACCAGCACCATCCCTGTGGAGCAGCAGCTGTTCCCAACAGACAGTTTGGGAAACCTCCTTTCCTTATGTTAAAGCAATGCAAAGAGTTGAGCTTTGCTCAGTGCTCAGATGAGAAAATCAGATTGTCTTTGTGAGGTAACTTTCCTGTTTCTGTGCTCATCTTTCTGGAAACATTGATGCCTTTTTTTCAGAAGAGGATACACCCACAATTATCTTCATCAGTTTAACCTCAGCAGCGAGTTGCTATAAATCACTGGAGCTGAGCAGGGAAGCCCTTCCAGATCCTCTCCAGTCTGCTTCTGGTATGAGGTTAAGGCCACAGCTCTGAATCTCAACGCTAACAGCAGGTCACGAGTTGAGGTACTGCTCACCAAACCTACGCCCATGTCCTAGCAAGGCAGCTGGGCTCCTGCTGGACCATGCAACTTCATAAATCCTATGAAAAGGCACTTGAGAGCCAGGGATGAATTTTCCTTTGGTTAGGCGGGTTTGATATTAAAGCATGTCCCCAGAGGAGCTCACACCACTTTGTACCTGACTACTCTCAGGGTGTGCAGCAAAATTCATCTCTATCGCAAAGCTTTCCCAGCAAAATGTTACCAGCAGAAGAAGGTAAAAGTAGGGGAAGAAGTCAGGCTACTCCCTTGCTCACTGGGAAGGGTTGTTTCCAAAAAAACAAAAAAGGGAAGAGGGTTTGAGGAATTCATGAGGAATGTTGTCATGGGAAGAACGTAAATGTTATGATCATGAGCACTGAAGAAATGCTGTAAAATAGATTAGTTAGGGAACCAGCAAGGCAGCCTGGACTCAATGGGTGAAGCCTTTTGGGCTTATTTTCTGGCATTTTTGTTTGTTTGTTTAAATTCTGTAGGTCAGATACTGACTGTTTCTTTCTTGTCCATTCCTTCTTAATTAACAAATCCAATATAATTAGGTGCTGGATTGCAAGCGTTTCAAGTCACAAAGCACTTGTAAATGCTGAGCCATCACATTCACAGCTTATTTGTTTCATGGTTGCTGTAACGATACAGTCAACTGGATTACTTTTTAGGTCCTGGGGGCTTTCTTGATGAGTGCATTTACCATTTAAAATTAAGGGTCTGATTGACTACGAATTACTAAATAAAACAGAAAAATGGTGGGAAAAACTGCTTCTTACTTATTGTCCCACCTAAAATGGAAGTCCTTATTCTGCTGTTCTTGGCATATGTGCCGAGATCTCCAGTGGGGGGAAGATCAGCTCTCCTTGTGTGGACTGCTCAGGTTCCTCTAGCAGTGGCTGAAGCCGTGATCTGTCCCCATAATGCAAAAGCCAGCGTGGAAGGGCAGTGACCTGCCACAGACCTGGACCCGCAGGACCACATCCTCTGTGCAGGCAGTGAGCTGTCATTCCTCAATCTTCTGCCCAGAGTGATGTGTGCTTATTTCAATATGTTGTGGCTAACCAAATGAAATCAATATTTATATGCATAGCCACACTGAAATATTTGAATTAGATACATGTTTGTCACCAGCTAATTCTGAGATAATCGTGGCAAAGTATTGATTTGTTGCACTCATCAGCTCTTATCCCTGGACTTCGTTACTTTACTCCCCATGGAGTGTGTAACAGCTTATCTTCTACCACCTCTAAGAATAAAATGCTTTATTAAGACGGGCTGAGAGAACATAGTCTTCTTGGCAATCCCTGTTTTTACAAGGGAAAATTAAAGAAATGCTATCAGTGAAGAAGAGCATTCTACGTTCTTGCACTCTACGTTCATTTCTTACTGTTTTTTGGAAGGGGGGAAACATCTTACCTGTGGACAATCCCCTGGCAATGCAGGTACTCTACTGCAGACAGAATTTGCCTGGTGTATCTCCTTACTTCCCTTTCCGCCAGCCTCTTTTTGTCACAAATTCTGTCCAGGAGGTCCCCGCCATGGCACAGCTCCATCACCATGTAATAGGAGTTGTCAGTCTCCAAGGTCTCATATAGCCGAACAACATTGGGGTGCTTAATCATCTGGTGTATCCGTGGCTCACGCTTCATGTTTTTTAAAATGTAGGAATCCTGCTTGGCTTTTCTCTTGTCAATGACTTTTATGGCTACCTAAATTGCAGGATATATGCAAATTGGCAAAAAGCTTTGTAACCCAGATTAATTTTCAAAAGGATGGGGAGTAAACTGATGTGGGAGAAGCTGGTTTTGACATGGCGTTGATAATCAGTATCAGAGAGGGAGACATTCCTGAAGAATACACTTTTTATTTCTCTTGAAGGCCAAACTGGGAAGGCTGAACTCTGCCATATCTGTCCCTCTGATTGCATAAATAAATTTGCATATATGAAATGTTCTCAAATGCCAAAAATCCCTACATGCTTGATTGGTAACTGCATCTGTACTGTACCGCATCTTTTTTCTCACATGTTCCCTTCTGACTTGGTCTGAAAGCCACTCAGGATGCTGGCTCTAATGGGCTGGGATTAAACTCTTTGCAGTTTGGGAAGCTAGTCAGCCAGCAAAGCTACTGAAGCCACAAGAAAAGTAAAAATCAGAAAGCCACTTGATAATAATCCACCTTTCCACAGTTACGTCTAGTGGTATGTTTTTTAGCCTGGCTGAGCTAGAGGTTAACAGATGTTATCTGCGTCCTGCCAGATAAATGATTGCTGTTGGAGTGGCTGGCTTTTCAGTAAGCGTTGTCCATAGCTTTAAAGGTCAGATACACAGCACTAATTACTCAGTGAGGATTATCAGGGAAAGGAGGTTTGAAATTGTCCTTATGCCATCATATTATTCTCTTTCAGCAGGAGGGTATCTTTGTTGTCTATATTGTTTTATAATTCTGAAAACAGTTGCACTCAATACATATTCACACATGTGACTGATTATACATGAGCAATAAACTCAATTTATGAGGTTAATTTATGAGGATAAGGTTCAGAGGATAATTCACTGAGTAGGTTGTGGTTTGTGGATTAAATGGTCTGAAATTTTCTGACATAAATTAGTATGAGGTTACTTGCGATTCCTAGTGCATGGTACCCTCTCATTAGGAGCTTACCTTCTCCCCCGTGGGGATGTGCAGCCCCTCCATCACCTTGGCAAAGGAGCCCTTGTTGATCATTTTGCCTACTAGGTAATTCCCAACTTGTTTGGAGTGAGGGAAAGTCTTCCCAGTCTCTTGGGGCATCTTGTTAAAACAAGCAGGTATTTTTATATCCTTTAAGTTTTTCTCCCATTCTGGTAATATCCCATCTGCATTGCCAGTATCTGTCATTTTGTCGTCCAAGCCTGCTTTCATTGCTGTGGGCATCCCTGGAGAGTCAGATTTGTATTGCTACTTTCCAGATGTAGCTTCTGATTCAGAGCAGATCCAGGCATTAAGTCTGTACATCTTGTGGAGCAAGTGCCATCCTGCTGATCACAGAGCAACTAATCCTATCCATCCGAGACGCCGTGTTTTGTCACTGATCTCTAGCCTGAGCACACAGAACTGCTCAAGCAGAACCAAGCGGTAGATTATTAACCTAACTTGATATGCGATGTCAGTTAATGCCCCAGAGCTGCCGAGTCAGATGACACATAATCCCAGCATTAGCCTGGAATATACAGCTCTCTTCCTCCTACAATAGTTCCCTGAACACATGCTCAATGCAAGTTGCACCAAACTAAACTGAGCCACAGTTTTCCTGGCATGTAGATTGCTGGTGTGCGAGGGCACAAGTTTATCCTAAAAACACTGTGGTAGCATGAATGCAAAGCTGAGTTATGTACCTGATGCTGTGCAAGCATTTACACATTTGCTGTGTAAACCATATATGCACTTGTAGCACATTTAAGTCCCAGGGTCCTGGCCTGGCTCTAAGTCTTGCAGAAGTACCTTGCATTTCCTGGGACTTGATTCCTGTTCTGTAAAATGTAGCAGTGGGGACAGAGAGAGTGTGTGTTTGTGTGTGTGCGTGTGTGCACATGCATGTGTGAGCATTTTCCTCCTTACAGCAATGAGGGGAGGGAAGGGGAGGGAAG
>JANZLQ010000013.1:10498299-10510902 GCA_026212715.1 Elanus axillaris | reverse complement strand
ACCCTTCTATGAAAACTGAAATGAAAAGTGTTTCTCATGATATCTGTGCTACTGATCCAGCAAATATGAGGCCATGTGCGTGTGCGAGTTAACTTTACGTGAATGCCAGGCTAGTTAAACAACGAAATTACGTTCAGCAGAAATAAAACAGCATGAGCAGGAATTTGTCACTTCACAGCCACCATCTTGGATTTCATCCTGTGAAGCAAAATCCTGCCTGTAGCTGTACCCAAAGCTCTTCTTGTCTCACAGTAGAGATGAGGCAATGTAGTCCTGCTTTCTGCCATTGTAGGGTGAAGCCTTGGCTTAATGAGAGGCTGTTTTTTACCTCTTGGAGTAATTATTTTTGAAGTCCTAATTTATACTCTTGTGAATACTGCCCTTTTTGTAAGATCTAGTGTGTGACTTGAAGTCCTAATTTATACTCTTGTGAATACTGCCAGTTTTGTAAGATCTAGTGTGAGATTTTTCAAAAGGGCCAAAAAGTCAAATTCTTAGAGCTGTGAAGTCCCACTGATTTGACTCAAGAGTTTCCCCAGTGCCTGGCTTTCCGGGGTTGCAGAGCATATGCCCTATCTAAAGATGCTCTTTCCACAGGCACTGAGGACATGCCAACCTGGTGGGGGGCCATGTTGCTGTGCAGAAGCAATGCTGTGGTGGGCTGGGAGACAACGTTTGTTAGCCAGGAGGCAGCATCCCACCGGAGACAGGTCTTATTAGTTGAGAGGCAGCATCCTACTCTTAGGAAAAAAGTCAGCATCTCCTCCTGGATCGACATTGTCATGGGGATGTACCAGTATGCAAGGAAGTACTGCAAACATCTCTTTTCCAAGAGCGGTGCTTTAATGCACGCATGTTCTTAGGTGCTTTGGCAACTCTCCCCGCTCCCTCCCTTGACTTTTGACTTTCCCACTAACTGCTGCCGTCTGCTGCTTGAGGTACTAATGGTGCTGGCTGAGGTCCTGAGCTTGGCCCGCTTTGGAGGACTTGAAGGTTGTGAACAGTTCATATTTCCACATGGCTTAGGTTACCTGGGTGTAGGACATAGGCTCAGCAGCTCCTTCTAAGACTGAAAGCTTTTCAAGTTTCATGCTGAGAAGTGGAGATTTCCTTTTCAGAGAAGGAAATCCAAGATGGTGGCATCTAAATGTGGTGAATGGAGAAAATAAGGGGGAAAAAAAACCTGGTTTGAAGACACGGTAGGAGGAATTTCATCTAAATAGCAACCTCATAGTCTGTGTCGTAATAACTCTCAGATCCTGGAACCACTTCAGTCTGTGTTTTATAATGTACCTAAGACATGCCCTTATTGCACTGTAACACCTGCCATATTGTAAGTTATTTCTGACTTCTTATACACTTTTTGGCAGCCATGGAGTTTACTTTAGAAGTTACTGCATGTGCAAGTTCAGCAGCTTTTCTGCAGGATTTACTTACTGCCACATGTTAAGGGGTTAAGAAGGCATGCACTCAAGGGCGGGCCAGACTCTTCTCCCAGAATGGTGTAAGTCAGGGATTACTCTCTTTTGAGAGTCATAGTACTTCCTTAGTCAGAGATGACTATTCATCACCACCAAAAGACCAGTGGAATCAGAAACATATGGGTGGTTGTTTTTTTGGTATCGATCTGGTCCAGCGCTCACGAAAGTGAATGGGAATATTTCTTTTGTCTTCATAAGGAGCTGGATCAGGCTGTTAAAGCACAAAAGACTTTGTTCTCTGTAATATATTAAATTTTAATTCATGTAAGCATATTTCCAAGGTGTCACTCATGAACATATTTTACTCACACAATCCATACCACCATTAAATTTATATCTGATTCTGCACTGATTCTATAGGCTAGCTGTTAAATTAAAAGAAAGATTAATAGGTTTACTTTCTAGATAGTCTTTGTCTTTCTGCCATGCAATATATGCTTACCAGATTTGCAGAAAGTTTCTTATGCATGTGGATATTTATTTTCAGATTATTTTCCATTTCTAGGAAAGAGATCTTATACCTTTTATTAATTGTCCGTGAGTACTGATTGATGGTATATTTTAGATGGAGTGTTTATGTCAGACCTGTATTTTCTCCAAATGAGGCTCTCTGTTTCTCAGACATACTGGCAACTTTGTTCTAGTAACCCGTACTTGACTCCTTGAGATAGCCCTTATAGATTCATTCATGGTTTGGTACTGTGTCTGGTTCTTGAATGTGTACAAGAACATCAAAACCAAAAAGCATCCATACTGGGTCAGTCTCTGAGCGGGGCCAAAACCAGAAACCTGGAGTTGAGCATGTCAGGTGAAGCCTATGTGATAACTCTCAGCAATGCATCCCATCTCCAACCACTTCCTACTCAAGGGCTTCATAAGCCAAAGGTGGCTTATGTGGACTCCATAAAAGTACACTATTTACAACAATATCTTTCAGATCATATGGATACCCATAGCTTTCATCTTTAAACCCAAGATATTCTTAAGTGTTATGCTGCGATGAGACATACTAGTCCTTCATGTATACGTGGACCAGATACAGGAATGGCAGAAGTATTTCAGTAATCTATGTCCAATTTTCCTTGAAGGAAACAGTGATGGGAGAAGCAACAGTAATTTCCAAACCTCAAATCATATTTGGCATCTACCACCAGAAGTGCCCACCGATGATGCTTATATTCATCTTTTGGAAACTTAACTCAGACATTCTGCTCTTTTCACAAAGGCATTAAGAATTTATGGCCAGAGGCATGAGGTGGATTCAAATTGCTGATAAAAGTGAAAAGTTTCAAAGATTTTGCTGAAATTGGAATTCTTTTTCTGTTATGTCAAGTTACTTTTTTCTGTTTAAAAATTGCTCTAAAGGCCAAAATAACACTTTCAGCTTTACTCCCCAAACCATAAGCATCTAGTGCAAATTGCGAAGGGCTGGGTTTGTTGGGTTTTTTTGTGATTGCAACAAGATACTCACCAAGGTGACTGCAAGCACTACAGCATCTGGATTATTTTGCTTGTTTACATATAGCCTGATGAAGGACCAAATTGGTATGCATTCAGAAATGGGGTATTGCTAGGGTTATTTATTTACTTTTTCACCTCTTTGACATCTCCAGCTGACTTTGGTGGGGTTGGGCTCAAGAACAAGACACCTTATCTTAGTCATTTATAATTAGGTGTCCTCATGGGGGCCAGTAAAGGGACTCAGTTGCTTAAACTTAGGCAGCTAGTGGTACCTGAATTGCTCACAGGTATCCTGTCAGCTTTCATCTTCTGCTAAAGACAGACACAGGTATCCCTGGGGTCCCATGTCAGATCTGCCAGCCCCATGAGGGTGTCTTGGATACCACAGAGCATCTCAAGTGACACTAGACATCTACATTAGTCAACTGGACTGAGCTCTCAGTGACCAGCTAAGGGTGAGGTGAATCACTGCCAAGGCTTCTCCAGCTGTACTAGGATCTCCATGGAGTACAGTGGGAGCTCTGACCCTCCTCTTGCCCACAGACAGTGGCTTGGAGATATTTCCATGTAGGAGTTTTGATCTCAGACAGAAACCACTTCTTTGTGCTGGGTGTGTGTGTGTGAAGATAATTCTGTGCCCTTGATAACCTGTTCATTTAAAAACTACTTTTATCACTGCAGCTGCATAAAGTTTTACATGTAATTCTATGACTCTCAGCAGCTTGATGACTTCAGGAGACAAAGTTTTATTGCTGGGGATATTCATTGATTAGATAAAGCCAGATCTCGTTATTACCTTTCTTCATTAATGCCTTTTGGAAAAGGACAGATATGTTCTTTTTTTTGGTGACTTTGTCTTTATTGAACTCAGGGGAAATCAACAGTATCAAACTGTAATTCTTAATGGACTGAACTTAGAATGAACTCCCTTTTTTGTCATTTTTTGTTGTTTGTTTTATATTTGCTTTACTGCTCTGAATATAAGAAAATGATACTATTATTTTCTGGAGCCAGTTCTAATTGGCAATTTTTTTCTCCCCTAAAACTCTCAGTGTAGGCCTAACACTGTCCTTTCTCAAGTCAATGAAAAACTACCTCTCACTGAAATGGGTGCGGAATCATGCCGATAAATAGTCCTGAAATCCCACTGAACATGGGTGGAGACCATACCATTTCCTAATACACTCTAATGCAAACATATGTTGGACCTTCAATTAATAACTATCACTGGAGTCCAAGAGAAGGGTAGACAACTACAAAAAATAGTTTCTTAGACATTTTGCTTGTGTTCAGAGGCTTAATATATTGCTGGCAGCAAAGAGGCAAATGGGAGACATTAGTCTGTATGATTGTGAGATTTCTCTTTATTTTCCTTTTCTCTCTCAGTCCTCACCATCCAGAGTTTCCAAGCATGAAGTACCATGTAGGCCAGTGCCTCAAATCACTGACATACTGAACATGTAAATGTCAAATTGTACAAGATCAATGCATGGTTTTGTGAAGTTAAGAATACAAATCATTACTTTAAATTACAATATCCATGGTCCTGGTTGTCCATCTACCAGCTGAAGTAACAGAGTTCTGTATTGAATTGCATCTTCTGTTTGCTGAATTATCTTTTGCAAGCAATGTAATATGCTGTTTACAGGTTGCTTTTTTACAGTGGCATCGTTTGGACACCAGCTGGCCACCATGTGCATGGTCATTAACTGCAGGGAAAAATGAAAGCTGAAGAGATCTTTATCTTTGCAAGCCCCACAGCTTCTGAGTGGGTGAATTTCCTGTTGTGGTCTTGCAAATTGATGGCCAGTGCTTCGGTGATAGCCAAGCTTCTCCAGAGGTACAATTTTTCAGACAGGCCTGAGTCCAGTCACTTGTACCAGGCTGAAGTCTAAGTATAGGAGAAAGCATGAATCCCTGATCTTGCTGACACCTGGTTCCTGCAGAGGGAAAAGGGTGTCCACCTTTTGGGTTTCCTTCTTACTGAAGGGTTAATCAGTCTTGAGGGAGACAGCTCTTATTGTGACACTTTTCCTTCCTCCCAGATGAGAAAAGGAGAGGTGTCAATACTGTCTGGGTGATTTAGTAAAAACATAATACCCCAAATGAGCAGCATGCGACTTTCATAGCATAAACTAAGCTGTCTGTGAAAGTTGTGGAGGAGGAATTCATATAACATGGTTTTCTTCCACCCTCAAAAGCTAAAGTTTAATAATCTGCTCTTGACTATCCACATTTTCATAGCTTTCCCGATGACAAATTTACAGATGTGAGAGAATCTTTGGCACAGCCTTGTCCCTCTGCTTTCCTTTGGGATGCTCAACATGGCTTGTCCAAAGCTGCAGTGTCAGCTGTCTGAGAATCCAGTGTCATATATCACAGAATCACGAAATAGATGAGTTTGAAAGGGATGTCTAGAGGTGATCTCATCCAAACCCCCCTGGTCAAGCAGGGTCAACCAGAGCAGGTTGCTGAAGACTGTGACCAGTGGGGTTTTGAATATCTCCAAGGATGGAAACTCCACAACCTCACTGGGCAAGCTGCTCCAGCGCTTGGTCACCCTCACAGTAAAGGACTGTTTCCTGATGCTCAGAGGGAACCTCCTGTGTTTCAGTTTGTGCTCATTTGCTTTTGTCACTCGATACCACTGAGAAGAGTCTGGGGACCCTAGAACTGGATCACCACTCCACCTGTGTCTCACCAGAGCCGCGTAGAGAGGAAGGATGACCTTCCTCGACCTGCTGGTGAAGTTCCCGCTCTTGCAGCCTAGGAGGTTGTTGGCAGTCCTTGCTGCGAGTGTGCATCGCTGGCTTATGGTCAAATATACATCAAAGCTGCCTTGAGGGTGGGATCAAGAAGTGCCATTCTGATTTTGTTTTCATGGTTTTTGTAAACACTTTTCAGTGTCCTAAAAAGGGATGAGGTAGACAAAGAGAATAAGAACAACATCAGAGAAGTAAGTGTGCAACCCCAGTTTAGTCTGGGGTAAGTAGGGACACACGGATGTCTTTGAAGGTAGAGATTCTGAGTGCTGATAAAGGAAGGCACTCATTGCCAACTGTCCTTTCAATTGCCACTGGAGAAATAACTCCATTGGGGGACTAAACCAGAACCAAACTTGTGCTTGGCCATTTAAAAAGGAAATAAGAGGCATTAAAAAATGTAAACTCCCACAGCAGACTTGTGAAGACTAGTAAAGCAATTCAGAAACACTGAAGGATGAGTGGTCATGACTAATAATAATAAGGTGAAGTGTCTAGACAGCAATCTATACAGGGTATATTTGAGAAACAGATCCTTTTACTTGCATATTTGGGGGACTTTATAATTTTGTTTGTATGCTTTCTTAGGACAATCATAAAATTTGATGTCATGAGTCTGAGAAAAATTTCTTTGGTAGGAAATAAGATAAACAAAAATAATAGGGCTGATTCAGTGGGTAGCAACTTTTAAGAAATATTTCTACTTTTTAATTAGTTAGCCAATATTTTTATTACTAAAGGGCTCAAGTTTTCAAGCAGTACTGTGGAAAGAAGTTCTAAACCTGTCAGAACTGCAGAGGTTTGGTATAATTTATTCAGCCTACATATTAATTTCTCAGCAGCTGCTAAGTCAAGGATATCCACAGGATATCTAGACAATGTGAAAGCAGTAAATCTCTGATCAAATGGAGCCCCAATTGGAAGACTTTGAACTGAGGAAAGAAGTGCCTTGCAGGGTAGTGTTGATGACATCCCACTGTCTGATAGCATGAATTTCTACATGAGCAGTTGCTGAAATTAAGGAGGGTGAAATAGAAGTCACAAACTTCAGCACAGTGGAACCCTGCACAACACATCAAGAGGTAGGAGCACCATGTGCCCCCAGAATAAAACCTGAAATCCTGATCCTACTTTGCTGACAACTGATATGGGCGTTAAGAAGGTAAATGTCAGCAAACTTGGTGCAAATAGTAATCAGGTGCAATGTGTCCCAGACTGCAATTCTTCTTTCAGAGGATTTGGTTATTATGTGAAATTTCACCAAACCAGCTACTGTTAGCAGTACAGATCCCAACCTGGATAGCCACCATGAACTGTCATTTGTGAGACTGGAGCAAGCTGGGATTTTTTAAATGAAACAATTTTTCAGTAGGCAAATACTAAACTGTTGTTTCATGTGCATGTACCAATTCTGATGAGGAATTATTTCTCTGCTCCAAGGTAGAATTTCATCTGAAAATCAAGAGAGATTACAGAACCAAGCAAATAACAACTTGATGGCTAAAGCTTTCCTATGGACTGTCAGAGACACCTACCCCTTGAACCCTCCAAAGTCTTCTGGGACGTAGAGAAATGTTTTAACAGCAATCATGGGGAAGCTGCCCCACTTCTGTAGACAAATGAAGGTTCATTAAGACAGAAAAGTTGAAACTGGATCACTGACTCATTGTTTAATGCATTGTCTTAGGTATAAAAGCAGCTGGAAATGGAAGGATTTGAACTTCAGTTTCTCTTGTCCCAGCCCAACAAATGGCTATTGTGTTGGTCTTCTCCTTGAGCTCTGTTCTTGTCATGGACAAGATTCCAGGGATTTGGTGGCATTCTAATGTAGAATGAGATACTTTTGTTTTCCACTGTCTTGAAAAAGTCTTATAAGGTGAGAAAACCATCACCTGCTCAGTTCTGATGAGCCCAAGCCCAATATTGGCCAGATCTTACTCCCCATTGACTCTATTGGGAAAAGGTGGTTTCTTAATAATCTACTGCTCAGTAGAAAAATGACATTCTTTTTTTATTATCTGAGATTTAGGGGGAAAGCAGGCTGTTCTAGGGCCATGTGCCTTCCTGAAAAGAAATTCTGCAAACACATCAAAAAATGCAACTGGATTGAAAGGGATACAAAGGTTAGATGTCAGGGAAAGGGTCCCGCTGCATTAAGGCTAAGTCAGGCTGTGCTGCCCTTCCCTGCTTCTTGACCATAGTCTGTGGAACACAGCCTCAGTGGAGGTCTCCAGCCTTTACCCTGTCTTGGTACGTCTTTTTTACAGGCTCCCCTGTAACCTACTGTAACCTTCACATGCACGGGTTTGAAATCTCTGAGCAGCACTAAAATGGTAAAAAAATAAATGAGAAAATATTAACCCATTCTCTGTGTAACTTATCTGGGCTGCCCCCCTAACACCTTGCCATTAAATGGATTGGGTTTTGTGTTTGTAAGGAAGAATAAGGATTAAAGACCATGTTTCCATGCAAGTTATTTTATTTATTTATTTAAATTGACAGCTGCAGAGTTTGTACTGACAAAGTGAGCAACAGGAATGAACCGGAAAGTCAGGCTTATTGTGCAGCCCTATTGACAAGCTGTCAGGGTTAAACTGACCTGAATTTTTTTTGTACCATGGCAATACACTGAGACCATGACAGGGGTGCCCATTTTCAGAAGTAGTTACAAGAAGGAAGAAGAGATAAAACCTTTTTCTCCTTAAGAGCCTATGCAGAATGCAGTTTGTATTGCCTCTGAATTCTCATTCCTCTGTGGATCAGTAAATTAAGTAACACATCAATAACAGATAGCAAATGAATCTCTGCAAAGAAGAGCTCCCCCCTGTGGGTTTCTCTCTTGCCATGAGAAGTGTTTGATCTGGCTGTGCTATCATAAATATAAGAGCTACTTCATCATCTTGGGGGATTTTGATTTACTAACTAAAACTGATGGGGTACTTGTTTCTCAGCCCTAATCTGAGATGATATGTTTTTTATTTGTTTATTCCTTCCTTAAAGGGTTTGCTTTTGGTGGAGAATAACAAAATGAGAAGTAAATAGTTGGAGCATTTGTAGCAACTGGTCTTTGAAGAGGCACTGCTGTGGGCAATGCTGTGCTTGCAGGCAAAAGGCAAACAAGGGCAGAACAATCACTGAAGAAAGCCTCCCCTGTGCTAACAGTGTTTGCCAGGGCCAGACGTGGTTAAATCAATACCGGATGCAGGATTTTGGAAGCGGTTAATACGTCCTCCAGAAAGACCCAGGGAGCTCGGCTGGGTGCGTGCGGGGCTGCCGGCAGAGCCATGGGCAGCCGTGTCCCCTCCAACCAAACTGCTGCACGAGGTGTCTCACACTCCGCAAGGCAATTCCCTGCTGATTTATATGGGGAATACAGTCCGGGAAATACCTGCTGCGGGTTGGGGGTGCCTAGGCTTTTGCACCTATGCGTATGGTTTTCCCTCCTCAGACACCTTCTCTCAGAATATCTGGAGCTGTGTTTTATTCCTGGACCTTCGCTGGGAATAAATCCCCTGCACTCTGGGGTTTCCTCGGGGTCGGTGCTGCCACAAGAGGGAGTGGAGCTGCTGGGGAGGGCAGCGACAGCAAATCATTTGGCAGGTTTGTTAGAAAGTGAAGGCCTACTTGGGAAGAGGATGAGGCAGGAATAAGTTTGGGTTTTGCAGCGGGAAAGGAATTTTTCCCCTAGTCACTGAGTCAAGGCTGAGGCAGGGGTAGATTAAGCCCACACCCCCTTCTAGAAGTATAATTTTGCATGCTACCTCTGCCGGGTAAACAGCATGTGCATGTAACGCATGCAGCGGTGCTGGCAGGTTGCTTGTAAATCAGATAATTAAAGATGTAGCTGACTATAATGTCTTGAAGGAGGCTCAGCATTGGGCAGTGACTTTTATTTACAGTTTAACAGTTAAACATATTATACTGCATAAACCTTGAAATGGTTTGATTATAAAACGTGTTTTGGAAAGTCCATGTGCCTTCCCCACAGAGTGCTAAACCTGGTGAAAAATGGGTAGCATCAATAAACACCAAACCTTGTACCAATAAATGTGTTCCCTTCATTACTCAAAGAGCCCAGAGCTATGGAGGTATAAAAGGCCCCATTCTCCCCTGCAGGGGAATAACACATGTAGGGCAGAGGAAACTCAATGAATTTCAGCATGCAGTTTCCTGCTCATTTCTCCGTGGGAGGGGGATGGGTAAGGACTTAGGGCTTGCTTTCTCCACAGGACAAAAAAAATAGCTGCCTCCCTAATTTACAGATGCTGGGAAACCCAGAGAGTCAGGAAACTCTTTGCTAGTACGCTGTCCTACAGACTGCTTTTGCAGTCGTCATTAGGTACCCCTCACAAATGCATTTTTTCAAAAAGTCAGGCAGGTAAGTTGTGTGTTCCAGTCCTGTCATTAGCACGAGAGGGCTGGGAGCTGTGTGTCCGTGCAGCAGCGCTCCAGGCACCCTGACAGACCTTCGCACCGGCACAGCGTTTGGCCATAAATCACAGCCTTTGAGTTCCTGCAGCCCTAATGGGCAGTAAGAGATCTGCTATGCTTTTAGAATAAATTAAAATTGCATATTATGCAGGATAGTTATAATTCTCCCTATATTATGTGTGCTTTATGTGTCTATATACATATCAATACACAAAGACAGGGTGTGTGTAACTTCTCTTAAGTTTCTAAAGAAACCTGTTTTCCTGATGCAGATGAGTTATAGTAGCATTTGTTGCTTCCTATCACTACAGCAGCAGCTACCTTCAGCCCAGGAACTGAACTTGGAGACTGCCCAGACCCAGCTCTGTGCACATGAAGGTGTCTGATGGGAGGCACATGCTGGCCCTGTGGGGACATGGAGAAGACTTTGACAATCCGGTCCATCATTTTCTCTCCTGGTTGGGGAGGAGCGTCTTCTCCATCCTCTCCTCCTTCCTCTTGCATTATGCAAAGCTGGATTTCAGTCAGACCAGGGTAAAATTGGGGTATGCTGCAGTGGCTGAGTTCCCAAAATGTCATTTTTTGCAGCAACATTTCTTCCTTCAGTTGGCCCCAATCTCAGTTTGAACCTAAAGGACGTCTTTTCCCAGACTTGAATCAGATCCAGAGATGGGTCTATACATTGTGTATGCATGTTGTATGATTTTACATATCTGCAAAGTTATGACAACTGTAATCTTTTTAGAAGATTATTCCCTTTCTCTTAAGTGACTTTTTTTTTGCCTGACCTGTAACTTGAATAAGGATTCTCCCATGCAGCTTTACCCTTGGTCTGGAAAAATCGTTTGAATTTGCTTTGTTTGTTTGTTTGTTTGTTTTAATAAGCTTTCCCTTTTTTACCTGACTTTCTCAAATGTAAATCCCAAACAAAGCATTTTGGCAAAAGTGCCCCTCACCATGCCTCTGTGCAATCTCTGAAAAAGCAAAGCAGGAGCTTCCCCAAACGCGACAGTTGTTGCAGATGCATTGCCCCTGTGTGGCAGATGAGAGAATAAACAACATATGGGAGATGCGAAGTGCTGCTCCGACACTATAGCAATGAGCACAGGATAAGAGCCCCTGTAAAACAAAATAGACTTTTTGCCCTAATCTGTTTTAAAGTGCCATAAAATTACATTTATTTCAGGCACATTTCCTTAGCCCTTGTTTTCATTATGTTGTTCTTGAAGATTTAAGTGGGTGTATCTGAGCACAGACCCCATGCAGTTCCTTGGATAATCAGAAAGATGCTTATCCTAAAAATTCACTTGAGCTGCTGAATTTCACAAATCAGCTTTTCCTTTTCCATACCAGTGGTTGCTTTCTCTGTACCGTGGCGGCAGCCTGTGGCTCCTAGCCATAGCTCATGCTTGCCCCCAAAATATACCAGGAGCCACTCTGCAGACCCCTGCGCTGCCTCTGCCCGGAGGCTCCTGGCCAGGCCGTGGTGGCTGTTTTATCCGGGCAGGAGAGACCCTCTCCCGTGAACACTTCAGCATGGGCGTGATGCCTTCAGGAAAGGTGCTTTTGTTGCTAACTATCTGACAAAGCTTTAGGACCGTATTATTTTGGACTCTTAACCCACTCTGGTAGTGAAAGCATGAGTCGGTAGTGGGAATATTTATTTGTTATTTGCCCATTGCTGTAGACAGCTGTAACAGTTACAACAACTTTGATCTTTTGTTTTCCCCACTTGGAGAAGTCCTCATTACCAAAACATCACCTCTGACCTTCTTTTATATTTTCAGCATGCGTTTTATTAACTCCTTTTTCATATGGGACATGTGGTGTCTGCCACTTGGTACAAAGGAGACAAAGTTTGCACTTCTGATACAAAGAGCAGCAGTGAGGAAGCTGGCTCCTTGCCAACAGCTCATGCAAAAAGAAAAAAAAATGGGGAGGGGTGAATTAAATGTGTGCATATAGAGTCAGACTTTCTTTGGGCTTGCTGCTGGGACAAGCCTAATGCACTTAATGGGATTCAGCTAAGGAAAGTGGAGCGCATCTTTACCCCAACCCTGTCCATGCACTTTACGTAGAGATGATAAATTTCAATCAGTTGCCTGCGGTATTTACTTTCACAACACCTCTTTACTTCCCAGGCTAAGAAACAAGGCATCCGGCCCTTCCCTGCCAGTAACACTGGAGGTTTTGCACTTATACATTTGGAGAAACAGTATGCGACAGTGAAAATTTACTAGATGTTGCAGAAAGAAGCAAGGGAAAGTTAAAGCACAGCCTAGAAAAATAAAATGAGTACTGTTTGCAAGTACTTTTATTGATTTCTGACAGCCATGTTATTTTCAGGGACAACAGAAGGGAAAAGAATTTCAGTCTTTGAATGGATGAGTGATATACTACCCCCCCTTTTTAACTAGTTTTTTGGTTGGGGGGGGGGGGTGTGCTGGTGCGTGCATGTGCAGAAGGGT
>JANZLQ010000013.1:10476624-10490484 GCA_026212715.1 Elanus axillaris | reverse complement strand
TTCCAGTGCAGAAAGAATATGAGATCTTTCTTCCTTTTTTTCTTTTTCAAGGGAGAGGGAAGAAAATAAAAAAATAGGCAGATTAAAAAAAGCCTCAATAGTCTAGTAGGTTAGGGCAATGGTTCAGATGAGGAACTTGACCTGACATCTCCCTATCCAAGGTGAGGTGGGGGATCTTGACTATCCAAAGTTGGTTTTCCCACATAGTTATTCTATCCCAGAGATTAAAAATTTTCTTGGCAACTTTTTCACTGAAACATTTGTGTTTCTTTAAACACTTTTATGACTTTATCTTTTATTTAGAAAGAGCGTGGGGACATTTCTTGATCATTTCTAATAACCACCTGTATATATTTATTTCTTATAGCAAATGCTAAGTGCAGAGACAGTCCTTCATCTCACAGATGCTATTCAAGTGCATGCTGAAACTGGGGGAGGTGCAGAATGGCAACACGTCTGAATATTTGGCAGTTTCCCTATAAGATTGTTTAAAATTCTGATGGTGTGTTTTGTTCTACAGCTTCAGGCAAACATGTTAGAAATAGAGATCTTGGCACCTCTGTCTTCACCTCTGTCACCTCTGAAATGTTGATAATACTAGGATCTTTTCCCAGCTGGCAGGGATGTTGAAAAGTTGAGTTAGTATCTGAACAGCTCTTTGAATATGACAGTCTCGAGTGCAGTTTTAAATACCTCACCTTGAATACCTTGTATGGACAGGACAGTCAGAGGTGTAATCAAAGATGCAGACATGATGCAACATATCAGCAATAGCACTCCAGACTATCTAAACAGAACCAGCCCAACAAAGGTCTGGTCGACAGGCCGGCTAATGGCTGTTCTCAGTTTTGGCCATGGCACAACAACATGAGATCATTTATAAATAATTTTTGTTTACCCAAATGTTTTCTGTGAAAGCTTTGGAGGGTTCTCCTAGGTAAAGTGAGCCAATATGAAGTACAATGGGGATGAGGTGCAGCTGTAGCTACTGCTTTGCTTGTTATAGCTAATATCCAGTGCTTAAGTGGTGCTACAGGAGATGAGATTACAATTGCAGGGAATTTGCACAAGAAACAGACTTCTCTGCAGAGCACTGCAGACATTAGACCTACAGGTGCAGCCTGTGAACTTGTAAAGTCTTTTCAAAATTCAACTGGGGCTTTTCCAAAGCAAAATACAATTTCTGTAGGCAAAATAGATTTAGCACCTATTCTTGCATAGCTGCGAGTCTCCTTAGCTACCCCTGAAACCAATTAAATTTAAAAATATGATATTGGACTCTTGGTATATAATAGTTATGTGCTGACTAGTTCTCAGATCACCATCTTTTAGCCAAAAACTTTTTTGAAAAAAAATACTCAAGCACACCTGTCAATTCCCTTTGTAGCCTCTCCTCATCTGCTTGCATCAAGACATGGCGACTCTTTTTCAGCTGAGCTGTCTGAAGTGTGACCTTAGGGGCTTTGTGGAGGAATACAGAGAGCCTCAGGGAACTGGGGAGTGATTGTTTTCCCCTCTGCATTGGTGACATCTCTGGAAAGTCCAATAACATTCAGCAGCAACAGTGAGAACAAACTGTGATATGCCACCTCATATTTTTGTAATATAGCAAAGACTCTAGTGAGTTAATCCTTGTAAAACAGCCTCCAAAGTGGCTGAAATGGGTCGAAGTGGGAAGCTGGGGTTAAAACAGTCAAATTTGGGTGTCTATAGTAAGGCAGCTAAATATGAGCATCTTTTTTTTTTTTTCCTTTTGAAAGGCAAAATGCTTTGGCTGAACTGCCTTGCTTGTTGATGTCCAGGTTCAGAATGGGTTTGCAGGACACAGGATTTACCTTTTGATCTTTCTCAAGGAGGCCCAAAGTCTGCTTCCCCTAATATGAGCATTTCCCCAGCTGCTTGGGGACGGAGATTCAGCCCTTTGTTTAGACCTGAGCACAGAAACACACTTCTTTCCCTGGCTACAAAAGCAACCATGGGTAAAATTCAGTGAAAATCCATCAGTTTTAACAGTTTTTAGACTGTAAATGTGATTATTTTATAACATAAAATATTCTGGGAAAAAAACTCCATGCCTATCTTCTACATTTGGAAAGCCCTTGATATTTTATGGGTATTACAGGAAATAAAGACAGGAACAGGAGTAGCTGGTCCATGATGCAGGGGACACAATTATGCTGTTGAATACGGGAATCACACAGAATAATACCTTAGCCCCAAGCAATAATTTTTATACTAATACTGTGCTGTACTGAATTCATCCTATTTAGCAGCTGAAGCTTGTCTAGCTGGCATTTGGACTGTGATGCTAGGTTAGGTTGGAGTGCACATCATAACTGCAACTTTCGTACCATCGTTGGCCCAGAAATCTAACAAGCAGATAATTTGAACTGTTTGTGCTGCAAGAAATAAGCCAATGAGCTATGAAAGCTCACTGTGTTTAAGGCAACAAACCGCCAAATAGCTATTTTAAGGCCTGGAAATCCATAGTTTTGGTTTCCATGGATCTGTGTTGCTGTATGGAAGCTGAGCATAACCAGGAGTATGGGAGGGAGCTGCAGGGGCTGGGCGGCCTCAGGAAAAGAGCTCTCACAAACTTCTTGTGACGTTTTTCTGCCGCTCTCAGAAATATTGTCAGCAATGTCAGACAAATAAATATATGTATTCATGTGACAGTAGAGCGGTGCCTTGGGCCATATCTTAAAGATTTGACAAAGAACTCAGAGATAAGCAACATAATCAGTAGTGATCTTTTTCGTAAACACAGGAAAGTAATTGAAAGTTCCCTGCAGGGATAGGGATCTACTGGGGTAGGACACTTACCCCAGGAAACAAAAGATTTGGCTGCTGCTACGGATCCATTTTCCCAAGATTAAAAATAACACAAGGGAAGAGTTTGTGAAACCAGCTCCTGAGATATCAGGTTTTTGGAATTTGGAATCAAAAATTGATTCTTTTGGCCCATGTTTGGTGAAAACAGTGGAAAGACTAGATTTATTTGAAAGACAAATTAAAAAAACATGAGCAGTAATAAAAAATAGTACTGACTATGACAGTAGGACAATTTATAATTGGGGGTCAAGTATCCTATTAGTTTGGGGCTATTTCTCTTTAAATAGAAGAGCAGTCACAAAGGATTCCTAAGAGATGATATAATCTGAAACTAGATTGGAAAAAAGTTTGCTTCTCTCTTAAATTACCAGGGCCTTTTGTATCCTAGTAAAATACTTTATTACTTGATCTGGCTCTAGAGAAACAGTGATTCCATAACAAACCTTTCCCAAGACTTTAATTATTTCCTTTATTATATCCTGAAAAAGGACCAGGTCACTTCTGAAGGCCACAGAAAGAATATAATTTTTTTTTTTCCTGGGCAAACAAACAAAAACCAAAGGAATGTTTCTTTATATCGCAATCCTAACTTGAAGTTAGGTTGCTAAGTACTGAGAGTGCAATAGTTCTGTTCCCAGAAACACATCTCAGATATTTCAAATAATTGTCTGATGACCTTCCAGTGAATCCCTTAAAAACCAGCCCTACTCCAACACAACTGTGAATCTTCTTTGTCACTACAAATACAAGGAGGGTTTTCAAATGAAAGCCCATGTGGCTTGTGAATCATTTAGGTGCTTCTATAAAAGGCTCTGACGTTTGATGGTGCAGTGACAGACCCAGCTGTGCATCACAGGGCATGTTCATGCTTTCAACAGCTGTAAATTTCTGACAGTGCTTGACCAGTTCCCCATATGATGGCCCGTTATGGATATTGTCCCTCTGAAATTTGCCTGCTGAGGTGGGCACTCAGCACAGAGTAGCCAGTGAAAACTAGAAAGATGTGCAACAGTGTTTGTCACCTTGTAGGACAACAGGAAACACAGGCCCCTCCTGCGTGTAATTCTACTGAGATTTTTTTGTAACAGAAAACTAGAGCTTAATTCACAGTTAAATTGCTAAGTTTTCCCTCCCTCCTTCCTTCCTTCCTTCCATCTTCCCACCATTCTTTCTTCATTCCTTTCTTCCTTCCTTTCCCCCCTATTGTCTTTCTTGATAGTGAACTCAAAACATTTGTTTATCTACAATATATGATTTCCTATATGTGCAGGTCATGATTTACTTGCTCAAGAAGAAAAGGAAAAAGAAAAACCACAAGCCATGCCACAGTCTCATTAAATATATAAAAAATTAACTTTCCTCATTATGACTAACATACTACTTCCTCTAGCATTGCCTTATATTTCAGGGTATTCAAAACCTGTTATTTACAGAAATACCCCAAGTGAGTAATACATGGTCCCTGATTGACTGCATGGGTAGAATTCAATCACGGACTGCTACTGACACTGAGAACCACCAGGGTACAACTTGAGGGTTTATGAATGGCAGGAAAGTTCCCAGATTGAATTATAACTTTGTTATTCAATCTGAGAACATATTTTGTTATTTATAGCATATAGAAAACTCATATGGACTTTTTTCAGGAGGAAAATGATAAATCAGAGTAACAAAATAATCACTTCTAATTTCAAATGTAAAGTCTGTGAGGTGGGTAGGGAGAGAAGGATTAATGTGCATGATGCAAGGTTATTGGGGTGTGATGGGGAGGGCTGAGGATGGTTTACAGGGAAATCAAAGGGAGAATTTCACTGGAAAGTAAGCACTTTCTGTGGAAGTTATTAGATGACCAACTACTATAACTAGTCCTAAAACCATAGTAACAAAATGCAAACAGAAAGACAGGCTTCACCAATGGCTTCTCCCTCCCCAAACACCTCAGATCTATCTTTACTTGCAAATGTGTTGTTTATATATTGTCAGTGACAGTACCTTTCAGTATCTCCTGTATTTGTTGCTCTGGGAGTATCTGCAAATCTGTTTATGCCAATGGGTCCAGTATTTCAAAGGAAAACTGACAAAGCACTGGTCTGGCATGCAGAAACTCTTACAGACTTCTGAAAACATGAACTCAAATGTATTTTTTCTTTATTTCTTTCTGGGTGTTTTATGGTGGGAAAAAAAAGAGGTAAATGGTCATTACTGGTTATTACTGGTTAGTTGTGAATACTTTTATAGCCAGTGGTGATTCCTGGTTATTGATTCTCAGGCATGTGAAGCCTGGTTCTTCAATGGCCCAATTTAAACTTGTCTGTGGTGGTTTTGCAATGCCTTTACCTGATCCTTCTCCCCCACCATCTTTTCAATACTTTGAGCCTCATTTCCTATATAGCAGTTAATAAAAACAAACTGGCAAGAAACCCTCTTTCCAAATTTATGAAACTGTTGTCTTGCTGTTTTTTCACTTTTTTTCTTTTCTTTTTTCTTTTTTTTTTTTTTTTTTTTGCCCCAGGTTTTGCTTGCCTGTCAAACTCATTGAGTTTGAGCTTTTTTGAATTTTAGAAACCTAAGTTCACACAGTAATTGGAAGAACAGTCCCATAATTTCCAACTCCAGGGGGAAGTTATGTTGGAACACAACAGCAAAAAGAAACCCTCAGGTGAAAGAAGAAACCTGGTCAAAATAAAATCACAGATCATTGATTGAAAATGTAGATGCGATTCTTTCTAATAAGCAATGAAGGAAGGCAATTGGAAGAAACTGTGTACATTTGTGGAGCCTAGCTAAGTAGTCATTTTTTAGAGTGAGGAAGATTTATAGAAGATCCAGTTTAAAGAAATAAATGTAAATATTATGAGGCCTTATACTGGAAGTTATCCTTTAGGCACATGCTTAACGTTGTATCAGCGGAGTTTAACTACTGAGTAGAGCTGAAGGGCTCCCCGGTGCCTCTGCTTTTACTCCCTCCAAGCCACCCTGGAGAATTGCATCTTCCTGAGCAGGAGTGTTGCTTTCCCAGAGAGCCCCACCAACCTTATCAGCAGGTGGTGTGTGTATTGCTCTGACCGGAGGAGCTGATAAAACAAGTGTGATCCTGTGTTTACCTTAACACGGCCTTGCTGTGAATACTGACATTATTTATTTGTAACCTGTCAGGCTAACATCAGTGCTCTTCTCTGCACTTGAAATGGCTTCTCAGTCATCTCTGCTGCAGATTACCAGTCTCTTAGGAATAAAATGGGCATAACTAGTTGAACAGAAACTCAACCGTTTGCAATAAAATTTCTCTCACCCTCCACTAAATTCTCTGCTAGTGCTGTAATCGCTATGAAAAATCCTGAGAACTCACACCCAGCTGGGAGAGGTAGCCAGCACTAAAAATGTTCAGGATTTATTTATCACATCTAACACTTTGGATTCTGCCTAATAGCAAAAGCAAGCCGGTGTGGACTTCAGGGAGGTGGTGGAGTTGCTCCCTACTGCTGCTTCTGTACCAGGAGTGGATCTGACTCCCCTCCTCCCCGCAAGCTGTGGGCGGGCAGCGTGAGCACCACTGCTGAGCATCGGCACCCCTGAGTGCGGCAAGAGCCGCCTAAGAGGTGCAAACCGATTTCCAGGTGACACCAAGATAAAGGACTCCTCGCCACTGGTGCCAGCATGGGAGATGTAGGAATATAAAACACCCCCGCGCTTGGTGTTTTTGGAGCGGGTGGCGTTCAGCATTGCGGATGGTCAATATTGCCATCACATCTTGTAAGACAGAAAAGGCAACTTGTCATGGAAGCACTGGCCGGTGCCCCGGAGAGGGGAAAGGCTGGCTCCCTCCTCGCAGCCCATGGGCGAGGTGGCCAGGTACTGACTCTGGCCAGGGTGCCACCGGCCTGGGGTCTCTGCTCCCAAGCTGCGATGTGTGGGCTTGTACCCACCACGTCTTTAATTTTTTCCCATTCCAGGCTGTGATGTTCGAGGCTACCTGAAGGGGGTAGGAAGTGTTAAGGCTCACTGTATCCCAGAAAGTCTGGGGGTGTTTTATCCCACGTCATCTCTGCCTTTGCCATATGCAGCTTCTGCAGCAAATAGTGATGAGGTCCCTCCCTGCCTGCAGGCAGCTCAGGATACGTTTTCTCTGGCAGAAAGAGGCAACAAAGGCAGTTCTGGCTGCTGTCTTGCTCTCTGCTGCTGCCCGGTCGCAACTGGCTGTGCTGGCAGTGGGGCTGGCGCTGCTGCCTGAGGAGCTCTGCTATAACCAAAATAACAATAACAATCCAGGTTAAAAAAAAAAAACAAACAACCAACACATCTTTTCCAGGAGAAGGTAATTCTTGTTTTCAACCTAGAACACGCATGGCCCCCACACACTTACTTGCTTATTCAGGTAAGGGCTGGTAAACAGGATGCAGAAATGAACATAGAGGGGACATAGAGGGGAGCAGGAAAAATGTGACTTCACTGCCAAAGGAAGCGTATCATGCATCAGCTTGGCTACCAAAATTAGTGTGAGTCCCAGCCAGTGTGCTCTCCAGGTCTGACTCAAGCCCAAACAAAGGCAGCAGCCCTGGCTGTCCCTGGTCTAGGCTCTATTTTCATGCCCCTGAAAAATAAATAACATAACACATACTTCCTACAGAAGGCAGCCAAGGACTTGTCCACACCGCATTGCACGATGTCATATAATCTTCACGTCCAAGGAAGGTTATTCCTCTTTTTTCAATATGTGAAATATATCTAGTGTATTCATAGATGGGGGCAACAATTAGGAAGTGTATTCCTCTTCATGAATTACCCTGAGATCCAGTCACACCAGCTGTCATATGTAAAGTAAAAGTATGGAAATTCAATCATAAACTCTGAGTTTAATCATTGGCGTAATTCCCCTCCTGCTTGGCAGGACCAGGATTTCACCCAAAGCATCGCTAATACCCAATTAATCAGCTGACACAAAGTCAACAAATGCAGAACTTTCCAAGCACGGGAAAGCGAAATGCCATAAGAATAAAACTTTATAGCGGTCAGGCTCTCTGTGGAGCGGAGCAGGAGGGTTGCTGCGTTCCCCATTGCAATTAGGATCATGTCGCTGTTCCCTGTCAAAGGAATGGACCTTGCCTTGGCTCTTTCATTTCACAGAGCTGTTCCTAGAGATGCAGGAGCCACTGGCAGGCTTTGCTCCAGGTGCTCTCTCCTATTAAGCTGGTCTTAATCTCTGCTCTCTGTTTTGAGCTAAACAGGCAGCTGCAAACTAGAAGAAAGGAAGTGGTTACTCCAATGCCTATGGGAAAGGCATTGATGTTGCAAGAGGGCTTATCAACAACTTCTATATGTACAAAATTCATGGAGCGGCTCCCTCCCCAGGGGCTGGCAAAAGCGAGTTCCCACTTCTGCAGAGACTTCTGCTGATGCAGTAATGTTGGTCTGCAGTATGGTAGCTTTTAGGAAATTTCTGTATTGATAAAACCCTCAGTGAAGGCACAGTTTGCAACAGAAAAGACAGATAAAGGCCTTTGCCAGCATGGAATGCTTTCTTAATTTGATTCCACCTTTCAGGACCAGTGTATGATGCAGGGGTGGGGAGGTGTTTCTGCATCGATAATTTCTGCAAACTGGGAAGTTTGCAAAGGGGCAGCTACCTTGACAGCATTAACTGCTGCGTATCTGCTGCTAGTCTATAGACTATCATAAGCTCATAATTAATACTGGAATGTGAGTACTAGAAAAAGTCAGAAGAAAAAAAGAGCCACCTTCTCTCAAGTTTTTAATAATTCTTCCTGCTTCTAAGTAATTTTCCCCCCACAGCACAGTTTGCCAGGGGCACTGAAAAACCCCAGCTGAATATTGAAATGCTCAACGTTACATTTTCCCAGGAGCAGCGCTGGATGCGGCCTTTCCCTTTTCAGATAAGAAGCCTGACCACCTCTGCCCCTTACAGCGAAGAGACCGGAGGAGCTGGGACCTGCGGGTTCCACTGCTCAGGCCAATGAGGGGTTGTACGTGGGCTCCTGACATGGGGGCTGCCTGCTCCGCCTGCCAGGCTGCTGCATTAGCAAGAAACATTCCTGCCTTCTACTCATACAACAGCTTAGATGAGGACATCTGTGTCCCCATGGACAGGTGGATGGGAAGTCTTTTATGGATGGGGAGACATTTGCTGACTAATAGCAGAACAGGGACTGTTCTTACTTGGCTCCAGCCACTCTTAGCAGCAGGCGTTTGGATGCCCTGTGGTTTTAACTGCAGGAAATATTGGTGCACAGAGACTTCAGGGTCTCCAGAGGGATGGGTGGCAGCCAAGTTCAGTTCAGAGGAAATGAATTTTGGGCTCAGACCTCCAGGGGCAGAGAGGTGGGATTCGTGTACCTAAGCTATTGTATGGCTCTGGCCTTTCAAGGCATTTGTGCATAAAAACATGCCAGAGTCAATGATATGGCACTTCCTAGGGACCACTAGAGATGTGCTTGTGAATACTCTGTCCCCAGCACAGTTATGGGGGTTTGACTCTGCACTCTCAAAGCCGGTGGGAATTGTGCAGTTCAGTCCTATGGCATCAGGGTCAGACTGCAGGAGACTCAGTACCTTTCCTGGTAATATCCCAAAGTTATCCCAGAGAGATAACTGATCAGCCACATTTTTGGCACACAAGTCAGAAGATACAGGACTTCTTCAGCATAAAGAAATATGTCTGCAGACAAATTTGGGCAGAGCTCTGTTAGACAATCTTGCTGGCCTCTCATCTGTTGGTAAATCACAAACAACCTGGTAAAAATTGTTTCTGGAGTGGTAAAGTGCAGGTGACGAGGGCATAAATGATTGCTGGCTTGGTGTTGCCTTGCAGGGCAGGTAGCATAGTTTTTCCAGTGCAAGGCTGAGCCCTGTGACTGCCAGGCATTGGGGGAAAGGCTGAGGGGGCCACCTTGGCTGGCAGCCAGCCACCCCTTCATAGAATCATAATCATAGAATAGGTTGGGTTGGAAGGCACCTTAAAGATCATCTAGTTCCAGCCCCCCTGCAGGTTGGGCAGGCAGGGACACCTTCCCCCAGACCAGGTTGCTCCGAGCCCCATCCAGCCTGGACTTGGACACTGCCAGGGATGGGGCAGCCACAGCCTCTCTGGGCAACCTGTGCCAGTGGCTCATCATCCTCACAGGGAAGAATTTCTTCCTTACATCTAATCCAAATCTACTCTCTTTCTGTTTAAAGCCATTGCCCCTTGTCCTACCACTATATGCTCCTGTAAAAAGACCCTCTCCATCTTTCCTGGAGGCCCCCATTAGATCCCGGAAGGCTTCTGTAAGGTCTCCCTGGAGCCTTCTCTTCTCCAGTCTGAACAACCCCAACTCTCTCAGCCTGTCTTCATAGGAGAGGTGCTCCAATCTTCTGCTCATCTTTGTGGTCCTCCTCTAGACTTGCTCCAAAAGGTCCACATCCTTCTTATGTTGGGGGTCCCAGAGCTGAACACAGTACTCCAGGTGGGGCCTTCCAAAAGCAGAGTAGAGGGGAGAATCACCTCCCTTGACCTTCACCCATCCCACCACATCCCACAGAGGGGGTGGGCACAGCTGGATGGGTAGCAGGGCCATGGCCAGTTTGCTGTTACGGTGGTTTGACCACTTTTCTGTTCCCGTGCCTTCCTCTTCTTTCTGTTTGTCTTATGCCAGGGTATTCGCTGTCAATGGAGAAACACAAACATCTGCATCAGCAACCATCCCGCTGCAATTATACCAGCTCTTGCTTATCCAAAAATGGATCCATTAACTGCAGATTAATAAGGTCAGCTGACATCAAGTCTGTCAGCTGCCAGGGTTGGGTGGACACAGAGATAAAGAACTGAACACAGAGGTAAAGAACTGAATGAAGTGACCAGCAGGTTTGGAAGACGCTCCTGCAGTTCTGTCAAGTTCAATAGATACTGCACGAGAAAGAGGTCTCCTACAACCAGTTGTATGGGGGAAGAATATGGAAACGTTATGGTGTTAATGACAGTGAACTTCTCTTTGTGGCTTCTGTCTCCTCTGTCCTAAAGGACCCTATGCAAAGTATCTTATTGATAAAAAGGTATTCATTTTTTTAGTTCCAAAGTCCTTTAGTCAGAAGAAAAGCATACCATGTTTGTCCAATTTTGGAGTATTTTCTCAAGGATGAAATCCTGTCACTCTGGAAGTCAACAGGAGTTTCCAAAAGGGAAACTCCTGCTGATTTCAGTAGGGCCAAGGTTTCACTCTATGAACTGTTTGATTTACATTACAATACACAAATATTTAAAAATAAGTTAGAATTTTATTCTTTGAAATTTGATTAGAACCTGGTAAAGCAGACAGTTCAGTAAAATACTTAATCCATCAAAATAATCTAAATCCAGGTGCTTTTCAAATCATCCTGAAATGGGTCAGATCTGCATACAGTTTCCAATATGTTTAGACTGTAAAATGTTTCTTAATTTATGTTCTTTGGCTTGTATTCAGCAGCCTGAGCCTTCAATATTGTATTGATGCCATCGTCAAGACATCCAGTGCTTTGACTCCACAGGAATAGCTGTGGTCTGAGGTTACAAGTTGGCGTGGTTTTGAGTACACATGACTATGCTAAGGTACAGGAAATTAACCTATAGTTCTACCAACAACAGTTTTAGTGCTATGAGGCTGATTGTACCTTGCGTCCAAATGCACAATCTTATGTCCATTACTACAAATAATCCTTCAATCTCCTTTAGCTCTACTTTGCAAAACAGGTTCATGTTGACTTTATCTATTAAAGGTCTTAGGCCTTGTCTGGGCATGCAGAATTGGCTAGCCTAAAATAACAGTTTGGCTTGGGTCCTTCCAGTATAATTTAACAATACCAGGATAAATCCCTTATTCTCTCATAGGATAAAACTAACTTACAGGATAAACCTACTTATCTTGTAGGATAAGACTAATTTTGTTAAAAAATAATGAATATTCCACCTGCAAAGGTGCAGTTAATTATTCTGGGACAGGGACATTTTTATTTTGGAAAAGAGGGTCCACATGAGGAGTTGAAAACTGTTGTGCCAAGGCAGCTTCTGGAGGGGAGCGATGGGGAGGGAAGCTGGGGTGATTTTCTGACCCCGTCCTGTGTGAGTGCACTCAGTGCAGATTTCCCTCCTGCCGATCCCAGGACTACGTGAGTCTCCTGCTCTTGATGAAGGAGGTTGAGCACCAAGGAATAGGCATATCAAACACCTCGCTGTGAGGACACCAGGTAAGTCGGGTGGTCAGGAAGGCACAGTTATACCTGAATCTTTCACAGCTGGGGTGAGTAAAGCAACTGCCAAGATTTAAGAGGTTTAAGAGATTTTGAAGCCTTCAGGGATGGAAGGCCAACGGGCACTGCTGTCCACTTGATGGCGTTTTTGACTGTGAATCCTAAGATGTGAGCCCTGAGGGCTCATCAGGGCAATCCTACACATGCAGATCAGAGCTATCCCATACCTTTTCTTCAGGCACACTTCATGCTCTTCTCCTTGTCATTTCCAGTTATGAAGCTCAGCTTGTTTATGCAGTGGGTTTGGGGTTTTTCTTTTCCTGGGACCCATCCCAGCTTGTTCTGCAGGTGCATTTGCTGAAGATGTGGGCTGCCCGGCTGCAGTGTGTGACAGTTTAGGCGCCGCAGCACTGAGTCTAGCCCTGTGCCATTTCACATTTGGCTTATGCTGGTTTAATATCAGCTTGCTCTCCTTTAATATCCTGAAGCTCTGCCCCCAATGCCCTTCAGGAACCTGTTCCTCAGTACTCCATCTGAACATCGGCATCTGCAAACCTGCCCTCTTGCACAAAACCTAATAATGTGTGAGACAGAGAAGAAAAAGAAGTCCAGGGAAGTTTTTCTGCTTCAATACTGAGAGGGCCCCCTGCCCACACAGCTGAAGAACTGAGTAAAAATGAGCATTTTTTACTCTTCTGCTAGATTGAGAGATCAAAAGAATAACTAATTGACCAAACCTGAGTGGGTCTAATTGACTTCAGCCCTAGAGTTATTCACTGTTCTGCACCTGTTTTGGAGAGACGATTCTTGGCTTGATCCAAAGCTTTCTAGTTACTTAATTTTCATCGGGACTCACAATTCCAACTGAAATAGAGCATTTCTTGCTGCTTTTGGTGAACTTCATTGCAGAGTCTTGGCCCTTTGATAGTGTTTTAACTCATTTCTGAAACTTCATAATGAAGTTGATATAAAGCATTATTGAGTACATCTGAGTGCTAGCAAGACACTAAAGATTATACTGTAGGCCATATGTAGAACATAGGTATCGCACAGTACATGGCTACTTTGAAGTAAAAAAAAAATCCAAATATCTAAAATTCCCATTTTAATTTTTTTTTTTCTTACTCAATGTGGGGAAAACAGCTGCATTAGATTCCCTGCTTTAGAAGTGTTCAGTTTTCAGCAGTCAAATAATTTTATCAATGTTTTCAATTTTAATACTTCTAGCCTTGTAGCTGAAAATGAGAAACTATTTTGGTCTTATGATGATTTCATAGGATGTATTGATGGCCTGAGAGCTTTCATCAGCCATTTCTCCTCTTAACCTCATTCTGCATGATGCATCCCAGTCTTATTTAACTTGTAGGTTCTGCAGTACGTGGAGAGGCTTTGGAGTCCAGCCTCACAAAAAGTATTTGAGTGATTTTAGGAAAACTTTCAGTTTTGTTTGTCTTGCCATCATCCACCTGAACCTGCTGTTCTTTCCTCCAGGTTCTGAGTGCAACAGGAGGTCTGTTGTATCCCTCAGGTGGTCAACGTGCCTCACGGGAAGGGTCCTCCCCTCCTCCTCTAGCATACCACAGTCCCACAAGGTCTCAAGACTCCCATTTGCTGCTGAATCCCAGGGTCAGGGAGCCTTAGTCTTACAGGGGCAACAGCTTCTGTCTGAGGCAGACGATCTTTGTACCACTGAAAGTCTTTGTAAATTCCATGCTTACAATTGTGTCAAGCCCCTGCATATATGGGACCCTTCCCTTCCCTTCCCTTCCCTTCCCTTCCCTTCCCTTCCCTTCCCTTCCCTTCCCTTCCCTT
>JANZLQ010000013.1:10450586-10476524 GCA_026212715.1 Elanus axillaris | reverse complement strand
TTCCCTTCCCTTCCCTTCCCTTCCCTTCCCCTCTTTTGTCTCTTCTCTTTCTCCTTCTTTCTTTTTTCTTTTTCTTTTTTCTCTTTTTATTTTTCTATTTTTTTCTTCTTCTTTTTCTTTTCCTTTTTCTTTCTTTTTCTTTTCTATTTTTATTTTTATTCTTTTTATTCTTTTTCATTATCTTCTTTTTCTTTTCCTTTTCCTTTTTCTTTTCCTGTTTTTCTTTTTCCCATCACTGCAGTATTTTAACACTTCTGTGCACTCACAGAAAAACAAGTCACAGTCTGGTCTTTAAGATTTTGTGAGAACTGACAAATTTGGTCAAGGGTGAGATTTTGCAAATGCTGTTAAAAACGCAGCTTTTCATGTGGCAACATGTTCTTTTATACTGGAACACATCCTAAATTTTCACACATGTGCAGGAAGTGAAATCACACCTTTTTATGGCAGAAACAGCTTAGCACAGTGAAATGACAGCTTTTCCCTATAAAAAAATGCCTTTAGTTTTTGTGGAAACCAGTGAATTACTTGAGGCAAAACCACAAAGTGTTTCATCAGCAGCACAATGGTTTTTAATGCAGCGCTGCCTTGAAAAGAGCTTGAGGAAGATGGAGATCAGGGGATGACACCACTGAATGTATCAGCCTTGCAGCCCAAATATGCTGTACAAAGTTTGAGTACTTTTTCAAAAGATTTTTAATTTAATGGTGTCTTCTAAGTCTTCCTTTTCCCTCCTTCTCCATCTTCAAAGTCTATTGTTTCCTCTCCTTTGATCCCAAAATTTCATCCCATGGTATTTTTAACTCTCCCTGCCCCCATCAGACTGAATCCCATCCCCGCTCCCCTCCACATGTGGCTGCCCAGCCGCTCCGGCTGCCTCTCCCTAACACTAAGGGAATCCAAGGGCCACGCAGGCTGCAGATATAACTGGAGCTCTCAGACGTGCTTTAGCGGTACCTGCATGTCCTGAGTTAAAGACATCCTGGTGTGTGTCCAGGCCAGCAGGACATTTGATGCCCCTGCTGTCATAACTTTATTGCCTTCAGTGGGAAGAAGTGCTGCAGTATCAGGAGGACCAAGGCAATTACTTTTTGCTGGGAAATCCATTCTGTAGAGCTCATAGCTGGCTATACAACTGGGACGAAGATAGATAAATTTTATTTCTAAGTTTGCTTCTTCACCGGACAGGAGTTGCAGTGAAGTGAGATAGGTCGCAATGAGTTGCTCTGTTCTCTCCCCAGCTACACCATTCTCAAACGTAATTTCCCTGTCCTCTCCCTCCTCTTTAACATCTGTGTGTGCTTCTCTTCCCTTAGACCACGGAGAAACCCATAGATTTGGAGGAAACTTACCATTGTCGCTCATGGAGGAGCTCTCAAAGCAGACCCTGGGAAGACCTCCAGATGCTTTCAGCACGTGGATGCTTGGCAGAAGTCAGGAAGAGTCACTGCATGCCCTCAACGTGATGCAGAATAATTTCAGTTTCTGCACTGTCATTGAGGGCCTAAACTGTGGCACAGGAACACCGAGAGGAGAAGCACAATTTGAAGTAGCTAAAATACAGAAGTAAGTGAAATGCGTGCATGCCCTGTCCTGCATTTGCAGGTACATCCACGTGTGTGGGAAAGGGTATAAGTGAAAAAGACATTTGTACAAGTTTCTGGGCAGGTTGTACGCACTGGAGCCAAACTGCCTGCTTGCTGAAGGAGAGATTTTAAACCTGCCTGTAAGTCCAATAACCAGCTTTCTAACCACACACATCCCACACCTACATTTTTGTGTTCTGCAGCTTTCATGTTGGTCAAATAAAAAGCATCAGCACCACATCTACTTGTTTGCATTGAGGACCAATATGTTTTCTTTGCACTTTAAATACTGTTTAGAGCTCTCTTTATGAGCTTCAATTAGGAGTTTGCTATGGAGGGCTTATTAGAGCAGTTTTATTGGTACTTTAACACATTTTCTTTGTTAAAAGCTAGTTTAGAAGCTAGTTTAAGAAGCTTGTAAATGGGAGCCACAGTGAGCTGTCTGTTCCACTGACAAACGCAGATCAACAGGCCTCCCAGAGGGTTCCTCAAGTTACCTGGTCCACCCCTGCGTAAGCATCCAAGGTGAGCCCCAGCATTTGCTGGGCTCTCAGGAAAGGGAGTTGGGTGGGAACATCAGGGAATAAATATTAATTCTGGAATTCTGGGGAAAAAACAACCCCAAACTGGAAGTTTTACATTTGATATAAACTTAAGATGTATCCAGAGCAATCAGGTCAATAAAACACAAAGAGATCACACAGACTGGTTTCACCAGCAGAAGCTGAGGTCAGGACTGGGAGTGAAGAAATGTTCCTGCTACCCAGGTTTTCCATCCAGGGCTCTGCTTGGAGAAAGCCACAGCGTCGGGCCCCCTTCTCTCCTGACCGTGACCTGAGGAAAGGCTCCCTCTTGCCTCTGGACACTCCACACCGGAGCAGACATCTCTGAGAAGACCCCATCCCCGGACAAGGCACAGTGGAGAGCACCCGAGGGGCTGCATCCGTCCCCATGTCCCACGTGTGTCCGCTTGCCTCCGGAGCAGAAACAGTGTGTGCTGGTTTCTGTTTTCTCTTTCAGTACCGTTCTTGTTTTAAAGGCACCTAGAGGTGAATTGCGGCTACTGAGGAGTGGCCTCTGGGAACAGGCAAAGCCACTGCAACAGAGGAAGGAATGTGAAGGTCTTCCCGAGCGCACCTACAGCCCCTCTCAGGTGCCAGGACAATTTAAGCTAATTCATGTTTTGGATTCCCTCTCACGTGCCGTAGCTCTTTTTGGATGCTGCCACCCCATCCCCACCAGCTCCCCCAGGCAGGGTCCCCCCTGCAGCCGCGCTCCCGGCTGGGCAGCTGCCCCTCCAAACACCCACGGCTGCCACGTCAGCACGGCTGCCGTCCTCTGGCCCAAAAGGCACCATCAATCCCCCACACCCGTCTTTCTGCAAATGCCTGCAAAGCCCGTGCCCACGAGGGTCCCACCACAGAAACCCCGGCCGTGACTGCTGAAGCAAGGAGTAGGTGGAAAGTATCTCCTCCAGATCCCTCAGGGAGTGCTACAGAGTATCTAAACAAGTCTGTTTCATTATCCACATTTATATTTTCCTAGGAAAAGTATGCAAGTAAATATTTTCTCCAGGCTTTTTTCTTTTCTCTGCTCTTTTTCTTGGCTCCTTTTTCCCCTCTAAACCTACAGTACATCACTCATGACGACTTAAATCGTGAAAACTGTCTACAGTTTATCTAAGGATCAAACAGCTGTTGTCTTCACAGGCCTTTTTTATTAATATGGATTAATGTTTTCCAACTTATTTCCTACATTTCTGCTGGGAAGAATAACCCTTCCCAGAAGCATTCTTTGGCAGATAGCAAAATAATTTGAGTAGCAGATATATGATCTCATTTTTTTCTGGACAGATTACAAATTGAAGATTGGCTAAAAGTGGATGAACACAATAAGTATTTTAATCTTGCAGTGATTTCATGTGCCTAAATGCTTCAGCTGCCTACACTTTCCAAGCTATGAGCTGCATCTTTAAGCACTTAAACTGTCTCTAATTGTGGAGGATACCGTGGCCCAGACCTACTGTAATGGAAGAGGGAGTGGGTTGTTTCCATTTGTATGTCACTGCAGAGGTCTCTGAGCATTAACTACTTGCCTGACCAGTGTTTCTCAGATGAAGCGCTTTGGAAATATCAGTGTTCGAGTCCTACTCCAGCCCGACATTCACAGAATTAGGTTGCTTTTGACATAGCTGGGCTGCTCCTTCTCTGCAGCTGGATCCTGCGCAATGGGTCTAGAGGTAAAGGCCTAAAAGTGCTGCCTTAGAAATTTTCTAAAATTATCTTCCAGGGAGAGTCTTGACTACCTCAAACTGCTTTAAACAGCTTTATGGAGAGTCAGTCCTTCTAAAAGATTGCTGTTGAGCCTGAGAGCATTCCTGGAATTATTCATATGAACTTTATAATCTACACATATGTCACAGAGACTTTTGCCACTTGATGCAGGTGCTCGCGGAGCTGTTGCTGACCCTACCTAGTTATGGCAGTGACGTGTGAACCAGCACACTCCCACATCTTACTATTTCTGAAACAAGTAATTGTGGACATCTCTTCCACTGAGAGCTGAAGGTCTCTGTGATTTGCACCCAAGGGAGGGATGGATGTTCATCAGAGACAAAGCAGATGAAAGAGAAACTGTTGACTCTTAAGTCCAATTATTTCTCCTTTTGGAGAAGGTTTAGCATTCATTTCCAATTGCTTTTACTCAATATAAATATGTTGTTGGCTATAAGGAGTCTTTCCATGTAAATGCTGTGCTCCTTAATAGTCCTTGCTTTTTCAGTGCTCCTCTCTAGCCAAATCAGGAATGATAAAGAACTAGGAACCCAGAGAACTGCATCTCAAATTACATTCCAGTATAATTTTTGGAAACCCTGGAGCAGGTAGTTCATTTTGCTTCTGTGATGCTTGATAAGCAGTGTATATGAAATGATAAGCTGATGGGAAAACTCTCAGCGATCTCTTGGATCTTTGCACCAGATCTCCACTCTATCAAACGGTGTGGAAAGGACTAAGTGTGGTGATAAAATATTGGGAAGATTGACCTCTTCCTTCTGAAAAACAACTGAATGGAGGATGCTGCTCAGCTATAACAGGCACCGGTACAACTGGGAGGCACTGACACTTGTAGCAGGTCTGTCACCTCTGTGAACTGAACTCAGGCTGGACACAGTGCATGTCCTGACCAGCACCATGCTGTAATAATTTAAGCTGGAGTGATTTATTTAAATCTGTCCCAATTTTTCGCCTCGATTCGTTTTTCTTTCTTTGCATTTCAGATAATTCTCTCTGTTTTCTTACTTGCCTCCTTGATTATTTTCTTCCTTCAAGAAGCCTTTTCTGTATGTAGGTGATAGGAGCAGCCAAATGAAACAACACAGGATTTTACGTTGTAAGAAAAAGACACATCATATTAGAGTGACCTTCACAAAACCGATTTCTTGGCACCTCAATCTCCTTTAGGCCTTGCACGTAGCTGCAAACTAGTGGGCAGGTTTTCATCAGTATCTTTAATCAGGTTTCAAGACACTATAAAAACACAACAAAAATCATAAAAATTCCTTTTGTCTCAAACACATACCTTAGCAGTAAGGGATGTATCCCTAAATATTTCCTCAGGAAAAATTAATGAAGCAAATTAAAAGAAAAATTCTTTCAAGCTGTTCCAAACAAACTCATTTCACAGCCTTTTATCATGCTTCCTTGCCGTTTGGGAAATTTATTTAAGTTATTAAAAAATTCCCTAAAATTCTCAGCTGAAAAGTTGGCTTCTGTTTTTTCTACAAAGCTAACTCACCTGATTTGTCAGAACAGCTCGAAAATGAAGTGCTAACTGGTGGGTTTTATTGAAAGGAAACCAAGTGGAACAACATATGTATTTTCTTAGGAAACTAAAAAGCTCACAGTCCTGTGGTGTTCCTTGGGGTAAATTCTTTGTTATGAATTACAACCTGCTTACTGATGAGTTGTTAATAAAAAGTAGACCTGCTGGGCCATTATTTTTTTCCACACAGTATACCCAGTTTAGCTTTTTTTTAACGTTTTCATTAATGCACTGAGTGTGAATAAATCTGTTTCCAATTTGTAATTGTTTTCCCTTCATCTGGACATTAATTTATTGCCAAATCTAACACTCTTCTATTTTTAATATCCCTCCAAACTGAAGAGCTGTTTTAAAAAGAAAGAGAGATTAGAAGAATACAGGATAGTGGGAAGGATCTCTCTTTCTTTTCATCCTTCCTTCCTTCCTTCCTTCCTTCCTTCCTTCCTTCCTTCCTTCCTTCCTTCCTTCCTTCCTTCCTTCCTTCCTTTCTCTTGTTCTTTCTCCCTTTCTATCTTTCTTTCTTATTTATTTCATCTTTTGCTCTTTTACTCTCTCATTCTCTATTTCCTTCTTCCTCCCTTTCTTTCCTAGATCACATCCCAGGATCTGGGACCAGGAAAGAGGGGCACTGGGGCTCTCCTTGGGCCCCACCGTGTTTAGAAACAACAGCCGCCAGATGAGCTCATACGTGGTTGACAAAATGGTCTGAATGAAAGCAGAAACAGATGGTAACCTGAGGTGGCAATACAACTTCATTTAATGTGGATGGCTTTTTCTTTATTTGATTTATTTGTTTATTTTCTAGCTAAGCATCTCTTTGCATGGGGGAGCCTCCTTCCTCACTCATTACTGCACTCTAATGTGGGCAATAGTAGCAGATCTGTTGAAGAAAATGAAGAGATTAAGCAGAAGGCAGTCAAATGCTTCAATGGATATTATTAGCAAGTGGCTCTCCTACTATTTCGGTTCAACACATTTCCATGTATTCACATGAACTGGGGGCACAAGTCCAACCCCTAGTGATGGAGCATTACTATCACAGTCAGGAAAATCTGTGGAATCAGCAGTGAAAAATGTGTCTATTGTCCTGGCCTATTTCTTGCCACGAGGAGGAGGAGGATGTGTGGAGGAGAGAAAGGGGAAGGGAGGATTAGTGTTTTCTGGGGTGTTTTCAGAAGCAGCGGCTACTGGTGGTGGCAGATCTCTTGGCAGGCTTCAAGCTGTGCTTGTGCATGTGAGGAGAGGTGCCAGGAGAGGGCTGGAGATGCATAAAATCCCTCAAGCAGTGCTCCTTGGGTGCAGGGGGTGCAGCCCACAGCCCCAGCGTGGTGGCTCTGAGGGCCGCCGCAGGCAGCCAGCAGCAGGGTCAGCACTGGGAGCAGCAGGGCCTGCGGCAGGCGCGTGCCCGGCGATGCTCCACACCAACCCGCAGGGCCCGGCCGCCCTGGCCAGGAGAGCTGCCTCCAGAGAACGGGATGTTTGCACACAGTTTCTCTGTGGCCTTCCACCTACCACCTGTTGGGCTTCATAAAGGCCTGTTCCTTAGACTTGTGGCTCCCCCAAGAGCATGGGGCTTGGTTTTGGGGGGCAAATAGCCACCAGCAGCCTTCGGGCTCCCTTGCAGGCAGAGGGAAGGGAGAACAGTCATATTTTTCCCCCTTCAGAAACCCTCAGTTTTCCAGGGAGGAGGGCAAACACAGAAGTCAGTACCTTGCTAGGCACCTGGGCTGATATTATCAAGGCTAATTTTTAGGCTGTACCAAGCAGACACTGTCTGCGCTCTCGGGCTCAGCCCTGCTGGAAAAGCCAGAGGTGCTCTGATGTTACTGATAATGTTTTGTAACATATTCAACACAGTCAGGAGATGGATGAAATAATAGATAATCAAAATAGATAACCGTACATGTGGTGTTTGTGTAGCAATTATGCCAACTCCATGTACCCTTGTCAGATGTGTTTTTGTGATGGACTGGATGTGCTTATCCTAAAAGTCCTGGCAGCAGTTGCAGGTACTTCTCACTACTCAGCTGGTAATGTGGTAGCACAGGCAAGATGACACAAAATAAAGAGAAAGGAAAAAGACACAAGCTTTCCCCCTACTGCCACATGGTGCCGGTATTCAGTTCCCCACTGTGCGGACACTCCTCCATCACCTACTGGGACGTGGGGAGCAGTGGGGACACAGCACATTGCAGAGAGCAGTTGCAGAGTTTCTTTGTCTCAAATACTTTTGACAGCAACTTCTGTGCTGCCTCTGCTCCCCCAAAGATGCCGGTTTTCTCACTGTGTGAACTGTGCTCTTTGGCAAGCCAGAGAAACTGATGCAGACACATTTTACATCTCAAATCTTTTTTTTTTTTTTTTTTTTTAACCACAGTTAATTCTTCCCTTTTGCCCTGGGTTATAGGACTTATGTCCGGAAACAATAGGAGCCTAGCACCTTCCCATATGATCTCTTTCTTCGTTTTAGCTGCTTGTAAAAACCTATCTTGGTCCCTTGAGTCCTAAAGAGTAATAAGTCCATTGCCTCCACAATTGCCTACTCCATCTGGGACTCTCATTGGGATTCAGTCCACACATTCAGTTCAGGTGGGATCTTCAGAAAAATCAATAACCAACATGTCTGGCAGCACTTTACTGCATGGTATCTGTGTCCTGCTTCCTGGCTGGGACTCTCAAAATACTGATGTTCTGTTGAATTGGGGTTTTTCCAAGGTTTCCAGCCACCTCTCTGTTGCTCTGTGATTTTTTTTTTCCAGTTGACTGTAATCTATCTCTCATAATCTGTGTAGAGATGGCCATTCTTCCTGCTTCACTGTTTCCCCTCTAGCTGAGGCCCTGCAGTTTGCAGTGTTCAAATTATGGCCTTTGGTATTATTGAATGCTGCTGCTGCTTTGGAAAGCCACGGGTGACTGCAACCTGCCAGTTACATCCTCTGCTGCTGTCGGCTTGCTCCTGCCGTAGCACCAGGCTTTTTGGCGGAGCAGTGGGGTCTGATCCCCGGGAGGGGGGCACGGCTATGGGGCAGGCTGTGCTCCAGTGCCGGTAGTGTCAGCTGGGCAAGGAGGTTGATGGGGGCATTGCTAATGGTATTCCCCACAGCTTATCTGGGGTCATGTTCATACTGAAGCATAGAGACAGGGTTGTAGTGTCACCCACAAACGTTAAGCCAGCTTTAAACTTGCTTCCTTGGGTATGGGTAACAGCCTGCTTGAGGCAGCACAGAGCTGTAAAACAGCACAAGCCGTAAAACTGCTGAAGTACCTGGATCTGGTCCATACCAAGCTTTCAGATACTGCTGCTAGGTCAGGGTTGAGGGCTGATAATGTAGATCTATGCAGCTGCAGCTAATGCAATGAGCTGCTGTGCAGCCATTCCCCCCGGGGAAAGGAACAGAACTCTGTGCTGGACTGAAATGGCCCTTTTCAACCCATTCATGTGAATTCATACCTGGCAAAATATCATTGCTGTGTTACTCTGGGGAAAGTGAGGCACAAAGAGATTAATGCCTGATTTTGAGCCACAGTGGCCATCTCCACCTCTTCCTAATGGATATGTAATGTAGCCTGGTCAGTGCTTCTGAAGAAATCAACTCTCAGCTGACTTATTTAAGGTCACAGACACAATACTTGGAGAAGTACTGACCTGCAAACCTTGAGTTCCCCTGAGTCCCTTGCCAGTGGGACAACTGGGAGGCTTTTTTCCCTCTCCAGAAGCATCTTCTTTGAGCAAGCACTAACAAAGCTTTGCCAATGTTGAAACTGGTTTGATTTAGTGTAATTATTCATTTTGCTATGGCTGGCCCTGGCTCACTGCTTCCAAATCCTTTTGCACCTGAAGCCTGCAGAAAGCCATTGGTCTGTGCAGTAGAGTTACCATCTTTGCTTATGCAGAGCTCCTACTTTGTAAGTAAGGCAGGCTGTTGACAGCTCTGGTTTTCAGTTTCCCTCACCATCACACTTGTTTCTCTCGCAGGGACAGGAAGGGTGAGTACTGAGGTGCCCCAGAGAGGTGGGGACCCCTTGTCTCCGGTGTCACTCTCTCACCGAACAGCGATAAGCAATTGCACTTTTGCAACTGTACTGCCAAACACTGACATAATTTCAGCTCTAGACATGCCATTGCCACCAATCACCACAGGCATAACCAGTGTTAACCTGGCCTTTTCCATTATTCAGAAGTCGAAAAAGCTTTCTAAGCTGGCCACTGAAGGACAAAGCAGCTTTCCAGTCTGGTGGAGGTGGTGTATGAGCTGGCTTTGGAGCACCTGAATTCTGTCATCTAACAGCAGGGACATCTTCACAGGGCTACTCTTCTGTAGAAAGGGATGGTGCCTCTTTAATGCAGCATCATTGAAAAGACATCTTCAAAGACATCTTGAAATTTGTAATTATCTATAATTTTAGGCAGATTTACATTATATGTGGATTCTGAATAAAAGGAACTCTTCTGTTTTTTTAAAAAAATGGGTTTAGGTTGATTGTTTTACAAAGTATCGGTAGCTGACCATAGTGCTCTCTCTAACAATACAATGCCCAATATGTAGGTATTTCTTCTTTAGAAACAACTCTTTCCCATCTTTTAGAATAAAACAATATGTTAGAATAAAAAATATATGTTTAGAAAAAAAAGATGAAATGCATCTCTAGCCCAACTCCTTGGCAGGTTGAAACAGATAAAGTATCACCGACAAATAATTGCCCCTTGTGTACTTAAATTCACAAAATAGCTCTGTCGTGTGCATTGATAACTTCATATTCAGGAAATTTTATTCCATGTGATATTCAATTAAAACATTCATTGCTGATTTCTTCTGGTACTTCTCACAGTGCTTACAGAGAAGAATCAGGCACATCATTGTCTTTTTAACTTTTTTTGGATAATTAGGCTGTCCTTATGGTTCCATTTATGTTCAATGCTTAGCACTAGGTCCATGGTGAAGCAATAGGATTGCATTGTGGCACTGTAAAGAACTCCAGTTTAGCAGATTCAGAATAGAAAAGACTTAGCCTAAGGCCCATTGCTAACAAAATCAGTGAGTAAAAGGCAAAGCACTGTGTGATTATTCCATTTGCTACAAAGATGAAAAGAATATCTTCAAATGATCTGAATATCAAAATGCAACTCGTCTGGATATATTACAGGGAAAAAAATCCATCAAGAATACAATATAAAACATTGAATTACATTTTTCTCCTCATCTATCCTATGATTAATGTTAAAGGAAAAATACATGAAGGGCAAGGAAAAAAATAAACTTTTTTTATTTTATTACTTTAGGGTCATAGCTGAACTCAAAATATTCTCAATCATTGAAAATCCGAGGCACTCTGTGTTTTGCAAATAAGTCACTGGGAAAAGGTTCTGCTTGAAGACATGTTTAAGTAGCCTTATTCTATTTATTTTTAGGTGGATTTCATGTAAACATTTACCTAAGTATCAGCAGAACCTGAAATCGTCAACACAGTTTCTTGGCATACCATTCTGCTGTATTCTGGCCCATGACATGTGGCCCATCATACATTAATCAGCCTTCCCAAGCTCTGATTCATAAAATCATTATGAACTGCATACATTTGCATCACATGATATTTAGCAGGAATAAATTATCTGGGATGAAGGAATTTTAGGCATTTTCTTTTCAAATAAATATCTATATATTTTCCTTATGGCCATGCTGGACTTAATGAATCTGATCTTATTTCATCTCAGGAGCAAAGATGTTTCAGGCTGGTTAACGGAGAAGCTTGGCTCAGGCCACAGACTCTGTATGAGAATTTGATGATTATTAAACTGTAGAAACTGAGTGGAAACACTGCTTTAGGTCCCATCATCACTGCAGAGCAGATGGACAGGAAAACAAATACAGAACTTTCCCTGTGCCAATACTGAAAATTAGAGTCTCACACCTGCCTTTGTGGGAGTTTTCTTGTAAGACTAAGACAAAATAATTCAGAAAAACATTTTCAAAGGCAATTGTAGCACCAGGGCACTGACGTGTCAGTGAAAGCCAAAGGGAGTAAATGAGCAAGTTTGAACCTCTGAGCTGCAATGTCTGTGTCCCAGCCCTCCACTCCTGAGGTGGTTATAGTTCTTCCAATCTTCCAAGCTATTTTTTCTTTTTATAGTGCAGGCAGTTTTTGGAAGGAGCTAACTGACCAGCCAGGAATGGCTGGAAATTCAAGATTTCCATTTTGTGTGACAATACGGCATGTCAAAAACCATTTCACTCTCACCGAAAGGAAAAATCTCTGTGTTTCATGGAGAAGAAACTTCTGGCAACTTTTTCCCTTCAGGAATGTCAAGATAATTTCTTCTGACTTCTAAAAAATGAAACAGAGCGGCCAGCCACCCCAACACAACTTCCTCCGTACAGGTTGTCATGGAGCCTAAGTGATTTGCACGATTTGGACTCCAGGGGGAATTATTTCCTTCTTGAACTAAAATGAACTGAAACAGACCTGAGATAGTTGTCCTTGTCAAAGATATTTACATGTATTTACACTGTTGAACAGGTCTGTTAGACAACAAAACCAAAACCTATTTTTTAACTTGCAGGTCTCCAGACAACATCTCCGCCCTGGCTGATAGATTGTCTCTGTTTGCTCCCACATTGCTTAAATCATTCTCTAGGTATGAAAAGCTCTTGGCTTAAAGTGCTTCCCAGGATGATGGCAGATCTGCACTAAAACATAAAAAGGAGCCAGCCAGATTGCAATAGTTGCCTCCCTGATACCTGCTCCAATAGCTTTATATAGTTTATGGATGCTTTTTAGCCTCACCAGTGTTATTAGTTCTTGGTTGGACCAAGATCTGCACTTGACCTTGAGGTCCTCAGGGAGCCTAAGCTCTTTATATCAGTGAACTTTGTCAAAATTGCCAGGAAATCACAATTTCTAAAAGATTAAAGCAGAACAGAGAATATGAAGGAGCTCCTCAAAGTGTCCATGTTAAATGACAGAGTCCTCACTGGGAAAGCTAATTCAGTGCAATTTATTGCTGAAGAACTTGTAAATTAGCCTAGAATTAAGCACTGAAATATTGTGAGAACAAATGACAAAGGAGAGTCCTGTTGCAAGAGGTCCTACTTCTCACTGAATGGAAATGGATAATCGTACCTATTTAACTGCTTATCCCTGGCTTTTGAGAGAAGAGCAGAAAATAGGACTGAAGTAGCACATAAAAGACTTCCAATCCATCCTTCTGCCATGGGAAAGGGTCTACTGTTCTTCAGGCATTGCTGTCAGATGCTTACCCAGCTTCTCCTCAGGACCCTTCAGTGATGGAGCCTTCTTGAAGGCAATATATTCTGGTGCTTCCAAACAATTTTTTTCTAACATTCAGACTAAAACTTCTTGGTTGCATACTGCACTTATTATTTCTAAATCTAAATGCCTAGGTGATGGAGAACAGGGGATTCATTTTCTCACTGAAGTCACCTTTTATGTATTTGAAGACCTATTATCCAGGTTTACAGTAAGAAATTAAATGTGCTGGGGATCATTCTCTGGCACTGGGTCAGCTGGCATGCAGCAGCTTGGTTCTATTCTAGCAACCTCCTTCAACCTTTAATACAGTCTGATCACATTAAATCTGCCAACTGGGAACATTGCTGGGTTGTATCCCAGGCCCTTTCCCTGGCGGCTGCCCAGGAGAAATCCAGAGCAAACCATGGTAGCCATCTCACCTCAGTCTCCCTTTCTCTTCATCAATCTCTTCTCATAGGCCATGTTTTCAAGATCTCCCTTCATAAGCGTTGCTCTGTGGTCTCTTTCCCACTCACCCTCATCAAACCGGCGTGTGGTGCTTCAGCCAGAGCCTGGCCCGTCCTGAGAGAACAGCGTTCCTCTGCTTTGGGGGCAAAGTCCTGATCATGGAGCCCACTGTTACCTCTGTCTTCTTTGCAGCAACAAGGTGGTGTTGACCTGTGTTCAGTTATGATCTGCTAGAAGCACAAGATCTTTCCCACAGAACCTATCCATTTGTTGCCTGTCCTTTATTTGTCCAGGTGATTATTCCTGGATAAGTTTAACATGTAGGCAGGAATCCTAAGTGAACAACATCAAGTCTCTTTGTCAGACCATTTCTCCAATTTGTTCTTACAGATATTTCTGTTCTGCACCTTCTCCCACATTGATGTTATAAAAATCTTTGACATATGACATCCAGATCATTAATGAATATACAAATGTTGCTAAAGACTCTTAAAGAATACTATTTTCACAGAAAGTTAATGATAACTATTATCTGAGGGCACTGTTCCTGCCTTTTTTACATTCACTCAGTAATGATTTAATCTAGACCACATCTCCCTGGCTTTCTTTATGAGGCAGTGTCAAAAACCTTGTTAAAATCACTGTATACAAACACTTACTAGCTTTCAGAGAAGGAAATAATTCAAATCAAGGCAGTGCGTTCTGGAGCAATCCACGTGGCTGTTATTTGCATTGTTAAATTTTAGGTGCTTATGGATTATTTCTGTTATTTGTTCCGGTCTTATTCCGGGAATTGAAGCCAACGTGTGGCATCTATGATTCTATCTGTGCTCTCTTAGAGACAGGAATGCTGCTTATCCTTATCCTTCTTCTTGATCCTCACCTGAACTCTGCAAGTGTTTGCAGAGTACTTGCAAGCAGTGGCTGATCAACTGGAAAAAATAATAAAAATAATCCATAAGCACCTAAAATTTAACAATGTGGCTGATCTGAAAGGCTCTAATTTATCTAAGCACTCCCTCACTTTTTCTTCCCCTATTCTAGCAGGAGATCTGGCCATACTGTATTTAAGCCACCCCATTTTAGTCATTACTTTCAATGAAGGCTGAAGCAAAAAAGCTTTTGGCCTTCAAAAGATCATCTGTCAATAACTTTCCTTCAGCACTTTCTTGATTTTCCTCTTACAGAGCGACTTCTCATCATTTTTTGCCTTTGCCTTCCTGATTTTGTCTTTTACTGTCACATTACTTATTTTCACCTTTAGCAGTCTAGCCCAGTTTCCACTGCTTGGGTGTATTCCAGTGTTTGAAGTCAAGGAAGAGCTTGTGGTTTAACCAAGTTGGTTTATTCCATTGCTGCTTCTTCCCCTGCTTTGGAATAGTTTACTCTTCTACCTGCAGTATGCGTTTCTCAAAAAAAAAAAAAAAAAAAGCCATTTTTCCTTAACTCCTTTTTCCTACAAAGTGTCTTTACATAAGATCTTATGTACCTGTTCTCTGAATTTATTGAAAACTGTGCCCCTGAAGTCCACTGTTTTGATCTTGCTGCTGTCTCCTTCCTTTCCCGTGGATCATAAAAGCTGGCATTTTGTCACCCTCATCTCAGTTTCCACCTTTGCATTTTCAGCCATTTATTTCCAAATCTGTAGAAATCTTCCCCTTACTCCCTGCTGGATTTTTCTTTACCTACATGTCAAGAAATGATCATCGGCGCACTCCTGGAGCTTGCTGAACGCTCTGCCTACAGCTAACTAGGCGTGAAACATGCCCACAGCTATTCTTTAAAACTGAGACCAGCTGGCAGAAAGCGGGCCACATCTGGACAGCCAAAGTCTCTCGCCCTCCAAAACTGGGAGGCCATACCCTGCCCACGGGATCTGGCTGCTGCTCTCTGCTAACTCCAAGCAGTGTTTGGGAAGTCTTTTGGGACAGTGACAGGTACCTGAGGGCAAAACCATGTCAGGGAGTGTCCCAGCACTTCAGTGTGAATGGCAGCGCATCAATGCTGAGGAACGTGCTCCCTCTGGAAGCGTTTCATTTACTGCAATAGATAAAAGTCTCTTGTTTATTGGTTTATTACTTTCTCAACAGGTTGCCAAAGAGTGAAAATCCCTGGAGAGCATCACCTCCTGGAGGATCCTCCCAGTAGCTGACAAAATGCTGTCTCTACCTGCACTTGTTGAGTGGGCTGTCCACAGTAGATGGGTATCCTGAGAGCATCTAAACTCCTTTCCCCTGTGATAGGACATTCAGCAACTTTCCCCCCCTCTGTATTCTGGAGCTGAAAGCAAGCCCCATGTACTAGGCAGCCATGCTTCCCTTCTCCCCTTTCTTGTCCTTCATGAACAAACTGCATCCTTTTTTACTAATATGCCAATTGTAGGAGGTATCCCACCATAAGCCTATTTTATGCCTGTTTATTTTTGATGATTATATAGACTTTCTCTTATTAGCCTCAAGCTTTCATGCACTAATCTACGTGTCCAGACGTTTCATGGGCTGACACCCCCCCAGCACAGACACACTCTCTTTTGCCGCTCCAGTGGTCCTTTTGTGGATAAATCTGTGATTCTCTTTGGCTAGAAATAGGTATTGGAAATGATTTCGTTGCTATGGGCAAGAAGAAGGAACTAGGTCAGATATGTTTTGCTTAGCTTCAGATGAAGAAAAAGATGGCAGAAACAGGACAATGACACCCGCCCTCCATCTGAACGTGGTTCATCTTCCCGGGTTAGAGTCTGTGCTGGAAGCACGTGATATCCTGGCAGTAACACAGCAAATGTCCAAGAGGGAAATGACACGTTAAAACGAAAAGACAAACACATTTTTCACCCTGACAGACAGCTGGCTTACATCTGTATTTTCACAGGCATCAGCAGTGTTGACTGTTATTGTTAAATGCTCAGATACTGCACTGGGGTGTCAGAGGGCCTGCATTCTCCGCAGTGTTATTGCCCACGTCTAAGACATCCTGAAGTGATTAATGGGCTTTGGGGTCTTCCCTCCAGGACGCCTCAACGTCAAAAAACACTTGGCTGGAAAGCGGCTGGAAAGCGGCATGCCGCTCGGCTGTTTCACGGCAGAAAATGTTCCCCCTTCCTGGGGGGCGGCCGCGGGAAGGGGGTCGGAGGAGCGGGCTGGGGCTGCACCTGCCCACCCCCACGCGTGGGTCGCCCACGGCCGCGACGGCAACGAGAAAGGGGCGGTGGTGGCCGGCGCCCACGAGGTGGCAGCAGGAGAAGTCCCGGCTCCATTTGTCGCTCATCTGTTTCCACAGCGCTGGACGAGGAAAGCCTCCCCCAGCCCTGCCGTTCTGCCATCGCAGGAGGAGACGGAAAATCCTTTTGTCACCCCTGTGACTGTCCCTCCCCGGCAGCAGGGACAACAGGATCGGATGGGAGAGGCATTAGCTCGGGCACAGCCACCCGCAGCACGTACAGCCGCTCTCGGCCGTACGGCCCTGCGCTGGACCGCGCGCACACGCGGCCGGGGACATCAAGCTGCTCAGGAAACCTCCCGTGAGATAACTTAGATGGGCACGGAGAACGTGTGCCACTGTTTGGGAGCCCCGGCCACCAGAGTCGGCCGGGGCCGGCAGGGAGGAAGGTTAAGTGCCGGCACCTCCGGCCTTGCCCACCATTCCCGGTCGGTGGTTCGCCCCGAGTCTTGCCAGCGCTGCATCTCACGCCCAAGGCTCTTCTTTAATGGTGGATGCCGTTTCTCTGTCAGGGGTGCCAAGAGAGATTTGTTTGGGATTCAGATTATTACTTTTTATGGATTTCGGCTCTGCTGTTGCTTTGATTCTATAATCCTTCTACAAGAGCTTGGAGCAAAGGCAGGGGACATTTTCCAATCAGCCTCACTGAGAAAATACCACAACGAGCTATCTTGTCGGTGCGTTAGCTGCACACGTGCCAAAACCTGCCTGCTGAAATGGTTGTGAAAGTTGTCAAAAAGGGAGATGCAGGCTAAGAGCAGCAGGTTCTGGGCCTATGTCCATATGCAGTTGTCCCATCTTAAATGTGTCCTTGTTCTGGCTTTAGCATGCCCTCGCAGCAGCCAGTTAATTGCATTGCAAGGTTTGTAGATGACGGAGTTACAGAGAAGCCAGAGTTTGATACAGCGAGCCAGAGTCACAACCTGCTGCTAAATGGGGGAAGAAAATCAAGGGGAAGGAGGGAAGGAGGGAGGGGAGCTTCTCTATGGCCTCAGCACGAATCTCCGGAGCTGGCCTGCAGGCACCTCAGCGACTCCTGGTTTGGCCCCCATTTGCACGGCGGAAAGGGCAGAGCCGTACTCTGCTCCTCTCCTCCTCCGTGCTGATCCCCATGGCTTCTCAGCACCTGGCTCCAGTGCCGTGAGCTGCATACACGTGGGGTCTGGGTGAAAAGTGAGGCCCAAAGGCTCTTCCCTTCCGTCTGGCCTCTGAGTTGGGGTTTGGGTGGTTCTACATCCTCCCACACTGCGGGGTGTAATAAAAGCCTTAACTGGTGATGCATGCAAAATGGAGGCCCAAAGCTATGTTTCTTTTCTGTGCCCTAGCAGATCTCCTGGGAAGCCCCTCTGTCCCTCCGCCCCCAGGCCCCAGTGTCCTCCCAGAGGAAGGAGCCTTTTGCTTTCGGAGGAGGAGAGCCATCTCAGCAGGCTCCACATCCCACCATGCTTCTCCGGGCGAAGGAATTTGCTTGAGAGCCACATCTGTCCTCTGCCATGAGCTGGCCAAGATGCTGTCTCCTGGGGGCCAGCACCATTTCAGGAGTGAAGCCCCCTCCTAATTAAAGAAAAGGCGAGAGGTGCCAGCCCGCCCTTCTCCAGGAGCCCCCGGGCTTCCTTGGCCCCTGGAGAAAGGTGGGGACATTCAGAGCGCACCATGAGACGCTTCTGTTTTCTACTGCTTCTGGGAGGGTTCAGATGTACAAGAGGCTGAGGGTCTCTGGGGAGGGTGGGATATTTTTAGCTGTCACTTGGCTGATGTTTGCTGTCATGTAGAGAGAGTTTGTTATTCTTTCTGTATGGATTATATTCTTTTAGGAGTAGCAAAAGCTCCAAGAGTCTGGGATAGGTGCTTTTCCTGCATTCACATAGAAATAACAGTAATAATAACAATAATAATAGTTAATTAATAACTTTGAGAAATACCCAAGGTTTCACCAGAATGCCCCATCTTCTTCAAGTAGTGTAGCTGCTCCATTTAAAAAATATATAGTCTTGTATCCACCTTTCTGAAAAAGAAAAAACAGGATTATGCAACTAGCATTATAGATCAGCAGTTTGCCTATTGTGAACTCATGTAGGACTTGAAAACAGTAGTTTTTGGCCCAAATTCAGCACATCGCTTAGGCATATGCTTAACTTTAAGCATGAGAATAGTCATATTGAAATCAGGGGGACTGTTCACATGTTTACAGTTAAGTCTCAATCCAAATGCTTTGCTGAATTTAGGCCTACTGGGAACTGAGAATGCTAATATAGTTTTCGGAGCCTGACCCTGTAAAATATTAAATACAGCTGAGCCCTCTAATTCCCACTGAAGTTAATGGAATTGAGGGTACTTGGCATTCCTCGGGTGTGTGCAGCCCTGCACAGAATCAAACCCCGACTGCAGCCGCCGAAAACATGCTCGCGCTCTTCCTGAAATCAAAGAATGATGCTCCTTGACTGCAGGTCAGATACGAACTGCCAAACGTAGAGCCCTTCATCCTAAAGAGGATGTTTCACCAGGAGCTTTCAGAGTCCAGAGGACACATGGTTACATACATGACAAAAATATAGCATGTAACCATGAGAAATGAAAAGAAGGAATGGGGGGTGATCATGGAGGGTCCAAACAACGTGCTTTTTTGGCCATGTTTATTAATTACATTTAGAATGTGATGCTTTAGAATGATTTAGAAGCATTGCTTCCTGACTTGCAGTGGTATTTGTTACTTTGCCAATTTCTTTTAGCCATTGAAGCAGAGTTTTGATACGGGATTTGGAAAAAGAGAGCAGACCTGGCTGAAAAGTCTGTATTTTGAAGATTTTATTTTTATGTTTATATTTTTATTGGCTTGTACTTCATATTTTTATTGTATTTCTTATTGGAAATGGCAATTCTGATGAGGAAAAGCTCCAAAATTTTTCAAACCACAAACGCAACCACATACTTAAATCTTTTAAAACAGTCTGCAGAACAGGCCGTCAGTTTTTGGCAATCAGAAAATGTTGTTGTAGCTTTTTAAATATTGGTAAGAATTGAGTAAAAATGTATTAATGTTTTGTTACTTATTTTTCTCCAACCCTTTCAGGAAACTGGCTGAAATTGTCGACAATCCTTTTGAAATCAGTAGTGTTTTTTTTTTAAAATTGCCACTAAATAACATACACATTTTTCAGCCAGGCTTAGAAGTTTGGATGGCTTTGCAGGTTGGGGAATCAAAAGGAGGTTGGCTGGCACAAGGAAGGTTGCAGTGGATGACATCAGGGACAAAAGAGACAGTTTAGAGGTTTGATGGTAAAGAAAGAAATTTGAAGAATTCAAAGAGGCATCAAGTTGCTCAGATTAGAGCAGTAGCAAAATAATGATTGTGGCAGCTGTACCGGAGGCTATGGGACATTTCTGTCAGGATGATTTTGCAGTTGAGAAGACAGCTTCTCAGCAATGGACGTTTTCGGTAGCAAAAAGGAAAAGGCTTCGTTTAGGGTCAGTTTGATCCAATCAATTTATTTTTTTTTAATTAAAATTATGTTAACCATTTCATTTCAAAAAAGTTCAGACAAAAGCATGGCATATCCTTCAGGGAAAAGAATGGGATATGAACACTTGTGTCTCCCACTGTGTAATCTGGAGTTAGCTCATGAGGTTGCATGGCACAGAAATGAGCATCGTTTTGGTGCCTGGTGGGAGCTGTAGGACAGCCACAAAGCTCTGCTCTGTTCTTTTCTGGGTGAGGTCCCTCACTATACTGTATATTTCTCAATGCACACTATATGGTCTTCCCACTGTACCATGCAGTATAGGCAGTAAAGACCATGTTACACTGAAGTGTAGTTTCCTATAGATTTTGACTCAGAGCAAGCAGAATCTGCAAGGTAAGTGTAATGCAGCCTGACGTTGATTTTACTCCAAATAAAGCATGTTAAGTAAATGAAACAAAATTCAGCATTTAGAATTCAGCAACTAGAAATGCTGAAAAGTTTTGCCTAAATATGTAGAAGTTAAAATGTTAGTATTTCTGAGGAGGAGCTTTTAAAATTTGAGCTTTTTATTCCATTTTGGATGAAAACGAATGTTGGAATTTTCAACTGGAAATTCTGCATTTCAGTCAAGTCTGAGCTAAACTGATGGGAAAAGAAATGCAGAACCTGATAATCAAGACATGAGGTGATGATAACTGGATGAAAATTCTAGTAGACTGTACGGGAAGTCTGAATGATTTTAAAATTGCGGAGGAAAATGCATCACAACATAGGTTATATTTTTGTATTCTAGCCAAGAGAAAGAAGGGTAATGGCCAAAAATGCTCACCACTCTTAAGACTATGTGGCAGAATGATGTTAAAAGCACTGGAGACCGCGAGCTGTCCTGGAGAAAAAATGATGCATGTTTCATGTACACCAATACTGGAATCTGGAGGAGGCTCAGAGCAGCAGGCTGGGATGTGTGATGGTGTGAAGGGAAGCTGGACTGAAAAAGGCATCTGAAGAAATCAGAGCTGAAGTCATGGGAGCAGGATGAATGCCCCAGAGAGGTGGAAAAAAAGGAGAAATCTGACACCATGACCCTTTCCTCCTTTCCCATAGATCCTTCTTTAATACAGACAGGCCTGACCTTCCTCCCAGCATTTCAGTAGAGCACAGAGCAGCATGGCACACGGGTCCTGTGGCACCTCAGAGAGATTTGCACCTCTTACTGCTGTAAACACTCACAACTATCTCAAATTCGCTTTCAAGGTTTCTGCTGAAGGCAGCTGACCACATAGCCCAATTTGACTGTGCCTAACAGATTAACTGCTTTCAACGGAAAGCGCGAATGACTGCTCCTAGATTTAACATGCAGATGCAGTAGCCTGGGGGTAGCTTGAGTGGGACCTCTTTCCCCAGGCTTTCCCATTCCCTCTTTCATGTGCCCTGCCCTGGGAATGCTCTGTCCCTGCGGGACCCTACAGATGACCGAAATGCCACGAGACAAGGAAGGATGTTTGCACTCGCCTGTGCACTGTTGCCCTCTGCTTCTCCAAACTGCAGGGGCCACCTTACAATAATACTTATATAGGGCTATATATTTTCCTAGCATTGTACAAATATTAACTAATTTATATCCAGGACTCCTGTCGCCCATTCTGCTAGACCCTACCAGCCTCAGGCAAGTCATTTAACCTCTGTTTGTCTTAGCTCTCCCATCTGTTACACATTGGTTTTAATTGTCCTCTGAGAAGCCAAGCAAGTTGAATGAGATCTCGGACATGTAAAAATAACTTGCACAGGATGATGTGGAATGGCCTGGATAATCTCCTTGTGGATCCCTTGTCAATCCTTGTTATGTTTTAGCATCGCCAGTACAGCTAGACCAGCCACTTGGTAGGCCAGGTTCATATGTGACTTTCAAGGGGGAAAAACGATGTTTTGAACAAGTTGACTTCTAATCATTGAAGGAGAGGGAGTAGAAGAGACAGTATTTAGCACAAGAGCTGCTTGAGTGTCAAGTGGGAAGTTACTTAACCTTTGTTAATCTACAAAGGAGTGGATGATCCAGAGTCCTGCATGAGGCGTACAGTGTGTTTCTCCAGCAGCCTTCACTCCCTGGAACAGCCAGTGAGAAAAGCAGTAAGGGTCTGGGGAGGATCCCAATGGAGAACCAGCATCAGAGCCGACCAGAGCACTTGGACCCTAACTTCTGCACATCTTTGGCCCTAACCTGGCTGCAGCTTGGACCCTGAGCCTGCTCTGCATGCTTAGGAGGAGCAAAGCCGGTGGGATGTGGGTGGTTGGTGGTGTGCTCACCCCTACATGAGTACAATCCCTCCCCAGACAGCAGAGCCACAGAGGGACCCATTGGGTTCCCTGAGGCAGGATCTGAGTACGAGCTTGAGGCTTTGCAGCTGGTCGTAGATGAGCAGAGTCATGAGATTAGCCTTGCACTTTGGCCCTTCTGACCCAGAGATGTAGGCCTCTGGAGCATAAGGACTGTGGCCAAGTTGCAGAGTTTTGATGCTGTGATGGTCTAAATCAGGTTTTCCAGGCACAGATAGCTGGGAGGAGAGATGTAACAAGGAAATCTGGGCAACAGTGGTGAAGTTACTGGTGGAGACATGCCACCACCTTTCCCAGGAGCATCCCTACCCCGTGGCAAAGCAGTGTGATCCCAAAGGCTCTTTTGATAGGGTTGATGGACCCTGCGAATATCTGACATAAACCCCTCCTTCTACTTTTACTTTACTCTACCCCCTACTTTCTCTCTCCGTGGACACCCAGTGGATGGAAGCATCTGTGATGGTAAATTGCTACAGCAGCTCTGTACCACTGGGTAGTTTTCCTTCAGAAGGGTTCCTCACCTGCCTGGCCCTCAAGGTTGCTTTGGTTGGCTTTGCTCAGGACTGACAGACTGGGAGATCTAACCTGTGTCAGAGGAACCCATCAGAAGGACATACCGCTGCCTTTCTCAAGGCAGAACTATTACAAAATGCTCCTAGCAAGATTTTTTGCTTCACCTGACATTCTGCTTAAATGTAGCTTGCTTCTCACCATACTCCTAAAAAAAGAAGAGAGCTCAGAGTCCTTTATGCAAGCAGTGTCACTTTTCCAAAAGCTCAGGTTTTCCAATGATGTTATTAAAAGGTAGGAAGGTAAAACTTTGCACTAAAAACCATTTCTGGCCGAGTGAAATCCCTTTCATTGTTTTAAATGGCTTTAGGATGGTTTTACAACCTGTATTTTTAAATGGAGGAATAAACATGTGAAAACTTGACCAGCAAAGCACTTAAGTACATGTTCAACCCCATATGTAGAATGCTGCATGCTGGATTCGGGACATTAAGGGGCAGGATTATACACAAACATTTCCAAATCTGGTTTTACTTTTTAATGAAAATGGAAAACTGGCCCTTTTAATGTAGAGGCTCTAAAATGGGTCATTGCAAGTGCATGTGTAGCATTGAAGGCTGTTCCTGGGCATAATCAATAAGCACGTGAGAAAAATTCTGAAATTGTAGCTTTCACAATGCAGTGAATTCTTGAAAGTATGGGAAATCTGCTTTTAAATCAAGGCTGAGTTAGACTGTGTTTACAGCTGTTAATATAAACAAGGAAACCTAGCTACAGAGCTCACAGCATGACTGCGACATCATGTTTTCGTTACACTGACTGAAAACTATGCATAATAATCAGCAGATTATTTGGTATTTAAATGCAAGTATGGATTCAGTTATAAAGCTCTGAAGATGGATATTAAATTAAGGCTCCTTAAGTCTGTCATCTTTTTGCAAATACCTAATAGTTAACTGTTGCTAATTTTTGCTTACAACAAATCTGGAGTTAAAATGGTTGCAATTAAGCAGTTAAATACTGTAATAAAGAGTCAAATTGAAAGTTAGCTCAGCTCAGCGATTGTGCCAAGCATGGAAAAGGACTGAGTAGGAAAGCGTGGATTACACACACACACGCGATTAAAGCAGCTTTTCTTGATGTATGCAACTTCCAGGGTGCCTACTACTCTGTGCTGGGTGAAATAAAAGAATTCAGTCATGGCATCTCTATTGGGCTGAGAGGGATTTGTTTGAAAGAGTTATATTCTCTTTAGACAGTGAAATAGGCTTTAGGCTTTCAAAATGCCTGGCTTCTTGAGCGCTTGTATGCAAATATTGTTTGGGAAAAAAATGCTAGTGTTCCCCCATTCCTTCCTCCCCAAATAAATAGTAAAATAGTATGTGAAGAAACGGGAAGGTAATGAGGGTATTTCAAAATGATTTCTGGCACTTCCATGACCCAGTTTTGATCTTCTGTGGTTTAAAGGAGCCTTTGTTTGAATTTAACACTTTGCCAGGAAAACGAGGCTGAGCAGTGGTATTGAAAAAGCTGGAAAAACTAGCTCCAAACAGCCCAGGAGAACACATTCTATACAGTTATATGTCCTTAGCTGGTGGATCCCTGTTCGGTTTTACTCTTTCTGCTTCCCAGTGGAAAACACAGGGTTTGCAAATACCGTGTGTGAACCCAACTGATGAAGGCCACAAGGTACGCACCACCCTTCTGTGTGGGGTCCTGATCCCATGGTGTTGTACGCACGTGCCACACTTCACCTGCGTGAGAAACTCCTGTATTGTACCAACTTACCTCAGGCTTTGTAATACCAAAGCCTTTTTGTGTCTCAGTAGTTTTCAGGGTTTATTTGCAGAAGTCATCATTAAAAATAAATGTTTTTCCATCAATCTTGGGCCAAAAAAACTGTATCATCAGACTAATTTTGTAGAGTCAGGGGGTTGCTCCTCGCTCTGCAGAACCCCCAGGGTCCATAACCCCCTCAGAGGGCTTAGAGGCAGGAGGACTCGCTTGCTTGCCAGCTCACCGTTACCTCGGGTATGCAGCACGATGGCGAGGGCTGCCCCGGCAGCGGCTGCCGAGGAGGCCCAGGGGCCCCATCGGGCAGAAAGCATTGGCTTGGTGGCCATGACTGGGTGAAAGACCGAAAAGAGATGTGCCAGACAGAAAGGTAAGGTGGTTTGTGCACAAAGGGCTGTGTAGGAGTATAAGACCAGATGCCTAAGATGACAGAGAAAGTTGGGGGTTTTAGCCCTCGATCAGTCTCAGTGATTTATTCAGTGTCCTGAGACTGAACAGCGGCATCTTGCCCCAACTCATGAGAGCCGAGACCACTCTCAAAATGGGAGCTGCTCTCCTCCCGCTCCTGCTTTCTACGCAGGGACTTTCTGAGGAAAAGCGCCATGTTTCCAGTCACGTTTCACAGTCAAGCTGCACTTTAAGAGCAGTGAGCAAACCTCAGCGCATCTGGAGATACAGCGTGGTTAAACAACCCAACGTTCAAATAAACACATTGCTTTTTTGCTTCATTCTCCCCCGGGCCAGCCCCAGGTTTTGCTGAGCTCAGACCTTTTCCTCATAGCTGCCGCTGAGCTCATCCCCTCCCCAGTGGCTGTCTGAGGAAGGAGGGATGTCCCAGGAGCTGGAAAATCCAGGTGCCCCCCTGCTTCAATGGAGATTGTCCTCCATGACCTGTGCCAAGACACTCCCTCTACCCACTGCTCCTGTCTGGCATTGATAAAAGCAGAAAACACATTTATCTAATAAATGGTCTTGTGAGGATGAAATCTAGCAATGACTGCAAGAGACTTAGATGCTGCATGGTGGAGACCATGTAAGTGTACGGTGAAAGGTAGGTTTACATGAAGGTTACTGGCTTTTGACTGAGCAAGCCCAAATATCTGTATTTTCTGAAGAAAAGAACTTAAAAAAAAGACTCTGATGGGAGATGAAAGGGGGGACACCCCCACAGGACCCTCTGTGGAAGTATTTGCATTGCTCTAGAAGTATGGATTTAAAAAATAGAGGACTTTTGGAGAGATCAGACTACGTCCTTTCTGGCCTCAGAAACAGGGATCCCAACATGCTCCAGCAAAGCACATCCTTGACCCCCCCCAACACCTTTTCTTACCCCATGGGTTGGCTGTGTTGGGTTTGTGAGCCAATTTTTAACTGAATTGAGAAATCCCTCAAGTGAAGGCAGCTACGCTATTCTAAACAAGGCTTGAGCGTAATCGGTTTCAGCATGCCGATCTAAATTGCCTATGCAAACACTTTTGTACAGATCTAGCTGCCTCTGC
>JANZLQ010000013.1:10415530-10450486 GCA_026212715.1 Elanus axillaris | reverse complement strand
GCGGGGGGGTGGGGGGGCTGATATAAAAGCATGGGACTGGCAAGCACTGCGCTGATCCCCAGTCCTGGGGTGCCGGAGCCAGGAGCTGCAGCCGTGTAATCACCCCTCTGCAGCGTGCACATCTGAAAGCGGTCAGCTCCCAAATCCTCTTGTGAATCCAGCCCAAAAAATGGAAACCTTTTGTTTCTGAAATAGGCAAACTCTTGTGATTTTTTTTCTGATGATTCGCCCCCCAAACATTTTGGCTGGAGCCTAGTCACTAAATCTGACCCAAACTCAAAAATAGCTTTGGCTGCCAGTGGGGAGGGAAAGGCTTGACTCTAGCATGATGTTCCAAAAATCTGGGCTTTTGTGTGAATTTAAGTAGGGGGAGGTTGGTTTGGTTTTTTTAATAGCCTATCAAACCTCATCTTGTCCTAACATTGGAGCATTGCTCAGAGATGTTTCTGCTTCACTGGTGTTGTATACGCAAGAGTTTTGACAAGATGTTAAGACAGCGTACTCAGTATGTACTTGGTTCGCATGCTCATTGACATCTGAGCTGCTTTCTAAATGAGCCTTCTAAGTAGGCTCTTCATGATTAAGATTTTAATATTTCCATTCTAATCAATTTTTTTCAACAGATTACTTCAATGCAAAGGAAAGATCCTTTCTGTGTCCAAACTGGCCACTGAGGTAGAAGGGGGAATGGTTTTGGGGTTTGTTTTTTAGTTTGGGCTTTAAAAGACAGTTTGAGTTGACTCTTTCCATTATGATAAGTCTCTCTCTTTTTCAAATCCCACAATTTCCTTTTCTAAAAATTCTCTCATTCTGAAAATATCCATATTGGGACTTTCTTAGCCAGGTTATTTTCATCAAAGTTTAAACCAAAAGTTATTTTTTAGATGTTGGGTGCAGTGTCTAGGAAAGCTGTTTTCCCTTCTGTTTGGATAGCTACAAACTCAGGGCTCATTTCTGATTCTCCAGTGCAGAAGCAAGAAGAGCATAGGCCCCCAGCAGGATAAAGCAGGAAGGAGAGGACAAGTGTGATGAATTGAGTTAACAGGAAATGGAGCCAGCCACAATAGTTCTGTAAGACCTGTTCGTGGTCTCCCTCTCAAAACATAACTAACTGCAGCCAAGCATGACTCCGCCATTGTTTTTGAGGTGGCCCTGGTGATTTTTTTACAAGGCTAGTGATAGGATTCCTTGGCATGCAGCCTAGACTCTGCCTCTTCTTTCGTGGGAGGGGGACTGCTGGGTTTTCCCTGCTGTCTCCTGCTGCAGAAGTTGAACTCAACTGCTACGCCACACTGAAAGCACCCTGGGAATAAAAAGTTTTGTTCCCCTCCGGATGGCTGTTGAAATAAGCCGGGGCCCCGAGCTACCACTGAGCTCGCATGTGCATTCCACACAACCAAGGCTTCGCACAAGCGGAGCACTTTTTGTCACCGCAAGCACACTGCTGCAGTCGGCAACAGGTCCTAGGGAGGGAAGGACAGGATTTTTTAATCTGTGGGAAATGGGAAAAGCAGCACAGGGAGGCTGGTGCCATGACCAAAATCACACAAAGAATCTGTGTCAGAGTATAGCTTTGAAGGCACGCATCCTTGGCCAAGTGGCACAGGACTGACATAATCCCTTTGCCTCCTGCCCTTCTCCCTCCTAATTCCTGCTTAAGACGGAGCCTGTGGCAGCCTGAGCACAGCTGGCTGTCTTGTGTGGATCCTCCTCGAGCTGCAAACTGAAGCGGTCCCTTCCAAGTCAGCGATGGTGATGGTTTTCACAGGCTTTACTGGCTAGCTCTGGTCAGTCTTGGAGGTCTGTTGTTAATCTGTCATCTTGAGCTCGTGACTGACTTTCAGTCAGAGGCAGAACTTTATATCCACTTGCCCATTCACATAGAGCAATAAAACCAGAAAGCTTTAAAAAGAAGGGAAGCCAAGTTTCTTCTGTATCCCTCTAGAATCTACAAATCCTTCGTGGGTGTAAAGAGTTGATCCTGTCTCCTCTGTTGATAACAACATGTGTGTGCTTATGCCATACACCCTTACCAAAGCTCCTCAGCAATTCCTGTTTATTTGACTTGCTTTTTAAAGTAAAGCGTCAATTTGAAAATCATTAGGTATTCCTACCAGGAGTCAAAGACCACATTCAGACTGGATTACATGCATGTTTCTTAAAAGTGTTAATGTGCTAATCTGCTGGTTACTTGATCCAGGCAAAATGCCATGATATTCCACATGAGCAAAATACCACGGTTCTTGGAGATTTCATATAAATATTACCCACTGTGTTTCCACATTTGAAGTGTTATACTTGTCTATTAAAATCAACAAGCTGGAACTAGTATCTGGAAATAAGTGATATTACTATTTTATTTATGAACTTCAGATTCAGATTCTTTTTAATAAAATGCCTTACAAATAAGGAACAGAACATGAATCTTACTGTTATTTCATGTATTCCATGTAAATATTTCAGCTATGCCTTGCAGCAATAAAAGCACATTATATACACTCTGCATTACCATTGTGACCAATAATGTTTGACTTACTGTATTGTATTTAGTCCAAAACCAAAACAGAGTCAGGCAACACCATGGCTGTTATAACAGTACACTCCGAGTAAGGAACTAGGCTTGCAATGAATAAGGCCTCACACTAAATAAGAGCTTGTTCATTATGAAGCCATTTGGATTATAGAGTACTCCTGACTCCGTTAAAGAGTAAAATTTTCTTATTTGTGCTCTGGAACAGGGGTGGGATGAGGCCACACAAACAGTAGCCAGTCTGTGATTTTGTGATTCACAGCATGGTCCCTGCTGCTTCTTGCAAAGCAAATGCATGAACGGGTGAATAAGCTGACTTTCAGTACAGCGGGACCCCAGCAGTGAGTCTACAGGTATAACCCAGACATGTCCAGAACTCTCTCCTGTAGGAACTATAGGGTCACTTCTGCTTTTTTTGTTTTATGCTTAAGCTTAATTATTCCTCAAAGGACTTGTCCCAGCAAGGACCAAAGCCCATTACAGTCTAAGGATTTGGCTGTCATTAACTGCCTCTGCTTATTAAAGGGAGCACGAAGATCGTTGCTAGCTTGCATGAGGCTGCAACGCTGTGCAGTCTCCGACTGGGAGAAACCTTCCCTCCAATGAACATGGTGCCAATAGGGGTCATGTTTTCTTTCTTCTGTTTGCTGTCATGCAATCAAGTTCAAGGTAAAAAAGACCCTTATTTTTTCCAGCTCAGATGCTTTTTGAGTCTGGGCATCTTTTTGAGATGCTTTATGGACTGGGCATATTTTTTTCAGCAAAGTTTCAATGGGGCTGAATGCAGGTGCAGACGTGCAGATACCTCTTGGCCTTAAAATCAGGGGCATGTGATTTATGTTCCTTAGGACTAATGGGGCAGAATGTATGTGTGGTTTATAGATCTCTCAATAAACTGTTAAACTAACACACACTACAAACTACACACTATCTTTTCCTCCTTTTCACCTTTTTTTTGGAAGCTTATTATTTCTTTTCAGTAAAATGCCAGGGAAAAATATTTCTAACTGGTTTAAAATTCCTTCGAATATTTATTTCAGATCAATTCCAAGTTGCTTTTCTTCTCCCCTTCCTCCCTCAGTTAGGCCACTGAACTGAAATAATTTTCTCAGTGCTTCTTCACTGGCTACTATTATACATATACCCATCATTTAAGGCTTAAGTAGAAGTTGACTTATACGCATTCCTTGGGTATAGATTTCACTCTGTATGGCTGCCAGAAACTTACATTCATCTTATCAAGAGTATCACATGAGCCATAAGGAGAGAATAGGCCATATATCTTTGTTTTCAGTGATAGAGGCTTGGGTCTGTCCATCTGCCATCCCTAAACCCTTGATGCAACCCCTGCTACAGTTGAACTTTAACAAGTGTCTTTTATGCAGAGCTTATTCAGAGTGGACATGGGATAAAAGTTAGGCTAGAAAACCACCTCTAGTTTAGAGACAGATGTGCAGCTAATGATCTCACAGCTGGTAAGACATCAGGCTTAGGGGACTGGTGTCGGCATACAGAGCCCTTTCTTTTGGATCGTATTTTGCTCAAGATGCCAGTACTTGGGGTAGAAAATTACCATCTGAGATCCATTTGTGACATCTGGTAAATGAGTGATGCAATCTTATCTCCTTTCTGAGCGTGTCAAGGATCTGCAGTGTGTGACCAACACTGCTAGCCCTGCTGGTAGCCTCGACTGCCACAGTGAAAATACTCGGCCATCAGGTCCCCCAGCACACATGCTCCTCTGTCCACCTGCTCCAGCACATGGCCCAGGCTTGTGTTCCCTGCACCCATTTTAGTTTTGGTACCTAAGTAATAAGCCTTGTAGGAGACTTCCCGGCTCAATGGAAGCTCTTAGAGAGCGACTCAGCCCACGCAGGGAAGGGGTGTGCCGGTCTGTCTGCAGGGATTACTGAAGGAGCCTTGGGTCTCTGCACTTCTTGCCAAGGGATCTCATGCAAATGTCTAAAATTAGGGGAGGTGAAACCAGGCCTTGGTCTCTATGGCTTCAAAGTCAAGAGTTTTTCATGAGCACTGAATTTATTAAAAGATACTGGGACACAGGTACAGCTAGGCTGCAAGTTCAGCAACAGAAGGGGATTTTATAGCCCATTTTAATATCACAAGAAACTCTTATTCATGGAGGATCTTATGCTGTAGTAAGAACAACCCATATTTTCTTGATATTGTCCCTTTGTTCAGTCCTCTGTGAACCTAACTGTTCTTTGGACATGAAATGAAAAAAACTCTCCAAGCTCTGACTTAGATGGTGTTAGAACTTCAGCTCTCTTGAGGAACAAAAATTAAATAGCCACACACAGACTAAAACGGTAACATCAGCCAGAGCTCATCAGCATGTAACCAAGGCTACATTGTTCTTCCCTTCCTCACTGCCAGTAATTTTTTGGTCTAAAGATATTCTGCTATAATTCATTTCCTGTGCCTAAGAAATTCTGTCCAGGATGCCAGAATATCTAAATCTGATAATTACTTCCACTGGCCCACTTGGCACAACTCACCATTATCTGTTTAAGCTCCCAGTTAAATCTTGCAGAGCAGAAGTGATGCTAACGTTGGTTTAGGGCATCACTAAAGTCAAGCAGAAGACGGCTTTTCAGGTTCCATTGGAATGACAATGTCTTGATGTCAAGGTGGCAGCCTCGGTCAAAGCCAGTTGCTGACTCGTAGAAAAATATCTGTCAGGGTTGTTGTTAGTTAATATTTATTTCTGCACAGCTGAGGCTTGGATTGGTTTTCCAGTGCCATTGGTGTGAATTGGTAGGGGAAAATCAATGTTTAATGGTTTTCTAGTTTGTGTGAATGGTTGTCTGAGTTACCAGAAATCTTTTGCAATCCAGCTGAGATAAAACAATCAAGTTTTCACATAGGTATTACTCCTTAACAATGCCCTTTCCCTGCAGCTATTCAATATTTTGTTTCAATTCATAGGACTCTTAAATTGAGTTAGCAATACAGCATAATCCTGGAGCTATCCTGTCTCTAATCCTATAACAATACATTTTGTCATTTCAAAAAATGGTCTTTTTTTTTTTTTTTTTGTTTGTCCCAAAGGCAAAGTTATGTCATGCTCCAGGAATGTGTCTACTGCAGCCAAAAGAGGAAATCCAACTAACCAAAATGTTATCAGCAATTAACAAAAGAGTTTAATGATTTTTTTTGGCATTTCAGAAAAAAGAAAATAAAACACCAGCTCAGACTAAGCCCATTTAACTGCATTAGATTCTGGTATACTGCCAATATTCTTCATAATGGAGATTTAGAAGTTAATAGTATTGGAGATTAGAAATTGGTGTCAGTTACAGAACTGTGCAAAGTGATTTTTTTGCATTAAGACATAACAGCTGAAATGAATAAAATACATTTCTTTCCTATTTTTTTCATTTAGCTGTAATTGCAGTTTTGGCGTGCTGGCCAAATCTCTTCATCCTGGTGGGATAGCCTCATTCCTCATTCAAAGAATACCAGTAAAAATTTTTAAAAAGGAAATGGATATCATAGTTTATCCTGGAAAAAACAACCCAAACCACCAGTCCCTCCTCCACCCCATTTATGTGTAGCACAGAAAACTCTGCTTAAAACCCAGCCAAACAAAAGGAGACTCCTGGCCTGCGTCAGCACAAGAGCTGAACCTGCTTTTGCCAGACTCACAGCTGGTGAAGGCTGGTGTCTGCAGGCTGGCCCCAGGCTGCTGCATTTTACCCTCTGGGCTGGGTCTCTCGCCTGCCAAAACCATCGCCACCATCCTGAGATGCTTTGGCGGTACCAGATCTGGCCCCAGGTCTTCCCCATGTAAACATCCCCTGACCGCCAGCAGGCACAGCTGAACACGCCTGCTCCTCTAGCTGGGTTTGTAGAAAAACATGCTAGCTGCGACTCACGGACGATGGAAAGCTTCGCAGCCGCTCCTGAAGAGGGAGGCACGAAGATCTGCATAGGTATGTTTTCATCCTCTCCTATAGCAATTCACAGCTATAGCTAAAAATACTACATAAGAACCTTTAAAGTCGCCCAAAAGCTCTTAATTAAAGTTGCTGGGGGAAAAAAAAAATCACAGAAAACCCATTGATTAGGTTCAATGGGGCCTTGTTTTTAAAAATGGAATTTGGGGCCCCAGAGTAACCCTTTAAACTGATCTTTGTCAAATACCTCAGTGATTCAGCACGTGCCATTCCACATTGAGGATTTATTACAAACTTAATAACATAAGTAATTTTAATAGACTGAATGTGTGCACATGTGTGTGTGCGTGCATGCTCGTAAGGGATTATAGTTTTCCAACTACTAATTTCCTTGCAAATTAAAATGTTAATATTTGACACACACTTGAAAGTCCCCCAACAACAAACAAAAGTTAAGCTGAGTTGTTAGCACACAGAGAAAGTACAGAAAACTTGCCAACATCACTGATTTGAGTTTTATGTAACTAATAGCTTATAAACACTTAATTGGAATCTGTGCAAAAATGTGTTTCTGAGCTGAAACCACCTGCCACGTCCGGTCTCGGATAAATGCTACCTGCTGAGGATCAGCCTTTGACAAACACGCGGGCAAATCGGTTCTTAGTCCAGCAAAGTGCCACCGGAGAGCAGAGTGAGTCTTGCCTCGCAGAGGACTGCAGGGTTTGGATCACAGATAAAAAGAAGCCCACGCCGTAGCAGATGCAGCTGTGGTCCAGATAGGAGTGTTTTTAGTGGCTGTTTAACAAGGATTGTCTCTTATCAGGAAAGCTATCCTTAACCATTCTTATTTATTAGTAATGCCAGGCAGGGCTAGATAGAAAAATTATTTTTATTTAGGAAAAAGAGTAACAGTAATGTGGCATGTGAAACAATAACTGTTAGTGAGTTCTTAACGGGCAAGTAAAGCATGCTTTCTATATTATAAATGGGGTTATGTTCAAAAAATGATTTCAGTGCTGATCCTCAGGTAAGGCACTGTCGCACAAAACTTAATAGCCACGGGAAGGCCCCTTGCGCACCTGAGCAGCTCTACACAGGAGTAGTCACACAGGTGTGTGCAGGGACTGCTGGCAAGGGCCAGGTCCTTCTTGCCCCCATTGGGCTCCCGGCCCCAAGCAGGACCATCCTTGCTTTAGCAGAGGCTCTGGCAAGATGCAAGAGGCCCTTTAGTGAGGATCCTTTGGAGAGTGTGCTTGGAGGATTTGCTTGGGAACATATCTCATACTCGGATGGCCCTGCAGGAGGAAGAGCATCATTATCCCCTGTCATTTCCTAAATCAGACCCATAACAGTGTTACCAGAAAGCCGTGTTATAGACCACTTTCTATCTCGGATGCCTTTGGCATGCTCTGATTACCGATTAGATCCTGCTTTATCTTTGCATGATTCAATAGGAAAACAAACACTGGTTTTTACAATGCAGTACATAGCTTTTCTGGGAAGTTTATGAGCAAACTTTGGAGCTGAGTGTGATTTTCAGTAATGACAAAGAGTAAACATGAATAAAGCAGTATTTGATTTATAAACCTGTTTAGACAGAAAAGACGCTCCTCAGCTGTGCTGTAGGACAATGCAGCCCTTGGCCACGCCGAGCTGTGCGGGGCCCCGTGCGGCAAGCTTTGTTGTTTCTTGCCAAAGAAAACCTTTGCCTGCTCTGGGACAGGCTGCAACCTGGGCTCCTCGGAGAGCAATTCACTGCTAGCTCTGGGAAGCGAGCGGCAAAAGGTGGGAATGCGGCAAAGCCTTCTGCTGAGGCTTTACTCTTCGTGGCCTGAAGAAATGCAGATTCAAGTGAAGAGCACCGGGATGAAAGGAAAGAAGTTGGGACCTCTGGCTAGCCCCATCTCCGCCCTGAGGATGGATCAAAGGCAGCGGTCATATGGCCCTACTGGTGTACACCAAATCCTGGGCTGTGGGTCCACACGAGAGCATTTTGCACCAGACTAGTGCTGCAGAAAAATCAAATGTAGCCCTCCTAACGCGATGGCCTCAAATCCCCAAGTGATTGCCACATCCTTGCTCCCCATCAGTGCCCAGGATTGATGGAGGCACGGCTGCAGCCCAGGATGGGGAAAGTTTTCCATGCACGTCAAGGGAAGGAATAGCATCTCTGAAGGCCAGGGAGAAAGGTGGGCCTGTGGCAGCCTGGGTGTAGGTTGGCTTAAGCTTCTCCAGAAGCTCATCCCCTACTCAAACAAGAGATAGAGTAACCTTAGAAGTGCTCTCCTGACTCCTGCTTGAGGATGGGATGAGACCTCTCTGGGAGAGAGTCTTTCTCTCCTTTGACCATTAGCTATTTTATGCCAGTCTAAATTTTGTGCTACACTAGTACATGCTCTATTTAATTACATGTGAATTCTATCAAAACAATAATTTCACTGTCTGAAAAAAGAGGTGTTTTTCTTCTTCGAATGAAATACCATGGAATTTAAACAATTGGAGGTTTGTTCTGATTTGGAGTGGAAACAAGCTTGAACATGTCAAAATATGTCTAGAAATGGCAATTCCATTTTTTTTGACCAGCTCTATTGCCAATGCTTGCTATTTCCCTGGAAATACCTAAAATATTTGTTGTATTTTTTTAAGATCCAGCATATCTTTTTCCAAAACAAAAATTTTTATCTTAAATGGGTGCAGAGAAGAAGTAAAAAATATATCCCACCCCTGTGAGTCCAAATCAGGAAAACTAGGAAGCCCTACTTTTACATGCATATTAATAATCAATGATTTCTGGGCCAGCCTCTTAGTTTTGCAAGGCTTGTTGCCTGATTTGTAAACATTTGCAGTTGTTTTCTTCTTACTCACGGACCCAGACAGCATCGATCAGAGGAAAGTCACAGGGTTTGCTCAAGAAAACCATCTTCCCCATAGGACCAAAGGGGTTATTAGTGAGCTTGCAGAAGTACAAGGAGGCTGACAGTTACATGGATGTTTTGCATTAGGAAAGCCTGAAATCTTGGGTGCTATCTGCTCAGAATTCCCTGCATTGTTTTCTAGCCACCAAAACACCATTTTTCTAATTTTCTGGGTTTTGCTCCAGCAATGCGATCTTCCTGACAGTTTTTAGGTCATTCTCCAAGGTGATACACAGCCCCCAAAGGTCTCATGACATGTGCTGCCATTTCCATAGCCTCATGGCATATTGCACGTGCAAGCTAGAGCTGAAAAATTAAGGGAAGGAAGAAGCTCATGGTGCCTTTCCCCACCACCAAGGGTGAGCAGGACCCTTGGAGGGGGTTCGGAGCCCCCTCGGCAGCTGTGTGCATGGGATACCAGGAGGAAGGGGTGAAACGAGGGAAGGACTTGGCCCTGGTCTCCCGTCTGGAAGGGAGTGGGAATGGAGGTGGGAGAGGGACTGGGACGGGCAGCCAGTGTGCAGACACCCAGCCTGCAGCAGAGACCTCGGCTTCTCTGTCCAAGGCTTGCGAGAGGAGGGACGACTGGATTCCCCTTCCTTGTGCAAATCTTGCTCTGCTGCCTGCAGGGAGACCTCAGGGTCTTGGCACGAAGGCCAAGCCTCCTGGTCCCCGAGGTGTCAGGTAGGGCTGAGCTGAGGAGAAGAGAGGCCAAGGGGTGAGTGGACCCTACAGACCCCCGTGTCCTTGCTGGCTGTCTCTCTCGTGTAATGCTCCCAGCCTGGTTTTTCTCTGCTTGCCTGGGGCAGTTTCCACACTTTGAGCATTTCCCCCAAGCAAGGGAGGAGGGACGCACCAAGGTGGCATCCAAATAACGGTGCCATGGACTCTTTTTAAATATCCCTGGCTTGCTATATAAAGTGGGGACAGCGTCCATAAGGCTTTTTCAGGTATTATGGCCAGTCTCATGGTAAGAGACCTGGCTTTCACCCAAGAAAGAGGAATAACACAACTTGAAGAACGCTTTATGGCTGGGGCTTCATACAGCATAAACTTAGGATTAGATGTTTCAGGCAGTGCAAATGGATGGACTTGTAATATGTCTGCTCGGGTCTCAGCTAATCCCAACAGGTGCCATGCAGACATACTGCACATTAAAAATTTGTTGTGGGGATGAGGATAAAAATAGCAAGGGGCTGGGAGAAAAAGTACATTTTAAAAGCGATTTTCCCCCTCTCAGAAATGCTGTACTTGCAAACAAAGTTCTCTCCCGCACAAGAATCACACGCACTAATTTTATGTTCATATGCAGTTTGGACAAGAGTCTCAAATATGCCGATCCAGCATTGTTGGATTTAAAGAAATTAATAAAAACAACTCCAAGCAGCTGGTTGAAACAATTATGCTTTTCACAGAAAGCCTTGCAGACTGCACAGAAAGTTATGAAAATAATCCTTTCAATTAGTGTGTGGTCAGTGCACCTGCAAAGGAGACTTGTCCAAGTAAAAGTATCAACTAGTGTCAATGAGAACAATTCATGAATTCATCATGAGGGCCTTTTTCTATTACCACATTTACACAGATGTGAATCCCCGGGGTGCAGACACCAGAAGGGTAACCCTACTGTAATCCAAAGAGCATGAGAAACATGAGTTCAGATCAGGAAAGCTATTAATTTTTGTGTATATTTGACTTCAGCATCCTTTCCCGTCTTGCACACGCTGCATTTAATAATCATATCTATCTACCTTCCTTGCACTGCCCAGCTCTCCTGAAAGAAATAACATATTATTCCTGGTGAAAAATGACATCAGCTAAAGGACCCTAGAAGACCAAAGGGATTTACAGCTCTGTAATTTTATCACCTGTACCATAGCTGTAAATGAGTTCATCAAGCTGGTAGAATAATACTTGTATTATAGTCTGGTTTTAACCCACTGGTGCTGTGCGCATGCATCATATTATATATTGCCCAACTGGTCATCAGAGCAGAGTGACATCAGAGGGGGACAAATGAATAATTTGAAGAAAAATGTTGAAAGAATGCAAAGTCCTAAAGCAAAAATAGCTGAGATGAAAGTAGAAGTTGTGTGAAGCGTATAATGTCTTCTTTGTCTTGTTCTACAATTTTCTTTTGCAATTATGTAAGAAACTCGTATTTCTGTAATAAGTAAAGCTTGCACTAAATTATAACAACTCTATACATTTACTCTACAAAATGAAGAAAACTGCCGAGCTTGTAGCTCAATAAACTCACAGCAAAGTCCTGAAACAGTATGAAACATTAAGGATAGAGAAGGGGAAGACTGTGATGTGTATCAGCAGCTTGTGGGCAGGGGACATTATTTTAATTAAAGTGTGTATTTATTGACTTCTTCTGTATCTGAGTATAATATGCTAGTGGTTGCAGCATATAAAGTAAAGGCCAGCAGGGTGTATGTCAAAAAGCCAGGCCACAAAGGGATTGCTCTGCTATCAAAGACCTCTGTACACTTTGAACATTTAGTTTGTCCAAATTGCTTTAACAGTTTTTCCCAGATAAAAACACAATGCTGGCAGTGGCAAGGCTCTGTGAAAAGTACTGTTCTTTCTATTTGGCTACTTGTAGCACATTTTCTTTTTAACTTTTAATTGATAACTAATAAAAATTTCTATTGGTATGATACGGTACATGCTTCCTGATGGCCTCTTTTAGTAGTCCATGCAAAAAAAAGCAAATAGAGGTATTTATTTGCAACATATTCTCTGTTGTACGCTCAGACCAGCAAGAAAGCCCTGACCAGCCCTAACGCCCATGATTGAGCTGTGCCCTGGGATTTGCTGCACCGTAAATTTGGGAGTCAAGGAAGCTCCAGAGCTGCTGGATGTCAGTGACACCCCTGATATTGGAAAATCGACTCCATCTCTACCCCCAGGGAGGGGGCTGGGATGCAGCAGGACGGCACTGTCCATCTCCTAATGAACAGTATGCGTGCTAGCCAGGGGGGAGACAAAGGGGCTACGTAAACCACAAGTCCCATTTGGAGCTGTTAAATTGTATGTAGAAAGCACTGAATGGAAACAACATGGTAGAACAAATCTCTCCTTCACGACTCCAGGGAAGTAAATGTGTCTCCATCAGCATGGAGGAGACTGGACTTTAGTACCTGCTGGTCAAACCAGGAAAATGAGATAATAAAGCTTTGTCTTGCTCGACCTGGAGAGCGTTTTGCTTTCAGTCAGTAGGATTCAGGGGTGTTAATGAGGGCAGGGTTTGGTCCAGGGATTTTATTTCCTCACTTGTCTTTTGCTGGAAAGGAGGCCGAGTTTCGCAGTGCTTCGTCCCTGGAGAAGTCATTTGCACCTGTGCAACGTGTAGGCAGCCCTGCCAAATCACAGGGAGAAGCGTCTGCGATGCCAAATGGGCCTTGCAGATTTCTTATTTAGCAATCACATCTTAGCACATTTTTCCTTCTCCCCGATGTATCTATTCAGCTCATTTGAAAGGGGCGCTTCGCAGCATTTGAAAGCTGTTTTGCACAATCGCAGATGCAAGCAGTCCTGCAAGTGCTGAGAGCAGAGCTCGCCAGAGGAGCCGAAGCACAACAGTCACTTCAAGTACACGCTGGCAAGCAATTTCTCGTGGATCTCAACAAAAGATGAGCTGCAAGGGATTTAACCCATCCTCCTCCTTCCCCAAGACTGCTGTTAAGGCTCAGGCCATGGGGGAAACGGTGAGTGCTTCCAGACTGTTAATCACTGCGTGTTTACAGACTTGGAAACCAGAATTAAAGACCCTTGGACATCCAAACCTCAACATTTCTAGGCCCGATCCGGTACTGTTTTGTCCCCGGAGCAGTTGCTTACATCTGCGCAGAAACCTGCCATGGTGATTTGGCAGGGCTTTACAGCCCTGCTGCGCAGGTGCAAATGGCTGCTGGGGAGCCGTCGCGAGGAACCAAACCCTCTGTATCCCTGCCAAGGTGAACACGATCGCAGCCGCCGGAGATGCAAGCTGAAAGAGCTGTTCCATACGTGACCTCCTTTCATCGCGCTTTTGCGGCCATCTCGGAAAGCTGACTGCTGGGCTGAGATAGCTTTACGCTTTTTCTTTACAGCTGGTTGGAGGGGTTTGGGCTTTTTTTACCCTTTTGTTTCTAAATGAAATGAAGAACCATTGAAATCTACGCTTTTCCAGAGGAGATTTGACAAACAGATTTTTTTAAATATATCATTGAAGTTCTCTGAGCACTTTATTTCACCACTGAAAGAAACTCCAGCTGATCCTATTGTTTGACATCTAGTCTCTGTTCAAAATTCAAACTGGATATAGTCATTTTTTGTAATTTACAATGGTGGTAAAAATGCAATATTTTGAACATACTGAAGTCTGTAAATGACTCAAGACAATTGAGGCAGTCTGGTTGAGGCTGAAGCTGACACTTCCTACCCATGGGCTCTTCTGACTATCCACAGAACTGCACTACTACAGAGAAAACTTCCCTTACTTCTGAAAACTCCTGGAAAAACATCACAAAAATAGCTTTACCCATTTTCTTTGTTTCGTTCTACGGAATTAGTCCTTTCATTTTAGTCATATAACTGGATTCTGTAACTATACAATACAGCAACTTGCCAGAGAAGAAAATTCACATCATTCTGGTGCCTCAATTTGAGACCATCTCTCCTGAAAGATTACTATTGAAGTTTCTTTTTTTGCAAAAACCAGATCCAGGAAAGATAAAATGTGCTCTACGGTACATGCTGGGGAGTGGGCGTGTAATCAAGAAAGTCCTACAGAGGCACACGTTTATCGTTTCAGTGGCTGAAAGGAAGTTCAACACTTGTTTCAGGTAAAACTGAACTGACTTCAGCTTGTTCTCAAACCAGAAAATGTCAAAATACAGTGTTTGACCTTTCCCAAATGATTTCCCCTCCTTTCTTCTTGTTTTCTTTCCACCACTTAGAAGTCAAAGCCCTGTGCTGGATTTGACCTTAGCTCGCAAGTAGTTTTTGGAGCCCTGAAATGGCACTGTTTGGCAAATACTGTGAATCCTGCCCAGCTCCAGCCCCAGGGGCTTTTCCCTGGGCTCCGAGGGGCTGCAGCTGGTCCAGGGCCAGGCACAGGAGACAGGCAGAGGTGGACGTATCCCTCCATCGTCGCCCATGGGCACAACGCGGCAGCCCGGCCACCAGCGTCACCCTCTGCAGCTGCAACACAGATGTGTCTCACCCCAATGGCCTGGAATGAGGGGATCCACCTTCTCCGCCCTGCCAGCATCCCTCTCCGCTGGGTGGGCAAGGGGAGCTCGCCTCAGCTTCTGCCGTAACAGGCTGGAGGCTGCAGCAAGTCCCTGCTTCAGGAAGGGGCCGCAGGTCGGGTCCTGCAGCTGCTGTAAATAGTCACAGCACTATTTAATTCAATGCAGCCTTTATTTACATCAGCTGATCTGGCCCCAATTCTCCTGTTTTCCTGTGCTTGTTTCCTTTAAGATGTATTTTTATAGCCTTGTAAAACACCACTGTATATTCCTGTATAAGCTAGTAAAGATATAAGCACAATGCGATTCTGCGGTTGTTACTACAGCGGTGGCTGAAAAGGGACCGCAGTGTGCCAGGGTCTGTGTTGCTCTCTGAGTGACTCTCTTTTGGACATGTCCAAAGCAGCCAGGGCAAGCAGCAGGGGGACAGAGGAGAGTATGGGAATGGGAGAGGTTGGCCCAGCCAGGAGAGGAGAGGTGAGGCAGCAGGAGCCAGGGGCCAAAAGGAATGAAGCCGAGATGAAGAGCCGTGAGCCGAAGGAGAAGACGGGGTTTGGAGCAAACAGCAGTCAAAGACTGAATACGGCCAGTGAAAACTGTGCAAAATACTCTGACATCTGACTCAGCTGCTTCTGCAGCTGTTCTGCCTGTGCCGGGCTCCTTCCTGCCTTTCCCTTCCCAAAGGCCACATGGCCATGGTGGGAATGGGGGAGAGCGGGGAGAGAGGAACAGGGTGAGAGCACAACCCCCCGTGCCCTGAGAGGTAAGAAGGACATCTACCTGAAAAGCTTTGGGTCCAGCCACCTGAGGGGGGAAGACGGCTCTTCAGAGCCCCAAATGCTCTCCTCCTGCTTTTCTGCCCTCTTCACCACCTTTTAATGCTGCTTGGGGCTCCCCAGCCACCTGAGCAAAGTACTAGAAATGAATCCTGGCAGACGTCTTGGTTACTGTGTGCAAGTTTGATCCACGTGCCCTCCTGAGGGAAACCTTTCTTCTACCAGGAAGGAAAGGAGAATATGCTGTAAAACAACCAACCTACTTCTGAGCCTCTCCATACTTAGAAGGAAGGACGGACCTACCTCAGATGGGAAAGTTGGGCAGGATAAGCAGAAGAAGAGGAGGTGATTTTTTTTTTTTTTTTTACCATGTTTTGATCTGGTTCAGACAGTGTTGCTCTGTGCCTGGGCATCTGGGATACAATCACCTGGCACCCCACCAGCCCTCCCAGCTCTAGGAGTGCCCAAAGGGGAGAGTGCCTGGGGAGGTCTCTACAAATACTCCTGCTCACAGTCTGGCATAGGTAATGGTCTTCTGTGGTCTCCCTGGAGGGCAGGACTACCCTTTCAAAAGACTACTGCAAACAACAAAGGGCTCAGGCTCTCTTCCCTGAGCAGCAATGTTCACCAAGGTTGCTTTCACAGATTTCCTGGAGTCCAGGATACACCTTCCTTGGGTTTCCCTACACAAGCCCACCAGGAGCAGGGAAGGGGAAGGGGCACAGGCCATATGCAGTGGGAACAAGATGGGATTTCACATGTACTGCAGGTATTACTTCCGTAACTTTGCAGAGTAACTTCCCCGTAAGTCACACTAGTGTTCGTCTGATGTGTGCTTTTAACCCTTCAGATCTGCCACTTCACATACGTTTTTATCCTGACTTTTATCAAGAAGGAGAGGGTCTTATTTTTTTAATTTTTTTATTTCTTTGACTTGCTATTAGATCTTCAGGACCTAGGAACTGGAATGCAGTACGTAGGAGGCATGGGGAATGTTGCTAAACCACACAAACCTTCATCTAGGTATCACCATGTCACAGTCCCAGTAAGGCTCCACCAGCCTGGGGAAGCACCTCAGCATGGACGTTCACCACCATAGGTCACCGAAACACAGCTGTGTCCAGACACAGGACACTTCCTTCAGAAGAGAGGGAGGGTCCTGTGTCATGGTTCCCCATTGCCTTGCAATGACCAAGGAAAGGTGCTGCAGCATGACCAACCCAATAAGACCACAAATGACAGATGTGAAGGAAGTTTGGAAATAAACACGTATCAAGTGCAGAGAAAGCATTTGGGAATGAAGACTGCTTGTGAATTGCTTAAATGTTAAAGGCAGTGGCTGGAGGGAAAAAAATCCAAGAGGAAAGTGAGTAATGCAAATAAAGGGAAAACAGGAAAAGAAAATACCACAGGCAAAGAGAATCAGTTTTGCTATACAGAAGACTTCTAATTGCTCAGTTATAATTGGTGAATACTCCAAGTACTGTGGCTAGAGCCTCAGGTTTGAATCTGAGAAAGGTCGGGATCAACAGGGAAGGGACAAATCACAGGACAGACAGAAGGAACTGTGGTATCATTGTGGTTTAACCCCAGCCAGTAACCAAGCACCATGCAGCTGCTTGCTCACTCCTTGCACTGAGTGGGCTGGGGGAGAGAATAGAAAAAAAAGTAAAACTCATGGGCTGAGATAAAGACAGTTTAATCAAACAGAAAGGAAGAAAAAAAATTGTCAAAATAGTAATAAAATCATTAGAATATACCAAACAAGTGACGCACAATGCAATTGCTCACCACTGGCTGACTGATGCCCAGTTAGTTCCCGAGCAGCAACCCCCCCGGCCAACTCCCCCCAGTTTATATACTAGACATGACATCACATGGTATGGAATATTCCTTTAGCTGGTTTGGGTCAGCTGTCCTGGCTGTGTTCTCTTGCAACTTCTTGTGCCTCTTCAGCCTTCTCGCTGGCTGGGCATCAGAAGCTGTAAAGTCCTTGACTTACTATAAACACTACTTAGCAATAACTGAAAACATCAGTGTGTTATCAACATTATTCTCCTACTAAATCCAAAACATAACTCTGTATCAGCTACTAGGAAGAAAATTAACTCTATCACAGCCAGGACAGGTATAAAGAGAACAGGTATTTGCTTCTCTAGACAAAACATGTTCAAGAGCCTCAGGGTGGGAGATCCCTACATGGACAAGTGTAGGATATTGTGTTTCTGCTCCACCTGCACTCGGAGCGATCCAGAAGCCCATCAGTTTTGGGCCACGTAGCAGCAATGGCATAGCACAGTACTGGGCTTGAGCTGATAATGTACATATTATGAGGAGGACTTAGCCTTCCAGGCTCTGGACCATACTAATGTGATCGCATGTCTTGCAGAGAAGAACTACCTGAGGTAGTACTGAACACAGTGTAAGCATGACTGCCTAGACCTAGGTACATCAGCATACTGAGAGACAGTATGTAAAAACACACTTACTGTAGCATCTGCTGTCGGTTTTAAAGAAAGCAATGTCTTTTCCTACTTTGTTCAGACATATTTCACTGCCAGCATATGGGGGTATTACCAAACATCGACCTATGTAAGGAGATCTTTTACTTGTTCCACCAGACAAATGTTGATTTATCTGACCTTTTTTCAAGAAGCACCAGCTCTGACCAAGTTTTGATGATAAGGGAATCCTCAGGTCTCCAAGGGAATTTGTGATCAAAACCCATCAGAGTCATGGATCTCTGGGGCTGGTGGAACATGGGAGGCTCATTCCAGCTCACCCAGTGCCTCTTCTGGGCTCCTTTGATGTGGAGCAGGTTCACTGTACATGGACAACCATTCCTTGGCATAGTAACCTGGATCCTTTTCTCCGGCACCCTGAGGGAGTACAGCCTGTGTGCTCTCTGCCTGCTGCTAGTCTTTCCTTTACAGCCTCTCCTCCTGGCAAGAGAGGAGAAGCAGAGCCAGGGGACAGAGGAGAAGTGGAGGAAAGCTGGCGCGAGTGGCCTGGCCGTCACTGCCTGTCACAGGGGCTGGAGTGCTCACGTGGCGGCGGCATCTGAGACTCTCTGGAACAGCAGTGCTTGAAGGAGCTGCTCCTTCATTACTCCCATTTTAATCTTTGACCATTTTAACCATTTTGTTTATTCCAGGCAACCACCTGTTTCATCTACAATGCGTGTTTCCCAGCTAGGTGTAGGAGGTCACAACAGGATGAAAACCAAGGCAATGAGCGAAGGATGATGTACATGGGGAAAGATGATTTCAATTTATACCTTCTTCAGCTGGGATGTACCTTTTCAGGATGGTAAACAGAGGGTGTAGAATCAAAGACAGGTGGTTGTATTTAGCCCAAGCCATTTGCTAACCTCATGCATTTTACTTTTCCCCCCAGCATCTCAAGCATATTCCACCAGGGACACCTATAGCTTGTCAATCATCTAATGAAATTTATTTGAATAAACATCTTATGTCAACCTGAGAACCAAAAGAAAAGGGTCCTAGCTCAGGAGAATAAAGTGCAAAAAGTACGTAGAGGAGCTTTCAACAGTAGTAAAAATCAGCTCTCTTGAACAAAATTGTAAGGTTCCAATAATAGACCTTGATGACAAGCAAAATTAAATAAAACATGAGTGATGAAACCCTGTAATGTTTATGGTGAGGTAGTCCAGACAGCTGATTATTAACTGTTACCAAAACAGTGTCTTGGCAGTAGATATGCACTAACCAGGATGGAGACTGGTAGCTAGTTTAAATTATTGGTAAAGATCTGTTATACGTCCCACAGAATCCTTCTAACACAATGAAATAATAGCATGAAATCAGTAATTATATGTGTGGGGGAATAGTGTCTGACAGATCATATTCAGAGGAGGGAAAGGGGTTATTTCCCATTTCATTCTGACTTGCTATCATATTGCTGTGTCTAGTTTCACAGCAAATACCTAAGGAGTAGGTTTGGAGCTCGCGTGTTGTTTTAGCTAAGCAGCCATGCACATACCATGTCACACCCAGCTTGAAAAAGGAAAAAAAAAAAAAAGAAGAAAAAAAAGATTATTTTTTGCTTCCTGACACACCTGGAAATAAAACATCAGCCTAGATGTAATGATCCCTAGATGTAACGCACTGACTGATTCCAGTCTGACTGAGACGCCCAAATCCAGCCTCTCCTTTGGCTAGAAGTGGTGATGCCTGCCAGGCTCAGGACTAAGTACCAAAGAAGCCTTTTGGGACCAGGAACACCTACATCTAAGCTAGGCAGGCGCAATTCATAAAAGCCTCGATCTACTCAAACAAACTGTTTCTGACCCATCACAGATCCCAAGCACCATCACCGCCTGCTGCAGGGGACCGCTGTTTATGTCCCTTATTGACAGGCTGTTCCTACAAAGGCTTGGGAGCCCACAGGGAGATGGATAGAAATTTCCAGGACTTGTCACCCTGCGACAAAACAGTGCTTGTCTCACATGTCTGCTGCACAGAGCCTTAAGTACCCCACTGCCTTCGCCTTCGTAACGCTCAGGGCCTGCGATCTGCAGCTCCAAGACCTTTTCTTGAAGCTGATGAGGCAGTGTTTTCCAGACTCTCTTTGGCAGTACTTTTCTTTAATTGTTTTTATGCTGTTGTTCTTCTGCTGTTATTTTCATGGCCCTGCACCTGCGAATCCTGGCAGCATTGTCAAGACAGGGCCTCAGGGGAAGCAGCTCCCACTGCTGGGGGAATTGACCTCCTCTCCCCCTCTTTCTTTGTCTCTTGCTTTGTACATTTTAGTTTATATTAGAGAAAACCAAATATAGTGCACAGCAAAGTTAATACTGATACTAACAACGACAATAATAATAAATGCAATAATGATAAAAACTCAGTAACTGTTACCCAATTATATCTATACACACTTAATGACCAGTCAATGTGAAACTTGCACTCGATTAGCATACTCTGATCAGCACTAATCATAAACAGGAACACCCCATAAGGAGTCTGAGTGGGTCGCAGTGAAAAATATATCCTATTAGGGATGATGAAAATCATGATGAAAATCATCCTCTTCATCCTCAGCTTCAGCCTCACTAGCTGCTGCTCTGGAGAGAGCCTCAGAGGAGGACCGTGGTATGGGACCCCAGTGCTGGCCCTGGACAGAATTTTACTTTTATCTCTTCTGTTTGTTTTTATTTTTCCCCAGAAGTAGCTGTCACAGTTAGAGTAGCTGCACACCCTCAGCTACAGACCAGCCTGGTGGCTGCGGGGTCTGGGCTGGTCCCATTACAACATGGGTGCAGCTCCACTGGTCTCGCAGGTGCTGTGGGGCTGAGGTCCCTGGGGTTTTCTGTCCCATTGGTAACACTGACTCACTGTGCAATGCTGAGGCAAAGTTTAACACATGTCCTTACCTTTTGTACCACTCACCTGCCTCAGTTCATCAGCTGTCCCCGGCACAAACCCTGGCCCAAACCCTGCCCCATTCTCAAGACTCACTGCTGATGCTGAGCCTACAGACAGCTCAGTATGGCAATGTAGACCTAAGCCAAGCTAAGTGGCCTCCTTTTCACAAAATAGGAATGCAAGTCCATACAGCCAGATTGCAACTTTATCCTTAATCCTTAATCTCATTCCAAGGCTTCCTAGCCACTAGCCCAAGTGCCATGTATAAACCCAAATTAATGAAAATTTACTCATTCAAATACCTCAATATCTGTCACCAAGATTTTTTAATACATCACCCTGACATCATCTCCAGTCAATCTTGAAGTAAAAGACATACAGTAATGGTCGTAAACCTAAGTAGCCCTTATTAGATCCAGTCATACCGCATGTTTCCCCCTTTAACCCCAAATCTAAACCTGTTATACAAGATAACAGAAAAGAACAGCGAGCTCTGTTTCCAATGCACAGATACATGCCCCCATCACATTAGTCCCACACTCAGATGGGAGGCCTCTCCAAAAGCCATCAATCATCCTCATGTTGTCCTAGACCCCATCTCTAATCCTAACTCTGGCTGAAAACCCAGTGCAGGGCATTTTCCCTGGATTACAATGGTTTATTGATCCAGTTTTAGCATTGTAGCTGAAAGGAACCATCTAGCTGTGAGCAGCTTTGGGTCTGGCAGAGTCATTGATCAGTCCACATTCACATCACAGCTGGCGGTAAGACCAGGCTTCAAGGTACACATAGGTTTGGGGTTAGAGTCAGGCTTTCACTCACCATAGAGGCAGGAATTTGAGTTGTTGTTGAATCAAGGTGGTAATTTTAAGATAGGTTTGGGGGTATTACTATCATGGTCCATCTTCTATACTTTAATGTAGTCTGACAGTCATCACTGGCCTATTCCTGGGTGTGGGTTTAGAGTTGGGTTTCATTTGTAGGTGAGATCAAGGTTCAACTGACATTGGACATTTGTCCTCACTAACTGTTTGATCCAGAAATAACTACCAAGCTATTTTAATACCTCTTGCAAAAAGTGCCAGGGAGTCTACGGTTATTTTGGTGTCTGGCAGGGTTTCCTGAATGAATTTTAGAATGAAGACTTCTTCTAAGATTTAAAACAAGTTTTTAAAGTTAAAATCCTACCTCCTGCACATCACTGCGTTTATTAGATGTTGGTTTGCATTCCCCGCATTCAAGCCCTTTCCCATTCAAGCAATCCACCTGGCTCAGTCAACTGGCAAACTTTCACACTGTCCTGTGTAAACAGCACTCCTTTTGCACATGTGGTGCAAAACCACAGCTTGAACCCACACTCATTCTCAATCCGCCCTTGCATTCACCTCTGTGATTCACAACTGCAGCTAGACCTTTTGCTGAGTGCGAGGTGAGTGGCATTTTTGCACCAGTGTTCAAGGTCATGCAAGATGCATGTGGATTTGTATTTTACTGGAAAACATGTTCTGGTTTTAATAGCATTTTTGTGCAGATGGTGTAGGTTTCTTGGTGTGGAAAGCGAGGTACCCATTTTTCCATGTTTCTTGCACTGCCTCTGATTTTACTGCAGATCTCCAGCAGTAAGTGTGAGGTGTGGGTTGCTTTAGCCCATGGCAGAGCTCCTCTGGCCCTCGCCTCTGTGGGACCGCAGTGCATGCTCTGCTACCAAGACCACGCTGTCACCAAACCATGCCTCTGACTCCCATCTCACTCACATACAGAGATGTGGAAACATTTGCATGGACTAACTTTCTCTTCTTGGGCAAAGAAGCAGAGATTGACCACACTGCCCTTGGCTGACCCTCTAAAGGCTGGTCGATCCATCCCAGCATTTCATTTCAGTAGTACAGTGAAATTAATTGCCTTAATTTTTCCTGATTCTCAAGGTGCCTCCAAAGTAATTTGCCAGCTTATCTCCTGACTGGTGCTAAGAGCCAGTTAGAAGCTTTAGTCCACTGCTATGCCTATATTCAAAAGTATTTAAATAGCACTGAAAGACTTCCCAGCACAGTGTAAGTACAGGCCAAATTCACATCAAATTGATCCCTGCATGACAATACCAATGTCACATGCACCCAGCTTTCATTAAGGGGTAGGAAGAACTATTTAATTTGCAATATATATTTTCTCATTGCCAACAGAGACCCCAAGTTATGTTTCTTTGCTTGTACAGTCTGTGTTGCCAGAGAGCCCTCAATGGCCCCCTGGCCCACAGCTGCCTATCATTTATTCTGTACATAAAGTATGAATTAGCATTCTACTCCAATTTTAAAGCTGTTCATCATTACAATAAATTGGATGAATAAACAACACATTGGACAAACTCATGCCTTTAAAAATTATTGTTAGGTACCGTTGGGTTGAGTCTTCTTGGTCCTCTTGGTTTTTCTGTGTATTGTTTTGTTGGTTTGATCTTTGCCGTAGGTCCCTTCTTTCCTTATTTAATCCTCCTCCCCACTCTCAAAGGGCTCAGAGTTTTCCTCGCCCCAGAAAGCAAAGGACAAGACATCAAATCCAGATCTCTTGGAAAACAGCATAATGCACAAACCACAGGAGCAATGGGTGTTCTGAGAGCATCTTTTCAATGTTAACTTTGTCCCTCGCTTTGATGCTTTCCCATATGCTCTCTTGAAACATGGTGAATCTCTGTTAAAAGTTCTACCTTCTGGTTTTATCCTGTGTAAAAGGCAGATCCTGTAGTCTTGTAAAAGTTAGTAGTACAGGATAATGGAAAAAGTATGGAGAAGGTTTTCAGGCTAGAGGAGAAATTAAAGTTGACAACCAACATGCCACCCACTTCCTATTAAAAGATAGTGGTTATTTGCTAAAGCCCTGAGGATTAAATCCTAGCATTACCTTTTATATCAGCTTTAACAAACATCTCCCACAAATCGCAAACAGATCTTCAGACAAATTAGACTAATGCCCTGTGAAAATTGCAAACACCGTTTCTCTCAAAGTTAAGAAATTGTCACGACATGAGGAAGGCTGCACTTCTTTCTGTGCACTCACATCCCCTTCATTTTTTTCCTGCTTGATGTAATTCTTGTCAGGTTGTCAGAAAACATTTCCACAGTCAGCATTAGAGGTGAGGCAAAAGGCATTTTAAAAATGTACTGAGCCAGGCCAAAAGGACCACGGGTTGAATTGCCAGGTGCCCATGGTAAGGACGATCCCCTCACTACTGAACTGTCATACATTTTTAAGACACACCATCCTTCACCTGCTGCTGGGCATCCAAAGGTTGCACCAGCGCGTGGACCAGAGCCTTTTCTTTGCTTTAAGAGCAGGTGGCTGCCACATCTCCCATCCACACAGATACTTTCGTGTCTCTCCAAAGAGGACACCTTTATCCCTGCTGCTGAGCAGGAGCAGTCCCTTGCCCTGGCTGTCCTGTGGGAAGGGCTTGGCTCTGCCTGGGAGAAGGTGGGTTGGCACCAGCCACAGCCTGGTGGGGAGCACGCCTGAGATTGCAGTAATATCAGAGGCAGTGCAAGAAACATGGAAAAATGAGTACCTCGCTTTCCACACCAGTGCTCGAGGCTGTGTTTGCTTTATTGTTACTGGTACAGCCCAAGAGTAAGGCCCTAACCACTGATAAGGATGATTAAACGGGGCTGGAAAATCTGCCTCCCACCATCCTTCTTTTTAAGGAGAGCAAGGCCAGCCCAGTACTGCCCCAAGGAGCAGCGCCGCCTGCCGCTTCCTACCACCTAACCCCAAAGCCCTCGTAAAAAAGCCCTGAGGTGCGAGGGTTCCCTGGACTGTCAGTATAGGCAGGAAGGAGACCCATTTTGGCAGCATGACTTGCCTCCTGGGAGGCTTCAAAAGTACCCGTCTCTACTGACCACAGGGAGAAGGTTCCCCGTGGCTGAGGAGGAGCAGTCCTCTGCAGAAGTTACCTTCACAGAGCTGGGGGTGAAGTAGCTACTGCTGCATACATGGAAGCAGCAGACCGCTGTTTTTCCAAACCACGCTGCAATGGCAGGCTGATGCCTGATGCTGCCTTGTGTGTTGGCACCACACTCCAGAACCCCTCTGGCTATAAAATATTTTGCAAAAGACTCCCAGGGGGATGAGGATATAAAATCAGAATGAAAGATGGGAAGAATCGTAAATAGGAGGGTAGGTCAGATGCCGAAGCATATTGAGGCTGGTGACAAAATGACTGTTCCCACGTGTAGGCACAGCTCTCTGTAGCACAGCTAACTTCCAGCTCTGTTCAAATGGTGGAAAGTCTCATCAGCTCAGCCATGAGAAATCTGGGACATGCTGTACTTGGTGAGCAGCACCTGGAATTGATTGGCGATCACCCACAATGTAAAGGCAGGGCTGGCCTGGGAATTGTTTCCCACTAGTGCAGCTCCGAGATGCAAGTTCCCTTTCTGAGTCCCCAAAGAAGCAGCTGCATTAACTCACTCCAGCAGAGATGCTGCAGAGATGATACATGAAGGCATCTCACGGCAATATGTTCCTCTCCTCCTCTGCCAGCTTGGAGGAGCACCATGCTTCAAAAAGCCAGTGACTGTGAAATTGGAATCACCCCTTTGGCTAAAAGAGAGGGCTAGTGGTAAGGTGAGGCTACTCCTCTCTTACCTGCCATATGATGTCTAGTTGTTTTGGAGGAAAGAATTGTCCTCAGCTCAGACTCAGAGATCATGACCCAAAGCTTACAGAGGCTGTCCGTGAATTTTGAGTGGGTTTTGGAGCAGGTACTTCTACTCAACCTTGCTGCAATTTGTCAACAGAAATGGCATGACTATGCTGAACTCGTGATGTGTTTCTAGGGGCAGTTGTGGGAAGGGATTAAATGAGAAGTAAAGTAACTTTAGCAACTAGTAAGTTCTAGGTGTAGTTTTCATTTTCTAGTGCAGGCATTGGCCAAACTATGTGAGCTACTTCACCCAAAAAAGGGTTTGGCGCACCCCTTCAGGCCAACAGAGCTCCTCACGTTTGGGCAGTGGCAGTGATTTTAGAGGATGGAAGAAACTTTGCTAGCAGACAAACGACAGACTAGTTGTTCACAAATTGTCCATCTAACTATTTATCCCTGGATATGCTCCATAGCATAAATGTTTATATTCCTTCCAAATGCACCTATTCTAATTCTGACTAAGGAGATTTGCACTCTTTTCTAGACAAAGAAACAATCATTTCCTGCTTTTTTCAGGAAGGTGTCTTGAAAGATTTTTCTGTTTCTCTTCTCTGCCCTGCTCTGCTCTGCCCTGCCCTTCTTCTAGTATTTCATATTATCTTATATCTTATTATCTTATATTATTCATATATCTATAAATAGCGTCATTGGGTTTAACTAATACATTTTACCAAAAAAAAAAAAAAAAAGGATGCAACAGTTCTAATCTGTAGTAGTGGAGACACCTGCAGTCCAGAAGGTCCCTGTCTTGATGGGAAGATGATGCAGAAGAACAAGTATCACAGCCCAGTTTTCCCACCATATGAGGAGTCTGTTCCACATGAATAATTTCTCTTTGTCCACATTTCTCTCAGAGTGGGACTAGGATTTAGCCAGATTTTTGCTAACTGAGAAAATTGAACTTTAGAGCTGAAAACCATGCTTTGGTCTCTCTTTCATACAGCAGCAACCAAAAGTGGGGACACACGCACAAAGAAACTTTCCATTTCTTCTTTTTAAAAAAAAAAATTCCTTTTTTAATCAAAGCCATGCTTTGGGGTATTTTACTTATATGACTTGAGGTTTTTAACCCTTTGAAATATATCAGGGTGGAAAAGAGGGAACATTTGAGTTTTCCTAACTTTTCCCTTTCTCTCCATATTTTCTTAGTTATATCACTGGTGTTCTTTTAAAGTGGTTTGCTCATCAAAACATAATTTTTTCAAAACCTTTGTTTAAAAAAACAGTCTTTTATTTTCTAACATTCCCTTTTTTTCACTATTTTGCATTAGCAGGGATAAAGGCTTTGCAGAAGGGACTAAGCTCTCTGTCACAGCCATGCAAGCAAACAGGGCCACATGAGTGAAATGGACTGGAACTTGGAACATCCTTTTCATGCTGGTATAGTTAGAACTGGCCTCAGAAGAAGGGCTTTTCATCACTGAAGCAAGCAAGGCAGATGGAATAAGCTCAGGAATCTCACCAACTTCTTAGTGGTGCCAGTTTCACTTAGCTAGTCCTTGAAGTAGAACCACACATTAGCAGCTTTGAATTTTCTTCCATTTCCCTGTTCATACTTTGTGGCTGAGAACTTCTTGCCAGACCCACGAAGGTATTTAGGTGCCCAATTCCGATGTAAGTGTTCAACTTGACAATGTGAAATCAAAACCTTTTAAATCCTGCCCAGCTATATCCTTCCTTTCCTTTGTTATTGTGAAGTGTATTTGGCTTTTATGGCATTTATTTTTCAGAAGAGGATAAAATATTTTATCACTTATGAAAATGTGGTTACAATTTGTATGCAGCTCTATAGAATATTACTTGGAGGTGTAACTCTTACCATGCCATTTTCTCAATAGTCTATTTACTGAGTGTTAATGTGAGTCTCAGCAGGGTGCAGTTAGTAAACTTATGGGTGTTTAGAAGTATTACATTAATGGCTGTATTAAGTGCCTGATCCTGCAATTAGAAAACATGCGACTAATGCTTACGCACATAAATTGTCTCTATTGTCAGAGCTATCTGGATGCAGCTTTGATTTGAGGACAATTAGACCGTTGCCTTTTTCAGACTCTGCACGCTGCTTCCACAGCCAGCAAAGGGCTGGGGCAGGCATCCCCTAGACCTGCTGCATCAAGCAGGCTGGGCAGAAACTAGCTCCCATCCTTGTCCCCGCCAGTGGGGCTATTCTGGCCCTGAATCAAGCTCAGGTGCCTCGGTGACATCTCAGGGTAGCTCCATCCTAAGGGCATCACGACCTTCAACACCTTCAATTCCTCGCCGTAATCCAACTAAGACACTGTGTTTTGTTATCCCTGGTTTATAGACAAGGTACAGGGAGACTCTGGGTATGCCTATACAGTATAGCAATCAGCCCAGCATATGTATACACATATATAGCATGTTTATACACATATATGTGCATATACATATGTTTATGGGGAAGTGTCTATACACACATAGGTACTCACATATGTGCATCTATGGACGCACACACGCACACTTTGGTATATACACAAACTGCCTAGTTCTGCTGCCGTGTTCAGCAGAAGAGCTTGAGATGATTTATGACTGCCCACACTGCTCTTGCTCCGGCTACTTCTGTAACTGCGCTCTCGGTCCCAGATTCACCATGCCTGACTTACGCCTTCTGAAAATGAGGAGTCTGGTCTTAGACTGAGATGAGTTACTCTCTTTCCATTTAACTGCAGAGGAAACCCAGACCCAAGCTTATACACCTGGGCTTTCAGTTGCTGCAGTTGGGCGAGGTGAGTCCTATTCCCAGTGGCATCTCCAAGGTCCCACTGGAAATCTTTGGTGAAGCTGGATGGGAAGCAAGATTCCTGAGAACAAACTAGGAGCCAAGCCCTTGAACCAGCTTTTCTTCCTCACAGTGTTGATCTGCATATTTCAAACTGTAGTCTTTCTTCATGTCAGTGGAATTCCCAATTTTCTTAATTTAAGGCTTGAGATTTTTTTAAAATTAATTTTAATCCATGGCCCTGCAACAGTTTGTCTCAATCTATATAGCTGTAGAAAGAAAAAAAAATTCTTTAAGTTTATCTGACCTTAAATTCCTGAATTATGTCTGGCTCATTCTTTACTATATCTTGATTATACTGCTTCATGATGCATGTATGTAAAGCCTGTCTGTGCTCTTTATTCTATCAGATAAACTATTATACAAAATGAGTGGAAAAATCTGACTATAGCCAACTTCTTTGCACTAATTTGTCATTATCTTTTATGTAGACATCCTCAATATGCACCACACCTGTTGGCTTCATGGGCTGGAATCTGGAATTACTAACACTGATAAATAAACCAAACAGCTGTTTTGTTTCTCTGACCTGCTTTTTCTGAAATGCTATTTTACAGCTTCTGGCATTATTGTCTGTTAGTGATACAGAGTGAACAAGAAGAACTCCCACATCATCATGGACATAGGTTATTCTTAATCTCAGGTGTAACATTTTTCCAATGTCACAAGTCACTTGCTGTCCCCAGCTCGCCTTACTTCACAGCCTGCAGATCGTGAATCTGCAGAAGGGGTGTACGAAGGGGTAACAGCACTAAGGTAAGAGGACGGGCTGACTATAAGGATCTCCCAGCAGAATAAATATATAAAATAGATGTGTAGAGGAGATGAAAAGGATATTGCAGAACAGCATTTGTAAAATGGTATTTTTTAAATAAAAATTATAACTGAGGACATAGTTTTTCTTTCAGAAATGTCAGTATTTACTGAGACAGCAGCAGGAGAGAGTCAGTGCCAGGAATGTCTAGATTTTGCTTGGGATTGGAGTTAATCCTGTAACAGAGCTAAATTTAACATTTTTACTGAAGGCGGGGGTGGGAAGCAGCGAAGAAGAAAAACCCCAAGGCTTTGATCTTTCCTAATGTTTCCTTGTACACTCTACTACCTGTTGAAACCACACAAACTTGTATTTTTAATTAGATAAAGGAGTGTATGTGCCTATGGTCATATGCGATGGCATTTTGTGGGAATCTGAGATTTGTGGTTCAGTCAATGTGTTTGTAGCTATTTCTGTGGATGGCACTGGCTGCTCCTTTCCTGGTCCGGCACTGGAAGGGGTCTCCACCAGCAAAATGCTGTGCTCTCGGACCACCGCATGTCCCTCTTCTCATCCCATCACCACTACGACTATTCTGTGAGCTGAAAACAAGCCTGTCCCTAATAATAGGGGCAAAGATGGGAGCAGATATATCAGTCTCAGCAGAAATGCACAGAATCCAGGCTATGTATCAGTTGACGCAAGACTTTGCTGTGTTGAGGGTATTTGCTTAGCTAAAACTTTGGATAGAATTATAAACAAAAAAACCCAAAAACAAACCCCAAAATAAAATGAGCTCACTTACGGTAACTGGGGAATTGCAAAGTGCAATATTTTCCAGACTTCAGGCTAGGAAAATGTGTTGCTTTCACATACACACACCCCCCGCCCCAAAATCTCCAGGGACATCAAGAGGATCAGCAGAAAGCAGCCTGGTTTTGTCTTACAACAAGTGGAAAAGGTTCCCTGGTAGGCAGTGTCTCCAAGCCTTGTCAGTATTTCTCAAGACAGGTAGCAAAGCATGCAACAGACCAATTAGTTCTCATTGCAAAAGCCCAGAGTGTGCCTCAGGGAGTATGATACCATCTTCCTTCTGATTTCCTAACTAGCATTACTTGGGATAGACGTTTATTTAATTTTTCTTTTAATTATGGTGGGCAAATGCCAATAATATGATCAGATACTAAATATCAGACATACATACCTATTTGGAAATGCCACTACAAGTTTTTTATTACTCCAGGCAATAATATTAGGGTGAATTAAATTCAGCCTCTGCAATCAAAGAAGCTTTAGTCATATTTGTGTAGGTAAAACCAACAGGCTATCCACTATCTCTGCAAGTGCAAGAGGATTCACAGTGCAGACAGGAAAAAAGACATAGGTTTTAATGATTGATCTCCCTGTAAACAAACTGGAAAATAAAGCTACTGTAGTGACCTTGTGATTTCCACCTATAGACATTTTGTAAATATTTGGTGACACCTAAAATGTATTTTGAACATGTGTTTATTATAATATACTATACTAAAATGAAAAACAGAATAAACTCCAATTACTTCCTAAACATTTTGCCTGATAAATCTGGAACATGTTAAAAATATTTTAGGAATAATTGAAACATTTCACACATACAGTATTGATGCAGCATTCTTTTTTATATCTAAACCATCTGTGCGCTACCCAGTGTTTGTCAGATGGGCACTGTGAAAGGAGCCTGCTGATTTGCTGGGAATTGCTCTGACTGAGAAAGCATTTGACCAGTATAACCACACAGGTCACAATTTATTAGCCGAGGCAGCATGTCACAGCACATAGGCAGGTATCCAACATGAAACTCGCCTCAGAAAGCTGCAACCCCTACTGTTTTCCCCTGGAACCTAATCCAGAAAACATGATTTGAGGGACAATCCAGCAGAGGAGTTGCATGATCTTCTGCTGTTTCATGGAAATGCTTTTGGAAGCTATTTTCTGGCGTAATCCTTCATGAAACAATCATGGAATAAACGTGTCTTATATAAAGGTCCTGATCCTTTAACTATTCCTCCTTGGCTTCTCTATCCACTCCAGTGGCCAATACAACAGTGGTCCTACTTCTGCCTTACAGAGACAGAATAACTCCTTCCCATTCCCAGACCTCATCGCTGTATTTCCAGTGATCATATTTGCCTTTTTAACCACAAAACTATTTTAAGAATTCATAGACAGTCAGTTATATTTGCAACAATGCCCAAAGTCCTTTTCATGCTTCCTGTGATGCAGTGCCCCGTCCTGTAAACATAGTTTATACATGTTTATTTCTAAATATGAACCCATATTTGGCTGCATTTTGTTGAACCCAGCTTATGAAGTGAGCCATATCACCTTCACACATGAGAGTACTGTCATCTTTACCCCTTCCTAGTCTGTGTCATCTGAAAAATATAGTAGCAGTTGTTTATGTAGTACTTGTGATTTAAATACAGATCGTGTTGGGTGAAAAGGAGAAAGGGGTGGTTTCCCTTCCAGAAAGTCTCCACCCATTGATAATTGCCCATAAAATATCTCTGTTGAAATCTGATAGATGCTTTTTAAAATACTATTTTTTTGAATTTTACAATCAGATAACTGATCTATCAGGCTTCTAATCTTCAAATGTTGTTTCCATGAATGAAATCAGGTTGATTTGACAGGCTCCAGCTTCCCTGAAGTCAGAGTAATTGGCACAGATTTTTACCTCTGCTTTCACTATCAGGCATTTCCTATGTGCCACTCCTGAATGGAAGCTAGGCTAGCCAGCTCACAATTATTTGGGTTCTTCCTCTCACTTTTTTTGAGTACAGGCACAGCATTCACTACTCGCCTAGAGAAAGAGTAAGTTCCTTAGCTGCTACCTTAAGAAGCCTTGGGGACATTTAATCCAGCCTTGCTGAATCAAACAGATCTGAGCTGACTTACATTCTCCCAATTTACTGTTAGGCCAGAAAACATTTCATCAGCATCATATGATACTCATACTTCCTCCAGCTTTGATCCACCAGAACAGAAATACTTATTGAATGCATCTGTCTCATAATGTCTCATTACTAGGAGTTTAACCATCAACATTTAGTAATGGACTCACAGAAGTTCCTTTCATTCCTCATGTATATTTGTAGAAGACATTTCTTGTCTTACATGGGGCTTACCCTCTTTTTCCCTATGCAATGTGTGGGAGAAGAAGCAGCTGGTTGGTACAGCCTGAGGCGATTAAAAGCTCAGGTTGGGAAGGCTCCGAGGAGGCAGAGCTTATATGAACCAGGTTTGGGCAAAAACCCGAACACCTGGGAGCTCCTTCCATTGGGAATCTTCTGGAGGAGTTTTTGGACAGAGCTGTCTTATAATGTCAGGACCCAATGCCAACTGTAAGGCTCTTGTAAGTAACTTTTAAAAATACCTTTTTTCTTTCTTGTGAGCTGACCAAGTACTTTCTCACCTGATCACACTACCTGACCCAGACCACAAGGCTTTCTCTGCTCCCACAAAGCTTCTGCTTATGGTGGTGAAGTCCCAACAGCATCAGAAGAATGATGATGCAAAAGACTGACGTTGCCTTAGAAAGGTAGAGGAGGACAGACCACCGCTTCACCTCATCCAACCTCTTGTGCTTGGCAGATCACGCAGTCTTGCCCAAAGAGGCCATCTCAGCTCCAGCCAGGAGAGGTAATCCTCTTGCTGCTGTCTCATGCCAACCTCTTGGTCCTAGGCAGGAGATGCAGCAGCCCCCAGGGATGGGTTAAGAAAGCTGAGGATTTGTCGGCTGTTGTTTGGCCATGGAGCTCAAGCCACAGCTGGAGCAGAGGGAGGAGGGCCAGGAACAGCTCTGTGAGGCTTACAGGGATGGAAGAGTGCTGGGGCATGAACGGTGCTTGCTCCAAACTCAGGAGTCCCCAACACTGGGCACTATGGCACCTGGTATGTGTCCATGGGGCACCCTGCGTGGCCGGGCCGAGCTACGGCGTCTTGCTCTGGATGAACCCTGATGGCAGTTAGTGTGGTGCACCTTCCAGTCTGCGCAGATCTCCCGTAAAGCAGCTTTTTTGAGCAACCTTGGGTCTCTCTGCAGTGCAGTGCAGGCAGATGCAGGTGCAAGATTGCCGGGGAGCGGGGGGGGAGCACTCAGTGTAATGGGGTTTAACCTGCTTTTGGTGGCAGTGTCTCTGCAGCCACCCCTTCCACTGGAGCCCCACCAGGACCTTCTCAGTGACCCAGTGACGAACCACCTTCCCAGGTCGGGATCCACGTACAGGACTGAGCTGGAAGAGATAAAATAAACACAAATCCACCCATCTGGTGCTCACTGCAGGACCTCTGCCAGCATGGAGCTCCACTGGGATCCAGGCCTTACATGTTATATTTTCTGCAGATATTCTTACAATTAAAAACAGGACTACAAAGGAATCTGGGAGGGAGCTCTTGGCAGCATGTTGAAAGCCCCTGAATAATTTTTTAAAAGAAGATTAATGTAACTGTTGCTGGTACCTCTGGGGAAAAGAACAGCTCCATTTTGCAGCAGGCTGTAATTTGTAAATTGAATCTAATATTGCCACATAAATAATACTACAGAGATTAAATCTGGGGAAAGGTGTGAAATGAGAGAGCTACAGCATCTAAGAAGCAAATGCAGCAAATACTTTTACAGTCACTGTGGAACAGAATGTATTAACAAACATGTCTATTGTTCAAGTCAGCTCTCTCCTAAATGAGAATAACATGCACTTTATATCACAGGGAAAGTGCCAAATATTGCAATTTTTTTTCTATTTCCTCGGAGCTAGCCTTTTTGGTCTCCATGTTGCAGTCTTGTGTTATTGTTCCAAGAAAACTTTTGTGTCCTCAATGTATTCTCTATAAACTGTGAAAACTCCAACTTAATATGAAAGATTTATATTTTTCCTGGCTGGGAGTGAGGTCATGGAGCTACCAGAATGCATTATGTGCATGAAAATATTACTGTGTCTTAAAAAAATTAGCTAAATATAAAAAAGTTCCATTTTTGACCTTTCATCCCTTGGCACTGTGTGACATCCAGCAGACTGTGCACAAGCCTGATCCCAGAGTGTGCGGGTTTATTGGTGTTTAGGACACACTCTTGTAACACATTACTCACTAAAGGTAGTTATATCTACTACAACTTATAACTAGTAGAGGAAAAATAGACCCTCATGTGCTGTTAAAGTGGTTAAAAGAGTAATTTTCTGAGCTATTCACTCAAATTTTGTCAAAGGAAACACTTCATAGGCAAGTATTCCTTAGCATCATTCTATGGTTTATAGGTTTCTCTTTCCTCTTGCTGTGTATCAATCACTTATGTTCTCATACCTCAAGGCAAGTTTCTCCTTCGGCACAACAGGGCAGCAGCTGGGCCATCTCCCTTCCTATAAACTACGGTGAAGTCTGATACCCTGCTGTCGTCCAACCCACTCAATGCCCATTAAAGAGAGGAAGGACATCTGCATTGGCTGTGGAGTGACCAGAGGTAGCTTTTCAGCCTTGGCATGGACAATATCTTTACTACCAGAGTATCCTATCACTGGGACTGGAGTGTGTAGAGGGAGGTGAGTTGAATATTGTAACCTTCAAGCTGTTGAGCCAAAGAGACCATGTACATTCAATGACATCACAAAAAGTCAACATTTTTCAGAGCTCTTTGCCTTGTTTTGGGCAGCTGCAATGTTCTGCTTGTACTTTTTGCTCCTGTCAGGATATTTGTCAATACATAGCACCTTAGGTTTTCTGATTAGAAATGCTTGTGTGGTGTCACTCTCAAAAAACTCAAATTCAATAAAAAGCTAGATGCCATTTTCTATTGCTATTTCTGAAGTTTCCTGGAACCTGTGAAAAGTTTGAAAATTTCCAACCTGGAACAGATTATTTCTACAATTCCAGGAGATGAGTATGCATTTGGGGGGGGGGGGGGGCAGTGCTG
>JANZLQ010000013.1:10402828-10415430 GCA_026212715.1 Elanus axillaris | reverse complement strand
GCCCCCCCCCAGTGCTGAAAGACACTTTCCAAGCCACCCAAACAGCTGCCAGTGTTTATTGCAGAATGCGTATTATGATGGAAGATCAGAAAGGAGAGAGAGACTTTATAAACATACATACTATTAAGACCTCAGAGGATGTCCAATCTTCTGTCCAATCTGCTGCAACATAAATTTCACGATGAAAGAACCTGGAAAGTGTTAAAACAGTTAGTTATATATAATACTTCAAACATTGGTACTGAAAACAATCAAACCACCACCAACTCTTTGAATCTGATGCACTCTAGAAGCTGCTTTCTTGTGAAATTTCTGCTACTTCTTCTGAACATCTTGGATTTTATCAGTTTTTTGAAGATGAAAACAAAACCCACATGGTACTTCGGCAACAAGCCATTTCTTTCCGGATTTTTTAAATGCTTGAAGTCCCATAACCTACAAACATGAGACCAGCTGTAGTGGATGAAATGAAGGGCCTGTCCAGCCCAGTATCCTACCTCTAATAGTGTGAGAAGACCAGAGAAGAAGAGCAAATGAGCAAAGCAAATGCATGTGATATTTCTCCTTGTTTTCTCCCAGCCACCCACCACCTGCACCAGAAATATTTCTGGCAGATGTACAGATGTAATTTTTATGAATTTGGTAATCCTTGATGGGAAACAAACACAGTTTGTGGGTTGGGTTGGTTTTTTGTGGATTCCAACCATTTTGATCAATCCAGAAGGTAAGATGGAGAATGAACCATTGCACAGGATGGGAAGGGCCTCCTGAGTCCAGGCTCCCCAGTTGTGAGTGACCATGGAAGAATCGTCCAGTTTCTTGTTCAAGATGAGGTGACCTTTTCAGAGTCCATAATAGCAATACGCAGGCCGCGGTTACTTCAGGCATACTCCTGTGATACTTTTTGGTACGCCCCATCCTCCTCCACTCCTCACTGGACTCTGTGTTAGTGCTGTACAGCGTTACCTCAAACTTTAATAAACAAGGGTTGACCAAACAGGTTTTTTTCTGGCTTTTGAGGTGGGCAAGAGCAGCCTAGTGGACAGGCCATGTCTTGTTAGCCCATTACTGGCATACTCTTGGTATCCAAGGGATATTGACCCCTGGTGCTCACCCCACACCTTCCACTGGAGAGGTCCAGGGCATCTGATGAAGTCTATCCATCCATCTCTTCTGTGCTCCCTAGGAAGAAGGCCTGGGAGCCTCCATCAGCTATGGTGGGGAAAGCAAACCCACACCCCTCAGCATAGTACCTCCTGGGTTTTAGAGCTAGTGGGGATGGGCGTATGGGGTTAGCTTGCCATTGTATGCCCTGTTCCCAGGGTTAGCAGCGAGAGGCATTTGGAGGCATTTGTTCTTCTCCAGCATGGGGTTGCCTGTTTTAAGTGGTCCTTAGATAGTCTTCCTGGGGGAGAGTGTCATAATTATCCCTGGACATCTAGATGGGGCCTGTCTGTCATCTATCCTTGCTGATCAAATCACACCATGTCCCCAGGAGGTAAATATTCATTAAAGACCCCCTTCTCACTTTCTCAATGCAGAATCACTCTTCCTTTCCCCACCCCCTGAAAAGAAAAAGGGGAAGAAAAAAAAAAAAGAGAGAGAAGAAAGCCATGAAAATTCAAAGTTCATCTAAACCTATCAACATGTGCATAACGCATGTCTGTGCCTATGAATCACTGCTGAGGAAACACAAAGCCACAATGCCATTATGGAAAAGACAACAGATCATTCCAAAGCCATATGGCCACCACCATTGATCCTCACATCTAGGAATCAATGAATGACCTTGACTGGTAAGAATGTAGAATGAGAGCCAATATTATAACTCCACTGCTTCTACAGACTGTGGGGAAATACGCTTGGAGAGTAATGCAAAACTTCAACAAAGGGCACATGGATATGCTATCAGTATTTGCTATCAAAGGATCTTATCATGTGGCGTGACGTGCTTTAAGAGTGCTTACAGTAACTTTAAAAAAATTGCATTGCCCCATTTGTTCCTTAATAAATCAGTTTTTTAACTGAATCCTGAGTGAGCTGGAACTTAAGTTATATGAACGGTCCTCCAAATCCTTACAGTAGTATGTGATTCCATATATTTGGGTAGGAATCCTCACATGTATATACTAGCGCTTGTTAAAAAAAATCATTGTCATCAACATAATTTCAAGACTCTTTACCGTAAATGCACTGAATGTCACAAGTGGATGCAGGACTCAGCATCTATGTTTTGGTGCCTTCATTGGTGCAGAAACCAGATTAGAAATTTCCAGCTAGTGTAACAGGCTCTAAATGTCTTCAACCATTTTTATAAACTGTGTTAGAAAGTAGGTGGTCTCTGACATGGTCTTTAAACGCAATGGGCCAGATACTCAGCTGGTATTAATTGTCACTTCTTTGTCTTTGAGAGCACCATGTCAATTTAACCCAGTGTAGGATCTGGCTCAGCGTGGTCCTTTCCACACTGTCTGCTTAATCTGTTTCAATCCAAGTTAATCTAAAGTAGCTTTCAGTATCATTTAAAACTACCCCAAGGAACAAACTTTTCTTTCCAAGGATGAAGTGGCATGCAGAGATATTTCCTTATAAAATGGGCCTTCAAAAGCTGATCTCCCACACTGCCAAAGTATGTGGTGGTCTTCAGTTCTCAGCTGGCATGGTGAGAGTCTAAATTTGAATCTCTCAGTTCACTATCCCAGACCTCAAGAACATTTGGATCTGTCCTGCAACTTTGTGTAATCTTCAGTTTAAAAGTTTATATAAATAGATAGGATAATGTCTCATTACAAGCCACTATTAACCTCTCAGGGCAAGATTTACAGTGAGAATGAAATGCAGAGGTAATGCACCTCCCCCTTCTCTGACATTCATGGGGTTTCTCTGGGCTGCAGAGAAATGTCACTCCCCTCTCAGCTTTCACCATGTGCAATATTACCGTTGGGTTCGCATCTACATCTTCTTGCAGAAAGCCTATTGGCTTTCTTAATTTCTCTGGCCTGTTTAGTTCAAGCTACTGTTTTCTTCAACAAGCTCAGCATCTTTTTCAAAGCTGGATGAGGAGCCAACAAATATGTTTCTTCTTTCCTCAATGTTCTACTGGTTGGCACAGGCACCTGTGGGATGTGAGACATGAGTTCAAATGCCCACCGCTCATGGGACTGTACTCCAGACCATGAAGGAGGGGGAAGCTCGGCTGCCTCACCCATATGTTAAAACAGAGAACAGAGTTTCAGTCTGGGAATTTTCCTCTCCTGCCTGAAGGTTATCACAGGCCAGAGATGATTCCCAGAAGGCAAGGCAGCTGCAGCCAACCTTTTGGGGGGAAAATGTAGTGAATCTGTATGGACATAATCCTTGCAGTGACTATTGGCCTCAGGATCAGAAAAGGGTCTCTGATACATTTTATGTATTAGGGTAGATGCAGCCCATCATTTTTGCATATCAGAGCCATTTTGCTTCACATAAAATATTAAAATATTCAGTGGAGTGGTGTCTGAAGGCAAGTGTTTCCTCCCCGTTCTTAGCTACACTGAGGGGAGGTTGTGCCCAAACACTGACGTGCTGAATTGTACCTGCGCATCCTGCTCCTGGGTCCTGACACAGGAGCACCCTGGTGAAGCTGAAACAGGACAGAAAAATAGCTCCAGGGACTGCTTGTTCAGGCCCTCCTTGGGAGACAGATTGGAGGATGAGGTGTAAAACCTGGTTTCCAAACACCCGTCATGTAACAGAAGAAACTTGTGATCCTGTGGAGTTAGGAGGAGGTTCCTTGAATGCCAGTGATACCTAAATATTAGACATGGATCCTCAGTGTCCCTTTGGGGGTTGTCCATGCCCCGCAGTGAGAAGCTCAGCTTCAGCTCCAGACGAGCCCTGCAGAGAAACCTGCGCAGCTCTCAGTGCAGAACGCTCACCGAGACGTCCAGGGTGCGTTAGCCCAGGCAGGGCACACACAGTCCACGTTTGTGCTGCCGATGCAGCCTGCGAGGGCCAAAATGCCAAATCCGGGTAAGACTGCCGCTGCCAGGTGCCTGTGCAGGGAGTTCTCCACAGCACGCCGTTAAGCTGGGCTGTCTCTGTATCCCAGACGCAGGAACTATGCATGTGCATCCCTTTGGCTGACTATCAGGCAAGAATGCATGAAAATTAAACAAATTACTGGTTATTACAAGAAACATATTTCACTAATTGGCTTCTGAGGGCAACATTTTATTGGGCAACAACTATCAATAGGCGAAGTGTGGCACTTGTTTAATATTAGAACTTTATTCTAGCCTAAGGGAAAGGAAAGACTAAAGGATCAAGGAGACAAATGAAAAACAAACACGGAAAGCTGCAAAGTTAAAAACACTGAGGGGAGGAAGCCACAAGGGAACGGGATTAGATTTCAGAGTCTCCATAAGCAAGCACTAGGATCTTTCTTGTAAATTAATTCCACACTTAATTTTTGGAATTCTTTCTTACTTTTCCAGACTCCAGCCAAAACTAAGTCAGATGAAATGTTATAAGAGATTGGCATCCTGGGATGTAGTGGTAAACTAGTTTACTTTCACAGTTTCCTTTCATATGTAGATTAAGCACTGAATTTTCTTTTGTCATTGCTTGCAAAGATCTAAGTTTCCTTCCTAAGGCATCATCTTTTATTAATCAGCTTATCCACAACAGAGTCCAAAGAGACTGGAAATGGGTTCAGACAGATGTTGATAAATGTCTTAAGTTTCTTATAAACTAAATCAAGGCCAGCCATGTTTTATTAATAAGCTAACCTTCAAACATACTTTGCCCTCTGTGTACTGTATCACACTTTATATGCCATCCTGTTTACACTGCTTGTCCCAATTTTATTCAAGGCTGTTAACATCCCGTACTTAAAAAGGCAAACCCCAATGTATATGTATAATGCTGTCATAAAGGGTAAATGTTATCATCTGCAAACGTACATGCTACATACCAGGTATGGTAAGAATTTGGAAAGACTTATTCCTTTGTTGTTATATCTCCTTTCCTTTAATTTTATTTTATTTCTTTTATAGTTGTTGCTGGCTAAATGTATTCAACCAGCATGCAGCTTAGCTGATACTATCACCTTGCCATGGAAAATAGACTTCTGTCATGTCCTTGAAGCTTCCGCCCTGCTCTAGCAGCAATGCTGTGGAGTGGATGCTGGGATCACACTATTCCACTTCTAAGTGCCTGTACTCAGCCAAGGCAGACTAGGAAAACTCGGGCCACTCCAGAGCAAAAGGACAATATTTAGTCTCTTTGGGTCCCAAATCCTTCAGCTGTTGCCAAGCATGAAGTGGACCTTGAACATGCATTTTGGTTTTATAGATCATTGACATCCTTCCTGTAAATTATAAGCATTTAGAGTAATGCTTCCATAAAAGAACTGCATGGATCCACGAAGGACTGGGTGAGCCCTGTGACCAGGTTGATCTGTGAAACCAGAGGACCTGTATAGTATTTCCAGTGGAAAATTTGATGATGGGGACAGATGACAGCCCAAGGGAAATGTTTAGGGAGGTGGGGTGAGCATGGACAGTGGTCTCTGGCTTAAAGTTTTAGCAAAATGCTGATCCGGACGTCCCCCAGTGACCAAAACTGTGAATGTGATCTGTGACTTTACCACCTTCAAAAAAGCTTAAAGTATTTTAGAAGAGGGAGGAAACAAAAATCCCTCCAAATAGCTTTGGACAACTCATTTTTTTAACCTATCCCTAGAGGTTAGTGTTTTAAAGGTATGACATTACTGAAAGAAGCGTTACTGCAATTATGGGAACATGGCTGGTTAAAGGTGTCCTGCAATAGGCCTTTACAGCATGACACTAGAGGGGGGTTGTTGTGCTTCTCAAGTTCAAGTGTAGAATGTTTGCAGGATCAGCCCTTATTAGAAAGCAGATGACACAGAGAACATATTTTCAAGAGGTACCTTTTCTTTGTGGGGGTATTTTATGGAATTCTAGGCTTCTGCAAGCTGACTTTTCAGAGATGCTGATCATTTTAGCTTTCATTAAAGTGTTTTAGGGGCTGAGAGAGCTCATAATGTTGAAAAAGAAGTATTCAGTACCTTGCACAAAATCCTGGTTGTATTGTCATTGATTACAATTTCATAATTGACTTTAAGAAAAAAAGGCAGGTTTGGGTTGCTTTTATTTAATCATAGATAAAGCTTGCACTATCCCCATTAATGTCAGAAATTAACTTTATAGATGTAAAACCAAGCACCGAGAAAAAAGCATGTGCAGTCAGAGGCCCCTCTTGCGAATATGGCTCTGGGATAAGCAGCTGAGAACAGGATGTTCACACAGGCACAAAATCCCAAGTAACATGTATCATGAAACACTTCCCATTAGGTCAGAGTTATAGTACCGATTCATTAAAATGCAAAGCATTGCACTCAGACTTCAACTTTCAGATGAAATGTTCCGAAAAATGTACCTTTATGGCTGAAATAGCGTGAAGTCCTGTCCTGTCTTCTCTTTTCCTCTCCCCTCCCAGGTTTCTTACAAAATCTTCCTATGGGAAAAGTCATGAGAAGATAAGCAGAATTCAGGCGGAGAAACACAGCAAACAATTTATCTCAGTGAAAGGGGTATCCATGAGAGATCTGAAAAGACCATCGGATAATTAAAGTGATACATGATTGGAAAACTATTTCTGACTGTGTCAATTAGGCATCTGTTAAAAGTTTTAACAGACACTAATGAAACTGTGGAGAAAAGAGAAAAAAATCAGAAAGATGTCTCCAATTTGCTAGATCTATTGTTTCATAAATGTATTTTCCATTGTGTCTCAGTGTGCTAAAACACTTTAAATGTCTTGCTCTCATCAGATTCTTGCATAAAGGATCCCCTCTGCTCTTTAGGTGCTTCTTGACAAGTGCAAGATTCCTCTTTGCTGACCAGCCTCAAATCTCACTGAAGCTAATGGGAAATCAGGAAGGTCCTTCGCCGTGCAGGTTTGGGTCCAGAGGCACAAATGAAAATACTTTAACTGTCTTTATCGTGTCCAAGAGATGAAAAGAGAAATTTCAGTGGCTCTTAGCACTAACCTTGTAGGCTCTGTATTGTGGGCCTTTTGCAGGACACAGAAATCCCGTGTGCCCATTCCTCTTATTTTTATTGTAGCTGATGAAAGTTCCCAGCACGGGTAATCATGAGAGTCTAACCGCCACAATTCCCTTGCAAAGACCCAGACTCTACAAAGTCAGTTTTCCCTCCAGAACGAACAATCTACACAGTTCCTGCTACTCGGTGCAGGATGTCCTGCTGAACACCAGCTCCGAGGTCTTTCCTGTATGTTCTTCACATGAAGTTGTAGCATTACCTCCTGCCAGGCTGGTCTGCAGTGGTAACTACATTTCACTGAGGTTTAAAAAACAAACAACTTACAAGATGTCCTTCTTCTTAAAAAGCAAGTGAGCTGCAAGATCGAATAGCTGCCTGATCCATGAAAAGAGGGACATGTACTGTCAGTGGGTGCACTAAAGCTTGAGATGCCTTACTTTTTAAAATCAGTAATTTATTTTCCTACCAGCTATATGTATTTATATGTAGCAGCAGGCAGTCAGAAGCCCACCTGAGCTGGACAAGAAATTTCTTATGTTAAAGTCATCAAAAATCTCTTAGTCATCCCAGTAGCATCAACAGAAAAATTAGGACCATGCCTGCCCAAGGAAAATAAACAAGGTCAGGGCACAGGCATGGGCCTTCAGCATGGGCCAACTGTCATTCTCCCAAGCCATTCCCAAGCACGACTCAAATAAAGTAAAAAGAGCTTTTTTTCTTTAATTCCCTGGGATGTCCTCAGAAAGGATGTTCACTGCAGCTTGTATTTCTCATTCTGTGGGATTTGCTGAAAAGTCCCAGCTGTACATCTTCAATATAGGTATCTTGAAAGACCGATAGCTCTTGACGGGTGAACTACTCTCCCCGCTCCCCGCAGGGTGTAGGATCGGGGCAGGAACCCCCAAAACCCCCCCAACCACCACCTCTACCCCGGGCGTCCTTCAAACCCTGCTGTAGCAGCAGCATACCCACACCGTGCTCAAAATGGGCTACCGCATGGTCTTTGACTGCATCAGCCCTTCACACCAGCAAAGCGGTCGGCAAAGCGGCCGCCCTGGGGCTTTATCGCCGACCTCTCCGCCTCGGCCAGGGCAGAACTGTAAGCCCCGGAGAGCTCCTGTGCAGCGCGCAGCGGGCGAGCAGCTCCTGCGCGCGCCGCCTTTATGTTCCAGATGTTGGGCCAAGCCTAAAAGCTCCAGCTGTTGGCTCCGAAGGCGTAACCCTAATCCCGTGCCAGAGAGCGACTGCAGGGCCCGGCGGGCGGCCAGCAGCGAACCAAAGCAGTCGAGAGGTCGTGCGTGTGCGCGCGCGTGAGCGTGTGCGCCTGTTGTGTTTTGAAAAGCATTAAAATGGCTGGTTGTTGGCGGGAAAATGACTTGTTTAATTGCTCAGTGGAGGCCTGGCCCACCTATAGTGAGACTGGAGCAGTGTGTAATCACGGAGAGTGTAACTGATGGGAAAAATGTGCCGGTTTTACTGAGTGTAATAGATGCTAAAAGGTATAACCTGCTGTGTAGTTTAACAGCTCCTATTAAACCCCCAGACAAAGCATTTGCTGGGATTGTGGAAATTCTGCAAAATCGCCCGTCCCAAAAGTCACCGGAGAGCATGGAGCACTTCTCTTTTTATAAACTGAATCATAAAAATAAAAAATAGAAAAAGCAATTTCTGAATATGTGGCTGGATTAATGAAATTAACAGAGCACTGCTAGCTTAAAAGAATTTAATGATGCTCTAAGGGAAATGCAAAATGAAGGCATTCAAAAGCCAGCAACTGAATGAAGCTGACTTGATCCCTTCTGTGCTACAAATTGTTCCAGCAATGAAGACAACTGCTAAAATGCCAGGGAGCTCCAACAGCATCTGGTAATCTTTACAACAGATAAACTGGTGGTGAGGCAGACAGCACAGATGGCACTTGGACTATGATTTTTTTCCCCCTCTTCTTGTGGTAAATAATCTTCAAAGCACGTTCAAGCACAAACAAAACACTGCAAAAAAAAAAAGACACAAAAAAATGCTCACAAGGGGAAGAGCGGAGGACCCCAAATTGCCTTCTGGAGTCCTTGGAGAACACTGCAGCAGCTCTACACTCAATTAAGCAGCGTTTGGACTTCTTTACAATTAAAGGAACAAGTCTTAATACAAAGCTCATTTCACAGTCTGCTGCTTGTAACTGCAATAACACCATCAGGGACTGCTCAAAAGCAAACCTGGATGTGACTTCAGCACTGCTAAAACATGTACAGAGGAAGTCCTTGCTGCATTGACTGTTGTTAAAGTGAATGTAAAAAAAAAAAAGAAGCAGAATATGCTAAATACATGAGAAATGAGAAGCAAGAGGGTAATATTCAGCTCTGCAAGTGGGTGTATGGTTTGGTACTGTGGCAGCCACTACTCTCAGAGGTAGAGCCAGCCCATCAGGGTGTGCTGCTCTGAGGTTCCCCTCTGCAGGCATCAATCCTGGCCCTGGGAAAATGCTGCGCTTCCCTCAGGCAGTGCAGGCAGTGCAGGCAGCCTGAACGAGGCAGATTGCCCCCATCCACTGCTCCCAGTGAGGCAAGAGGTCACGGCTCCTGCGGATGAAGGATGGCAGGGAAGAGGCATTTTCAACATGCAGAAAGAAGGATTGCAATGAGATGTAGGTGACCACTGCAACAGAAGTTGGGCAGAATGCAATAGTACGGAAGTTACAGTGGGGCATTGCGGTGGCGAAAGTATCCATGCTATCTGTATGCAAAAAAACCCAATAAATCCAGTGTAAGCAGCTAATGAACAGATGAACAGAAAATTTTGACCATCGGCCAGTTATGGGGTGACTGGAGTAGTTTGTGGCTGCGAGAAGACCAAACATGTCTAGAGGGTCTATTACAGCAGCATTTTGAATATTCCATGAAGTGTGAGTCCTATCAAGCAAGGAAGGCCCTGGCAGACCTACCAAGACCACTGATCTGGGCCGCTGATGGCTGCTTTTAACAGAGCTCTAAGGCTCTAGTGAACTGATGGTTTTTCTCCAGTTACCCTTCTGAAACCAAGCTGCTCTCAGAAATTTTAAATGACTCAGACTCGGATCATTCAGGTCATTTCTGACATCACATCCATAATGAACCAACTCTCGTTACTTAGCAAAGTAAGTCTGAAAGAACATCCCCTTTGTGTGAACCATTACTGAGGCTGTCACTCCTCATGTTGGAAAAGCTGGATCCTGTCACTGTAGGAAAATGTGCTCTCCAGTCACAGGATTTAGGTCTTCTACTTGTGCCTGTGTTTTTTCATGGTTTTGTGTGTAGCCATTGCTTCAATACGCAAAGGCAGGCACTGTGCATCCCTCAAGTGCCTCAAAGTGTCTCAAATTGCAGCTTGGCTACTAAACAGCAGAAAAATAACTAAATTTATGCTCTTCCTGACACCATCTACCCAAAGAACAGGGGTCTTCTCCAGTCTCTCTGTTCTTTCCTGTTTTCTCTTCTTTCCACAGACAAAAAACTAGTAACATCTGCCACATCTCTCACGTTGTAGATACTGAGTATTAAGTTTAATCAACCAGATCCCAGAAAGCTCTTTAATCTCAAAGGAGTGTTACAAAAAGCCCTTCCCTCAAAATCCTATTGCTCATAGAAAGTGCTGAGCCTTGGCCTAAATTAGAGCTTGCATGAATTCGGTTGTGAACATCATTATTACTATAAAGACATCAATGGATCCACTTCAGATAATTTCCAAGAATTACACCAGGCTGAATTTAAACTCTCATATTTTCTCCTAGATGCCTGGAAGCCTTGACTCAATAAGCAATCATGTTCTTCAGTCCTTTATATATTTTCATTGTGGTTTTATCCACACATGCAGAAAACAGTCAACAGTATGTAGCATTCTAGCTTCTTCTGTATTTGTACATTGGAGCAATCTTCTCCCCTTTGTCTAAAGGTCAGATTACATTAGCAGTTCACATTCCTGGTTAAACATGCAGGCAGATGTTTTCTTCAGGGGGCAGATCATGTAGGAGGAGGCATCGTTCTCTCCTCCGGTCTTCAGTCAAACTAGACTTGTCATCCTCAGCTGTGTAAATGTGCATCTTAACTGAATGGCATATACTTCATTTTGGACTAACATTTCAATGAACTTAAAACCATTTGAGGGTCTGTTATCTCTTTGCTTAAATCCGGGGACACTGAAATTAATGGCAGGTCTGCTGTTGACTTCAGGAAATGGTACTGGGACTCCTGCCTCCCCCTCAGCCAAAATGCAGTTCAGACATGAAAAATGGAAATACATTTCACTCTATTTAGCTAGGACACATTCTGAAATGCAATTTGGCACTGAGGAAATAAGTCTGGTTCATAAAACAGCTATGTATGCAGAAAAGAAATGACTTTTGCAAAGCCTCCAGCTTCTCTTTAATTAGACTAATAACCCAAGACTGTGACAGGTCTTCTGCAGACCTGGAGGTCCTTGTGGACCCAGCCTCCAACTGCACATGAATGTTTCATTGCTACTAATTTTCTGTTCTTTTCTGTGAAATTTGCATCCTCCAGCTTGAATTTTCAAGGTTCAGTTGAACATGCCAGGCCCTGTACAAGGAACTTACTAATGCAAGTGTTTCAAAGTTGGGAGACCATAGCATAAATGCAGCTTTCTGAAACATTTGCTTTTAATTCATGGCAAAGAGAAATTTGAAATGATGAAAAAGAATGTAAACAAGGCAGTGTTCCCTCCAAACAATACTCCCACAACAGCACAGGCTCTGAAAACTGATTTTTCGAAGACTGGGTATGCAGGGTTCACCTATGCTGTACTAGCAGAGGACTCCCTTGTGTTGTAAGCTGAGCCAGGAGGTAGAGATTGTCTCTGGTACCACCCCATCATCTCCTCACTGGGGTCTTAGAAGAAATCTTCACCCATAACTGAAATTACCAACAGGGTCTCCTGGTGGCTTCTTTTGGTCCAGTTGCATGTGGCATAGCTGGAATATATCACTGCCACAGCAGACTGAGAGGAAGGTTGGGTTTTGAGCCGGTGCTTGGAGTCAGAATGACTCTATGTGTGGGGTGGGTCTTAGGGTGATATTGCAGGGCTACCTGTACTACCATTTGGTACGACTGTTGACACATCCTGATAAAAGATCCTGTTTTCAGTTGCTAACAGCTCTGCAAAACTATGATCTGAATATTCCCAATGGTCTTCTGTGGTTGGGTGAATTTTTTAATAAACAGTTGAACACCTATTGTGGCAAAAGAAAATGTATGGCCATATTCCTATCCATATCTATATCCAAGACTGGACTAGGAAAAAAAATGAACAGCTTTGCCTCTCTTGAATAAACTGGTGACTTTTTCTTTTAAAAAAGAAAACTCAAGTACAACCACACTGGAGGACCCATCCCCTCTTATGTGACCTTCTGTGCTGGTTTTGGCTGAGATAGAGTTAATTTTGTTCATAGCAGCTGGCAGGGGTCGTCGTTTGGGATTTGTGCTGGAAACAGGGTTGGTAACCCAGGGACGTTTTGGTTCCTGCTGAGCAGGGCTCAGCCAGAGC
>JANZLQ010000013.1:10377552-10402607 GCA_026212715.1 Elanus axillaris | reverse complement strand
CCCTGCTGTCCTGGAGATGGCTGAACTCCTGCCTGCCCGTGGGAAGTGGGGAAGGGATTCCTTGGTTTGCTTTGCTCATGTGCACGGCTTTTGCTTTCCCTATTAAACTGTCCTTATCTCAACCCACGAGTTTTCTCACTTTTCCAATTCTCTCTCCCCATCCCACTGGCGGGGAGTGAGTGAGCGGCTGCCTGGGGCTGACTTGCCAGCCGGGTTTAAACCACGACAACTTCCTACCAGGGTTAGGTCTGCTCCCATGAAAACCTACCCAGACTAACTAAGCTTTGGGAAAAAGGCTGCTCCCCTAGGCAGGACCTTTCTATTGGGTCGATGGGAAGGGTGCAACATGGCGGAGCACACTCGCATCGCTCTCAGCCCGCGCAGGCGTCACCACTCAAGCAATGAGCGTGTCCCAGCTCAGCCTTGCTCCCATGGCTCCTCCTGAGCTCCCGCAGCCACCCGCTGGGGAAGCCCTCCAGAAGAGGAGGAGGAAGCCCTCTGATCTGAACCTAGCGCAGGACGAAAGCAAAGCCGGGTGGAAAGGAAAGAGCCACATTATGGCAGCAAGATGTTTCCTGTAGGATCACTGGCAAGTGGAAAGGAAATGTGGGACTACTTAGGCAACAAGGCATGGCCTGAGAGTTGGAAACAAGGAAGGAGGGATAGATCAGAAGAGGCTTTAGGAGGGAGAATTGGATGTGGGCTGAAAAGGAAGTCATGGCTGGAAGGTGAAATCTGAGGAACAGATCCTGGGGTAGTTAGGTAACGAGGAGAAACTTCCCTTTCTCAGCTGCAGCTCTTTTCCCAGTCTCAGAGTCAATCAATCAAAAATTAGGGACTTGGAAAGAAGGTTATCCTGCAAAGGAAAAGATTGCAATCCTGTGGGGAAAAGTACTATGTGATCATGTAATTAAAGTCTGAATCATGATGCATATGCAAAAGTAGGCCAAATTTAAATTGTGCAGACAGTAAATATTATTTTTTAATTAAATTGTAGAAACTTTTTATGACCTGATGATTTTTTTTTTTTGTTTTATTTAGGGGGAAGAAAATTGTGGAAATATGTTCAGCAGCCAAAACAATGAGATAGAGAACACTAATACTGGAAAATATTCAAGCAGTGTATTGAAGTGACAAGAAATCATCTCAAGAGAACTACAGGCTACCAGAATTTATTTCTCCCTGACCTGCAAGTTCATATGATTTTTGTTATATCTTTTTTTTTTTCCTGGAAACTGATCAAATATCTATGAGGATAAATTTTTAGTCACAACACTGCATTTCAGTGACTAAATACTGATGATGACTCTCTTAATGACTCAGTTTTCTGTTATTTCAAGAGGAAGTATGTGTCTATTCCTTCACGATAAGGGAAGAAGCCTGAATTCTGCAGAAACTTCTCAAGTCTATGGACTGCCATTACGTCCGGCCACAGACTAAACAAACACACCCAGCACCATATGGAATTAAGGGCTAAGGAGAAAGTCCACTCATATGAAAGGAACTGTTTCTTCAGATGCTTTGGATCAGGCCTCACATCTCCCTCAGAAAAACCTTCACAGCCCATTGTGTTAGGAATATGTACAGTCAGGTTGTTGCTTCATGAGCACACGTGCTTTAAATTCACTGTAAATGCTGTATATCAGAGATAACTTTTGCAGCTTCAGACAACATTTCTTTGGCTACCAAAATGGAAAATGGACAAGTTTCCTGATTTCTAGAAGAGCTGGTCAGTTCGTCCACCATGGCAGACTCCAGAAGCAGCAGCTCAGCCCTGGCCTTACTTGTAGAAATAAAAGGGACTTTTACAGCTTTTACTTCAAGGAAAGAGAATTACAATGATCCTGAGGGTCTGTAAGGGTCACACCCTCTGCCTAGCAGTCATGGAAGGGCTCAGCCCACACCTCCAAGGTTGTGCTTTCCCACTTCCTTACAAATGCACCTCTCTCCAACCAAACATTGCATTTCTTAAGGTTCATGGGGTTTCGTATTTGGGGCCAAATTCTGTTTTGATTTACACTTTGTGCTTTTCCAGGAAGAAGAAGCTCACCACGCTGAGAAGCACCTGCCTCCGTGGGTGAGCTCCTCTAAGCGAGAAGCCCTGATCCCCCAGCAGGACGGGGCACCGGCCTGCCGCGCTCCCCGGAGAACCCGCTGCTGGGAACCTCAGCGGCTTGTTTTTCTGTGACAGGGGCGTCAGCATTTGGCCAAGAATCTCTCCGTCCCAAAACAGCGCACTGTCAGATACAGCAATCTCGTGGTTTTTATCTACAGTGCCATTATTTTCCCTTTCTTTGTGTTTGCACAGTGAATTAAGTTATTTTGGAGCAGAGCCAGCATGCTTCTTGGAGTCTATCTGAATATATTCCCATAGACTTTCATTGTAGTTTGAGGAAAAATTAGACTGAATCTGCAGCTTTTTATTCCTTCTATTATTACTTTAAAGCAGAGGTTATCTTGCCGCACACTCAGATATATGCGTTCAGAAAAGTCAGTGGGAGCTTGGATCTCCTGTCTACTGAGATATTTTTTTAAAGTTAATGTATTTTCTTTTAATTCATAGATTGGGCTTCTATCATCAGGCCCAAATGCACGCACTTTCCTCCAAAATATGGCCTTTGCCTTGGTTTTAATTCATGTGCTGGAGGATTAGAGGAATTGGACCTTTCTTTTGCTATGTTTGAAAGCATCTTTTCTGTTGAAGCAAGCGGTGAGCCTCTGTGGGTGCAGGCACAGGAAGGGGGACCCTATACACCCCCATACACCTGAGCCAGGAGAGGCAACACCGGGCTCTGCCTCTGCATGTGGGCTGCTGCAGGAACAGCCCCATCGAGCCTGAGGATCAGGTCTCCTAGACCATTGAGGGACTTCAGCGGCATTTATGTCTGTTTCCTGTAAATGTATGTTGCAAAGATTATACGTCATTTTTGTGTTGCAGTTGATAGCTTTAGTGAGCAATTATTCTGCAAAAGAAGCTGCTCTTTGAAGTCAGGGCTTGAGACCACAAATGGAGGATGTGCGCCCAGCCACTCGCAGGAAAATAAACAGAGAGGCCCGTTCTGCTGTGCCACCTTTAACAAACATGCAGCACTATTCAGGGCTTTTAAAAGAAAACAACACAGTTCCTCCTGCCACCCAGTAAAAAATGTACATTTGCAATCGGGTCTTGTTTTGCATATGATTGGTAGCATACTTTTAAACTGCTGTAAGTAATAAAAATATATATGTGCAAGTTGGCTATAAGAAATGCCAAAGTTTCACCTAATAAAATTTTGGTATGCCTCAATTTTCAAAGTAAATTTGATTTATTTGAGCCACCAGCCATCTGATGACAGCCTTGTGTTTTTTATATGAGTCATGTCCCAAGGGGTCTAGAATATGCCAATAGTGTACCTTGGATCAGATCCAGTGTCCGCAAACAGGTTTTCATTAGACTTTGATGCCAGTTGCATTGGGGAGCAGAGAGGCTGCTGAAAACTGGCTTTACTTTGGGATCGTTTCTTTCTTTTAGAAAAAATAACAAAGATCTTTTTTAGAGAAGCTTTACGCCTCCACATTGTAGGTGTATGGCAATATTTTAGGGAACAGTAATCTGTTATTGCAGGTGGTCATGCTTCAAGCACTTCCGTATTTTGAGAATAGATCAGACAAAGTGCAACAACTTTTATTGAAAAATTGCCGAATTTGTAAATTAGAAACACATTTTTCTGTGGCTAAGATTAAGTTAGCATGTATTACAGTCACTGGGACTTCTCTGAAGCACTAAGGGGAATATAATTACATAGATTATTCCACATATCCTGGGTTGGGACCATGTGCATACTAAAGGCACCTCAATCACCTGGTTCTAGATCCGGGTGTTTAATATCTGTGGCAATACCATGGTGCCTTTGGACTGGAGGTCTTTGACAGGCAACGCATAGCCCCCTTCCCCTCGTCGTTGTTGTCGTGTGTCCCCCCCCACCCACCCCCGGTGCTGGCATGACTGTCTCCCAGTTGGCAACATGGGAAGGCAACAGGAACTGGATTTCAGATTCTGGGAAGAGCCAGTGCTGTGTATTGCCTTACTGCGGTCACTGTAATAGATTCAGAGGTATCACATTCAGCCTAAAAATGGACCTGGGCCTGCCCTCCCCTTCCTGTAAGGTTACCACACTTGGATATTTTGAATAGGACAGGAGGGTAAATGGCAGCAGAGGAAACTGTAAGAGACACTTGGAGATGCTGGTGGGTGCATACTCCAGTTTAGTAAAATAACACCTTTGAGGCAGCTGGATTTGCATTCACCATTGATAATCCTGTATGAATATGTAGAGCCTTTGGCCTATATCTCTTATTGATAACAGGGAAAATATTGGGGAAAAAAGGGTTTAAGTGAGAATCTTTTTCTTTCATGATCCCCAAGCAATTCTGACCCTTCTTGTCTACAGTTGTCATGGGAAAAAAAGCCTTGTGTTTCTTTAGCTGGACACTCCTGTTGACAAGTAGAGGGAATGGGGAGCGATCCATTCTCCTCGGAGCGCTGCCGGCCACACAGTGCCAGGTGGCAGCAGGAGGGAGGGTGGGATGGAGAGAGGCTTGCACCCCATGGGCTGCATCCCTGCCAGGGAGGGCAGAGCGAGCTAGTGCTGTGCGTGAACATGCACCCATGCCAGCTCCCACCATACAAAATGCCATACCTCCTGTTCTCATTGTGCAGGCTTTTCCTCCCCCTGCTTCAGGTTTGAAGGCAGAATTACGCTGATGCTGGAGATCCAGCATCCCTGGGGTGGAAAACTGCATCCCTTTCTCGCGAAGGAGGATGGTGAGGGAAAGAGCATGTGAAGCTCCAAGTGGAGCCCTGCCATACCATGAGACAGGCTTGGGGGAAGGCTGAGCCCTTCTCAGACGACGGGTTTCAAGTGACTGCAGGTCTGACCCAACTGCAAGACTACAGGCACTTCTGGAGAGCCTCCAATTGCTCTTGAAACTTTTCCTCAGACAGCGTTTTCCGAAGGCAGCACTGCACAGGGCAAGGAAGGAGTCGTGGGGCTTGCAGCTCCAGGGAGATCCGAGCTCAGCTTCCCTGCGAGGTCATGAGAAAACATTTTGGGCAGGAGCTGTCTATGAACCATCTGTTTGAGAGCCTCTGCCATCACTGGAGAGAGAGAGAGGCCTCCCCAGTGAGCCACTCCTTGCTCCCTCCTCTTCCCGCTGGATTTGGTACCTCCAGCTCTTACTCCCAGTGACAGGCAGCCCTGGAAATCATCCGTCTCTCCTCCTTAGGGAAGCACCAAAAGATGAATGTGTCACAGCCTGACAGTCACATAGATACGGGATTGAGGAAGGCCATACAGATATATACTATAGGCAGGAGCAAGAACCTCACAGTTTCCTCCTAGCAGCTCTCTAAAGATGCCCCTGCAACTGAGTTCAGTCCACAGCGGTAGCTGAGCACCTCTCTTCTCACTGCCTCCCACCAGATGTGGCTTGTCACATTGTCACATGGCTACTCAGTGCGTGAAAGCCTGCCTAGTCTCTGGAATTTGTATTTTTTGGTGCATAGTGCTGACCATAGGGGGAAGATTTAAGAACAGAGCAATGCATACGGAATGCTTTTTGATGACCTACTTTATCTTCCAATGGAATAAATAACTCTCATAATGCAGGTTACCGCCTGATACTCATTTTCTAATTTACAGATAACATTAATAGCTACCTGGTATTATCTGCTTCCTACTACTTCCTGGTTTCGAATTAATGAACATCAATCACTGCAGGTAAACAATGCACCTTCCCTCTCACTGGATGCAACTGAGCAGCTGTCCACTATCAGGAGGCACTGGTTGTGTTGCTGTGATTGTCCTCCACCACACAAGCCTCCTAATTTCTGTCTGCGTTCCTGCATGTGCTGCTTAAGTTGCTCCTAAAATGATCTGGTTTCACACACTTGATGCTTGCAAACAGAATCCATGCAAATATCCCACGCCATGCAGTCATTAGTCACGCTTTGGTTGCACTTTTCAACAGCTTCTCAGTGTGAACCCTGAAAAGGCCCCACTGTTTCACAGTTTTTAAAGCTTGCAACTGGTAGAGGTGAAGGACAGGTTTCTGGGGTGGGTTTATTTGGCTTTTTAATTCTGCTACATTTTTATGGGAAAGAAATATTTCTGTGAACTAATGGACACCTACAGAGTACGACGCTTAATTCATTTTGATTTTCAAAATAAAAGAAATCGGGATGCTTAAGCCTTATTTTCATATGTAAGGTTTTCCTTCTGGCTGGGGCAAAAGCCTTTGAAAAGCAGCCACAAGGAGATGCAAGAATTCCTCCTAGACAGACAAGCTTCCAAAAATTTCCTGAGCCTGGAAATTTTATTCAGCAGCATCTGCAAAGGGAGAGGGGATAGGGTGTGGGGCTCACCAGACCAGCTTAGGAAAAAATACTGTTTGCAATAGCTAACAGAAGAAGCTGTGCTCAAAACTGAGGTGAAGACAATGCCAGCTGCACCCACCCATAATTAACACTGTGAGACATTCTGGTCTCCTTGAAACATGCTAGGCTTTCTTACGTACTTGCAAAGAGAGTAGCAAAGGGCCTGAAGCTAAACTGGTATAAATCAGTCCTAAAACCCAAAGAAGATTCAGTTCAAGTGCCCGCTGCGTGTAAATATAAAGTACCCTCCAGGAGGAGGTCTCAGTGCCTGGAGCACACGTTGGGCCAGCTTACTCCTGGTTTGCACATTAGCAGATGTGGTGCAAGTGTGCTTAAGACTGCTTGAGTGTGACCAAAGCTGATCTAATGCACAGCACACCACGCGTTGCTTCTGAACACGATCCAGTCTCTACTGGCAGAAGCTGTGCATGAAAAGCAGCTGCAGGTCCCAGTATTGGACACGCTGGATGTTGCAGCAACATTTGGCTCTAACGTGATAGAACATTAAAAAAACCCACATATACACTGTGTGTGTATATATATAAGGTGTACGTTCCCATGTACAGCACTCCTTTCCTCAATTTATCCCCCCACTTCGTAGCAGAGGCAGACACTGCCCCATCCATGCAGCTGAAATCATCTTCCATCACCAGTCCCAACGGTGGCCCCTAGGCTGCTGCCAGCGTTACTCCCCACACAGGGCTCCTTGCCTGCTCGCTCGCACTCTTCTAGCTCTGGCTTCTTCTCCATTCCTCAATCTCAGGAAGGAAAAGGGAAAGTTGAGAAGATTTCTTTGTCAGAAGCCATTTTCCTCCATCCAGAGCAGCCGCACCATGAAATTATTTGCCCAGCTATTGCCACCTGGCTGCTGCCTCCTCCTGGTCCAGCCTGCCACAGCCACCTCCTCCGCTCCCAGATCGGCTGCTGAGTGGCCTCAGCTCTGCTTCTGGAATCAAATACCCATTACGCCTCTCAGCTTTGCGCCCTTTCACTCTTGCAGCCAGGGCTTTGTAGAAAGAGGAGAGGTTGGGATGTTGATGTTTCTTAATCTTGAAACATATTTTCCAGTAAAATACACACTGTGTATTAGGAGCAATTTCAACTTTTCTTATAGATCTCAATGTCAGCTAAAGTCCTTAAGGTTTCTGTTGATAGCTTACTTTTTATTCTTTTTTCTTTTTTTTTTTTTATTCAGTCAACATTGAAAGATTTATGCTACCCTTTGCAAAAGCCCTGCCTCCCTTTCCAAAGGTGAAATACGCACCTGTGAAATCTGTGCTTGCGGAGTTTGCTGGTATTTGTACTGTACTCACAAACATTTTCTATTCCATGCCCGGTGGACTGCAGAAACAAGTGTTAACATGAGGTTGGCTCACCAACTTGCTTTGCAACAAGACCTATAACGGCCACAGGAAAGCATAGTATATAACGTATCTATGTAAGAAAAACTGGCTTGAAGAGTAACTTAAAATTCTGACTTCCTTCTCCTGCCTAAACCAATGAAAATTATATATTTTTTAACATCAGTCAAACCCCAAAAGAAGAAAGGAAACCTCTTCCGCCCATTGCTCTTCTGACTCTTATTCTCCAAAACATAACAAAGCCTTAGACAGGCAGGGAATTATTTATTGAGGGTGATGTTACTAGGAGTATTATGAGGAGAAGCTGACAGACCTCGGTGTGTTCAGCCTTAAAAAGAGGAGATGAAGGTGGTCTCCAGCTACCTACTGGAGGACAGAGAGAAGGCAGAGCCAGACTTTTCTCAGCAGTACACAGCAAAAGGCTGAGAGGCAATGGACACAAGTTGCGATATGGCAAACTCCCATTAGATATTAGGAGAATTTGCTCACGCTGAGCGTGGTAAAACAGTGCAAAAGGTTGCCCAATATCCTTTTGACATACTCAAAACTCAGTGATCTGACTCTGAGAAACCTGATCCAACTTCGGAATTGGACATAACCTCAAAGTTGTTCCTGCTTTGAGCAGGGGTTTGGACCAGATGATGTCCAGAAATTTCTTCCAAACTAAACTATTCTATGACCCTATTACAACTGGGAGACACTAGAAGGGTCATAAAGCTCTGTTTCTCTCATGAACATTTCAGTTGTTGTAAAGCTGGACACAGATTGAAACTCTTGGGTGCAAAGACAGCTCAAATTTTTTTAGCAGTGCGAGTGTCACTGGATAGTTACTGCCCTGTGGATAGGGGATTGTCCAGGCAAGAATCAACCACTTGAGTCAATGAAATGATGTGGGGTGGGTGTGGGAAGGAAAAGGACTAGCCCTAGGACAGAGAAGCAGGAGGAGAGCTCTGGAGAATTAGCTCATGGTATTGCCTGCTGCCAGGGGAAGTGAAGGATGGGGAGTCAGAAAATTTCCCTTCTCTTCCAGCACTGTTTACCTCCTTATATTATACTCCTAGGCAGGCAGCTTGGCTTTTAAAAGGCTGTGGCGTAGGCAACAGGGGCAGCTGAAGCAAGACTATTTATGACCTTCTGTCATATTCAACCTGGAAGCAGCAACAAGCTATTTCCTGTGCTTGAAACTGTCCCTCACTTATTTGATGTTACTCTACATTACCTGTTTTTTTCCCCTAGCATGAATTGTCTATGAAGCTTTATCATCCTGTTAGGTAAAGATTTTATTGATTTATGAAGCTGTTATTGGCATAGGTCTAATGTTCAGTGCCATTCTCCTCCCATTCTGGTATCAGTTCAGAAATGCAGAAGCAAAGAGGTGCTAGTAGCAGACTCCCTGGTAGACCTACTTCTGAAAGCCCTCTGCTTCCCTTTCCCCATGCTTATTCTGAAATAGACTGAATCTGGTGATAATCAAATGTGCTACAAACTCCATCTCTGCCCATCATAGCATTCAAGAAGGCAAAATAATTGCAAAGGAGAGTACATGGCAGAAAAAAGAAATGGCCAGTTTTGCTGCCAGGACACCAGAGAAGGTGGAATTCAAGTGGATCTGGTACAATTAAGAGAGTTGGTACAACTGAGGCAAAAGAGAACATTTAGACATTTGTTTTCCTTGTTAGAAGACTCCAATGAAAGTTTTCAGACTTCACCACAAAATGTCATGCTAGTCCAATAAAAATCAACATTTTGAAAAATGATTAGATCTTCACTGTGGAAAAGCCTGACTTTCCAGAAAAGTGGAGTATCTAACTGGGCCTCTTCTAAATCAATCAGGTAAGCTAGCCATAAACTGAAGTCTCTATACTCAAGCCTCCAATGTCAGTTGATGCTTTATGTTATTCTGAATGAGCCTCAGACATTAAGCATCTTGGCCATAGCAGTGGTTTACTGATATGACTCCAAGACACTGGTTCCCTTGTGTTAAATTTCTCTGAAACAAAAGTACCTGCTTGCCCTAATTGTACTTTGTTTTCAATAAATGGGTATAAAAAGGGAGAATTCTGAGCCTAGATCTATGATATCTTGTTTATATGATAAAAACAATGTCTGTGAATTTATGTTGGCCTGGAAACAAGCATTGACATGAGAATCTTTTCCCATACAACTTATTTATTTTGAGATTATTTTTAAAGAACCACAGCATTCATTCTCTATCCAAGGACAAGACAAAAATCACCCAAAATTTTTTTCTAGATGATGTCTCCCTTAACAGTTTGTTACAGGGTATTTCTTAGAAAGAACTGATACCTATTTCCAGTAAATGTCCCACAGAAGGAAACAGACTAATAATTTGGAAAACTAAGAATATTTAATTTACCTTAACTTGATAAAAGTCTCAACATTTTTACTTTTAATTCATAGCTGTGTATTATCTCTACACCTATATAAATTTCAAATGATGCCAGCTTTCATGCAAGCCTCTTAAAACCCAAGCCATTCCATAGCTGTCTTTGCTCCTACACACTCCCTTATGAGATGTACAGGCCTACCTGAAAATGTTTTTCTTCTGTCTTCTACCTCTACTTTTACTTCCTGAATATGGGAAAAGAGGAAATACATTCTACTCTGCAAATGTTCACGAGATGATTCTCCATTTTTTTCAGCTAGATTAATATCCAAACTCTACTTAATTATGTCTTTATGCATCACCTGGTGGGAAGAAAGCTTCAATCCATGATCTTAAATGCTGGCACAACAGAAAAAAAAACATTCATTGGAGTAGTGCTAATAGGTGCAGAGGCAGGCTATGAAAAACAATAAAATGTGAGAATAGACTGAAACCCAACCTCTGTCTTAAAAGACAAAGGTGATTTTTTTATATCAGTTTGAACTACTTTATCTAGCAGCTCATTCTTTGAATATATCTCCACTGGCCACTTCGAAGAGGGGGCCTTGGATTCTGGTCTTCAAACTCATATCGTGGCTGAAGAAAACTGAGATGGAGTTTGAAGGACGTAATTTAAGTAGGCAACTCCCAGCAGGATATTATCCTTGTGCTTTGAGCCCCGATAAAGTGTCTGGGAGGCATGTGCACAGTTAAAATTAGCTTTTCCGTCCGATCTTGATTCAGGGCATAAGTATTCTCTCCATAGCCTTATAGGAGGCTTTTGGGTGCCTTCACCCAACTGTTGCTGTATTTCCCAGCCAGCCTGTTTGACTTTCTAAGTCTATGGCCACAGCCTTTGGGAGACCCAGACTCCTCAGACAAAACTTGCTTCTTTCTGAGGAGACTTTCTTCTTTCTCTTGATCTCTATAGCTACCTCTTGTAAGAAAAAGTGTTTGACCAAAATAAAATAACTGGCAGGGATATAAAGATTCTGTCTGGTTTTTGTCTTGCTGCTCATGGGCATTTGAACCTTTTTTATTTTTTGTAAGTCAGAAACTCTTCACCTAGTACTTTGGAAGGAAGGCAGGCTTTTTCTCTAATAAAACTACTTTTAGCCATGAGCTTAGATCCATCCATGATGTAATTCCCCTTGGCAGTTGCTTCCTCTAGTAATGCTCACCTTGGCCATGCGGGAGTCAGAGATGGAGGAGAGCTCTTGAGCCACAGGATCCTTATGCATGTGTCTTCCTCTCAGCTCTGAAATCGACCTACACTCAAAACCAGGGAGCGGAGCACTTTCACCATGTCCTGCAAAGAGGATATGAGGTCAAATTTTGCATTATTACAGTGGTGAAATGCCACAGACCTCAGTAGAATAACTGAGTTCAAATGTATACTTGTGCAACAAAGCTGGCCGATGACCTCGTCAACCAAAAATTGGCTGGTGACCCTTATCCCATCACCCAAACAAAACACATTAGGGAATGTAGTTCCTGGTTTTGCTTTGGGAATGAGAAGATAAACACCTTCCTGTCACCATGGAAATATGCAGTAAAACACAGTTAAAAGCTAACAAAATGAGCGAAAGTCAAATGGCTGAACTGAGGAGCCTTTACAACATTTTTCAACATAATGACACATTTTTTTCTCCATGGATAGAACTGTGTAAATCTGATAAATAATGGCCTAAATAACATACACGGAAGTCACCATTAATTTTTCCATTGCCACTGGAATTGGTTCAGACTGTCAGCATTTGTAATACTTGAGCAAAGATTGTCATCCACAGACTGTTGTACAACCACTCATACCTGCTGTTTACTATATGGAATTATAGTTATGGAATTCCCAGAAAGGGAATCTGGGAAATGCTGAATGGAATACAGTCTGGGGGACCAAATGCTGCACTGGCCTGCAAGCCAGACTGCTCCCCTGCCCCGCTCTCAGGCTGTGCAGAACTCAGGGCCAGAATTCCCATCAGCCCAACAAAACCATCTCATCCTTGGAGACAATTTCCTTCATTCATACTGTACGTTTTTCTAGATGCTAGATGAATTGCAGAAGGATGAGCTTGTTTAAATGGAAGATGAATCACTCCTACAAGCAGCCAATCTAATAAAGCAGAAGGTATGAATGGAACAGCCCTTTTAATAGCTTTGGCTGGTTCTGCAGGGGGATTTAAAAATCAGGAGTGAAGCGTTGGGCTTGGCATTCAACGGGGAACCAGCAACATATGGAAAAGGGCACCTGGGTGATGTGTTCCTGGCAACCTGAAATGGGCCTTTTGCTTTTCTGAGCCATCTGGAGCCTTTCTCTAAGGTCAGTGATTTCACTACTTAACAATCTCAGTGATTCATCTGCAATTCATAGCTATGTGGCTCACTACAGGTAGGTCTTAGCCCATGGGCTGGAAGGAGTTCCTCTGCCAACACTGGTTGTTCCTGAATCTAGCAGCAGGCAAGCAGGCAGGGCACCAAGACTATGGGACCTTTGAGAGATGGCCCTTTGATGCACTGAGACACCAGGGTTAGAGATACCTATATACCTAACTCCCGTTTGACTTCCGTGGGAGTTAAGAAGCCTAAATAACTGCCTGGATCTGGGCCAAAAGCCTCTGAAACATTTCCTCTGCTCCTGGCATCTATCCCTTGTTAGCCTAACAATAATCTTGCAGGATGGATATCTGATATATGTACCATGCTAGTGTTAATTAAAAAGATTACATGCCAGGGAAGATTCACAAGGAGGTGTTAGCCTGTGGCCTAGGGTGAAACCAGCCAACAGTGCTCCCTGCAATCTCCCAGGGCACAGCACACCTCATAATAACATCAAATTACGTCCGAGAATAGAATGGCAGGAAGGAATTGGTAAAGCTCACGGCTGACTTTCCACAGCTGGATCTGCAATTTAAGCCTGGACCACAAGCATAAACTTCCTTGGAAAGCACCTCAGCTCAAGATGAATAGCTGAAAAGAACAAAGGGAGATGCTGGGCAGCAAAGCAGAGCCTTTTGCTCAAGTGTTTTCATGCACAAGGCAGAGGTAGACATTACCGTCTCTTTTTAGCCTTTTCATAGCATGATGTAAGTCTTGAAGCAATATTCCTGGATAAAAATCAGTAGATTGTAGCACATACTATGCATCATATAGCCACATGTTCTTGCATTCCTTCCTCAAACATGAATTGAAAAACTTGATTTAAATAGCAGTCGAAGGCCTGGGCCCATATTCTGTGACCTCAGATAGGGCATTTTTAAGGGATAAATTTCCAGACGAGCAAGAGGACCCTCCTCAGCAGAGGATGATCAGATTAATGAACAAACTGGACATACACAAGTCCATGGTACCCAATGGGATGCACACTGAGGGCTGAGGTAGCTGGCCAATGTCATCGTGAGGCCACTCTCAATCATTGTTGAAAGATTATAGCAAATGGGGGAGGTTTCTCAGGAATGGAATGAACTATATGTCACTGCCATCTTCAAGAAAGGTAAAAAAGATGATCTGGGGCGTGAGGCTGGTCAGCCTCACTTACATCCCAGGGAAAGGATGGAGATAATAATCCTGGAAATGTTTCCAAAGATATTAAGGCCAATTATTGGGCATAGTCAGCATATATATACAATGGACAAATCATGCTTGAACAATCTGACAGCCTTCTGTGATGATTTGACTAGTCTGATGGACAAGGAGTGAGCAGGGAATGTTATTTGTCTTGATTGTAAAAAGGCTCTTGACACTATCTTTCATAACATCCTCACTGACAGGGAGGATGAAGTACAACCTGTTTAAGTGGACAGTGAGGTGGGTGGAAAACTGTCTAAATTGACTGGCTCAAGGGGCTACAGACTCCAGCTGGAGGCCACTCACTAGTGCTGTACACTAAGAGTTGATACTGGGGCCATCCAACATATGGGGAGTCTGAGAGAGCTGGCACTGTTCAGCACAGACATTAACATCACTTTACAGACTATACAAAATTATTGGCCCTCTGTTAATGCCCTTCTGTCAAGCCTCTGTTTCATTTTTGGAAAGACTTAACATCACAGCATGTAAAATATATAAGGGTTATGTAGACTAAGTAGTCTACAATGAAGACAATTATTGTTAAAAAAAGAATGAGATTTTAGGATTTGGGGAAAGGGAGGAGGAGTTGGTTGGTCCTAGGGGATACAGGACTTCCCACTTTCTGCTTTAATCTAATCTCATCTATTTCATGACCAATTACTTATGGGCATTATCTTTCCCATGAACACATAATGTCATCTGCATGATTTCAGCTTTGGATAGAAGGGCCATGAGGGTGGGGGGGCTTGTTTTGCTTTCTAGTTTTGGGTGGAGGAGACCACTAATTACATCTGAAGGAGTTAATCCCACACTGGTTTAAGTCTCTAAGAATTGGCTGTTCTGAACACATACCTCTGAGTGCAGTCATAGTTGGGTTAAACCATGTCACTTCTCACTTAAGCACAGGCACTGAAGTACTGAGAGAGTTGGTATGAGACTTTCAATGATAGGATTTTTTGGAAGGTATTTTTCCACTAGTCACTTAGTAAAACCCAAGTAGTGCTTCAAGCTGATTTATATGCTAGAGATTTTGAGAAGTGTTGACCAACCTTTTATTTAACTTTTAAGCCTGTCAGAAACAGGGATCTTATAGCCATAATTCATTCGCTGGACAAGAGTTTGCACACCTGGTTTCTTTCCCTCAAGCATCCCTAAAAAAATCCTGACATACTGAATTGATTTTAGAATTAGCAAATGGCTAATTATAGTTTAAGATAATATCTTTAGTGGTCCACAGTTTTAAAAAATATTTTCTGTACTAGCGGAAGAATCCCAGTGCACTTTCCACAATCTCCATTACTCATTTTGTATTACATGTGATAAACCCCAAAATAACTCTTACACAAGAAAAACAGTGGCATTAAAAGCAGGAGCAAAAGTCACTCACAAAACCTGCTTGAAGTAATCCCAATGTCAGTATGGAAAATTATTCCTTTTTCTGAATGCTAGCTATGAAAACTTAAAGGAGGAAAATTATGCATCTTTATATTTATTGCCATCCCATGTGAGAATATGCTGTCATTACCCAACAGATAAATATTTGGTGTGAACAAGATGGAGCCTGTATGAAATCCAACATTGCATTTCACTGGAGCAAGGATCTGACACTTTAGAAGGAGAAACAGAAATTATACAGCTTTCCCTGCTCCTTGTAAAAAAGGATGGTCGTGTCACTGTGTGAACAGGTATTTGCTAAGTATAACCACACCTTTATTCGTACCTCCCTCACTCACCAAGAGAAAAATCCAGCAGCAATTAACAGCACACTTTTCCCAAATATCTAGCCTTTCCTATCTATCTGAGACTGAACAGTCTCCAATCCTGGTAAAAAGTAAAACTCAAGCTTTTAAGCTATTTAACTTAATGGATGTAATTTGTCACCAAGTACAAAATTTCAGTGATTTTGCATAGTAAACAGCAAGAAGAAGACAAATGTTTGGATGAGAAATATCACCTAGCTGAAATACGACCTCCACAGGCTTCAGAAAAAGTGACAGAAATAATGGAGAGAAAGTAGTATATATCACAGAGAACAATTATTGTTGTCCACCTACATAATACCATCATCTTGCTGGATTTCTTTTTTACCCTCTTGGTACTGGCAAGGAGAGTGACTAATATATTTAGTGTTATGAGAACTCCACAAGGCAATGACATCACATTACTCAATTCGTCTCCTGTGTCCTCCGAGGAGTCAAAGGTCTCATGTATACTCAAAAGAAAACCAAGTGACCTAGCCTGAAATGAACGCACTTTCCAACATAAACAAAACCAAAGATCCAGTATTTTTGCAGTTATGACAAACTAATTTGAAACTTAACGGTTTGGCCCTTGCTTTGAATTAGTCATTTTTTATTTTATTTTTTGTTAAGTGAAAGAAAAATGCCAAATGCCAAATGAAACTTACTGGTATGAGATTTCTCTGTTAGATGATGTTTCCTACACTGATCTTATGCTGCCAACAACTAAAATACCTTTTAATGTGTTCTGGCTTTTAATGTATAGCACTGCCTGTGTTCCATATGTTTACCATTATCCATAGGCTCATCAGTTCCCTTTATTTTCAATAGAGGCAGTTGTGGAAGGAGGCCAGATTGTGCAGCAACACAGTTCCGGTAGTGAAATTAGCAACTGCACAATATTCCCAGAGAAGTAGTCCTGTTCGCTTCTGGCCAAAAGCCTATTTCTGACACAAAAACTGTCCATAGGAAAGGAATTGTATGTGCACATATGTTTGTAAGAGCATGCGTATGCAATATAGCATATACTACACACATTCACAGAGAACACTTCGTGTGCAGCTCAGATCTCCACCAGGTTGGGTAACCACTGGTGACTCCATTTTACAACACAAGAAATCAAGGTACTGAGGCACAGGGATGCCAAGTAACTTTCCCAGAGTCCTGCCGTGAGCGTGAGCCAAGCTAGAAGCAGAATGTAAGGCTGCAGCTCTGCAACGTCCTGTCCCTGGTGGCAATAATGGCCGGAGGTATTTCTGCGTCTCACTCCATCCCCCTGCTCTTCTCCCGGTCTCTGAGCTGCAGTACAATGCCCCTGTGGCTCTGCCACAACAGCTGTTTGAGGCAAAAGGCTGTGAAACAGGTCAGAAAAATGGCTTAAAGAAAACCCTTTTTAAAGTTGTTTTTTTTAAGGGAGAGAAGGCATTTCGAAATCCAGTCCCCTCGCCTGGTCAGGGTCACTGTGTTGCTGCAAGAGCCGTTTTGTCAGCATAGTCTGAAAGCAGGGAGAGGTGATAGGCGAGAGAGGATGAACAGGCAGGGATGCCATAAGCCATCATTAGCACATCCACAGCCTAAGTTATCTGTACATGCTGATGATATTCATGTGGTATTCTGCAGAATGAGTCAGTAAATTGAAATTATCACATGCCTTTCACTTACCTCACTTCCAATTCCTTTTCTGCTCTGTAAAGTATTCTTCTTGCACTCCACTTTCCCTTAATGAACTCTACTAAAAAACCCCATAAACTCCTCCTATTCCTTGAACATGGAATATTTATCCTCAGCTTACCCTATGTTTGGTCTTTGCATAAGCAATATTTAGATGTGGACTGCTGGCACTTGGAGTTTTTTCAGCAGAAAAAAAGCATCCGTGGCATGTCGTAGTTGCTGGCTTTGCTGGAAACACCCTTGCTCAGATGCGCCAAAGATGCAGTAGTTTTTCTCTTTAGGAAAGTAATCGAAGGTCACTTTTACAGGTGTTACCCAGATATGAGTTACAGTTCATTCATCCCTTCATCCTTCCTCCCCAAAAGAACTAAAAACACCATTTCAGGCTAGCTGAGGCACATGGTTTGGCAGAGGAGGCAAGAAGAAAACCCAGTAGATGTGCCATCCATTCCTGGGACATAGTTGAAGGTAAGCTCACATATAAGTTGGGTTAATACCCACCTCCCATATACACCCAGCAAGCTAATAGACCCATACATACGTCTTCACCATGAATGCTGCCCAACCTGATGGCATCGCAGGGAAGTTTTTGGCCATAGAGAGGTGGTGCCCTGCTGGGGACGTTGTCACTGGCTCACCCCAGCCTGGTACCAGCCCCACACTGCACCGATGCCAGCGTGAAGAAAGGCATGTGTCAGAGATGGCTCCCAGACACGTCTCATGGCCAGGCACTGTGCCTGGGTGCTGCGAGGCAAGGTGATGGTGTGGCCTCCAGCCACGCAGCCCTGCCGTAAGGATCTCCTCGACATCCCGCTGGCACAGGAGTCCCAGCCCAGAATTGCTCTGTTCTGCATCTCCCTGCCACCCCCTGTGCTCCCCAACAGGCACATGGAGATTTCCACCACCTCCTGCAGCCTAGGAGTCCCCTAAAGCTTAATGTACTTTACTGGCCATCACAAGCCTGTTAAAGTCCATGTCTAGGTACTCCAATAACTGGGGACTCCAGTATAAGCCTACTGTAACCTCCATGCTTTAATCCTGCCCATAGCATCATCACATTTCTCAAGCAGAATGAAAATAGATTATCTACCATTACCTTTTCAAAACTGTGGTTTGGCTTGTTCTGCTTTTCAGTTTCTTTGCTGGATCTGTCTTTATCTATTAAGCTTGAATTTCTCACTGTCCCCACCATACTCCTACACACTTTTGCCTTTTTCTTCTTAGCTTACATGGGGAGCTATACCCAGATTGTAGGGAAAGATGGTTTTAAGATGTGCTGGATGCTTCTGTGCTGCTCATTTGAAGCTTGGACATGTACAGAGCAAACCTCTGCCAGCTTATGTGGTTGTGCTTGATTTCTAACACAGTTATCATGTGGGCTTTTATTACCTCTTTGCCCCTGCTCACCTCAGACGAGCCTACCTCCTGCCTCCCAGCAATGCAAGGAATGCTCCTCTTGCTTCTCTGAGTTAATACTCAAGTTTGACCTGGAGTTATGAGCATGATGTTGACATTTCCCAGGAAATCAGCCTGAAGGATCATGACTTGTTCCATCTGGGCTCCAAATCTAGGGGAGTATTAAAGGTTTTTCTTAGGTGCATGTAATCATGTTGCCTGTTCTGTCTGCCTTTTTTTTTCTCTTTTCTAGTGCTGAAATTGGGTATTTTGACTTCATTTATCAAACATTCAAAATAAATGTCCATTAAATATATGTTCAGCACATATTCAATGTATAGTGATTAGATACTTCAGGGTCTAAACATAGATTTATATGTGTATGTCTATATGAATGTATTTAAATACATAGAAGGCTAAATTCTGATTTTATATAGGTCTGTGCATATAAGCCAGGATCCTGAAGTTCCTTGACAGGTGAAACCAACGAAAGAACATTCTTATCTTCCCTATAAATAAGCATGGGTAAAGGCTGCTCACAGAGACCAGAGAGATTAAATACTCGATAGAATGACCTGACAGCTTTCCAGCCCTCCCAGTGTCATGTAGCTTTTAAGCACAGAAGCACTGCAACCGCTCGACAGAGCTGGTAGAAAAGGAAGGTGTGCATGGGCCGGTGGATGCCCCATTTCATTCCTTATCCCCAAATTCATGCTACTCATGCTATGTCACTGCATCCTCTCATGCATCCTCAAGGACGTGAGATTAAAAGGGCTGGGGCTGGATGAAGGATGTGTGGAAACAGGAACAGAAGCAGAGTGGAGAAGAGGTATTTGTTATATTGTCTGCTTTGGTCCTGCTCTATCTGCATGAAGCCTGAGTGTTCCCACTGATGCAAGGAGCTCCCATCTGCTGTGTTCTTTTGTTCCATGCTTGTAGGCACAGCTGAGCAGTCTCAGCTCCCCAGCACCAAGAAGGAAAATATGAAGAGAGAAGATCTGGGGAGGCGGGGGGAACCAACAGAATTTTTGTAGCAAAAGATAAAGTGAATGGAAACTTCCTCTACTTGCCATACTTGACCTGATCAAAGAAACTCCATCCAAATTAAGACAGTAAGTGGCATGGCAGAAATATGAATTGAATTCCTGAGCACTTTGGATGTGTCACTATTATTGTACACAGAGAAGAAGCCACACATGACACCCTGTGAGGTGATCCAAACATTAACCAGACCTTCCAGCTGGTTTCGAATGTTCTCAGCTGGGTGTGTTCACTGGAAATGTGTCCTTTGGAGTACAGCCACCCTTCTTCCCTTGCTCCAAGTGCTGCTGGTGTGTTTGCTGACTTGTGGTGGTAGTCGTGGTACTTACGTTAGACAGAAAAATAACAGAAATAACGCCTTCATGGTAAAAATCTGAATTGCTAGGAAGTAGGGGATGAATTTATTTTTCTTTTTTTCTTCACATGCTGTTCCAGTGATGATGGCAGTGGCTTTGCACTGGGTCATATAGGTATCATACAGAATACAGGTGCGGTGAAGGAGCAGAAGTACTATTTAAAAGGGAACACATGTCCCTGGCATCCTTAGAGACCCAGTGTTCCCAAGTGTTGTGGTTTCAAACCAGGGCAACTGTCCCTTGTCTTTGTGTAGGAAGGACAACTGAAATGTGTCTGCCTTCACTGGGGGTACTCCTGGCTGAATAGAGTGATGGTGAAAGCACAAGTACAAGTAACCACAGTAGAAAAGAGAAGCTGCTCCGTTACAGTGTAACATCTCCTTTTGTCCCCAATTAGCTCTTCACCATTGAGGTGCACTGCTGGGACTGAGCAGTGTCAGGGGGCCCAAAGCTTATCGGAGATGTGTGGTTCAGGTATTTGTTATCATTGAGCAGCCGTCCAGCTACACCTGCTACAGGTTTATAGGCCTTTCAGAGAGAGTAGCATGTTGCTGAACAAGACTGGTCAGGAAAACAAACTTCTCAAAACATGCAATAGGCCAGGAACACAAAACCTCATGTATTTGGTGGATGATACACGGCAGCACAAGAAATGGTACCTACTATACTAGTTGAATTTTTTACCCCAAAAGGTGCTACCATGTGAAAAATATGTACAGATAGTTCCCATTTATGTGGCTTTTGTATATGTCAGCATGCGTTGTTCACCAAACCACTGATAAAAAAGAATCCCCATGCTAAGCAATGGACAGAGGAGCCAAAGCAGACTAAAATTATTGACATGCTTGTTTCTGTTCTTTACTTTGAACTTAGTTTTCTTTGGGGCTGACAGTGAAATAACTGTCATAGTTATGGCACAAACCCAGTTCCACTGTGAACTTTTCAAGACACTATATTGCATCCCAGGGCATTGTTATCTACTTCACTAGATGTAAGGACACTTCACTGGTAAAAGTGAAGAAGGATACGTGAGGAAGAAGAAAAGATGAGGACAAATAGACCAGCTCCAAATTTCTCTCGCAGTTCTTCTGCTTTCTATTTGCCAAACTCTACACAAAGCTCTTCTGCATATTTGTGAAGATTTTGGACGTTTTGGCATATGTCTGCTCCAGTTGAAGGAAAAGAAAAATACCTCTCTTGACACCTCCAGGTGTATTAATGGTTTCCTTCTGAAGCTTACCTCATTCTGTGGAAAGCTATTTCAACTTAGAGTGTATTGCAAGGAAATCTTGAAGAAACCATCTTATTTTGAAATTGTTCATTGACTCTTGATGTTGTTGAGAATATATTCAATAATGCTGATAAAATCCAACACTTTTTGACAAATGAGAGCACCTATGACATGGACATCAGTGCATACACATAATCATAACTGTAGCACAGGCAAAGAAGTACCCTGTAACAAAGACCAAAGATGTGTGGTAGAAAAGTGCTAAGCCAAAAAGCAAGGAGATGTAACTTAAACATGATGATTTCTGTAAGGTTCTGATAAAACTGATAAAAAAGTTGCTGATTTGCCACCCTTTACATCTTGCTTCTAATTCCACAACTCCCTTAATTAAAGTTACCTACATTTGTCCTAAACATGTCTGGAACATTATATATCTGAATCATGATTGTATGATGAATATTTGATTTATGTTCATTGTATACTTGAGGAAAGTATTACAGACTCAGAATAAGCCTAATAACAATTTAACTTAGTGAAGACTTAAATAAGAGTGCCAGGAATTTGAAATATGACCCAATGGTGGCCAAATGGAAAATTCAAAGACTTAAGACATTTTATAACTTAAAGTACTATGATTTTAAAAATGAATGGGCTGGAGAACTTTGCTCAGAAAATTGAATTTTGCAGGACTTAATTAGCTGGGTTCATTCTTTTGAGAACTACCATTTCAATTTTTTTAACGAGGTCTTTGAGTTCCTTTGTGTATTATGGGACTATTTGTTTACCCAGACAGGATCATGTACTTGGCATGAAAAGGTAGTTGCAATACAAATGGGCAAGTAAAGAAATATACATCAATAATGCAGAATGTAACCATCAGGGGGAAATATTACTAGTGGCTCTGGCTTGATCTTGTGCTGGCAGGAATAAAAACAATACCATAATTTAGAAAGGACTGAAGTTGATGGATCCCATGGAAGGCATATGAAGAAGAATATATAGTGGAGAAGTTGAAGGCAGACTTTTCCTCATACTGAAATAGAGTGTGAGGTACATATATGTGAAGAAGGTGAAGAAAAGCAGTAAGATATGACCAAGCAGTGACTGGCTGAAGATGATGGTCTGTATTAGCAGAACAAGACCTACACTGTACAGCTTTTAAACCAGAATTAACTTAGAAACAAAGCAGGAGGGGCTGTATCCACCTTGATAACAAGCTAGATCAATTCTTGAGATTGTATTTTTGTATGCAAGAAAGTAGCTAAGGTAGAAGTTGCTACAACAGAGATAAGATGACCAGATCTTGGATACTCTGAATGAGAGGACAAAATGTGAGACGTTGTGGAGAGAGAGGTCAGCAAGAAGTGACCAGAGTGAGACAGAGAGAGGAAAAAATGACAGTGACTAAACCAGAAAAATGATATAAAAATACAGTTTCTGTAGATTCATTCACTTTTCAGGACATGTTTCCTTGTTTTCCAACATCAGAAATCTCATCCAAATGGGTCTTCAGGAATTGCTATATCTGTATGACAGCTATTTCTTGATTGAAGTATGGGCTTGGGTGTGAGTTTGGGCATAGATGAAAGAATCTAAATTCTAATTTAAGTTTCCAGTGTTTTCTGAAGACTGATGGAGCCTGGATACAGTCTAACCTTTTGGGGAAAGTTGTCCCACCTGGATAAACTTATAGCATTTCTCAATATAGTGGGGAGGATGCAGCAGCTGTCATGTGCACAAAGCACATCGTAACTGCCAAGGGAGAGAAAAGGTTTTCTGCGTGGACAGTACCTCCTAAAGAGGGTCTTTGCTCATAGTTCCCAGAAAGTCAAATGCTCCATGGCTGTCCACAGAGTGCAGCATGAAACCCAAGTCCTTAACTTCCCTTCCTCTCCCAAAAGCCCTGAGGGACTTCAATACCTAGAAGCCCTTCAACCCAAAGCTTCTTCAGTCCTCACACATCTATCCCCACCTTGCCCCAGACACTACATCAGACTCCCTCTGATTACAGGACTCCTCCGTGTCCTTTCAGTCCTCTGCTCCCTCCCATGCACCCCAGTCATTCCCCTTTCTCTGGCTCCTCTCTGCTGGCCTTGTAATTTAGCACATCACATGTAGTTGTTGTTTTAGCTTGTTTCTCCAGCCCCTCCAAAATTCAGAACATGGTGGGTCCATGCCCTCACCTCCCCATCCCTCACACAGACCACCAGCACCTACAGCCAACACCCTGCTGTGCAGCTCAGCCAGCCTCCATCTGCCTCTCCTCACGGATAACACCTCAAAACCAGGTTCTGGCCAAACCATCCTTCCACTAAATACTCCCCTGAACTCCAAGGACAGAGGAAGAGGCCATGTCCAAAAAAACCCCAATCCTAAAAAAACCCACTGGACATATGGTAGCCCCAACCTTTGATTAAAAAATGTATCCTTCAGTTCTTAATCATGCCTTAGCCATAGGTTTCATAAGGCAGAAGAAACCATGTGATAACTCACTTTGTTCTCATGGGTGCTCCAGGCCACTCAGATAACTGTGTGTGTCTTGCTCAAAGACTAATTCATTTCAGGCTTTGACAGGTCACCGCAGGCAGAGAACAAACTCAGCCAGGAGGTCCCTGTACTGTGGGGACATGACTGGGCAGGATATGTAAAAATTATTCCAGTAGGCAAACCAGTACCACAAAGAGGAAAAACCAAAGTATCTCTAAAGTCACCACCAATCCAATGGAAATGAAAATCCCTTCCTCACCCAAGTGCACAGAGTAGCCCAACCCTGTGAGCTGAGCAGCTAAGCTTTTCCCAGATGTTTGCTACACCAGCTTAGTGTGCTGATCTCTTCTGTCCCAGCATATCCCTTGCTAGCATTGAACTCGGAGTACTCTAACCAGGTGTTGACCCAATTTCTCAAAACCTTTCCTAGGCTCTGTGCTGCTTTAGGCCTGGAGCTGTCCAGTTGAGGCTAACTCAGGCAGGCTGACACAAGACAAGGTCACTGCAGTGAGAGGCCAGACCCCTTGTTTCTTCAGAGGAAAGCAAAAACAAAATCACAGCATTCCCAGGTTTCATACTGATTATGACCTATCAGGCAGTCTTTTGCTGTCTGCTGCTCAGAAACATAAGATTCATTTCAATTGTTGTCTTAATGAAGAAAGGCAAGTATTGTAAGGCTATTCCTCCTCCTCACAATGACCATGGAAAATGGCATGACCAGAGGAACCTATTAGATCCCAGAGTCCAAGACTAGTAAAGACCATCAGGATCATGCAGGCCAGCCTCCTCCTTCCCTTTGCAAACCTAAACCCAACCCATTTTGTTGCCAGAGGTGCCAGACAGTCATGCTTTTCAGAAACATACCTAAACTTACTGAAGTCTGCAGTCTTCTGTGATGAAGTGCTCCCATGTTTAATTACCTTCACAGCTAGGAAATTACTTCTTATTCAGATTAGGTTGACTTTGTTGAACTCTGTCTCCTTGCTACTGGATATTGTCACACTTTTGTCAGCAAGTCTGAGAGTGTGTTGTCCCAGAGGAGTACAGCTCTCACAGTCACTTACAGACCAAAACACGGTCTTTGATGCAGCTGAGACCTAAGCCATTATTTTTTTCAGAAATGAGGATTGCATCCTCACACTGCCTCTGGAAGATGGTGGGAACCTACCAGAAGGATTTGAATACAGAATGATGTGCATGTGTTGGCCTGAGCCATAGAGATGGCAGGTGTCTCCTTTTTGTACCAGCTGGAGCCTGTGTATCACCTATGAGTTAGCTCAAGACACATAAACCACAGTAATCCAATAAACCACAGTAATCCATCGGGGGGGGGGGGGGGCGGACCCCAAAGGGCCTGTAGGCTTTGCTCCCACGGGGGTGGCAGGGATTACTTCCCTACCAAGCCG
>JANZLQ010000013.1:10350318-10377452 GCA_026212715.1 Elanus axillaris | reverse complement strand
GGGGGGCGGACCCCAAAGGGACTGTAGGCTTTGCTCCCACGTGGGAGGAAGGGATTACTTCCCTAGCAAGCAGGAAGGGACAGGGTGTGACGCTAACAGCACCTGGTCCGTCCAGGTCCAGGACATCTAAAGAGTTAAAAACAGTTTGGATTCAGCTTCAGCCCATTATTTCTCCTCCATGAGGATGTCTGCATGTGTCCACCCATGTAAGTGTGGCTACCACTGGGGAGGTGAACCCTCTGACTTGCCCGCAGGAAGATCAGAGGGGAGTGCAGAGTCAAATCTTGACTCCCTAAAACCCAAATAGTTCCTTCGGGAGGAGCTTTACTCCTCAGTGTCAGCCTAGCTGAGCTGACCCTGAGAATGGTTAGATAGAGAAGCGAACAGAAACGAGGGCAGGAACTGAGATGCAAAGGGCAGTACAGCAGGGAGAGGGTTGATGTGATTTCATCACTGAGACAGTAAAAAAAGGCATGTGATCATTTTACAATACTAAGGAATAGTGAGTAAAAGAAAATGTGGCCATAGAGGGGAACCCCCAGGGACATCAACAGAGTGAGAGAGGAGGGAAGAAACCACAAAATAGCCTGAAGGCTGGGGGTGGCTGCTAACTGCTGAGCTGTCTCAACAATCTCTGGGTTAGGCTACTATGTAAGGATTGCAGTTTTTAACTCCAAGGTCCTTTTTGCTTCTAAATCCTAAACTGCTGAGATTGCCCCATGGATCCAAATCATGACAAAGAAACCTGGTGTCTCTCTAATTGCAGGTGTATCGATTAGTGTGCTGAGAAATCAGTTCCTTAATCCAAAACCCACCTTGTTCTAGCAAGTGTGTGAGCAGAGGAACAGAGAACAATGACTCCAAAGTGGCTTGGATACAAAGAGCTTTCTGAGAAACAGATTAACAAAACACTTTAGTAAAAAAAGATTTAGAAAAAAAAGCTTAGTAAACTAGATAATACAGAGGAAATATTTACTCTAGAAAGTTTTCAGTAAGCGGGAGATGCTTAGAATATGTGATCACACAAGGAACTTGCTATCTGTCAGATATGAGTGCTGAGGGATGTGAGGGAATTAGCAAGGAAGCTTATTGCAGCACATGTAATCTATTTTTGATTTCCAGGAAAATCAGGAGGTATGGGAAATTTTGAGAAAAAAAAGAGCAAATACAGTACTACTCATCCAAAAAGGAAGAATGTCTCTGGCTATTATTGTCCCATGGGAAAACATTTTAAATGGCTATAGATAATGGACTCCTGAGCAATACCAGAGCTCATTGTACACAACAATTTTCACTAGATATGCTTGACCACTAGAGGAAGGGAAAACAGTAGCAATCATACTTGGAAATATCTGTTTGGCCCCCATGTTTTGCAAAGTAATAAAGCTGTCTTGGGCATGTCTAGTTCTCATGGAGACTGAAGACTTGACAAAGGGCAGCAGTTAAAGAAATGCAGTAAAAAGGCAAAATGTGGACCATAAGAAAAGTGTCTAAGTGTTCAAATCAAAAGAACTAAGTATTCTAGATTAGCTTATTTGTACAGTTTATGTGCACACTCACAGTGTGCAGCAAAACAAAGCCAAGTAACACAGTTTAGCATCAGCCACAATGAACATGAAGGTCCTGCCATGAATGATGGTAGGTCCAGACCTGTTAAATACTTTCCTTCATGATTTAAGGGAGTGAGATACAAATATTTTTCAAGAAAGGACTGAAAAGGTTATGACTGCATGAGAGTCTCTGCAGTACAAATGTAAAGAAAACAGGAGAAGAGAGCAGATGTTTGGAGGTCAAGGAAATTTCTGGGAATCAGGTATCTATAGAGGTAGCCACCAGGCAAGGAAAACTGAGCTCCTGTTAATGACCTCCAAACATCTGCTCTGCTCACTCCCCTGTTTAGTTTCTACTATGATTTGGGTGATGTCTTATGCAACCATGATTTGTCGTCGGCAGTTTAGGGGGTTTGGCTGTCTTCCAGTCTGTTTCAAGTGGATGTTTCTGCTATGAAGTTTTTGCTGCATCCTTTGCAAATGATTATCAATATCCAATCTCATCTTTCTTGAAATAACATTGAATTGAGCTCCTGCCTCTGTTTCCTTCTCCTTACATTACAACTTTTTTTCCTAAAAATGTTTCCTAATGTGTTAATCTGGTGAAGCACTGTAGTTCTGAGTTGGCAGACTGTTATAACTTAGACAAACCTGACCCAAATCTTACCCAAAGCCTGTTTCACTATGTCGACTGCCAGCTCAAATCAGAAATTACCTCAGAGTGCTCTCTTGTACTGGTCAGTCACCTGAATGTGTTGAAGTTTTACATTACAATGCTATATAAGACTCAGTGTCCACAGCCAATTATATGTATTCTTTGTTGCAGGAAAAAGAAAAAAACCCTCAATTTTCTCAATGTGTAAAATTTAATTTTATACTGGTAGAGATAAGTAAACTGATGGAAGGGAGGTGGTTTTTCTTTAGTGGTTTAGTAAAACCTCATCAGTCAAGGAATTGGCTTTGTGAAATATTGGAAGGGCTTGTTTGAATACAATGTCCCCAGGCTGGCTGGGAATGGGTGGGCAGCTTTGGTAAACTGGTCTGGTTCTATTGCAAGCTAGGATTTTTTCCCCCTCTCTTTTATATAAAAAAGGAAATAAAACTTCAGCCATGTCTGTTTTTAGTATAGATGACTTTATATGACTAAATAAGCAGGAAACTAAATAGCAGTCAGATGGAGATGAGATGTGATGAGAACATCATATAAAACTAAGGAGACAGCCAGGGAAACACAAAGCAGCAAGTAACAGCTCTTCAGAAGAGACAATTACAGTAAACAGTTTGTTCCATGAGACGAGCGAAACAAACTTGATTTCCCACAGTTCTGCCCTATGCCCCTTAATATCTTTTCCAGTATTCTCAACTCCTTGCTGTCCTCTACCATTCAATAGCCCTCCTGTATCTACCTGTTTTTCTAGTGAAGTGGCAACATGTAGTGTAGCAGGGCCAGTGCTGATGGATCAGGTAATGCGTGTCCACCACAGGCTGATTTCTGTTTACATGTGTCTCCATGGAGGTACTAAATAAGATCTTCCTCCTCTGTTTAGGTACCTACTTTGCAATGGTTTAAGGCACTTTGTATCTTTGAGGCATCCAGCCATCTCTTGAGTTCCTTTGAAATTGGTCTGCTCTTTCAGGGGGACTGACAGTTGTGGACCCCTATCAATTGACAGACACAGGTATATACTGAGAATGACATGTACATAGGCATAACATCCCATCCCATGAACAACTTAGGCAGTTCATCTAAATATCTATGCATGTTCAGTAAGAGAGTATACGCAGACAGAATGTCTCCTCCTCTGAGGAGACAGAAAAGAAGACACTAACACCCAATCTTGGGGAACAAAAAGTCATTTGCATTGTTGCAGAGATCAGGTAACAGCCAACAGAAAAAGATTAACTACTTCTAATGAGAAAACAAAATGAAATTTAAGTCTCATCTAATTTAATGAATGATAGGTATTTAAAACAAAAAGCTGTAGGATAAGGTTCCATATCAAAAGAAAAGATACCATATAAATAGCTGACAACGAAGCAATGGTTCAATTGTATGCTACAAACTGCCATAAAGCAGAAGACTGATATTTAGGAGGACTTGGAAGGTAAAAGGTGAAGAAGGACTTTGAGTAGATGGAGGAAAAGAGATAGGAAACAACATAGAAAAAAGCATGGGAATATTTTGCTGAGGAATGAAGGTTGCGGTGTTTACAGGTGCTCAGGGAAGAGGAACTACAGTTCTGCAGGACTTCATAGGTCCCAAGGTTTTGACATCCAATTTGAAACACTTCAGGATATCATTAGAAAGTTGGCATATAGCTGATACTTATTAAAACAGGCAAGAAGAGGTGCAGGAACTTAATGTGGTTGAAAGCTATCTGTCTGTCCCTTTACAACTAGACTTGCCCAAGCACTATCTTCATCCCACCTTTGCTCACAGAATTGAAGTTGAAGGCTGCTTAAATTAACCTCTTGGACTTTGCTCAGCAGGAAGTTCCTTCACAACCAGAAACCGGGGAAGTTCACCACAGTCTAATGCTCCACAGACTTTCATTTTTTCCTCATGTAGGTCCTTGAAAAAGGAAATTTTATGTCTGAATTTTTATTGTTTAAGAAATTTTGTTGATTTGAATGTATGTCTTTGAAAAATTTGTTCTCCTGGCAATGTCTTCTTTGACATCATGAAATTTTGAACTGTTTTCAAATTGGATTTTTCTTTTTTCAGATGCCAGTCTTGACACACATTGAAGAAATGTCAGTGCCTGCCTTCTACAGGTGTCAGCATCATTTTGTCTCTGTGTGGAATTAACAATAATTAGGGTTCAAAGTCGAGAAAGAGAGTTACAGCAAGGAAAGTAAGAGAAGTTATGCATTTTAGGCTCTGGATAGACCAGCTGACATCAAATTATTGACTTATTGACTCAGGGTAGAACTGCATCTTATGAATGGGCTGAGATGATGGTAAAGCTTGATTAATCTGAACCATGAGGACATCTTTTCCTTTCCAGCACTTTAGGCTATAACCCTCATAATCTCTCAGTGAAGAGATAACCTTGAAGAGAGACTTCTTGCAGGAACCTGGTATGGAAGTCCCTTACTGAAGTTCGGCCATTCCATTTACTGTAGGAGGAGCTTGCTTAGACTAGACACTTAATTTTGGCACAGATAGACTTAGGCAAAATGAATCCCACTGTTAAAATGTACAACAGTTTTGCTGAGGAAGGAACCCTGTTCTATAAAATGCTGCCATTCACTACAAGGTGTTTAGAGAGTATGGCACTGAAGGCACTAGGCGATTTTGGGTTAAATAAAATCTATAAAACATAATGAAAGGCAAAGAATTGTTTCTGAGTGAGAGATTCAAATCTCCTTGGCACTGGGTCAGTCACCTTTCAGTAAAATCTTTTGGGTGAAATATCATACTATACATTTGTTAAGAGAAGTGCCAAATTTGATACTCTTTGAAGGCTAGACAGTATGGCCAATCTCCTCTTCTTTGTTAACAATTTCAGGACTTGCCAGAAATAACTGTTGTGCAAAGGGAGAACACTCTTCGATATGTTAAAATTAGCTAGAATAGGGTGTCTCCTAATCAAATTTTGTCCTGAATTGCCAAATGATGTATAGTTGTTTGTGTTGCAGATAACGCTCCAGTGGGGACTACGCTAAAATCCCTGAAAACTCATATTATGCAAGACCTCTGGCTGAACTTTAACTCCGTGCTTAGAAGTGAAAGACTGGTGCTATAAGCCACCCAGATCTACATCAAATACTGCAATTTTATTTGTACACTTAGCTAACAAAGATTGACTTAGATTAAATGAGCAATAAATTCCCACCTCTACAAAATGAACAAAACAAGATTTCAGTACAGTGTAATCTGCATTTGAGGCCACCCTCAGAGGTAATGATGGCAGAAAAGGGACAAAGTGGCCATCTAAACATTGGTAGGATCCTAGTGCTTTCTGCCTTTGCATGCAACAGATGTTTCCACGAGTTGGTCAGTTGTATCATATAAGCTATAAAATAAAGACAGAAGGCTTAACAAATAATTGGCGCAGACCCAACACTTAAATCAGCCTCAAGTAGTATGAGAAATGATGCTGCTTTGAGGGCAACTATAAGGAAAATCTATTCTGATGGCGTATACCTATTCAGTTTTGGCTGATTGCTGTTTGAACTCCCCCTGCTTACAAGTACATTAGGGAGTATATATTTCAAAAAAACATTGCACAGCATTGTTAAGCACTCTACATGTATTTATCCTGTCTAAATGTTTGAAGTTACAAGCCACATATGAGTTTCTAATTTCTTTCCATTTTTAATATGCCCCATTGGAAAATGTCAGTGCATCCACACATTGCACTTGTAGTGCCATTCCAAATCTCTGCAACATTTGCACTAAGTAATGGAGAGTCAGAGGCTGGAAAAAACACCCACAAAGATGAATGCTTGTGTGAAACACCCTTTATCTTCTCTGTTCTTTTCCGAGATCTACAAAGCCTCTTTCACCATGCTGCTGCTCAGTCCTGGCTCACTTCTGTTCTCAGATTGGCCAAAGTGAACTCTCCAGACTTGAAGTTTCAGAGAATTCCTGAAAAGTTTCACAGTTGGATCTAAGCTGACTTGAGAAATACCAAAGGTCTCCCCAGGCATTTCAAAATGTACCTTCTTCTTCTGCTGAGGAGAGGCCCTAGTACCCAGTAGTGCTTCCATTCTTCAGAGGAAGCCTCTTCCTTAAGCCCCCTGATCCCACTCAGCCTGGGTTGCCTTCTGTCTTTAAGGGAGGGCAGAGCATCTGTGGTGCTGTCTGATGCAGTTATTCCTCCAAAGAGTTCTGCTGATCTCATTGCTTTAAATTATAAAGGTGATCTGGGGCTTAATGCCATGTAAATGTTCAATCCCCCCTCACACCCTGCTGCCATTTTTACAGCATGTTTACATACAGCAGGCACCCCCTCAGGCCCCTCTCTGTGCTCCCACCAGAGAAGAACTGTTAGACAGACAGAAAAAGAATAAATATTGGAATGCAACATCAGAGAACCCTGATTAGGTCTCATATATGTCCCTACTATGATTTTTTATTCTGAATGAGAGCCAACAGCCTTCATATCTGGGGTTTAACACAACAGCAAAGGAGAGCTTCTAGGCCCTAAAGACTACAGCAGCTCTCTCCTGTAAGAATATAAGCCAACATAAGGGCTTCCTTCCTGTGACCTGTTCCTTTTATTCACTTTTGCTTTTGCTATTAGCTATTTGCTACTTTATTTGCTATCAGCTTTTACTGTTGTTATTTTGCTTTTATTTTAAATTGTCCAAGAACCATTAAGACAACTGCACTGTTCCAAGTCAATACAGCTAAAGCTCAAAACAGTGGACAAAATAATCATTGTGGTCAAGAGATCCTGCTGTGGAAGTAGTTTACTGCAGGAAGTTAAAATTAAGCAGAGACTGGACACCTTTAGAACATGTTGCAAGACTGCTTCTTTTCCATTTGGACATATGAAAATTCAAGCGCATGGAGCATGAGAACAGAAGTGTGTGGTAGACAACTGTATATTGATATTTCAGCCACAACCTGTTCCTGCAGCAAGGGAAGAAAAGGAGCACAAGACCATGAAGCATATTAGGCACTGTCCTTTCGTCCTGGAAGACTCTGAGAGGCTACAGAGGTGGAAAAAGAAAGCTCTAGAGCAGCTAAATGGAGTAGTGTCTTAGCTTGAATTGGCTTTAACAGGTGAGTTAGAGATTTCCTTCCTTATGAGCAAAAATTTTTAAAAAGTCACTTTTTCTCAATACACAATTGTTTCCTTATTAAACCCCAAATAAGGAAATGCAAGCCTTCCCTGGTGGATGTGTATAACCTTACAAAACACCCTAGGTGATGAAGGGCTCTTTCTGAACCACCCTGATAATCATGTCTTCACCCACAAAAAGCAAAAAAGTCACCTTGTTTCAGCAGAGAGCCATCTGCATAAGTGGGGCTGCCACATACTCCTGACTGTGTGAGGCACATCTGGCAATTCCTTCCAACATGTCATCCATACCGGCACTGTCAGGTTGATGTGAGCATGGTGCATTGGACGATTGTCCTTACAGAGCACATGTAGTAATGCTGGCTTTTCCAGAGACATGGGATTTGTTACGTATCTGCTATGGAACTGGTCAACACTTACACATTAGAAATGTTTGGCAATTCCTGATATTCAACAGTGTGGTCTGAGCTACTGCTATGACTAACTGGAGACACTTCCCGACTTCCTAGATGTATATGGAAGCTGGTGTTGTTACACTTGAATGCCACCCTGGGCAGATGGGAGGGGAAGGAAATATGTGAGGAAACCTGGATTTCTCTACCTGCTCAGTTTGAGCTAAAAGCCTGATTCCAGAAGAAACAGTGGCAGAGATCCAATGCCTTTGATAAAATCAGGATTTAACCTCTGGAATTTACTTGCTAGTTCTCATCTCTTAGCCTTAGAATATGTTTAAAGCACTTAAAGCTGGAGCAAGCAAAACTGAAAGGGACAAGGCTGGTAGGGCAACAAGAGTGAGAATTTTCTGGTTGGTCATCCACGCACACAAGGACAAAGCAGCCTTGGCTGGAAGCTCATGTGCCACTGCAGCGTGCTTCAAAAGCCGATAGAAATGTCACAAACGTAGGGTGATAGTGAGTGCAACAGATGCTAACACCTCCATATAATTCTGTTGGTGTAATTCAAAAGGGTCATGGATGATAAAGCCAGAAAAAGCTGTTTTATCCAAAAGTCACATGTTCTTCTGTGTAACATGAGACACAGAGCTTCAAATTCAGCCCTGACATAAATGACTGAAGTAAATGGGTGGGTTAGCACTGTGGTTTCTACAAATTCATTGGTGATTTCTTGTTACCACAGCAAAAGGATGGTAAGATGAAACAAGGGTGTAGTGGCAGTGTGGGTTAAGAAACCTCACTGTGTGTCTGAAGGCACGTGGCAAGCCTGGCTACAGATTGGCAACCAAGGCCACTACCAATCTTCCCTGCTCTAAACCAGTTCCTGCCTATCTGGATTGGGAAATCAAAGACGGTGGCATGGGATGCTAGCCATGCTAGTGTGCAGCTGGCCACAGAAAACAAGGCTCCTTATCCAGCCTGGCCTGTCAAGACAACTGGTCTCAGATAGGTCCTGGATACTGGATAGGTGAAAATGATTTCCAGCATTTCCAAAGTGCCTTAAATACCAGGTAAATTATATGCTACAACCTCATCATAATTAGAAGAGCACCAATGCAAAATGGTCTTACTGATGTGTCATCAAAGAGTTTTGGCTGTTCTCAAACCCAAAGTATTTGTATTTATGTCCTGAAATAAACAAGAAATATTTTTAAAAGAAAAGGTATGTGTATTTTATTACTTAAATATAAGCTTTATCATCTCCTTATGACTCTTGCACTGATTCACTCTTCCTTTGCTTCATGAGTATATAATATTGAGTATATTACTTTCCTGCAAATGCCTGGAAAAGGAGGAGTTAATGTATCATGGAAAATAACTTTGTGTGGAAGACATTTATTTTTATGAATCTGGCTCTAAGACTCTCTCTCTCTAGTTTTAAAATTACTATCACAGCCAGATTGTGCATCAAAAAGATCCCACTTAGTAGAATATATGATCTCAAAAATGAATATCTGTAAGATTGTTCATACAGAGTGCTTTGAGAAATAACTTCTCACAGATGGAAAGCTATAAAAACGGTGTTCTGCTATCTTGTAGTTTGAACCACAATCTCAGAACATATGAAATATTGATATTGAATCAAGCTGTACCTGGTTCCCCTTGAATGAATTCTTCCAAGTTCTTGACCTCTGTTCTAGTGCTGTTTCATTTTAGGCTGGAGTCCAATGGAAAAAAAAAAAACAACCACGCAAACCTAAACAAAACAAAACAAAAAATGAAAAAACCCTCAACCTTTTGTCCATGAGCAGAGGCAAATCAAGAATGACATACTGTTTTCTAACCAGCCTATTTGATACTATATGCTACCTTTAAAAAGAATCATTATAAATAAGTATGACATGAACGGTCACACACATGAACATTTACTTGGTGTGAAGTGTTTTCACTGCTCTCCCTACAGAATAGATACGCCTCCACAAAGAGAGATAGCATAGAAAGCACTGCTGACATTTTTAGGTGATAGAATAATGAAAATAAATGTTCGTTACTGCTGGCTTTTTCTGGAGAAGATTCTCTACTGACAGTACCATTCTCAGTGAAAAATGCCGACATCATCAGTAGAGAAGTCTATCTGTGAATAGGGAATTTTGCTCTTGAAGTCTTCATACACCAGTTCAATCCTGGCACAGTTTTCACAGTGTACTGCAAGGATGCTTTCAAGCACGTTGCCTTTAAATCACTGCTGAGGCCACACCAAAAGTACCAGTATAATAATTTCCTGGAAAGTTTTCAGTGCTCTCTCCAGGTGTTCCTAACTTTCTTAATAACAGTAATTCATAGTGTCAAGGTCCCATTAGTTACCAGATGGATCATTTAACCACTCACAGAAAGCATCCAGCACTGACCTCAGTGATCTGTGTTTCCTGATCAGTCTGCTGCCTTGCGCCTTTTGATCTTGAGCTGCAGCGTGATTGTGACTTGTTGTGAACAACGGCACAAATGCCAACACCTAACACCTCAAAGTCCACCCTTAAGCTAACAGAGGCCCTGGAGAAACAGCTGGAGAAGCGAAGCATCAGTGGTCAGAAACTGCTGCTCTCTACCATAGACCTTAATGGGATCATTATAGCCTGCTTCTTTTTTTTTCTCTTTATTTCTTAATAAATAACTCATATGGAGCAACATGTCCCAGGCAAGCTCTTGTTTAGTTCAGCTCAGTATGGCAGACCATTTACAGGTATATTACTTTTATTTTTCCATACCTTTCTTTCCTACATATTTGCTATCCCTCACCTAATAAATCTTTTATCAAGTTATACATAAAGCTTGGATTGATTTAGAAAAGGGTCTGTGGCAGGTTTTACAGCTGAACATCTCAAAAGTGCTAGTTTATCACTACTGGATTTTCCATATAACTGCTAATACCTGTTGGTCCCTTTCTGCAGCCTAGAGGCTAGCTGAAGTGTGCTTTTTGAGGGCACCCCAGCTGCTTCTCCCAGCACAGCCACTCCTTGCCCAGTCCAGGACTCAGAAGCTTGAACAATGCTCACAAAACCTGATGCTAAAACTGGTGCTAAAGTCTGTTCTTCAGGAAGCATTTGTTTGACAGGTGATGCTCCTGCAGCTCCCCATAACGCCAGCAGCAGAGGTGGGAGTTGCGTGTCCATGTAGCTCGTGTTGGGCTGGGGACCGTTAGGAGCAAACACCAGCCACCTTTTCCTGCAGGAGGTGGTCACGAGAGCTGGCAGGAGGCACCAGCCCCGCTCCCTGTGAAGCAGCCTACCCCTCTGCTCCGACTGAGCCTGGGGCACTCCTGTTCGGCAAAGTTCAAGTGTCTAAAACCAGACCGGTTAGTATTTTCAAGGCAAAGAGTTGAGGTGCCATTCGAATGTGTGATGGGTCTCAGCCCACTGATCCGCTGGAAGTTGTACACTACTCTGAAAGGGCCTGGAAACTGTAACTGAGACAAGCAACCTCCTTCTGCCAGAAGGCTTCTGTTTGTGGTGCAGGGCACATTCCCTGAAAAATTAGAAAGGAGGCTGTGGGCTGAAAAGGGTTGAGGAGAGGTACACCTAAGCCATCATGCAAGGTGTGAAGTCAAATTTCCCCAATGCATAGAGGTGCTCAGCCCTCAAACACTGTTCTATAAGCTGCATTTGGACAGCCTTGTACTGCAGATGAGAGGTAACATTTTTTTAAAAGCTTGTTGAAAAAGAATTAGGCTCTCACAGGAGGTCAGTGGGATTGGGCTCCTTTAGATCTGCATTAACATCTTTCCTCTGTGTCCAGCCAGACATTACTGACGCATCCCAGCTTTCAACTTTAGGGGAATCTGCATGCCCTCTGCTACAGCTGGCCCAGGGACCACAAAAAACCCCCAAACCCAGTCCTTGTGCTCTGCCACACAGCCGTGGGGTCACGCTGGAGAACCATGCACAGTATGTGGGTGCTCAGGCTGGTCAGAATCCCCTTGCTGCCTTTTATGACCACACAAAGAGGGGAAAACAGGCAAAGCAAAACAAAAAAGAAAAAGAGGTCAAGTGCAATGATTCCCTACTCTTTCTTCTTTTTCCTCCTGTGGTAATACAAGGGAAAAGGTAGGAAAAACAGGCAAGGAACATTCAGTCTTGTATTCTTATTCACTTAATTAATTTTTTATATTACTGTTTGCTTCAACAAAATACCTCTTGCCATACTAATGCACCTTCACATCATAGGTTTGTTGCTTTTTCTGAGCAAGCAAGTGAGCAGCCTTTGGGACTGATGGTCCAGGTTTGCCCCGCTGAACCTCAGGAACCATGAGTTGCACCTGGGCTAGGAACGTACTTCCCTGTAGAGAGTGGACAGTGAGATATGTCTCCAGGGGGGACTCAGATCTCATATGGGCTGACTTGCCTCCTGGAGATGCCTCACTTGATTTCCTAAGGCTACACAGAGAACAGCAGAATAACGTGCATCAGTCAAGTGCCCAAAGATGACATTTGTTCCCCCAGTGGTTTTCATTGGACGCTACCCGAAAATGAGTCCATCTTTCAGAATGCTAAATAAAACCTGTGATGCATCTTCTTTCAACGGGGGAGGCATTGAACTGGAAACAGGCAGAAAACTCCCAACCAGGAAGGCAGTGCCAGCTACCTACCAAGATCATGTCAGGACCAGGGAGCAGGGAGAAAGGAGGAGGAGGACGGAGAGAAGGAGAGGGAAATCCAGGCTGGCTCTTCCATGGACAATCAATGGTTAGGGGTCTGGAGGACCTGCAAAATTAGGAAATGCATCTCCTCACTCTCCCCAGATACATGCAGCTGCCAAGGCTGTTAGCTGTTCTGGTGCTGCCGAGGGAGCCGGGGACATGCCCCGGGAGCCCAGAGCAGCTTTCGGCTCCCCAGGGGTGGGAGCTCACATCCATTCGGCCAGAAGAGGATGTGAAATCCAGCTCCACCGAGCTGTCTGGAAACAGAGCTGTCTGGAAAAGCGTTAAAGAAGGGCCTTAAAACCTGTCCACTGCAGCAGGTTTAAATTAAAACAGGTATGTTGCAGGCAAACCCAAACCCACTCAAACGGCTGGAGCCCCCGGCTCCCGCTCAGCTTGCAGGGAATATGTGCCTCGCACTGACCGACTGTGCTAAAAACCAACCCCGGTGCTGCTGGACTCCCGTCTCCACTATAGAACCAACAAAGCTCCTTTCAGCAGGTGATAGCCATTTGCTCTGCAAAGCAAGACCTGTGTCGAGCCTGCTAATTGATGGATGATACAGAGCCATAGATAGTCTTTTTTTTTTTTGTTTCAGATTGCACACAGCAGCACCATGGCGAGAGCATCGGTGTGCCCAGCTGACCTTGTGGTAGCGCTTGCAGATAACCTCGTCCCACCCACGCATTAAAAATTGCCCTGTGTAGACACTTCCACACACTCTTGTGAACACTTTGCTTTTGTTCTTTCTTGTTTTGTTTCCCTTAATCTAAAAGAAGTTACTCAAACTGAGAACATATTGTTGCTCTTTGTGTGTGGAAAAACATAACATAGCAACTTGTCTTAGCTTTCTAATAGTTTCACGATGTGCTTTTAAACAATGTCAAACTTGTTCAAGACTCGTGACATTTTAAGTTGGCAAGTAAATCAATGTTTATTTTTTTTCAAAAGCGAAACTTTTTAGAAATAAAATGGTTGCATTTATTTCAAAGGAAAATATTCATCCCTGTTTTTTTCTTTTTTTTAGACATAAAGTGCTGTGTATGCAGGATTATTTTTATTTTGCATGTATGTTGCAGTGCTCAAGATTTTAATTGCCACTTCCTCAATAAAACTATTGGAAATCTTCCATCTTGCCATTAGCACTTACAAAATAACTGTTAACAATATGTTATCCAGACACAGAAACTTTATAATTAACATTGGACTAGTCTTCAAAGTCTAGTGACTAAAATATATCCTATAAAATTACTGGACTTCATTCAATGCTATTCTGCTGGTTTAATGTTCAATAAATGTGTTGAGGGGAGATATTTGGCAACATGCGTTAGTCTCTCTGGCAGAGAGAGTGACTACAATGGGGTTTGCTCTCTGCTGTATGGCAAGAGCACCAAGGCTCTACTGGGCTGCCGCGCAAACACTGAAAGGTTGCTGCTGGTGTGAAATAACATAGCTCCCAGACACACTGCTGTGCAATCCTTCAGTGCAACGCTCCTCCCTTGTCAACTGACAAGGAATTGGACAGTTTTCACATGAGCAATAAAACACAACAGGCAGTGTATTTCTGGACCATTATAGCACAACTGGGGTAGTGTCAGAAGTCAGAAGGCTGAAGGCCAAGCGTCTCAACTACGGGAGAAATACAAGATTGGCTCTGAAGCATCTTAATGCTATCCCAAAATGGAATTTCTACAGTACATTAAATAAGGAGGAACACTTAGACCTGTGCCTTTAACACAGACATGGACATGACATCATTGGCAGCTAATTAAGACTTATTCCAGCCAGAATTGCGCTGCAGCCATAGCAGGCCATTCCACTGGTAAAGAGTTTGGAGAACAGGATGAAAAGAGTTGGAATACACTTTCTTTTGGATTAAAATATGAGAAAGGTATCATAATGGATTGAGAAAAAAAAAGGGGGGGGGTGCATGATGAAGGTCATTTAAAGCAGTATCTCCAAATAATCTGGCCATGAGAAGCTCTTTCCCCATGGGAAACATCTGAAAAAACCTCTCTGCCTAGTTTTTGAGACAAACAAGACTAATGGACCAACAGACATGTGGATGCAGTTCTGGAAGTTATTTTTACTGGGGTATAGCTCTGAGTCAAGCCAACAGTATTGTTGTTTAACATTCTAGTTGCTCGTAGGGAGAAGCAGTCACTGTCCCAGTATACTTTCAGTCCTTTATAAGTATGAAATACTTCACATGCAAGGTGATATCTATGCCAGGAGCTGCCATAGGCAAGAGCCAGGCTTCCCAGGGTTCCCACCTAGCAAGAAAATTTGAGAATTCAGAAGCAAAATCCTTTGCCTTGGAGCCATGGGATTCCATGGAGCACGGAGGAAAGGGGCACCAGAAGGTCCGCGCACAGCTCGCCTGGGCCTGCAGGTTTTGGCCTGGGTAGATCCAAATGCATAAGGAGAAAAATGCATAAATATGCAGTATATATATTAATACAGTGTTTTGCTGTATCCAAAAAGCAAAATTCCCTGATTTTCCTGACCACTTTCCTAACTTTTAACAGATTTTTAGCAGGCAATATGAAAAATATAACTGCAGCATCTGTGGCAGACTTTCCTTCAGAAAAGAAGCCTTAGCAGAAGCTATTTTTCTTATACTCTCCCTGTTCTCTGCTCACAGGTCATCTGGTGAGGCCACAGGTCGCAGCAAGGGTTTCAGTGGAAGAAGAGATCCAGGGATTATTGCACACATGAACATTTCCTTTCTGTCAACAATTCGGACACCCGGTCAGACCAGCTATTTTCAAATTGTTTGTCATTGTCTGAGCACATTTGGTCTCCCTGCAAAATGCAATTTTTCAGATCTGTCACAAGCAGGAACAGACATTTGAGCAAGTGGTTGGGTTGCTGAAGGAAATTGTTTGGACTCAGAAATGTCTACTAGGACACAGTGCAAGTTCTCTGCACTGAGTCAGTGGTCTCGTTCTGTTCAGCAATCTGCTAATATAATCTAATAATACACTTGTGAAATTAAGTTACAGGTTGTTGTGAGGGTGGCTGAGTTGTGCTAGTATAACATCTCTGTATGATGACAGTCAGGTCTCAGATGAAAAAAACGCTGAAAATTTTTTAGGGAAAAAATCCTTTGTTGATTCACTGTCAAGCTTTCAGACTGAAGAGAGCCAAAGGATTTTGTAGGACATCTTTTCCATGCATTTTTTTTGCCATTATGATATAGTTATCAATTGTAAGATAAGAGAAAAGAGATCTATAAGGGACACTAAGAAGTTATCTAGCTGATTCACCTCCACTATGGTAGGGTATGTAACTATACGTACGCCATTCCTACCATTTGCTTTTCTAACCTGTTCTTGAGTACCGTTGATGATTTGACTTCACAGTGTCCCTAGGCAATCTATTTCAATGTTTGTTTATTTATTACAATAGAGACATATTCTTGCTGTTCTGATACCCAAAAGAATTATTTTATGTTTAAATTACCTCCTTTTTTATGAACAAAGGGCAGAGGATTTTTTTTCCCATTCTTCTTGCTGCTACCTTCATGTATTTGAAGGCTATTATTATAATTCCTTTTTATTCTTCTGCAGACTAAACAATCCAAATTCCTTCAGCCATTACTTGTAAGATGTAATTTTAGACCTCTGACCACAGTCAGTGCCCTCTTCTGGTCTCTATCCACCATGTCGTTCTGGTGTGCAACACCCAGGGTTTACCCACACTGAACAGAAGGAAGGTCTTAAGTCTTACAGGTGATATCCCTGTACAACTGCCGTCTTCTGAGGTCTGCGATTGGGAAGCAGAGAGAAGAAATGGGAATCTTTTACACTGTGACCAAGGTAGGTATTTTAAGACAAAGCATTTTATTGGATCATTAAGCAATAAAACCATTTTCATCTTAAAGTTCATTTATTTTCATGGACATTTACTTCAATAGTCACAGAGGTAATGCAGCTGAGGACACAAAGGCAGCTCTAACAAATTCAGACAAACATTCCTAAAATAAGTGTAAATGTAGTCTCATTCTGAGTTAATAGAGATACCCTTCCTTAGGACAACCCAAGACGATAAATTATTCTGCAAGTTTGATAAGAATAATGGTAGATACTCAGTAGACTGGTAATAGATGTACACCATGTTGTAGTTTCAATGTTTTAGGAAAGATCAAGCAATGCTTATAAAGAAAACACAATGTCTCTTATGCTCTAACTGCGGGGAAAAAAACCACACAGAAAAAAACCCAACAAACAAGCTTTCATCCACACAAGCTGTCCTCAAGACATGCTTCTATCTTGGACCTGAAAAAGGGTTTTGACCCACATGCTTGTCTCCTTTTTCCAACTATATTAGTCAGCTTAATAAAAGAGACTACCTCTGTCCATAAATCTTGTTTCTCTGGTGGTTATCACTGTAATATTTGTTGCCATAAGCCCCTAGGAATTCACAGATCAGTCTCTCTATCTTTCTCTCAAAAAGACAAAAAGAAAAAAGTCAGATGAAACCCTATCCTGCTACAGGGCCATATTCCTGTGCAAAACAGCAGTGTCAAGGATTGCCACATTAGCCTCGGACGAGCTGAGGGGTCGGCGCAGCAGAGTCCAGAGCCAAGAAGAAATGCGACTTTGCCCCGCAAAGCCACGCGAGTCAGCGCTGCGCTGGGGGGTTACACCAGTGCCGGTTTGGGAGGGCTCTCCCAGTGCCCCCCCCCCCACTCTGTTGGAAGCTACAGACGTGTCACAAACTGCTGGTGAGACTTCAGTTCCTTGGGCGCGTGGTGGCTTTGGAAAAACACAATCTCTATTCACAAGCAGGAGAAAATCACCAAGTGATTTGTTACAAATTATTTGCCATGCTCTAAGAATAACCAACTTATTTCATTTAAAAAGAGGGCAGAGAGGTTCTCTGCAAGCACGTGAGCATTTTTCCCCAAGGAAAATTTCATAATAGTTAATATAAGCAGAACTACAGTAGTGCATATGGTTAACAGCTGCTTTAACATGATACGGCATAACAACTGTCTGGAAATCATTAGCCTAACTTTTCTTTAGTATTTGGATAATTAACCAACAGACAGAGCTATTTCAGCTTATCAGATAATACATAAATACACATTTTTTCTGTATTATTTACAGAACATATAGTCCTGTTTCTCAAAATAATACATGAAACTATTGCTGAGTGAATGAAAAAAAAACAACATAGGTCCCAATAGGTATTTGACAGATATTTAGATCTTTCCAAAACACTGAAACATTCATGGGTTCCAAAGAAGACTTTCCTTTAAGGAAATTAAAACATAAAACTCTATTACTGTTAAGGTTGCACAGAGACTAACAAAAGCCTGGAATATAAATATTTATATATATAAATTTTGTTAAATATATTAAACCATAAAGCAGAGTTCTCAGGGACTTTGATAATGTAGATCACCTTTCGGTGCAAAGATTTTGTAGGCGGCCTTTAATGCTCTTCACAAGTGCCACCTTCCCCCTCTTTTATCTGCCCATAAGAATTTTGTTGGAAGTACAGCTATCCTTTAGCCTAAACAGTGATATCAGGAAAAGTTTTAGCTCTTGCAGTATTAAGCAGAGCCAAAACTGAGGAGGAAGAGAGATCAGCACCACATATAGAGGCCAAAATAATATTCCTGGCTTTGTGTTGATCTACAGAAAGCTAGAAACCACTGTCTTCTTGCATGAAAATGTATATAAACATGTACGGAGTCAAACAATTCTAGGAAGGCAGCTTGAAAAACAGAATAAATTAATCAGCCAATGACTCTATGATTTGTTAACATTCTTGGTCCGAAAGTTTTGTGGCATTTTCAAACTTTATTCATTCTGCAGAAGAATTAAATAATAATATAACTTCCAAAATCTTCTTTAGGAAGTAAATATGGTCAAAGGGATGACCTAAAATTTAGACTGTATATAAGTAGCAGAAATGAATACTTAAAATTGTAAGAGCTGAATTCTTGCTAACTTCCCATGAGTCCAGGTAGTAGGGAGGTAAGGAGCAATGATGCAGTTTTCCTTTCTGCTTCCCAGGCTCTTTGCACGTGTGTATTTGCGCACACGTTTCCTTGAGGATAGGTCAGAATTCATGTTTAACACCCATAGAAAGCTGAACCTGTCCCCTCATGCAGATGTATCCATTTTCTTTCAAGCGGGGAAGTGAAATGCTCTTAATAGTTTGGTTATAAGGAAGCTTTGGGAGTGGAGAGGCAGAAGGGACACAACTAAAATGCAAGGGGTTACTCAGCTGCCTGAGAATAAGCCAGAGAGTAGTTTGACCCAATTGACTTCTGTTTTGGATGCCACTAAATGCAGCCTTCACACTAGCTGCTCCTTTCCCCTTCTGGACCTCATACATGCCAAAGCATATATTTCTTTACAGCCCATATCTGAAAACACAGTGGTAAATGCTAATCGTGCAATGGACTTTGAAGCACAGGTGTGTTATTGCTTGATAAAGATAGACTCCATTTCAACAGTAGCCATTTAGTAAGAAATATGTGCACTGCTGCCTGAATCTGCTATATTATGCTCTTGCTAATACACGACATCATAGAAGCCAGAGACAAAAGACTTATTAAACATCAGTAGCTTTTCCACAAACTCACCACCACTGTTAATTAACTGCCTGTTAATGAGTGCAGCATGCTTTCTAAAGTCCAAATCTGGCGATTTGGATGAAGTTCAACAATATCCCACCATACTGATAGGCTTTGACAAACTACCAAAATGCTGTCTTCATGGAACAGTATAGTCAGTAATGGTATCTGGTGGCATCTCCACATGTATATGACTTCTATATGATTCATGATCCAACATGAGTAATCACTGCAATACCTGTAAAGTCATGGAGTAGACACATTCACTCTTTGTCAACGGAAGTTGTCACAACACAGATCAAGAGCTCATTTAATTCAGAGAGCTAAATTTTGGGAACAGATACAGTGTTGAATCTGCTCCTAGTTTTGGTTCCATGGGAGACAAAGAACTGAAAAATTCACATTTCCTCAGAAATGTCATGAGTTGAGCTGTTTCTCCTAGATCTCCGTATAGCAGAGAATGCTTGTGGGCTGACAGTCCTGCACAATATTTAATATTTGGCACTTAAACCTCAGGAGACCAGTTAATTACATTTTGCCTTCTTCAGGTTTGACCCAGAATCCTGCTAAAGGCAGAAGAAAGCTGCCCCATGGCTGAGAGGGACCTTTTGAGGTGCAGGAGTGGAAGTTCCACCGTCTTCCAGCTGAGCATTCCCCTCTTTGCAGAGAACACCGGGATACTTTGAGTGTACCAGCCATGAACTGCCATACACAAGCACATTTTGACGACAGCATCTGAGCCAGATTCCCAGCCTCCCAGAGGAGTTTACAGGAGTGCGATGTGCACTTTCGGCTGTGTTACTATTGCTACCACCTTTGCACAAACGTAGGCATGCAGCCGTTCCTGTACGACAGGTCACTGGAGTAAGCAAGCACGTAGGGGTCTTGTGAGCGTGGGTGACAAGTAATTCTTATTAAGGGAAAAGGGGTTTTACCTCACTTGCCCTTTTTCACTTTTATAGGACAATAGCTAGAGTAAATCTACACAATAGAGTCAGATTTCTAATCACAAACTAATGTCTCCATTCTCAGCACATCAGATGGGGAAAAAAAATTCTGTTCCCTTTCCCATTGTTGGCCTCCAACCAAGTTCCATGTGGGTCTAATACTGCAATCTTCATTCAAATAAGAAGAGATTTATCAAAGTAAGGATCAGGACTTTTGTCTATAAAATCAGCTGGTTCCCGTTAGAAGATTCATTTCAGTCATGATGACATTTGCGATATCTCCACCAAAATCAGCAAAACTCATTCCTTTTGCTTTGCAAGATTCATCTCATTGTATCTTATCAAAGTCTTTTTGTTACTCAGCCCAGAGACTGTAAAGAATTATCAGAAAAAAAAATTCTGGAACTGCTTAAGACTACTGATTTCATGAGGGGGATGGGGATGACTGCATAGAAATCCCCTTCCAAATTAATAGCATTTGAATCCTGCAACAAATGTAACACAATAAAATTGTCTCCAATATTACAATAAATTTAATGAGCCTTAGAGCAACTCAGTCACAATAATAAAATGCAGAGTCATGCAAATAACACTAACAAACAGGCAAATTCTAAGAACAAGTATTGCATCTATCTGAGAATAATAATGGTAAGAAGATGACAAATTAAATCAAATCAGAAAACAAACTTTCAATGGAAAGCTTACCATCCAGGCATTTTATAATTTAAAATATGTCTAAAATAAAAGTAGCAAGAAAGTGTTAAGTATCCTACTATACTATTCAAATTTTGATTTTTTTTTTTCAGTTTTGTATCTTCCATCTTTGTTTTCGATATTTAAGTAAAGCTTCCTGGGAATGCTTTTCACGCTGACCTTCTTATTTATTATTTCTCTTCTGTTATTTGATCCTAGGAAGTAAGAAATGACAGTAAAAGAAAAATAATGGGACCGTGAAAGAAAAAGAGAGAAAAAATTATCTAGCTTTAGTCCCATTTTCTGTAATATTACAGGTACGCTTCATTTGTGAGAAATGGGAGATAACATGTTATAGTTCCTAGATACTGTTAAAGCCTGACTCTACAGTCCACATTCAAAGAGTACCAGCAACGTTTTTGAAAGGACTGCTACCGAAGAACAAATAATATCTATACTTCAGGAAACAGAATTTGTGACCTAAAACTTTCTCCAAGAAAAGGGAGAACATTATGCCCTATCCTTATGGGTTTCTGAAGACACATTTAATCCATGAGCTAATTGATTTATTTTGGCAGGAAAGCTGTCATTTTCTCTTTCTCTTTTTTTCTTTTTTTTCCCTGTAAAACAAGCAGGCTATCAGGACGGCTTTTTAAAATGTGAAGATCTGCTTAATAAAATCCTTTGAGAGTAGTTGGGACACATGTTTCTTATAATTATTAGTTACAGCTTAAGATAAAACGATGAAGGCAAGTCTGCGAAGTCTGAGTTTTATACTGTGTACCTATTAAAACTCTATTAGTGACCTCATCCAGCAGCACGCAACAAATGTATTACAGCAAAGCATGCATTAAATACACCACACGTATGTAGCCACATAGTTGGATGACATATAAGCAATGCAAACATTTGCACTCTTCTTCCATAGGGGAAGCGTTTACTTCTGTAACGCAGAGCATTCAACCAGTTAATATCCCAAAGTTCATCTGACAGGAGAGATGAGGTTTCTTTTTTTTTTCACGGCAAAGACGTAAAACTTTCCCTGTGGATGTTTTCCTATAATGCACAGCAGCAAAGCTTATGTCACTCAGCCCTCTCACTACAGAAATAGGACAGCACTCACTTGCTGTCGACCAGCACAACTGGCCATGTTAGACCTTGACCTTTGGGAATGGGTCTTCAGTATTAGCCGTCTCGCTGGCACTCAGGGATCTCTATCACTGATCAAGACCTGGCTCTTCCAGGCACCTCACACACTCATAAGAACAAAATTTTTACTGCCCTGAAGAGAGCTTTCTCAAGCAGCCTTGAGAGAGTCATTTTCTCCTCAGCCAGCCACTGGTGGCTGGTGCAAGCTCCTCGCCAAAGGCAGGTGCCCATCTCCCAGTTGTGAGCAAGGGCGCACAGCCTTTGGTTCCCCTCGAGGCTGTGTTCTTTGCTGCTGCCCACCAATAAGTCTTGTTTTCTCCATGTTTGCCGTGTCAAAGCTCTGTAGCTGTGTCTCCCTGATTTTTCTTTTTTTATTTTTTCCACCTCACTCCCTTTCAAACCCATCGCTTTGTCCCCACAGAACTCATTTAAGCCATCGGGGTTTTAAATTTAGCTCCAGCGGAAAGTCAGAGGGTAGATTTCCGTGCCCTCCTCCGGTGATGTAAGGCTAACCTTGGGGTCCGTGCTTCCAGCCGAGCCCGGCGCTCGGTACTCAGCTGGTGCCGGTGCTCAGTTGGAGGAAAGCTAAGCGTGCCGATTTTCCCATGCCCTCAGACTTCGCCTGCCGAGCCTCCTGCAAAGCCTCTCTGGCCTGCTTGGTGGCAAGCACTGCAGTAAACAAAAAGCAAATTCAGCACGGTCAGTTCTTGTTTAATCCTTATGTGTCAGGAGCCCAGGCTCCAGCTGGCGTAAGCCAGGGCAACCCAGTCGATCGAAGCAAGGCTGTGCCAGGTTATGTCACCTGAGGCCCTGGCCCCTGGTCTCAGGAGCCTCTCTTGAAGTTCAGCAGGAGATTTTCAGCCAAAAATCTTCATGTTCTCTTTCCAATAATGGCTGCTTTTTCCACTGCTGAGAGCAGAGTTCTCATAAAACGTGTGCTCTTATTATTATGGGACAGTAACACTAATATTATAGTAGTACCCAGAGGCCTGGAATGAGGTCCCATCACGTTGTATGCTGAACAAACATAGCCATGGGTTTTGGCCAAGGCGTCAGCTCTGCCGCGGCAGCAATCACTGCCACATGCCCGCAGAGGAGCTGGGGGTACCGAGGGGGAGGAGACCCCCGCGACAGCCAGGTAGGTACGCAGCAGCCGCGTCTGTCTTCAAATACCCACCCTTTTGTGCCCTGAGGGTGGGTTTTCACCCTCCTTTTTACAACCTAAAGAAACCTACTGGAAAGAAATCTTATAGGATGCAACATAAGATAGAGGGTAAGATAGGAAGGTCGTCATGACCCTCGTAGCAGGAATAAGAAAATATCTGATCTGTGTACCACCGCAGGCTTAATCGATTTGTTTTTCAAGAGGAATATTTCACTCATGAGCTGGCCCTTCCAGAGAGACCTTTAATGGCTTAGGGTTACCAATAACTGGCTTACGCTTTCTACCGGGGTGCTGAGATCAACCTTTCATATCCAAAAGGGAGTGAGAAGGTACATGCTCCCAGGTCCTGGCTCTCGGGGGAGAGCATTTTTAAATGCCTTTAAAAATTGTACTGTGCCCTGCAAGCAAGAGGGTGACAGGGGAGATGTCACCAGACAGAGCCAGTCTGAAGGAAGCTTTCCATGGCCCCAGCACATGATATGCTAGAGATACACGGCAGCCCACAGTTCCTTTGTTCGTTTATGTCAAGAATTCAAAAAACTACATATTAGCTTTAACATATTTTGTTAAATATTTAACTATGTTAGCATGGGAAAACTCTAGTTAGTGTGCCAGTTGGTTTACTGGAGAAGTAATTATCAATTGATACCTGCTGTTTATCACTACTCTCTAAACACTACATGTTAACTGATGTAACCTTCCTCAAGCAAAATTTCAATCCCAGTACGGCTATTTGCTGTCCGTCCTGGGGTACCTGGAGGCTGTCCCCACACCTCGCCATTCTGCGAAGTACTCTACAGGCACATAATGTTTCTCAGACCCTGTTTCAAAGACTTTTAAAATTGTGTTCATGGTTTCTGGACTGAATTCACCATTAGTTTAGATTGGCAACCCTGCACTGACTTCAGTGGAAGTCTGGTAATTTACACCAACTGCGAATTTGGATCTTTATTTCTTCTTCTTTTTATTTCTGAGGACAGATTGGTTTATTTTAAAAGCTGGCTGCTGACTAGAAATGTGTGAAATAACTTTTTTTTCTGCATAAATATTTTTAAACAGTATTTTCAAGGATTTTGCAATGAGTTACATGAAGCTGGCAAAGCTCTGGTACCCTCTTCATCTTGTGCAAACAGAATTATGTAAAGAACAGGCCTTTGGGACATTAGCATGTTCAGGCAAAAAGACCATTAAAAAGCAACTTTTTTTCCCAAAGACCCTTAACCTTTCCCCATTCTGGCCCCTGGAGTGACATTCCACCATCCAGAGATGTCACCTGATTTATCCTGACCACACCCACTAGATTTTTTTTTTGTAACCGAGATAGGACCAACTGGCCAGTTTAGGGCTTGAGTTTGCCATCACTGCAATGAATAATTAATCTCATATTGTGAGTCCCTTGGTCTATAAAGCCTAGTCCAAATTCAATTAAATTTCTAAGTGTAGGCACAAAGCCATCTAAAACTTGTTTTTCCCTTGAATTTTATAGGTTTTGGCCTAGGAAGCTGGTCCTCTGGCCTGGTAGTTTTTCCCACATAAGGGAGGCCTTTCTCTTTCTTTGTTATTCAGAATTACCATGAGATCTTCATAGCAGTAAGCACTCGCTCAGCCATACACCTCCCCAAAATATTTTAATGCGATGAAGCCACTGAGCATTTCTAAACATGGGCACAAATGTTTATGACCGTACTGTAAATGGTTTCTGCATCCCTTTGAGCATTGTCTAAGGCCAAAACTCATAGCCAAGGAATCAAGTTTAAAACCCTGACATGAAAATCAGGGCTTGGCATCTGGTCCTCAAAGGAGGGCTGCACTCCTGCTGAGGCTGCAGGGATGCTTTGCCTTCTCCAGAGCTGCGTCTCGCCCAGCTCTCTGCACATGCCTTGGCATCCTCTCTCCCATCCAAGGTTTTTTTTCCCCTTGTCACCGGTGTTTTGGGAAAGCCAGTCCTACTCTGTGCAATACGCAGTCTCTCTCCTGCTGATGAAGTAATTTGCCTCCTCGGCTCTAACCACTCCTATTCCAGGCTCCCGGTTAGTTTCACACTGGTATTGCCAAAGTAAAAAGATAATGATTTGGGCAACAGCAAGACACAGACACCACCAGACACCTACACGTATGTGAGATGTCTTTGATGCCTCCTTTGAGCTTGAACTCCTTTCGCTTCCTCATCTCCAAAGGCCGTGGTGGGCACAGAGGTGCAAGGCTGCGTGCGGAAGGCTGAGAGCTGCCCAGCCTGCTCCAGTCCCAGCCCCGACACAGCGAGCTGTCCCAGCTCTTCGGGGGTTGATGGCTCCCTCGGGCCTTTGCTTCATTTGAGGACCCTTGCATTGGTCCACCCCTCCACCTGGCAGCAATGGATGCTGCTGCCAGACCCCTTCCACCCACCCCAGATCTGCCCCTCGCCTGCCCCCGCTGCTCAGCCCCATCTCGCTTTGCACTCCCAGCCCTAAGGGGCCGCTTCCTCAGCCAAATACTGGTTTCCCACTCTTGCACTCCCATCACACACACGCAAAAACATCTGCTTCTGCAGCTCTCTGCCCGCCCTCCTGCTCCCAGTTCCCCCGTTCCCAGCCTGGCAGCAGGGGCTGGCCGGGAAGAGGGGTGCAGAGATCCCGGGGATGTGCATCCACCTGAGCTGCTCCCTTCTCCTGGAGGTGGAGGGCAAGGCACGAGGGGCCAGGCGAGGAAGGCTTTCTCCCAAAGGCAGAGCTGAAATTTATAAGAGGGCTGGAGTTCTGCCTTCAGATCTTTCCTGGCTCTGCTCCCGAGAAAATCATGTCAGTGAGAAGAGCTGGCAGCACCGCTGGTTCCCTCCCGGCTCCTCAGCCCTGGACGACCTGCTCAGCACCCGGCCCTCCGGCTTCTGAATCGCGGCTGAGCTGCACGTGGAGCTGGCCGTCGCTCCCAGCCTTTGCTTTACCCCTCCGTGCGCCGCGTCTATGAATCACAGGTGTTGTGCATTTCTCTCGAAGGACTGAAAGGAGTTTTCAAGAGCTCCAAAATCACTCAAAGTTAATGGGAGCTGGGAGCCCAAAGCACCCCCGAGGAGCTGCGCTGCCCCAGCGCCGCTCGAGCCCTGATGTGCACTGGAACTGGGATTCCCAAGTCACAGGATGCTTTTAAAAATGCGTTTCGCTCTCTCACACAAGTAGGAGCCAAGAGCTTGCGAGTTCTGGTCTTGCTTCTGCAATTAAACTGTTCTGAGGCTCTTAGGCAAGTCACAATCCTACCGAGCCTCTTTCACCATCTGTAAAAGGGAGATAACAATATTTAACATCCTTCCAAAATAAACGTTAATAAGACTTCAGCAGCTTATGTCTGCATAGGGTCTTGAGGATACAAGGCACTGGGAGAGCATTATGTGTTGTTGTTACTAATTGTGAATATCCTTCGCTTTAGTTTGTTGTCAATTATTATTAAAAGTGAGAATTTGTGATCCAATGTAATATTACTCTGAAAAGATTTAGTATCTTTCACAGCCTGTAAATAACTTGGTTGTATTTGTCTGATGCAGAGATGGTAATAGGAAACAGATTTCAAAAGTGGTGCAAAAAGGAATGTGTGGTTATTCTGACAATATAGTTTTCTTAAATTTAAACCTGATAAATCGGCTTTGGGCTCATATTTTCTCGGAGGAGAATATTTTTAAGTGAGGCAACATAAATGTATTCCTTAATTGGAACATAAACATTAGCACTATGTTTCTACCCTTCCGTTCATTCTAATGAATAAACAGACATGTCGGGGCTTTAAACAACATTTGGCCAGGCAGTATAGGGAATTTGTTCGCAAATTGCAGAAGGAATCTGATGAAGGTCTTCCCGCTACCAATTTCTGACCCCAACAAGTGAAAAGTGACCCACGCACTGCAAGGCTAGACACACTGGTGTCACAGAGGGCATCGTGACATATCAACTGTTTACCAAAAACATGTGTCTTCATTACCATGAAATACCTATCTGAAGCCATCTAAAATTTGGCAAATGAAAGTTAACTGAGCTGCAGTAAAGACATTAGATCAACTGATCCCCTCGTATGGGAAGTCACTCAGGCACAGGAAAGCTCTGCTCAGTTTCTTTCCTTCATCGTGTTCCTTTTTTTTTTTTTTTTATTTCCTCAGGAACGCTAGATACAACCACTCAGGCTCTGCATCTCCAGCATTAATATTGGTCATCCCCCTGCCCGCCCCCC
>JANZLQ010000013.1:10264780-10336185 GCA_026212715.1 Elanus axillaris | reverse complement strand
TCCCCCAGCGGCTCCCCCAAGGGTTCGAGGCCCGGTTCGCCGCCGCCCACACCTCAGGCGCCGCGGGTGGACCTGCAGGGCGCCGAGCTCTGGAAGCGCTTCCACGAGATCGGCACCGAGATGATCATCACCAAGGCGGGAAGGTAACGGGCAGCCGCGGGCCCGCCGCCCGGGCTCTGCCGCGGCGGGCGGGCACCGGACGGGGGGCAAAACCCGGGGGGAACCCCCCCCCCCCCCGCCCCAAATTCCGAGGCGGGTAGCTGGCGGTGGTTCCAGGCGGGCCCCGGAGGATGTGGCGTTTGGGGCTTCCCGCTCGTTCGGGCGAGGTCCGGGAGCGCCGTGTGTCCTTCTGAGGGAGGGGAGGCTTTTCCCCCTTTCCCGGGGATACACGTGGTGAAAACCTGGGCAGTATAAGAGTATCTGAACTTATTAGAAATTACAAAAACATATTTTATTGAATCCATATGCTACCTTCTACATTTTCAGAGAGGCTTTGCTAATGATTGAAACGCAGCCTTAAACAGCACAAAGCAACATTTGTCTTGAGAGAGAGTCCAGTCGGGGAATTTCTGTTTTATCTTACAGGTGCACTGAAATAACAGCGAAAACTAGTTAACCGCAGTCAGGCTTACCCTCCTGCTTATTCAGAAGTAACGGAGATAGGATTTTTCTTTCCAGTAACGACTTTTAATTGATTTTTATATATATATATATATATTTTTTTTTTTAAGAGCAGCAGCAAATGCTGAATAACTGGAATGGCTTTCAGGTTTATGAAATGCAGAAAAGTACCTTTCATTAGCTTGCAGTCAGCTCGCCACTAGGACGTTTCTTTTTTTCTTTTTTTTTTTGGCTTCAAGAATGAACTTTCTTGATGAAAGGAGTACCAAACATGAGCTAAGAACGCATTTTTATGTTAAAACCACCGCGTCAGTTAATTACTGCGTTTTCTCTGCGGAAGGATCCAAGTCCTGAACTTCTGATTTTTGTTGGGGGGGGTTGAGTGGGTTTTTTGTTTTTTTTTTTTGAGAAATTGCCTCGTAGATTCGTTTCTGCTTTCAATAAAAAAGTTTTACTATACCTTTCAAAGACAGAGTAGCTCTTGCACTTCACCTTTAGTAAGTTGCAGACAGGAAGTCCCGTCTCAATAAAGACCATATTGTTGGGTTACAGCATGGCACGTTGGCTTTTATAACTGCATCCTTGCGGTGTTATAATTGTATCACCGTGGATTTAGCTTTCGAATTTGCTGCTACAGAACTGATACACCGTTTGCTGCTGTCAGTTGAAACTTCAGTGGCAATTTGCTTTTCTGTAAGTATTGCTCTGCCTGTGTGGAGGTGGTGTTTGCGCATCTCCAGAAATAGATTTCTAGCTAATATCTCAGACGGGCTTTAAATGTGTGTACTGCTGAAGTAAAGTCTCAAAACCAAATGATTTACTGTCTAACAATAAAGTTGAAATGATGTGGTAATAGCTGTACTCCCAAAGCGTATCCCAAAACATACGAAGCATTGTTTGAGTAAATGCACTTTAGAAATCTGTTTTGACATATCGAATGGGCCATTTCATGGCTGTGTAACTATAATCGTCCAAAAGGACTCTGTAGGCTAAAAGGAAGAACGAGAAAAATCCCACGAACCGGTTACTTTTCCTAAACAACCGTTCCCGAGTCTGTTTCATATTAAACATGACCTCTCTCTTTCCATGTTCAGGCGGATGTTTCCCGCAATGAGAGTGAAGATCTCAGGTTTAGACCCACATCAGCAGTATTACATTGCTATGGATATTGTGCCAGTGGATAACAAAAGATACAGGTATGGTGACTTTAAGGCAAAACCCCTATGATGCAAGCCATAGGGAGCTTGGCTATTGGAAGGAAACTTTAATACTATATAAATTAGCAGAAGGTTGTGTTTAACTCTCCCTCAGATTCCTATTTTCATCCCAATGCATTAAAAAAGAATAAATTGTGCCAAGTGTGCAAAAACAACTAAAACTGCTGTTGAAGCTCTTTGTAAGTCTGCCTTAGGTTGTGTAGGCTGAGGTTTTGGCTTTCAGAGAGTGCAGTTCTAGTGCTGTCAGGAAGTATTATCCTGTTTAATTCCTCATCAGGTCAGTGGGAATTATTTCCTATTAACAAATACATATGAAAATGCACATTTTTCTAGCGCTAAATGGCATTAACATTAATTAATAACATTAATAGCATCGATGTCCAGTTTAATGGCGTATAAGCTTTCTTGGTCATGCTTCAAATTGATTATATAATTTAACTTAAAAGCTCTTTATCATTCGGATACTTGGTTGCTTAGATTCACAAAGGGTAATGTTTCTAATTAACGTTTTTTAAAGAATTAATGGCAGTATTGTCTGAGGAATAACGTGAGGAACAAAAGTAGTTGTTCTTCGAACATTTGAGAGTAGGAATTATGTGCTGAAACTCTCACTATTTCGAGGGCAGTCATGTTTCGAGGCAGCTAGTTGGACTCTGCTGAAACCACTGGTCCTGCAGAACTGTTTGCAGGATTGGGCCCGCAGCAGTTATTATTGTGAATTGTAGATGTTTTCTAGGTCTTGCTTTACAGATGCGAGCCCGTGCTCCATAGTAGCCAGGAGGAGCCTGGCCAAGTGGTTCAGGGGAGGCAGGATCAGGTCCTTACCAATTGCTGGTTTGATTGTTTCAACCCTATACTTAGTATAATGTAGGGAAAACCGCTGCAGATTTAATTGTAGAACCAGGAATATTTCAGACTAAGACTAAAAGCTTGGTTCTGCAGGAATGCTGCCTTGTTTCCTAAGCAAACACTGCCCTATGTTTTTTGCATGTCCCTACCTCATTGACTGCAATTTTGTCCTTTTCTCCTGCGGTGTAGAAGACTTTTCTTAGGACCATTCCAGATTTTGTGTTATTTAGGAAGGTGCAGATACCAGTGCTGAGGATGTCCAGTACACACAGTTAGGGGAGGCTTTTCTGTCTGTACCATAGAGAAAAAAACGTTTCTTTCTTTGGACCAGGGCAATGCAGCTCAAGTGAAAGGCCTTTTCTTGCCTTGTGTTGCACGTGTGCATTTACTTAGCAATCTAAGCTTATAATTCCTAGAAGGTCTGAGCAATTCCTCAATTCATAGAAAAAGGGAGGTAACTATTCCAAATGGAATAAAAATGTTAATATTAAAAATGAAAAAGAGTTCCATGGAATATGAGTTGTTTAACCCTCATTTCATCTAAAAAAATACAGTCGTAATGAGCTGCATTGTCTGCCCAGTGTGATACGTGGTGTCCAGATAACTGAAGTAACTTAACAAAAGTTGTGTGAAGGGCAGCATTTCCTTAGTTAAATTTCTGTAATCACGTACTAGTACCATGCTTTTAACCTTCCTGCTAAATATTAATGTTTCCCATGTTTTACTTGATTCCACTTCTCGTTCTTTGCTGTGCAACCTATGATTTTTTTTTTTTTAATTGCTGACTGTTATTTTAACTTTGGCTGTTCGTGTGGCTTTACAAACTGTCATGCAGATGTTTAGATATGAAAGATACAACAGCAGTCACATAGGGAGCCTAGTCTTTAGCTGTCATAGCGGAGAGCAAAACTAAATGGAAATGAAGAAAATTACAGCTAGGTCTAGATCTCTGGCAAAATTGGACCTTGTTGTAAATACTTGGAAGCTGAAGCTGTTGCTCAAAGTATTTTATGTGTATTTATGTCTGTCTTTACTTTTGTAGGGAAAGCATGTATTTAGTATAAACCAACAAATATCAAATAAATGAAAAATGTTACAAACAGTTGACTGTGTGATCTGGGGTTGAGAATTTCTCTCCAGGAGAGAATTTCACCACCATTCTAGATCTTAGTGTTAGACCTTGATAGGAATTGTACGGAGCGATGCACGTATTGGATCATTTTGTTTTCATTTCCAATTATGTTGTCTTTTTCTAATAAGGAACTGAATTGTACAAACAAATTATTTGATAAAGTCTTTCTTAGTTTTATTAAAAAATACAGCTGAATTACTGGAATTTTACTGTACTTGAAAAAAATACCTTGAAGTTTTTAATCAGTGCTTTTTAAATTGCCCTGTGAAGTGTCTGCCTTCGAAATAAGTTTTCTACCAAAGCAGGCATTATTTTTATTAGAAAATGGCTTTGTCAGCATTGGCCTATCAAATGAAATATGGGCTGTGTTTTTTAATTTTTAAGCCTTTCTGCAATACTATTCAAGAAAATTAATACGGTCTTGCAGAAATAGCAAGAGCATAGTTTGACATCATTTCTTTATTTTTCCCAATCATAATGTTCTTTCCCTTCAATACCTTTATTTATAGACTCTTACATTAGACTCAACATGTTAAATCTTTCCAAATACTGAATTACTACTCGATTTGATAAGTGAAGGACTAGATTCTTCCCTATTTGCTGATATGCCTATTCAGAGCAGAGCCGCAGCAATCAGTGAACTGACACCAGCTTAGTGTGGAGCTTAGTGTTAAGGCTGTTACTGATTTTAAGAAGACTAAGATCAGAGCTGAGTGTGGTTTTTAACCTTGCTGTTGCAGGTACCAGTACCATACTTTGAAACTAAAAAAAAGACTTTTATTTATTGTCTTTCCGCATTTTGTTAGCTGATGGGTTCTTGCTGTGTGTAATGGGCCCTAATTTATTAATCTGATAAATTATTTTGGGTTTTGTGGCTCTAGTTGTTTCGTTTGTTTTTTTTTTCTTTTTATAGGTATGTTTATCATAGCTCCAAGTGGATGGTGGCTGGTAATGCTGACTCCCCGGTACCGCCTCGTGTTTACATTCACCCCGATTCACCCGCCTCTGGGGAGACGTGGATGAGACAAGTGATCAGCTTCGACAAACTGAAGCTTACCAATAATGAGCTGGACGATCAAGGGCATGTGAGTACTTGGTCTTTCGCAGTATTATATGTAGGCGCATTGCTCAGCTCTGGAAGACTTTGACGTTCAGCTTCAGGGTGCCAGAAATAGGCTTGACTTTTCAAAGCTGTTTTGGAACTTTACCGTCCAGATCTAAAATCTGCTTACTTTCTGCTCTGATAATTAACTGCTTATTAGAGCCTGCTGTTTTACTCCCCCCTCAAAAACAGAACTCCTTCTGCAAAGTAAGACTTTACAAGGCTAAATTGCCTAATACGAAGGGGCAGAATTGCTCTCATGTTTTCCCACCGAGTGTGTTACTTGCAACTTCTGCTCCGATCAAAAAGGACGCTTAAATTCACAAGTGGCTAGAAGAAACATTAATAGTGTGTAATAACTTCATGTGAATAAAAATACACTTAACTATTTTCTTAACCTAAACATTTGTGTGAAATCCCATGAGGTGTTAATAATTGCAGTCAAAAACGAACAACATGGGAGCTGGGTTTGCTCCGATAATGATTTATTGCATACCTTATGAAGCAAGACCCTTTCACAGCTGAGGCTCATTACTTCTGAAAAAACTGGCGAAGACGTATGCAGTATGAGTGTTCTGTTTGCAAGTTCTAAATTGTTTAGTTATGACATTATCTAATGTGACAAAATGTGTTATGTTAATATTTCCTTTTCTCTTCAAAACTGTTGAAACATGACAGATGTAAGCCAGTATCTTTCCAGCAATCCCTAAAATAGTTTTACTTGACACCTTAAGAAATAATTAAAAAATGAGAATTGTTTTTAGTCAGGGTGAAGTCTTTAATTTTGCAAAATCCCGTAACTAAATGGCAAATGTTGGCTTCCTTTCAGAAGGATCATCGAGTTCCAAGTGGTAGAGTTTTAAGATGTTGGAGGCTAGTTTTGAGGCAGGATGTGGATTCCATTGTCCTTAGCGTAGCCCAATTTATTCACCAGGATACTTTCTCCTTCATGGAAGGCAGTGAAAGAAAATGTACCTGGCACGGAGTACAAAGATACTACATGCATCTTTCAGGATTGTTGTAACTCTGTGACATTAAGCCAGGTATTTTATAAACACATAGTCCAAGTTTAAGTATGAGATTTTTTTCCCCCGTGTTTGTGTTTGCAAAGAGGTTTAACGTGAGACTCCGGTCAAACTGTGCAGGAGCTACAACTTCTATGTTACAGAGGCAGGAATACAGGAAACTGGCTGGACTGAGCTAGCAAATGTGGTAACAAGGATAAAAAGCCTCCCTTTCCTATAACACTATTCATAATTTTATTGCAGGGATTAAAAGGAACGTGGGGGTATTCACATCTCTTAAGTTATCAGGACTTTTCTTTAGGCTCGTAAGAAAGGTGTTTTCTATCACTCCTTTCCAGAGCTACAGTTACGGGGTCTCCCTTGGCAGTGTCCGTCTGAGTTAAGGTTAGCCCACATAGTTCCCTTCGTTTCCCCAGCCTTCGTGTATTTGTGACTCTTGAATGGGGGAGTTGCTTCCTCTGAGTTCTGAGTCTATCGTAAGGGCTTTAAAAAGTGAAGTGGATACGAACGGGTAAAATGTCGCTTTTCCAACGGAGGGCAGGCCGGCTGGTTTTTGTACTCACTCATTTCAGAGGGGCGATACGTGGGTACCGTGGTCCACCCGTGCACTTGCGGTCGCAAACTGCCCTGTGATAAAATCTCAGCTATGTAGAGAATTGTATTGCTGTATTTTTCCATCCCAGATCTTAGCTTTGTTTTTATTCTGAACTGAAACCTGTGTAATGTACACAGCACACCATTATTCATAATGTGGGGGGATATAAATTTTCTGGTCTTTAGTTAAGTGTTTCGATTTGGAAACTAGTGAAGCAAAGCCCTAGTGCAGTGATTTGAGACACATTGAACTGATTCAGAGCTATGGCAGCGCCCCTCCTCCCCAAAATGTAAATTTTAGAATTAAAATAAAAGGACAAAAGAAGGATGACTGTAAAATAATTTTGTATTTCTCAAATCTGGGAAATTGCAAACATGTCATTCATAATTACCAGAAAAGGCAAAAGCAGAAAGCAGAAAAGTGTCTCTTCCAATGGGTACATTTTTTCTTTTAAAGCTATGGTAGTGTGGAATGCTGTATTGAAAAAGCTATGTAGCCTCTGAATGCCTCCAGCAATAATGGAAAACGAATAATCATATTTTGTGATGAATATAAAAAACAATTGTTTCTCATAAGCAGGAAGGAACCATTTTTCTCAAGAGGGTACCAGGGGAGGGATGGGGGATTACAAGAGCTAGGGGTCAAGGCTGTACTCTCCTTCCAATATGTGTTTTTACATTAAGTGTTCTGACTCTCCCACCCCTGTATGGGAGATGGGGTATATTTTAGCTGATTAGAAGGTTAGAGGTTTTTTCCCGTCCGACTTGGGCAGAATGGCTCAGAGAAACCTTGGTGGGGTCTCCACACTCTGCCATCATTCCTCGGTAGTTCAAGCAGTGTCAGGCTTTAGCTGTTGTTCTGTGGGCGTGCTTTCCGTGCTGTCTGGTTCTGGGGCTTTAATCCTTCTTGAAATTGTTCCTTTTTTCTTCCTGCGCTCCTCAGAGGTGCATGCTTTAGCAGAGTTTTTGTGTTAAAATCCCAGGGTTAGGTTTTGATCTTGCAGGTGTGGAGGTAGGGAGCTCGCATGAGATCAACCCAGAGCCCTTTTACCTATTCCAGAGTATTAATTCTCAGAATCTTTGAGAGAAGTGACCCACATCCGTGGGAATGGGATCAGTATTTGCAAACAGACGCTAAGGTAGTATTTCTGTGCAGTATTTGTACTGTGGTAGTAGTTCACGGCAGCCAGCTTCCCTTGCATCGTGTTGGCCTGGGATTAGCTTCTTGTGAAAGGAGATCAGCCACCTCTAAAACGACTTGCTTTCCTGCTCGAACGCTTTCCGGGCTTTTTGCTGCCTGCTGCTATTTTCATCAGTATTTTGAGTGGGAGTTTGTGACGACGTAATTTTATAGCGCTGTTCTGCGAAGAGATTTTGAAGTACATTTGCACGTAGGACGCTCTCTGATACATGGGTTCCACTTGCAGGCTGAGGAGATCAAGCAAAATTTGTAAGGATATGTTTTCCGAAGGGAGTCTCAGGTTGAATTCCCTACTTCGGAAAGATTGTGTGCTTATAGAGGCATTAAGGCCTGATGGCATCGTTAAGACACATACTGTGGCGTTTGTGTATTTCATCTGAGTTGTGATGGCAAGGAAAAGCAAACCTGCATGTTGCAGTTGACACTGAGAAGTGCGTGGTCTGGGCACTCTTTGTTAATGCCTCGCATCCATCTCTCATCTGTGGAATAAGTGCTGCATTGTAAACGCAGTCTCTCCCTCTGGCTGGTTAGAGCTGGCTGATTTTTCTATTTTGATGCAGTTTTTAATCTGAATTTCAGTAGAGGGGAAAAGTCAATATTTTTGATGCTATTTTCCATGCTTTTCAACTGAGTGTTTTTTGATGCAGAGGCACATCTTTTAACTTTTAGTGAAAATGAGGCTGTTAGCGTGTTAATTGTTCCTTGGTGGTTGGGTTGGTTTTTTTTTTCCCCATTTGAAAGTGGGGTGAGGCCGAAAGCAGAGGCGGACTGTTACTCTGCCCAGACTTGGCTCCAAGTAGCGAGCTCTGCTTACAGTCAATGGGTAGTTATATGCTCTTGTCACAATGAAAAGCTGGGAAACATCAGCATTTGCACTTGCAATTTTTGTCTTTGTGAAGACGGAATCCATGGTCCTCAGCCCCACACACTTCCCTGACTGCAGAAAGCCTGAACGCATGGGCTTTGCAGGGAGGATAAAGGAGGATTTGGGGCAAAACCAGCGGCAAGGTAAGGACCGTGCCAGTGGTGGGGAGGTGACCGTGTAGTCTGTACACCACCGAGCTGATGGAAGATTGGCATCTCCCCTGCAAAAGAATATGTATACGGCTCTCGCTTGTTCTGGCCGTGATGGTTGTGCCACGGTGGTGCCCGAGCTCACGGTCAGCTCAGGCCTCATCAAGGCAACCTGTCTCAAAAGCTGTATTGCGAAGGGAACCCCGGCTTTGGGTGTCTGCAGATGCGTTGGCCGCCTTTGCTCTGCCAGGCTGTTGCCTTGCCCTGCCGCTTACCTGTGGGGTCCCTGCTGCAGCACCTTCCGTCTGGTAATGATGTCTTGGCAGCTGCTGTGGTCAAAGTGCAATTTTACCTTTGGTGGGAGAGGTTTATTCCCCCATGAAGTGTTTTGGTCTTGCCCTGTTAGGGATTTATAGGGAAAGGCAGGCTCTTCAACTGTGAGTTGAAAGTAATGCCAGTTCGTGTTTGGCGTTTGGTGGGACTTATTCTGGTTGGGGTTTTTTACTGTTGTCTTTGAAGGGTACGGTGGGCAAGTTGCTGCTTCTGCAGGTAAACTGTTAGATCCCATTTGTGCTGTTAAATGTGCAAGCCCTTAGCTTTCTCTTCACAGTAGCTTCAGGTGATGCTTAGAATAATAGAGCTAAACATTTTTTGGAGTAGGTGTTGCATCTGCCTCTCCTTTTATGTCCTGTCTTCATAGTGTTGCTATTTAATTCACCAGGGCTCTGCAATTATGTGTTAGTTATTTAGAATTCAGAGTCCTGATCATTAACAAAGATTCCGTTGCACAAGGCATGGTACAAAATCGGGAAAAAAAAAAATCTTGCTATGGATTCGCTAATCGTCTAACAGTGTGTCAGCACAGGAAATTTCAGTATAGTGCACAGCCAAGCCCGCCGGTTGCTCCTAAGAGCTGACAAGCATCAGTTTAGCTGGAATAGCCACCCAGCTACGGAGCGGGAGGCGTTCATCTCCATGCTCCCGTGACTTCACTTGTTCTGATACGTGAGCAGAGCTGTTTGTAGCTGCCTAGGTTACCATTGCGTACAGTCAAGTCTGCGGTGTAGGCAAGTGGTAGTTTGTACTGCAGAGCTGATGGGGTGAAGTAATTGGGGTGGGAGCAGAACGTGGCATGCTCCGTGGCACCCAGGCAAATGGCAAGGCAGAGAATAGCTTTGAACAGTGGAACGGAGCTTTTCTTGACTGTTTTTTTTTTTCTGTTGCACCAGTACCTCCCCTGGTGTCGCTGGGTGTTTACAAGAAAACAGGGTCAGGACTGTGCTGTCTTCTCTACATTTTCGTTTTGTAGAACTTTGCCAGCGGAGAACTGAAGGGAGCGTTGTGAAAGAGAATACACATTTGCATGATAAAAATCTTGCTCTGAGCAAGATTTCAGAAACTGGGAAAAGACTTCATATGAGAACATCTGTAGGGCACTCCCTGAGCAAATTAATAGGAGCCTGTGATGTCATTGTCAAAACCTTACGTACAGGCTAATAAACCCCCTGATTATCCACAAACTTGGCTTATCCAAAACGGGGTCATGTCATCTGGCCAGGACCAAGTGTATTAAACTAGCCAAACTCTAGTTTATCCAAATGAATGTAATGTCCTGTATGTCATTTGGATGAATGAACTTCCACGGTGTCTGGCATAGGGGCTCTGTCGAGTGCCTGAGCACATGCACATTCTGAGGCTACTCAAGGAGCAGGAAATTAAAAAGCTTCCCCTGAATGTTGATTAGTGGTTCCACAGGCCAATAGCCATAGGACTATTTATTTATTGAGTTACTCATTTCTTAGGCCTTCCAAAAATAATACTTGAGCTTCCAATTATTTTTTTTGTTGAAATCTTCAGTTTTAGTAGTGGTTAGCTGAAGTGGGTAAAATAGAGGAAATAAATATGTACCTCTAAAATTTGGGAGCAATAGCAAGAGGTATTTTTGTGTTTAATTTTATGCACTGTGAGTTCATATACCTCTCATTTATCATTTATTCTTAATTGAGTGTTTGTATGCTGGGAAGGGTTTGTGTATTGATACTCATTGTATTATGAATCAAGGGTTATTAACACTTGAGAGTTTGGGATTTTGGTATTATTTTACTGTAAGTTTCTGCTTCTTCAGAGTATGAGAGTGTCAGCTTGTGTTCGACACAAGGTGTGTTTCCAGCCTTTGAGATATCAGGAAAAAAATTGCTCCAAGCATATCCTGAAGTTTCCAAAAAAAAAAAAAGGCAAATGCTGCTGCCCTTAATCCTGTTAGATCAAATCCAGGCTCTAGTAGAAAAAAGTGACAGAACTTTCCTAATTCCAGTGGGACCAGGACTTCACTCCTTTTTTTTTTTTTTTTTTTTTTTTTTTTTTGAGCCAGTCTCTGAATTTGGAGCTCCTGAGTGGTAATTTTTAAATGCTTAGGGTTGGCAATAACATAAACGCACAGGGATTAGACTACTGTAATAAGAACCTTCAGAGGTTAAAGAAAACATTTTATTTCCAGTAAGTGGCATGGTAAACACATACCGTAATCTGTTCCAAAAAGCTATTAGTCCTGAAACAGCAGGGTGTCCTTTCTAATAAATGTTATCTTTTTCCTTTCATGACTGCATAGATTATCCTTCACTCTATGCATAAATATCAGCCTCGTGTCCACGTCATCCGAAAAGACTGTGGAGATGATCTGTCCCCTGTCAAGCCTATCCCTTCAGGAGAAGGGGTGAAAGCCTTCTCCTTTCCAGAGACAGTTTTCACTACTGTCACAGCGTACCAAAATCAACAGGTAATGGGCTTTCGTAAAAGCACTTTACAGGCTTTTCAGAGTAGACCAGGGAAATAAGAGGTAGGAGAAAAGTGGATACTTTTTATTATACCACTTATTAAAAACCATTGTCTAAGCCCTTTTTGTGTTACGAGTAGCTTTTACTAGAAGTATTGCAGCAGCGCCTGGAGGCTGTAGCTGAGACTTCAGGGCATGTGGGCTAGATGCTGCATGTAAAAAGTCGTTCTTATTATGGTGATCGTACAGTCTAATTAGCATAGTTAATGTTGTCTTAATTATAAATACAGCATTGAAACACAAGGCAAAGAACAGTTTAATTTTTAAAGGTGTTGTTCTACCTTTAAGTGTAGATGCACGTTTAGATAGAATTTTTAAAGCACTTTTGTTCCTGACTCCAGTGATTTCAAAAATCCCAGGACCTTAACAGAGAAGCTGAGGTCTGGAGAAAGTTGCAGTCGTTTTCATTAACTGCATTCAGCGTATATTATTAACGGCAATTTATCTGGGTCCACACAGATTCAAAGTCAAAAGTAAACTGTAGGTTGCATGACTCCAGCGTTTGGCTCTTATTACCACTTGTTTAAGCATTAACATACATAGTGACACCATAGTTAGTGTTGTGACATTTTGTTAATTCCACGTAAGTTATTGCAGCTGTATTTTTGGAAATTACATATGCCTTGCTATCTTTACAATGAGAGGAGCAGGAGAGCCATGTAAATACTGAAATATAATTATTTCATGTGTGTGCTTTCTTTATGGAGGATAATAGCCTAGAGAGAATCTCTCTTTTCACATTTCCTTCTTGACCCATAAAGAAATAAAATTTAATTTAAATTTTATTGCAGTTAGGCTGTATACTGTCTTAGGTGAAGAATGACATTTGCCAGAAGATTTTTCTCAAGAATTTCAACCTGCCATTTGGTAGCATTAAACACCTATTAGCTTCGCTGGGGATTTGCAAAAATAATGATCAGAAGGCTGGCCCTTGTTTTGCTGTGTTTTAGGATAATCATCTTAAACCATGCAAACATGAACATGTTTCTATTCCACTGTCAGCTTAATTCTGTCAGGATAGTAATTTGGTGTGTTGCTTAGCTGAATTTGCAGGTAATAATTTCTTCAATCTTCTTCACAGATAACTCGTCTGAAGATTGATAGGAATCCATTCGCCAAAGGGTTTAGAGATTCGGGACGTAACAGGTAAGCGTTGGGGAAGGAGGTGGGCTTGTTACTGCTGACAGAATCAGTTTGTGAAGGCTGGCAGAGGGGAATACCTGTATTTACAGACAAATTAGTCTGGGGAATCAGTCTCCCTGATGGAGGACTTGGGTTTCCCAGTAATGTTCTCTGTGGTGGGCTCCCATTCCTACTCCTCTAACTATCTAGGTCAAGAATGGGTTGGCACACAGCTTGAGTCATGTACTCGGGTTTCCTTTCAGTGGAAGCGGCAGCATACCATGAAGGCTGCAAATGGAATTAATGCATACTCAGGTCTGTGATTTCAGGCTGCTCCTGAAATGTCCTCTTTCTCCTGGCTGGAGACACAAATTGCAGATACCAGTGTCAAACTATAAGCCCAGGCTTTCTTGCACATAAGTGGCATTCAGTATGCATGAATGGCTCGTTGTTGTCTCGTAAAGGAGGAGAAACTAAGTTGCCTCTTAACGGTAACCTTACATTTAGTACACTTGCCTAGGAGGTGGGAGACCTGTGTTCAAGTGTCTCTTTAGCCTAAGGAGTTTTAAATCCACTTCCTAGGTGAGTGCCTTTCCTGCTAGGCTATAGATGACCTTGAAACGAGCCTGGTTTCCACCTTTTCTGTTGCGGCTGGACTGATTAATTGCTTGTTCTTTCTTGATCCATGAATCTTTCAAAATAGCAATGGGGAATCTGAGTAGTGCAAAGTGGAGACTTGGGTCTAGTCCTTGCTGCCAGTACTGATGACGTATTTTATCCAAAGAGTGTTTAATGCAAAAAACTTAAGCCTGTTATGAATTGTATGTTAAACCATTTCAGCTAAAAAAAGCAGCATTTAATTGTGGTGCATATTATACATTGGTTCCAGTGACCACATTGCGTTTGGTGTCTACAGCTGCTATATTTATGACCTAGCCTTGCAGAGAAGGGAGCAGACTGTGTGCTGGTAGGAATGCTCGGAGAGTATCCTTTGGTAGCTGCTTTATTGAGCTTCTCTTTTAGCAGAGACTACAGCATTAAAGCCTGTTTTGTGCATAAATGCTGAGACTGGACAGCAAATGAGAGTAGTTTTTAGAAGATGGACGGTTGTAGAAGGGGTGGGGTAGTTGTAAAGATTTACGGGAGTTCACTGTATCTTTTCAGCTTGCACTGTGCATTTGCTGCTCTGTAAGATTTTTGTCTTCTAGCAAGAAACAAATTGAGTGAAGAGTAACTTCCAGATAAATGCAATGCCTGAAGAAGCAAAATAGTTTGTGTGTACTTGGGGAAGAAAACAGTAGCCATACATGCCCTATTTGACAGCTCTCCATAGGCAATGTCTCCGTTATGCATGGTTTTTGCAGAGCTATAAAATAAGTACTAAAGAGTCTCCTAAGAAGTGTGAAACTCTGACTCCTCTGAAATTTCTGAGTTTAAGTAGAGTTAGAATTTCTTCGATAACATTACATGAAACAAGAGGAGATGCCCTTGAAAATGGGAGGAAAGAATCATTCAGAAACCGGTTTTGAACTGGATTTACTGTGACAGAACAACCCTGGACGTCCCCTACCTGAGGACGATGTAGGTGCAGTAAGAGTACTGCATCTGCAACCGTGCAAATCCAGTTGTAAGACTGGGGATATACAGAGAGGTTTTTTAGTTTGGCTGTGAGGATTAAGTTTGGTTCAGGCATTAGGAAAAAAGCAGGATATTTTAATTGAGAGACAGTAACAGTTTATGGAAATGGATTAGGAGGCCAGAGGGAGGGGCCTGATGTTTCAGAACTGGCTTTAGGTGAGGTCTGGATGCTTTTAGTGTAACAAACACACTTGTTACAGAAGTGACTCTGCAAACCCTTGTCCCTTGCAAATCGACCTTGGTTTACTGAAGTCAGTGTTGCTGTCTTCTTTGATAGGCTCTGTTGTACTGAATAAGTGTGTTTGGGAATGCAGCTCAGATTTTTAATTGTTGAGGAAAAACTACCTTTTAATTTAAAATACTTGTTTACTCAGCTGATTATTAATCTACTCTGCTGCTAGTTATTGAAATTAAATGTTAAGATTCTGTTATCTTCATTGTTCTAGCTGGTGTATTTATCACCAAGGCATTTTAGTCTGCAACAAAAGTGTAAAAATATACTGTGGTACCATTGTATATCCAACTTTTCAATATTGCTTTAATTATTGCAGCTATCTTTACTCTGCACTGCTGCATGCAATAATTCTGTTTAATTAAAAATATTCCCTTTCAGGTCATTCCCGTTCAGTCCCACAGGCTATTTTACAGAAATCAGTAGCTTCACCTTTTAAAAGCATTCCCTGTGCATTTGCAAAGCGCAACAGAATTTATGTGCTGAGAATAGTTTCATTCTTCAGTTAGGCCTTAAGTTTGACCCTATAAAAACTTTTACTCGGGAAAGGACCAGAATTTCTCCCTTTAAATACTTCAGGAAAAACATAACTGTTTTGTTAAATAAACTTGGCCATTTGATAGCGTAAATTAGGGTGGTGATAAAATGTGGAAATTGTTCGAAGGCATCTTGTATAAATTATCGCCTTGGCTGCACTCCTCCAGGAGGTGGCTTTTATCTCTGCTTTAACTAGAAATGAAAATTCACCATTACTGCAGAAAATGAAGGCTATCTTTTTAGTCCAGGTTCAGCTAATAAATACTTTATAAATGTTTCCTGACATACATTTGTGATCCTGCTGGAAATGCAATAGGGAAGGAGCAGTATCAGAAGAATGTTGGTAGCTTCAAATTGGGCTATTTGCATAATTCGAGTTTACAGAGTGCTGCTGCTCAAAGGCAAGGCCACTTGTATTTGGTGTGTGCCTGATGCTGACACTTAACAGGCTTTTGGGGCCCAGCAGCCAAAAATAACGGCAAAATAATACCTCTGAGGTTCATTATTCTTAAAATTATGTCAGAAAACAAATTAGCCTTTACCTTCAGGAAATAGAGATTCTTCTGAATACTGTCTGCCATGATTGTCTACCCAGTTATTTCTATTTTGTCTCGACACTGTTGAAAGAAATTGACAGAAGATTTTTAGTTTCTAAAGGCATTTTGCTCAGCACATAACAAAAAAAATTGTTTTATACATTTCAGTAGCAAAAGAGGTGTACACCCATGCCTTGCTCATGATGTAAGTGTGATTTTTCCAATTCATCAGTAATGAATGGGAATCGTGTTTTAATGGAAGTTATCAGTGGATCACCTTTGTTCTAGGCAGAAATAAGAGATTATCCCTCTGGCAGTGAGAACAGTTGCTCTTAGGGAAATGTCATACTAGGAAAATATTTAACATAGTTTTAGCCAAGTATCCCCCATCAAATAACCCTCCCAAAAAGGCCAAACCCATTGAAATAGAGAGCCAGACTCATGGAATTGGGAAACTCTTTGCATGCTGCCAGCCCTGTGGCTGCAGATCACAGTGATCTAATGGATAAGGATGTCAGGCTCTTTTCTAAAAAGCAAAATTAATTTTAAAATAATCCTGAAACGTTACTAAGTTGTATATGTTTCTGAGGTAAATTATCCAGAGACATGTGACAAAATATAGCTTTCTTTCATGACACCGTGATGTTTTTGTTCTAAATAGAATGGGACTGGAAGCTTTGGTAGAGTCTTATGCCTTCTGGAGACCTTCGCTGAGGACACTTACATTTGAAGATATACCTGGGATACCCAAACAAGGTAATGATCTTCTTTGTGTTCTTTCAAAATAAAAGTGCACAAAGATAAAGCTTCACCCATCGTACTTTATCCAAGTCTAGGTAAATGTGTTACTTGCAGAGAAAAAGCAACCAACCAACACCAGTACAGGCCATAATTTCCCATCAGAGTTACTCTAAGTTAGAAAACTAATGCTAACTTAACCACCGCGGCAATAAAAGTGTTAGGTTTGAAAGATAAGTCAGATCACACATGGAGGAGAATGCTGGTTATTTAAGGATGGAATAAGTATTCCTTGGCATTATGCTCTGGTTAGATACACAAGGTAGAGATCATTTATAGATGACTTCTGTTGTACACATCCAAACTCCAATGTAGGAATTACTTGTGTGTTTAAGAGGGAAAAAAAAAAAAAGGAATGAGAGAAGAAATGACCTCTTAAGTAATAACTAAATAGTAGCAAGCTTAATTGGGTTTCTTCCTTGGAAAGCCTTCTTGATTCTTAAAGACCTAAAAATTGTTCAGTAAAAGTCCCAACAAACTTTATCTGCATCCTAGAGCTTGAAAGAATGGACCTTCTCTCCATTTTGCTTTTTCCTGCTCCCCAGTCCATGAGCTTTTGGTTTCCACTTTCCCGATCATACAGGTTGTGCTGTGAGGGAAAGAGATATTTAAATGGCCTGTTTGGACAGAGAGGGGAGTTTCTGTACTCTTTTCCAAGTTCCTTTATTTCCAGAGTACCCCAATGCATATAGAAAACCTCTCACCTTTTTCCCAACTACATCAGGCGTATCGCTCCTGATTCTTCACATTTCCTGCTACCAAGTTTACAAACATCCTGTCTGCTTTCTTGATAATGTATTGCAAAGTCATTAAGTGTCTTCAGAGCAAAAATCCAGAAGATACAGAAATACACAGAAATTATTTTTGTCAATTTGTCCTTAGCCCACTCCTTTGAGAAATCTTGAGCATCAGTGCTTGGTGTGGGCAGTTGTAAAGGAGTTTTTTTGCCAAGTCATAGATAACGTTGGATGAAGTGTGTCAGAGTTTTGAGTGGGGCATAGGGGTGAGGCACAGTCCTCATAAAAAAGGCCTGGAATGAGAAGTCAGCATCACATATGAAATACCTTGTCAGACTGTGTGAGACTGAAAGGCAACTCACTGGGAAGTTAATTCATCTAGGAGGCAGACCAGCTGTATTGCCCTGTTTGTATGTAGCAGCACTGTTTGAGAGCAGGGGTACTGCTGCCATGAACTGCCCGCTTCCTTTTCTGCTGCTGCCTGAGGTTAAGGAGCTTGTTGAAGTTACTGTTGATGTTCAGAGGATGGGAACTGGCTTCCTTGCAAAATCTGTAGTCCTCTATAGCTTGGATAGTAGGGTGGTTTAGAGACTTGCTGAAAGAACCCATTAGAAATTTGTCCTGGTTTTTAATGCCGGAAGTGCCCATCTTCAGGTAACAGAAGCGTTGACATAGATTGGAAGAAAAATAAGTATGTCTTACACCAGAATTTCTGGAATGTGGCAGTGTCTCATGGTGCTTTAAGCTTGTGGTGTCCTATCAACAGAGCAAGAAGCAGCAGGCAGAGTTCACTAATAATGTATTTTTCTTTTTACTAGCTTACCTATGATGAAAACCTTTTAACTTATTGACAGTGTGTATCTCTTTGCGGCATCAAGCTACATTCACAAACAGGAGAGTCTTCCTTGTTAAGTGCCTTCTGCCTGGGAGTCTGTGAAAGGCGCAGATTAGTTTTTCTACGCTTATTTTTTGGGGAGATACAATCTCTAAGAAAAGGAAGCGTTTCTTGCAGCTGGGAAACTTTCAGTCCTGCAAAAGCGCTTCACCTGTAGCAAGCAGTGTGTTTTCAGGAGCATTCAGCACTGGTATTTGTCGTGTAAAAAGTGCTGATATCAGTAAATGAACAGTTTGCAAACAGTTTGCTGCAAACCTAAACCTCCACCTACCTGTTCCAGAAATGAAGCAGCCATCTGTAGCACTCAGCCTACACTTTTCCTGAAGTTGTTCTGAAATTCTTTTCTCAAGTTCTTTTGGTTTGAAGTAGGAAGCTTTTTTCTGAAGTTTTGTTCTGAAGTTGTGAACGTCCCTGAAGCTGTTGAACTGTGGGAGCCTCTATCATTTGAGCTAGGGAGACTGTGTCTTAGCTGGTGCTCTGATGGTGACAGTCAGGCACAGATTGCCTGAAATGCACTCGGGTGTACCAAGACCATTGACAACACAAAATTTGTCATTTTGAAGGAGGCTTCCTGTGATGTGGTACTCGCTTGGCTACATCTTAGCTGCCGTGCAATTTCCTTCCAGTGTCAAATAAAGAGTAGTTAACATTTTGGGCAGGAGCTCTAAGTGTTGAGTGATGGTTGGGATAATTTACATTCTCTTTCCTGGTCAGGTTGTTTCTTTAAAAATATGCATGTGCCATACACACACACACAGCCCCTGCACACGTATGGACAATACTTTTTGAATAAATTTGTGTCGTGTTTCATTTCAAGGTTTATTATAAAAGACAAAGTTCTCTATCTGTCACCTAGGAAGTGAACCTTTCCCATTGTGCTTCTTACATTGTAATATTCTCTTCCAGGAAACGCAGGTTCCTCTACTTTACTCCAGGGATCCAGCAGTGGAGTGCCATCTACCCACCCTCACCTTTTACCGGGTTCCCCTTGCTCATCTCCAGCCTTCCACCTCAGTCCCAACACTAGCCAGCTCTGTAGCCTTGCTCCAGCTGACTACACAGCTTGTGCCCGCTCAGGCTTGACCCTGAACAGATACAGCACCTCTTTGGCTGAAACCTACAACAGGCTCACAAACCAAACCAGTGAGACGTTTGCACCCCCGAGGACTCCCTCCTACGTCGGAGTGTCGAGTAGCACAACTGTGAATATGTCTATGAGTGGCAACGATGGGGATGCGTTCAGCTGCCCACAGACTGGCTTATCTATGCAGATTTCAGGAATGTCTCCACAGCTCCAGTACATCATGCCATCCCCATCCAGCAATGCCTTTACCACTAATCAAACCCACCAAGGCTCCTACAACACGTTCAGACTGCACAGCCCCTGTGCGCTCTATGGATATAACTTTTCCACATCCCCTAAACTGGCTGCCAGTCCTGAGAAAATCGTTTCTTCCCAAGGAAGTTTCTTGGGGTCCTCGCCAAGTGGAACCATGACGGATCGGCAGATGTTGCCCCCCGTGGAAGGAGTGCACTTACTTAGCAGTGGGGGGCAGCAGAATTTCTTTGACTCTAGGACCCTAGGAAGCTTAACACTCTCGTCTTCTCAAGTGTCTGCACATATGGTTTGATGAAGCCTTTAAGTAAAAGTACAGTATGTTTGGTGTCTACAATGTATTTCTTTTGGAATATGAAAGGACACTCGATGTAGCTTGTAAAGTGTGTGTATATATAATATGAGAGGAAGTTTCACTGAATTTTTGACTTGTTTGTGGCCAGATTATTCTCCTATTTTGAGTTACACAGAGTTTGCTGCGGCGCAGACTGCTTTAGTTTTCTGGTGTAATACACTTAGTTGTATAACACGTTGGGACATATGCAACAAATTAAGTAAGACTTCCTCCCCTTTCCCCCTCCTCTGTTCTAACTCCTTTAAAGAATGAAATGACACTTGGAGTATTAAACAACACAAACAAGCCCACTTACATTTCCTATAGTAATAGTGAGTTTCTTTAAAACATTCATACAATGATAAGCTGATGCACCAAAGGCATTTTACAAGTTTCTTCTCTGTTATAAGGGATGTGAAGGGTATTTGGACTTTTAAGCGTTAAGTATCAAGCATCCAGCCTAAAATAGAAGTTTAGCTAATGGATTATTTACAAAGTAAACGGAATGATTAGTTTGCCTTCTCATGATATGCTGTTTTTAGCTTATCAATGGCACGGCATTCTCACTAGGATTTTTTTTTTTCAGCGTTAGTCTAGATTTATGATTAGATATTTGAAGACAAATAATGCATATTCAAACTGTGGTGATAGGAGTAATTTAAAAGAACAGCAGAAGCAGTGGCATTCCTTGGTACAGAATGAACTTCAGGGTGCTTCATTTTTGTCAAAGGAAGGTCTTGATGCATTTTTTTCCTCCATAAATATTGCCTTTAAGACATTTACTGGACAGTAGGATATTCTAATGTATCTTTTTTTTTTTGTATTTTTACTTTTTTAAAGGAAAATGCAGGTTTGATTTAGAAAAAAAGTGAGCAGGATGAGAAATTCCATTATTGGTTTTACCCATTTCTCTGTGTGTGTTGTGTTTTGGGTTTGGGTTTGGTGGTTTTTTTTTTAATAAGGGCAAAAAGTCCTCCATCCTCAGTACTTCATAAATACATTGCCTGTATCAATTAGGCAGATGACCCAGTTTGCCCGTAAGTGTTTCTGGAAGGAGAACTTTGTCATAGCTGCCTCCCTTCTGCTCTGTTTCTCAGTCAGTTTTTACCCTGGAATTGGAGAGGTTCCCTTCCTTCCCAGTTCTGGTTTTAGATGGCACTTGTAAAAATGCAGATCACAACCTGCTCCTGACCAGGCTTCTCTAGAGTGACAAGGACATGGGGAGACACTTGTCACGGAGAAATACCTGCCTTCATCTTCACCTGCACGGCTCCAGTTCGCATCACTCGTGCTGTGAAAGCTGCCTCTCAGCTGCCTGCATGTTGGAGCTGAACCACAGAGGTTGTGGAACAGATTTTAATGCTTGAGAGAACAGGTTGTCTTCAGCGGTATGCTAAGCCTCCTTTATATTGTGCAGGTGATGTAAAGGCATTATAAAGTGGGTGTAATGTGGTTGAAAATGCTTTCCTGGTCAGTGTTGAAGGAGAATAAGGCCTTTCAGATTTTACATTGTTCTCTGTTAGATTTTTTTTGGTGAAGGTGGATTGTTGTGTTTCTCAGGAGTTCCTGTGTCTCTTCTGGCAAACAGTGGGCTTAACCACTCCCACTTCAAGAAAGACTCATTGCAGCTAATATTTCTTCAGTGGGATGGAGATAATCCATGCAGAAACAGCCCTCTTGCTATCTCCTCTTACCATTTTGGAAAATAGAAGAGAAGCCACAGCAGTCTTTAAACCTATGCTTGGAGAAGGCTTTATTTCTGTTAGTTACGTATTTGTTTATGTTAAAGAAGACACATAGAAAGTTCTCATTCAAAGCTGGAAAGACAAGAGGATGCAGTTGAGGAGATGTGGATTTGCTTCTTTGCTGTCTCAAACTTCCCAAGTGACCTTTGGCAATTCGCTCAGTTTCTCTGTGTCTAATGTCTTTTCTTCTGTAAAATGTGATAATAGCACTTCTCTGCCTCACAGGAAAGGGTGACAGTACATTGAAGATGAAGATCTAATGTACTGTAGACAGTACATTACAGATGAATGGCTAGGTGGTGTTCATATATGATGATAACAAAGAGCATTCATGTACTTCAGGTCTGTCGCTAGTTTTGGCAGTGCAGTGTCCTTTGAGGCAGACCTCCTAGCAAAGACCTGCATTGCGAAAAACACTGTTCAAAAACCTCACACTAACGATTTGTGAAATGGTTCTGAGATGTGTAGAAGATGGGCAAATTTTCAGTTATGTAAACTGTCATAGCTCTATTGGTTTAAATTAACAAGAAACTTGTGTATAGTTATTCCTGCTCTAGCCAAAACTTTGAAATGCTGCAGTTGGACAAATCTTTAAATGGGAAGAATGGTACAATTAATCTGTACTGGAAAAAGGATAATGATCCATGTCATCTTAAGGGCTGTGACTAGGCAGAAATGTGGAAGAGCTAAATCATGCATGTTCCTATAAGGGGAGAAAAAAGGGTTGTGCATGGATGTTCATGGAAGTGCTCCTGGCAAGAGTATGTACTTTATCATCTGGGAATTTTTTAGAACTGGTCTCTTATCTTTCCTCAAATTATTCTTATCATATAACTACACAATATTGTTTGAAACATGTGTTCCGTAAAATTTGAATCATATTGTAAATATTTACTGGTGTGTCATTGTGAAAAGACTAGCTTTTTATCAATATAGTAAATGCTATATATGCATTATATCTATAATTATATATATCTGTATTTTACAAAAATGCCACAGAAAATATATTAAAGTGTGTATTCAAACACTTTTTACTACATTTGGAAAATTGAGGGGCTTGGGCCTTTTTTTTCTTCTCTGCAACTTAACAAGACCAAAGGAAGTGACCCTAAGGTAAGCTCTGAAATTCAAAGAGAGTACAACAAGCTGCAACGATCTAACTAGTCCCCAATTCTTACATGGTTCAGTTTAACCATCTGCTTTTGAACCTCTTTGTTATTTTTATGCAAAGGTCACAACAGACATTGGGTACAAGGCGATGCAGAGGCTGGTGGTAGAGCGGTAAGGTTTTCGTGTGGGAAGAGGGGACCGAGCAGCTTGCCAGGCTCATTAGGCAGTGATGGAGCTTTGCTGGTTCCTCATAGCCCAGCACATCCCAGCTGCCCCATATCTGGGGATCTGGGCCAGATCTGGGAAGATAGCACTTCCATGTGACCAGGTGCTTGAGTGGGAGCTCGGTACCCTGCATTTTTTTCTCTCTGTGCTCTTGCTTTGGTCAGTCTCTCTCTGTTACTCTAAATGCAAAAATCCGTTGATTCCTAAGGCACAATTTACAACCTCTGATCAGCTGGGTATACTGTTACTCAGCCATGAGCAACATTTCTCCCCCCAGAAATACTGTTATGCATAGTGGCCTTATTTCCTATTGTACTGCAATAAATGGTTCCATGTGATGTAGGGCACAGGGCCTGAAAATCTGATTACTTTAGAGACTAGGGTTTCGTAGTCACTTAACACCAACATTGTTGCAAATGACCAGAATTAGGGCAAGAGAAGTAGGCACGAAATGCTTGATCATAAATATTGGGCCTTGAGAGAGAATGAAAGCTTCTGTTTTTAATAAGAGAAGAGCCTTTTTTGGAGCACAATCAGACTCAGAGGGCTCATTTCTGCTTCAACAGAGGACAAAAGGAGAAACTTTAAAATCATGGACAGTGTTGGCAATTAATGCTAGCAAGTCTATACGGTGAGCAGTTCAACAGGAGGAACTTAAATCATCAGAACTAGCTCACAGGTTCTCTGGCTATATTCTTCCTCTAAAGGTATCTAATGAGTCTGTATAGAAATGTGTTTAAAAAGGCTGAAGAGTAGCTACTCCTAGAGGTTTATGTACCAACTGCACATGTGAAATTACTACTTTCTTGCACTCTTCAGAATATGCTGTCAAACTCTCATGCCATCAGTGTTTAAGTTTTCTTCAAAATCCAAGTCTTAATGTCAATAACTGCAATTTATCATAATGAGGTAACAGTTAGTCTTTGTGGGCTGACTGCACCTCAGCTGACAAAATATATTGACTTACCAGTTGAGCTCTTCATTAATGTGATCCTCAGGTTCAATATTTCACCTTATATTTAACACAGAGTTGCTGATATGTCAATTGAATATATGTGAAACTACAGGAAATGTTACGTTCCTCCGTATTCCTCAGTTATCTAGTTAATTCAAAACACTGATGTGCCAAGATGACACACACTTTAGGAGGTGATGATCTGCTTCATTAGGAAATAACATTTCTAGAGAATTCAGCTTGCTTTGAATGCTTTTTGCCAGTTCTGTTATGTTTGTGCTCTCAAAAGGTGTCTGTTGCCCAAAAAAGCAGAAGTCCTATGCAGTTATCACTTAGTGTTGCAAAGCAGCGTTGACTTGGCTACAAATCTATCTCGGATAGATTGGTGTCTAGAGCCCAGACAAGAGTGGTTCCAGCAAATGAGAATCTGAATCTTCTGGACATACTTGGAGAAAGATAGGGGCCTGAATTCGTGATAGTTTTGTCTGTTGTTTGTATTAAATCTGAATCTGCTTCATCTGAAAAGGCTAAACCTAAAGCTTTGTGCAGTAATTTTCTAGGTCTTTCCTTGCCGAACATAACCTGCTGCAGGCTGGCTGAGAGCCTGTCCCTTCTTGAAATACCATCAGTGTTCCAGTTGCTCCCCACCTTTAGGCTCTCGGCTTGCAAAAGTACCAGACAGGTTTGCAGGGGAAGAGGTCAGTACTTGCTCCGCTGTTAGTTATTGCCCTAAAGTACTAGTAAAGCCCTACAGCAAAGACTCATTACCCACAGTGAAGTAAGTAATCTGACTAAGTGTCAGCCATGATGTTTGTCTCAATTTTAGAATTTGGAATCCATAAAGTAAACATTTTTAAGAAGCATCAGTGAATCAGAACATCAGTATTGCTATCAGGAAAATCCAAATACTGCGGGCAAATAGAAACGCTCTCCTGAAATTTATTTGCCTGTCACCTTCTGTTCAGAGGTTTATGACCCTTAAATAGTTCGTATCTCGCATCTTCCACTCCACCAGAATGAACATTAAACCTCCAGGAGCTGGATGCATTTCCAAATTTTTCCTTTGTGGCCTTTCTAAACATTGGCAGTAATGTCCGGATTTCAAAACAAGCACTTGGGCTCCAATTCCGCAGCAGGGAATGGCAGGAGAAGTGGAGATAGTACCAATGGACCCTGCAGTCCCACCACACGCTTTTGAAACGTCGGAGGTACTGTGACAGCACCCACCATGTATAGTTCTGTCCAAATATATCTCAGTGCACTCCTCACAGGAGTCTGTACCCTAAAACGAGAACTGACATCAAAGGCTAGTCAAGAAGGATAAAGCATGATGTGAAAATGCTTGTGCTAGCTGAAAGCTGGACTATTGCAGTGAATGTTGAGCATAGCCCCCGCACAGACTTAACCTATACCAGCGCTGCAGCCGCTTCGACTATGCTGTGCTCTTACGTTCATTTGCACACCGCTGGGTTTTACTTGGATGCTATGATATAGAGCCAAGAGTGAATTTAGGGCATATTGGAGGAAACCTGGACTCCACTGTGGCCAGTGGTAATGTTGCCACTGACTTGAGCTTTATGGGTGCCACATTTTCGGACCCTAAGCCATCGCCCTTTCTCTTGCTGAGCGCTTTACCCACACAGCAGCTGTAGTCATACTGTTTTCAGGGATGGTCTTCTGGCCCTTTGGGGTGTTTTTCAGGTGGAAAACCAGCTTTTTGTGTTTCACATACTCATATATTGTTTTTAAATCTGTGCTTCTGCAGTTTTTGAGCCACAGTCTGTCTCACGCTGAAAGATAAGACAAGGCTGGAACTCGGTGCTCCCTCCCCCAGAAGCCTTGCCGATGGATGGTGTATTCCCTTCCGCTGCAGATAATTGACTATATATTTCCCACAATGTTTTTATTGTATTTCACAGAGAAAAGTAATAAAAATAGAGGCTGTATCACAATCAAAGCAGTGTTTCCATTCCTCAGGCAATATTTTTCACTAACCCAAAGGAAAACACCTCCCCACCCTTTCCTGGTTACTATACTCGGTATACAGTTCTCAGTAAGAAGAAAACCAGATGCCATATTTAAATGTAAGATGGCAGAAACCAGAAAACCAGAAAAATGGGTCCCAATTCAGGGAACTGTTCCTGGATTGTCTTTGTATTCTTTGAAGTGCAATATGGACACTAATGTTTCCAGAGACATCCGCAAAGACCCTTTGATATATCATCAAGTAGATCGCTGTTTGTGTATGATAAATGCCTTGTTGACACAGTGTGTGCTACAGATTACCTGCCCTGTACTCAGGCGGGGCGTCGTCAGTGCCACACAAAGACATGCGAGCAAATGCCATTTATGTGGCTGTAGTAATCCTCCACAGAAGTGTAGCTTCGCAAGTGTTAAACAGACCCCACAGCTATGTTAAGAGACCAGTTCTCGGGGAGAAATAGTTACGTGCCAAGCCCATGCAATCTAGTCATCTTCATGGTGGTAATTAAATAGCATCTCACAATGAATATAAAAGCAATTAATCTAAGCAGGCATTTATTTCACTTTGCTCTGACTGAAAAGGATACATTAATTTCCTGAACATTCTGGAAGGGGAAGGGGACCAAATGTCTGGGGGCTGTAGTATTGAACGTTTCAGCCCCATTGGGATTTTTTTTGTGGAAAGAGGGAAGCCTTGGAAAACAAAATTTAAATCAAGAGAAAGTAAATGAAGTCTGGTCTATGAGCAAGGAACCTTTAGACATCAAAATATACTATTGCAAATGTCTAAAAATGGTCTGTCTGGTGTCACATCCTTGCATTCAGCAAAGGACAGAAACGTTACATTAAGGAGTGAAGTGATCCATGTTACCTTTAACTTATAAAATGTTAGGTAGACTGAAGGCCTTTGTTTGGTAAGTTAAAGGCTGAACTACTTAAAATAATCTAAGGTTGAATGTCTGCCATTCTAAGTCTCTAACATTCTGTTCTTTTTTTGTTCTTTTTTTTTTTTTTTTGAAAGATACTATTAGCAAAGATATGATGCTTAAAAATTTCCAGCCAGATGTGTCTCCAAACTTTCCCAGAGATGAAGGATATTCAAATGTAGTTTGGATTCAACGCATTATATAGATAAGTTTGTTTTATAGCTGGCCACAGCTGTGATGTTTGGATTCAGATCTGTAAGTCCCCTAAACTTTGAAGACTGTAGTCAAATCTGTGGTTTTGGATTTGAATCTCCAGTTGCTTGTTGCATCAGACTGTCGTTCACATCTGTTACACTGACAGCTCAGTGCAAAACTCTGATACCAGTTTCAGACTCCACAAAGTCGAACCTCAGAAAGGCCACTTCTCAAGCACACTGTTGCATATGAGCAGCGACAGCAGCTTATTGCAGGTCTGTAGGTTAACAACTCTCTACATGCCATCTAATGGCCATTGGTGACCCACCACAGAGCACTGGCTGGTGGGTCACAGGTTGTTGGCTCCTTCCCTGCGAAGTATGCTTTACATACTTCCTTTATGTTATGTTTCTGTGTAAGCGAATGCTGTAGCTTCCCACAGGGATATTACATGATCCTGTGTGGAAGGAGAGAGGGTTGGTGTAATTGCAAATAGGTTGAAAGCTGGTCCTTGAGGCACTCTCTGAGGGCTTATCTATAGAGAGTGGTTGCTAAGAAATAAACTAGGAGGTGAATTTACAACACCTCGGCTCCACAGGTGGGCACTCTTAACATGCAGTAAGCAAGTGGAGGGTACACCGTGTGGAAAGTAAGAGAGAAAATACTCCACACAAGCAATGTTCCACACAAGCAATGCGAGGACACAGTGCTGTGAAGCTGAAGTCCTGCAGTTTCCCTCTCTTGTTCGCTCTACAGGCAGACCTTAAGACTTCAGCCACACTGTAAAAAATAACAACCCACAAATGTCTATCTGGGAGGGTGTCATTGGTTGTCACCATGGCACAGACAGCCTCACCAACTGCAGCGACGGAGCCACCCATGGTAAATGCTGGACAACTCTTCTGACCTGTTAATAGTTGGCAGACTATTTGATGACAGTTGCAAGAATCTGATGCACAGCAGTATCCTTTACAGCAGTTTAATCTTTGTCATCAAATCCCCCAGCAGCCATGATTAATAGCAGCACTTGAGCTTGTTTTGAAAGTTGTATATTTGGCAGCTATGAACTTTGATCTATGGTTTCGCTTTAAAGAATCATTATGACACAAACTTTTCCTGTAATCCTTCCATCTAATTAAACCACACACAAATACTATGTGGGGAAATATGATGCTATTGATATAAGCTGTGTGTTTATTACAATATTTTAGGGACTTTATTAAAGTGGATAGTTGTTCCCAGCAAGATAGTAGATAAGCTCCCCCCAAACAATAACATCACCCAGAAAGAATATATAAGAGAATTTCCCAAGGCCAAATTCGATTAGAAACTTTCTTTGTTGATTAGCACTGTGCCCTTGAACTCGTTAAGGGCTCAGATGTTTTAACCTGAGCTAAAATTACTAGCATTTAATGAATCCAGGCTACTAATGTGTACTTTTCCACAAAAAGTTTGCCTTTGTTCCAGATAGTCAAAGGACTTCAATGTCTAACATGATAGTATCTGTCTTCCTGTAGTAGGTTGTTCAGTATTTGGGTACAATTTAATGAGGAAGTTTTCAAAGATCCAAGAAAATTAATTTTCATATAAATATTTTAAACCATGAAACATCCATCTTTTTGTAGCTGAATCAACAGTAAACCAGACATTTCTTGCTGGTCTCTATCCTGCTGTACACTGTGTAGTGAAATTCCCATCAGGTAGGTAAAGGTCATTTTTACAAGCCTAGAATATAAACTGTGGATCAGAGTCCGAGCAGTGTTTTTTCTAGGGCTAAGGTCCAGGGCTGCATAGTCTAGACGGAGTTGACTTGCTTGTGTATTGCATCTTCATGACCCCGGCATTTGTGCAGAAGAGGGTTCCTTCCTCTAGAGCAAACTACCCAGGTTGTGAGCAGCAGTTTTATGGAGCTACCCGGAACCTCTGGAGTTTCTCCTAATTGGCCCAAAGTGTGATCTGGGTGCCACAAACCAGAGATGACAGAGGTGTAAGTCACCATCTTGAGGTTCCTGCTGTTGCCAGGTCCACCAGTGTTTCTATTTGCCAATCACCATCTTTTCCATGTTTTCTGGGTAGACTTTCAGCCAGCTGGCTTTTGCCTAAAACGTGACTCCTGTCAGTCCTGGTTAAGCCCAGTGACCATGGTTTCTGAGTCAGTTGGAAAGCAGACAAAGTACCAAGTATAGTAATTTTCCCAAATTGTCTCACAAATTTCCAGAGACTTCATATAAATGTACAACAGCTGAGGCAATATGAGCGATCCCTTAGGGAATTCACAGCTGAGCGCCCTCAAGCAGAGGGAATAGCTGCCTATCACCACGCTCTGGACTTGATCAGAAAGGAGTGAAACAGAACTGCTCTAATGCAATTCCATCTCCTCGTGCCAGGTTCTCCAGTCTTGGTATTAATCCCCTGTGATGAGCTGTGTCCAAGGCTACCACAAGACTAAGCAGAATTAGCAGGGACATTTGTCATGTGTCTGTTGCCATGAGGGAGGCTGGATCAGTGGCCAGAAATGGCCTTGACCTAACCTGCTCCTGAATAGCTGGTTGCAAGTTACTTGAGCTGTCGTCCTTTCTTTAGTGGCTCTTCTTTGAAAAGCAAAACTTGCTCAGGTGTCCTGGAATCCCTCATACATCTGAACAACCAGGGCTTTGAGTGACAGGTGCTGGCTGGGCAGAGTGGAGGTGTCACACTATTCTCAACCAGCCACAAAGTCTTGAGGGTAGATATAGGGTCAAAATGTATCTCATACGCAACTGGAATAAAGTTTTGTATAAAGAGGTTATAAAACCCCATAAGGACTTTTTACTAGATCAAGGGCTGCCTCTTGTTCTTATTGAACTCAATGGGAATTTTGCTACTGACTTCAAAGGAAGTTGAAAGGAGCCATGAGGGGTTGATTTCCACTACTACATGTGTGCTTCTGCACACCAAATTTGCATCTGGAAAGACGGTGTTTTAGTTGTTTTTTTGTTGCTGTAGTTGTTGCGTTTTTTGCTACTTGAGAGTTTGTATAAGCACAAGATCTGCTACATGCAGATTGTCTACACACAAGCAAATAGCTTATTTCTGTTGTGCAGAACTATATGTATACTACACATTGCATGCATGCAACGTACACAATGAAAAAAGGATGCAGTCAGCTACCTCATCTGAGTGGCATCATTCTCCCAGGAGATCAAAATCTCTCCTAAGCACATAATGACTGGTGAAGCAGGTTTTGCATTTATCACTGTCAGCTGTATAAAATCAAATCAAATATAAATTAATCCTTTGCAGCTCCTTTTCCCAGGCTGCAAAATGGAAAGCTTCAGCCTCAATTCCATAAGCAGGCATAGAGCAGCCTTAAGACCAGATTCAGAAATCCAAACAGTTGTCAAAATGGTTTGGAACTTACTTTAACTTAAACCACTTCTGAGACCGTGCTTTTCCATTCTTTCTCTGCAGCAATTTGCAGAGGATGAGATTTATCAACTACACCCAAATACACTAGGTTAGGCAAGAGGGCTTCTTACACAGGAGTCTAACTTAAAACTTCAATGGTTCAGAAACAGGCATGAAGTTGTTAGAATGGGGGCACAATTTAAAAAGTAGTGATTCAGTATGAATAGGGGAGTGACCTTGGAAATACCTGGCATTTCCATACAAACCTTGTGTGTGCTAGAGGCTCCCTGGGGCCTAAGCAAAATCAGACTGAACTAATTTCTGTGTCAGTAATAACATATTCTGCCTGCTTTACAGCTGATTGAGACCTTGCTGCTGATAACTTTCTTTTAGGGATGCTTTCATAAGCTGTAGATCTTCATGTTAGGATACACTCCTGCATTGAGTGCTTCAGTAATTACCATCCCATTCTTGATATTTACACACTCTTTATGAGTCTAAATAATGCCACTATTTCATAGATTTTTATATACTTCAGATATTAGAAAGCATTATCATAGCCTTCATCAGTGGTCCTGTAGCCAAGCCATATGTATTTAATTCCTCCAACCTTCTCTTGTAAGAAGATGCCAGAGAGACCAGAAGGCAAGTTGAGACAGCATCTGCATCTCTGAGTAAGGATGTAACAGAAAGCAGAGTGGTTGGGTCCTCTGAGCCTCTCAAAAGAAAAATGCTCTGCTTGCTCCTCCCCTCCTGCATGACTCTTTTTCTGGATGACTCAAACCATGGGCATGGAGTAGAAGATTGATGAAGCTTCATAGAAGCTCCTGCTGAATTGGAGAGAGTTCAGGGACCAATGTGATGCATGTAGGGGGAGGCTGACTGTGTGGCGATGGAGAGTAGCAAGTAGGGAGGCTTGGTGAAAGCCTACACAACCTTGTGGTAAAGAGTTTGGGGAGTCCCATAAACCGTTAGCACCTGGTTGCTGATGAGAACAAATCCAGTTTTCTGAGCTGACTGATGTTTCTTTCCTCTTCATGAAAAATATGTACTTAAGATCTCACACTCTGAAGCTAACCCAGTCAACTTTTCAGAATAGGTTTAATACATTTCGTTGTATTTGAGGTCAAAAGGCTTTGCTGCAGCTGCAGCTCAGCCAAATAATCTGGACCTGTTGCAGGACTTACTAGTCAGAGCTCTGATTTGTGTCAGGTGTAGGTTCAAACCAGATGTGACAGGAATACTTTCTGGTGTTGAAAGCTAGGGAAGGTGTCCCACACTTCCTGGGAGCTTAGCCTTGGGCAATATATACTGAAGAAAATAGATTTAAAAGGCAGACAATAAAAAAGTGACATTGGAAACTGAGTTATAATTCATCTAATAAACAGAAACATCCTATACCATGGTTGTGGTTGTGCCTAGTGTTGATTTTTTTATGCTTTCTGTAAGGCTTTCTTTATGTCCAGGATTAGCTTTTCAACATCCAGGAGTGATAAGGGCTTTTGAAGGGATGTAGGTAGCTAGCCACAAGATAAAGGCACAGAGCAGCTACTAGATTTCTTTTCATTAAAGCAAACACAGCTACCAGAGCAGAGGAAGACGGTGTCCTGGAGACAGGCATGGACACAGAAGCCTGATTTGGAGATCCACATCTTTTAAAAGGTGGAGCTTGGACTAAGATGCCTTTATGGTTGGAGGGAATGAGTAGACTGAAGGGATATCTGTGCATATAAATCATCAATACACAGAAATTGGAGCTCATGGTATCACAACTGGGCTAGTCTTGCCTGTCAACTCTGGCAACCCACAGTGCGGGGTGAACAGGTAAGGACATGGCACAGATCCTCATCATCCATTTTGACCTGATAGGAAGATGTTTCAACCAGAGCTCTTCACGCCATTTTGTTACAAGGATTTATGCCCACAGGTCCTGGTGGGACCTCTTAGATCCTCACTTTGCATTGACAACAGTGTTTCAGTGTAAAATAATCACTGACTGAGAATACTCTGATGGACAGTTTCATTGTGAAAATTAACAGGAATTTTCTTACATTGATATGTTAGATTTTTTTTAAAAGCAGTTCAGGCCACTTGCTCTTCACCGAGAGTCCAGTACTGCACCCTGTTTCCCTAAATGTCAACAAAAAGGAGGAAGTGTGTGAAATACCTATATGTAACTGCCTGCTCCTTAGAAACCCAGAATACACTCTGCTTATGTAAAAGCACAGCACAGCTCTCTTCAATAAGCAAAACGACAACACATGTATTTAAATATCAGAGCCTGAATGGAGTCTGCTTCTTTTCCCACACCTCTGTAAAATCAAAGTTTGAAACCCTGTAGGAGCTCTTTTAAAATATCCTGGCTTCCTTGCTGCAGACCATATGTTGTTTCAAAAACCAGGACTGCAAACTCGAATAATTGCATGACTTGCATTCTATCACTGTAGACTGTGCTCCGCTGGCTTCAACTGGCACGGTTTGGTAGCTGTTACAGATGCCACAATTCATTGCTTTGAAGTCTGCACATTAAAAAAAAAAAGGGGGGGGGGAGGAAAAAAAAAAAAAGCTTTCAAAAGATTTGCCTGACTTTCTGTTATGAATAAGTCGACATTTTGCAACATCTGTCATAGTCCCTGCCACTTCAGCTTCCTTCCTCTGCTCAGGCTTATGTGTTTTATGTTAATACTGGAGCAGCTGTGGATTCACGCTCTGAGTGAGGTGCAGCAGAGCGGTAAGGGCAGGTAACTGCTTTCGCTGAGGCTCAGGCCACGAGGTGTTGCCTTGCTCCTGCTGACACGAGGTAGGGAGTGGAGAGAGCATGGGTATTGCAGTAATATCTGTCTGGGAGTAAATTGTCATTATAATGGTCTGCAACAGCCTGTCCTTGTGGAAGAAGCTCAGTTCATCCCTGAGGACCCTACAGGTACCCCAAACCACTTCCCAGCACTGCCCAGGCATTTGCCCCTTGTTCTCTACTGCTCTGAACAAGGTGTGATTGGACAGCTGTGGTTTGGTTCACTGGGGTGCAGCTGAGCTTCTCCTTTTCTTGCTGTTTGGAGGCTCAGGGCAGTGAATCCACACTCTGCTCAGCCCCTCATTGTGACTAGTTCAAGTGTTATCATCAGCGGAAATAAGCCTTCCCTGTGCTGTTTCTTTGGTTATTGATTTTCATATTCCTAGATGCAATCTGTATAACCTCATTCAGCTGTTAAATGATAGGACTCAGAGAGAAAAGAGTGTCCCGGGTGGACGTGGTACCAGCTTGCTTTAATAAGTTTTTGAAAATAAATATTGCCAATAGGAGAAAGCAGTGCTATCAGTGATAAGATTAAGCTTTGACTGTTAAAGTGCTCGAACGCTAAGAAAAAACACCTTCACTTTAGCAACTTCAGCTGGTTCCGTGGAGAATTTGCAATATGATATCATTTTGTGCGCAGTACAATTTCCCCATTAAAAAGTGACGCCAGCCCCCCCTTGGCATGTTACTAGCAGGGTTCCTCGCATAGTGCTCATGCCCGGGGAGGTGCCCTGGCTGTCTGCAGAGCCCTGCTACGCCGAGCATTGGCTCTTTCATTCAGGCTCTGCGTGGAATAATTCCACCCGGGTTGTTTTCAGGTTTGAATTTGGGGGCTGGAATTCATCACCTCGGAGGCTGCTTCCCCCGATTCAGTGGTGTGTTCGATCACAAGCATCTGTAATCCCTGTAATCCATTTCACCCTGCTTGCCTTTTGCATGGAGGATGGGAAGAGAAAGGGTCTGACTCCATAAAAGCACGTAACACTGCCTGTGACCCTGCTTAAAAGCCAGAGGAAGGTGTCCTTGAAGCTATTAAGAGGAACTATGTGACAGCTCTTTACACTATTATTTTAAGTATCAGCTTCAGCTTCCTTATTCATTTCCAGTATATTTTTGTTTTGTTTTGTTTTTATTTGGTAATAATATCCTGAGCACAGCACTCATCTGGTTTAGCTGAGGTGGTGCTACTGAGGTGGGTTTTCCCCCCCTCCTCTATACTGTTGGTCTGTTTTATAGAACATGGGAAAAGGGTCAGGGCAAACATAATTAAAATGCCAGCACATGAGCAGATTTTGTCCACATGTTCTTAAGATCTTGTTGTTCTCGGGTTTGCTGTTCTATGCACCAGGTGTTAAGACCAAGTTATGTTAAAGGGGTTTCATATTAAAAAAGTATATTTGATGTGGTATATTATTAGCTGGCAGCGGTGCTGTCTTATCCTAGCGAGGTAAAACGGAAAATTTTTGCATAGCACTGCACTTTGCAATCTTTTGCAATGAGAAGCATCTAGGTCTTGGGAAAGTGAATTCATTTCAGCAGATACTGCTTTGTCTCTCCCCTGTCAGCCATGATTTGGGAGGGTTTCTAAATCTTTGCCACTTGAAATCCCATTGAGCTGAAACTTGCCCAAAAAACTGTCAGCCTTGTTGCTTTTTTTTCTTTAACATGCTGTTCATTACTTCCATATACCTTCTCCCACAAACAAAAAGTGGCAAAAAAAGGAAACAAAGGACTTTTAAAAAAAACTACTAAAAGACAGATTTCTAACTGGTGGTGATTTACAACCTTTGCAAACAATTAGGCTTCAGTGAACACAGAGATTTTTTTATTTTGATGATTAACATTGTTAAAGAAAAATATTTTTAAGCCTGAGATATCGATATTTGAAAAAATTAATTAGAAACATGCTGTGCTTTTCATAGGGATGTGATTGTCTATCGTGATGCTTTCAAAAGTTCAGATTTAAAATTGAAGAACATTTATCCAGGATCCCTTGTTTCACTAAGAATCAATGTAAGAGGCAAGCATGAATAGAAAAGTAGTTAGAGGTAGAAGGGAATATTTTTCTCACGTGAAATTCTTGAGCAGAAACCACCTTTGCTCCTGCTCCTGCCCTTTTTAGTTAACAAGATGCCTAAACTGGAGATCAAAGTGACACACAAAAGTGATTCTCTGAACAACCAAGGTTAAAGCTTAGCTGCACCACTGTTGTTATCTTTCCTGCACCTTCTAGGACACCTCCAGGGGTAGAATTTGGAGGGCCGGGGGAAGCAGGAATGAGGATGGAACAATGTAGAAATAGAGTGAAATGTGACTATATCACACATGCGTGAATATACCATGCCTGGGTCATGTCAATCTGCACAAAGGCAGCCTGGGAACCATGAACTGAGCAGCCACCATTTATCAAAGACTGGAGTCTGCACATACACAGGCTTTATGCATATTCTTCATAGACATCTACAATGCATGAACTAGTTATCTAGTTACTAAGTTAGAGCCCATGGCAGAAAATTGGAACTTCCATGTTTCCATTCCTCTTTTTAACTCAAAGGCGGCATGTAAATCAGGTCAGATAAATTACTTTCTACAAGCACTGCTAACTCTCCCAGAATTACAAAGGGGACCTAGGGAGCCTGTCTGTAATTAGGTGGGATGAATCTTATCTGAAATCACTGTGCTAATGATTCTGACTTCCCCTGAATCTCCTTGCATATGTACAGACATCATGTTCGACACATGGCAGCCCCTGTGCACAGGCATGTAACTGCTTCTCATTTGTCCAAGATTTGCTCCTTCCAGCTCTGTGGTTTCTTTGGAAAAGGAAGCGCTTTTCTATCAGCGCTTTGCAAGGTGCTGGCTGTTAGACAGAGTGACATTTATACCTGTGCCTGGAGCAGCACCCTCTAAACTTGGCTGGGCTGGACACGAGCCCTTTCTGTTTCTCTTCCTGAAGTGACACTCGGGAACGTTTTGCTCTCAGTGCTGGAGATGCACAACTGTCTGTTCAGAAATCTATACCCTTGGTGTTTTGAACATCAGCTGAGGGCTAATTCTTCCGGCACTGCAAAATAATACTGGCAACACAACTTAGCTGTCTCTGTTCTTAAAGCAGGCCTTGACTCTTGCTGGTACTCCATGCTTCTTTACAGACCTGAGAGCAGAGAAGATCCGTAATTTCAGCAGTTAAAATCCCTTTCCTTTGTCAAAGACCTCAAAAAGCTGTAGTATAACTAAAAATTGAGCATGGGCCAGTATCTCCCTCTCTTTCTTGCCTTTTCCTTATACGAAAAATTGAGCTATACCTCCCTCCATACTGACACAAAGTTGTGTTGTTATCAATGTCATAGTAGCGAACATAAAGTGGATAGTTGTTATTTCACTTGGTGTAACTCATTAGCAGTAAAACAGGCCTGTATATTTACTTATCTACTGGAGTAAACACATTGTAGCAGTTGTGACTGTTATAGTTAAGACTGAAGTGAAACTCCTCATTACAGCTTCCACTTTTATATCTAATTATAATGTTCTTAATCTCATACCAACTTTTCTTGGCTGAAGCATTGTATTTGCACTCATTTGAGAAAAGCATTCATGGTTTTATCAGTCATGAGTAATGTAGTCATTTCTATTTCATACCGATATTCACACAATCTTGCCTTCATATTATATATATTATGTTTACATATATAACTTGCTATTTTATGTGAGTACATATACATATTTACACATACGTACACAAACACATAAACTGATAAGGAAAAATATTTCAGCATTAGGCTTTCAAAGAATTATGAAGTTAGAACAGAGTGAAAGGTTCACAATGAAACTTAAAACTTTACTAGCTATACGATTTCATTACTAACACAAAACTCAGTCCAATACTTTGCTCAGGCCAGGGTCAACTTATTTTTAGCAGGAGTAACAGTCATGTAGTTAAAATACAAGTGAGAGTAAGGTTTGATTTTCAACACAAAAACTTCACACTGCTGAGTAGCTCCTCAAAAAACCCCCCAAAAAACCAAATAATGTCTGTTTATGGGCAAGACTGAAACCTTGCTAAATTCAGTGCAAAAACTTTGGATTTGCCTTGATCTGCTGTGTATATGGGAAGGATCTATATGTTTGCTTCTTGTTGTTTCTTCCACTGCACAATATCACTACTTTATTCTTCTACAGACATTGCAGGGGAGAGGTAGGTGTGAAACAGCTCATCCATGCACTAGCCAGGAGTATTTCTTTAGATAGAGATGTTGGCGTGGTTAGATTCTGCATCCTCCCTCCTTTCCCATGTGAATGTGTTCGTGCCACTGAGAAGGTTTTCAGAGAAGAAGGGGTGTTAATGCACACACGGTTGCACCAAGTTCCTGAATAATCATCTTGGAAACTGCTCTGCAGTTTCAGGAGTCAACTCCTCAGGCAGGAGGCAGGAATGCTTCCTATTTTAGTCAGCTGCAGAGCCCGAGGTGTGAATGAAGAGAAAAAAGTTCTTGCAATAGTAGTCACAGCCACAGTTAACATGAGCAAACCTCACAGCCAAGGTACATTTAGATGATCATTTGCTGAAGGGATCAACTCCGAATAACAAATTAATATCTAAACTTTATTGTAAGTGGGATGTACTTTCTAGATATCTAGAAACATAAAGTGGGTATAAATGAAGCAGGTCTTAGAAAGATTAAAAACAGAAAGAGGAAAAGCAGGTGGGTTTACCCCTGTTAATTGCTTCACACTCTTTACTAAATTTATTGTTATAAAAAAAATATCTCAAGCTAATAAAACTACATAAAAGTTGATGACTTTACTGATAGATCTTAGGTGTGAGAAAAGTTGAGAAGGGAGAATGAGTCAGTATCTCTGTCATGCAGTGAGGTTTCAAAACATTCATCATCCGGAATTAGGTTCTTGCATCTCTGAAGCCGTTACACCAGTCTGTGACATTTTCCTCATAAGAATTTTTTGAAAAATATATACACACATTGAAATTTTACACCTGCCATCGGTTCCCTCCCCTCTGTGCTGGGGAAAACAGTACATCATGAGCAGAGACAATTTAAAGTCCTTTTATGGAAAGATCATCGTGACCAGTATTGTGCTAATATTTTCTTAATCTAAGCAGATGTTTGAACAAAGTTGTAAGACTGCAGCATCCGCGGCTGCTGGGAATTGCCCTGTTCCAAGGCAGAATCATGGAAAGTTGCCATAAGGAATTATTCCTCCGCGAAAATGAAGCATAGGTTTGGAGGTGACAGACTACCCCTGAGGAGAAACAAGGAACCCCTGGAGAAGTTCTTTTCTTTGGCACTTGGCTTTATATGGGTTAGAAGCCCCCCTGGGTCTTCTGCAATTGTTCCAATGGGTGGGAAACACAGTTAACATTTAGGAAAAGCAATTTTTGACTGCCAAAACTGCAGTGTCTGACAGTTTTGCATCCAAGCAGAACTGATGAAAATCCAAATATTTGTGGATTTTGCTTCAGATGCAAATATTTTGTATAGCTTCAATCCCAAATTGAAGTCCCAATGGAATTTTGATTAAAACTCCTGATATTCATACTTCAGTGTTTCCCTCATTTCAAATAATGTCAAGCTGAATATTTCTTAATAATTTTCTGAGTGGATATACATGTCAAAAATATTTTAGCCTAGTACATGTTTGTAACGTGGTATGTGTTATTTTCAAAGCTGGCTTCAGTGAGATTTTTATGCAGGGTGTGTTTTATGGCCAAAATAACAAGCAGAAAATATGATTATTTGCCAGGAGGTATCATTCAAACAACCAAACCGCACACTTCTTGGCCTTGGGTCAATCATGCTATCAATTGCTTTATACAAAATCAAACTGGAGCAAAAGAAAAGTCACAGTTTAAAACAACAGTCAAGCTTGTGATGCCGTTTGGATTAGCAGAAAGGATATTCCCAAGGCTGAGTAAGTATCACTGTCTTCTGTCAGCTAAGTAGGCACAGTGGTCATGGCAGAGCTGATCACTGGAAGGAGAATTATGTGTGAAGTGATCTCAATTTTTAAAACTATGTCTGTATTTTGTTTAATATATTCAGTCATTACAGGTACGAGCCTTCATATTAGTTCTTTGAAGCACACAGATCAGGAAGATTCAGCTGTTTTGTCCTTGAAAATCCAGAAAACTTTCAGCAAGGTTCCCTCACTAATGCCTGCTAGAGAAACTAAGCTGCCATGAGATGAGAACCAAAACTCTGACATGACTAAATAACTGATTAAATGATAGGAAAGAAAAGGCTAGGAATGAAAGGTGGGGGGAAGTCATGAGTGAAGTCCTGCAGGATCTGTGTTCTCGTCTGTGCTGCTCAATGTGTTCATAAGCGATATGGAAAAAGGAGTGAATAATGAGGTGACAAGGTACACTGATGATAGTAAGTTATTTAGGGTGGTAAGGACAAGGGCCTCTTCGTGGTCAAAGAAGGACCTGACAAGATTAAGTAACTGAGTATGTGAAAGATATTTGACGTAGGTAAATGTAAAATAATGCATAAAAGAAAAAACAGTTCTAGTTTTACCTATTCAGTGTTGGGCCCCAAGGTCTGTTGCTGCTGTCTTTCATGAATGAAATCTTTGCGTGACAATACACACTTCCACAGAGACACTGTCTCGATGTGCAGAAGCAATGAAGAAAATAAATCAGATGTTAGGCCCTGGTAGGAAACAGAGGACAAAAAGTACATATGATTATGCCACCATACAGCCTGTGGTGGTGGTGTCTGGAGCAGTGCAGGCAGTTCTGGCCTCTCTGCCTCCACAAGGATGTAACAGAGCTGGAAAAAGGTCTGGTGAAGAAAAGCTGCCAAAGTGGGACACAGCTTCTGTGAGGAGTGACTGAGGAGAGCAGGAGACACCTGACGAGATGCGGTACTGCTCTCTAAAATCATGCTTCCTATACAGAGGGCAACCCACTGTCTCTTCCAACATGAAACCAGTCAAAATAGAGCAATGAGACCTTATATGAAACTAATGGGTGCCAAGTGTGAAAGAAAGAAAGGAGACCCTTCCTCCATAAATCAATGGTAAACTGAGGAACACCTTGCGAAAGGATAATTTGGATGCTAACTGTTACTTGGGTTTAAAAACCTAGCAGAAAAAGACATTAAATAAAACCCTACTGAAGGCATGTAAACACACACACACAAAAAAAAAGCAGTTCCAGACTAGAATACTCCCTAAACTACAAAAAACTGGGGACTGAGGTTGAATTTTGGGGAAATATTACTGCAGATTTGCCCTGTTCTTGCTGCCTTCCCTAGATACCTACTACTGACACTCTTGGAGACAGCACACTCAGCTAGATAGACCTCCAGTACGGCCCAGTCAAACTACACTTGTATTTTTGTATTTGCAACTCATGATCTATGTTAGCTTGGTTACACCTCAGTGGACAAGTGAACCTTTAACTAGGAAAAGTAAAAATGCTCCCCTCCTCCCCAAACTGACAAAAAACCAACAAGTGTTGTTTCTGGTGTAATTTTTGTATAAGTTTAGCTGAATAATGATTTACAATCAGAAAACAGTTGGATGGTCACAAATGTTTCCTTGAGCATTTGAATTTCACATGGAAAACCAAAGACAACTAGTGTAAATCCTTCCCTCCATGCTCAGTAATCTCACCTTTGTATTTCTCTTCTGCATCAGGTCACTCCAGTGACCTGCTCTTAGAAATGCTCTTTTTAATCCTGCTCTTAGAAAAGCCACAGGAATACTTCCATGGGTCACTGTATAAACTTTTGTTTCTTTCCATTTTCTGTTTTCTACTAAAATAAAATCATCTTATATGTCAAACCGGTTTGAGACATACCAGTGAAAGCTACATTAAGGCTTTAGTTGGGCAATATTCCTTATCCAATCTTTCTACAAGCCTCTCCCCTGTATGAAAAGAACTTGACCTGGCAATCACAGAGCACACAGGAATGACTCAGTCCTGGAGAGTGTACAACAAACAGGAATAGCAGCACTGCCATCAATCCTGACAAAAATAAGAAATTCAGAGTCGTTGAAATGACAGACATGAACACTGTTCTCGTAGAAGAGATAACAACACTACCAACCAGAAAGAAGAGCAGCAAGAGCAACTGTTGCTAAACACAAGGGGATTTTTGACAGGCTGTGATGATAAGGGGTTCTCAGCTGGCAGGCAGACAGAATGCATCCCTGCAGAACATCTTTAAGTCAGGGGATGCCTGTTAGCCAAAGTGCATGCAAAGGAACAGTGTGATGCAAAACAGGAGTGAAAGATAGAACTCATGTGGCAGAAACCTTCACCAGGGATGGGAATTTTAAAAAGTAACACAGCCTTGCACTACTATGAAGTCTGTACTTGAACTTTTCCTAGCCAAAGTTGTCTGCTGTAACGGAATCTATTCCCGACATTTCTGATGTTCTTTGTTTATGCTAACTGTGCTGTCAATCACAGAAAAACTCAAAAATTGTTAGGAAATCCTGGGTTATGAAGCTCCACTCCACCAGTTCTAATTTGACTGTTGTCAATGGGAGACATTTGCACTTACTATTTTTTTCAGCTGAAAATGCCTTTTGTTGAAGCTAAACATAATCTAATATCCTTTTCTTTTGGGTTGTTGCTTGGAGAAAAAAAATAGGATCTTTTTCTTTTTCCTTCTGTCTTAAAATGAGAAAGGAATTTGAAAATCTTAATATCTTTCAATACAAGAAAGAGAGAGAATGAAAAGAAAGACTCTACTACAGTAACTAGTTCCTTCTCAGTTCTAACAACAGTTATTTAAGATCCAGAAAATGTGTTAACTGTGAGATTTCCCTAGAGCTCTGTCTCTCTAGCTTATCAGGAAGAAATTACAAGGTCACTTAATTACAATTTATGGAGAGCATAGCTTTGTTAAGAGAAAGATACAAAATGTACATCAACCTTCAATGACTGGAAGCCCAAGAAAAACAATCTGAAAGACAGAAACCTAATTGGCCATTGAAATAACCAATGTGATAAAGGTTTTCTTCCAGGAAATTTTAAGCCAAGGCTGGGTATTTAGCTAGAACACACATTTGATTCAGTGCAAGCTCTTGAGCTTCAAGCAAAAACTCAGTCAGGAAAATCCTATATCACTGAGGGCCTGAAAAGCAACATATTCCTTTTACAGGTAGAGAAAGGTAGGATCCTTAAAGTGATTCACACTTATGATTGAGAATTGGCACCCAGCCTGGCAGAATCACCAGTTAAATAAGCTTTTGGGGATGGGGCCACTTCGAGCCAGTGCTCAGGGGTCTCAGGCAGAGCAAACAGCAATCTGAAGCCCACACTTGGTGGTAGCTTGAGTACTGCTCAGGCCAGGAGGTCTGGTTCCAAATAAGTAACTCCAGCTTGGTGCCAATCCTTTTCCATTTCAGAGATCAGCTCACCCTGACAATACCTGATCTCTTTTTCAGACACCACAAGGGCAACATTCTGTGCTCACCCAGCCATCAGCTTGATCAAACTGAAATGAAGAACTTCTTCTGAACTTTTTGTCAGTTCCTCACCTAGCAGAGAAATGACAATGTCCTGTCTGAAAGGATGGATTTGGCCAGATACCAGTGTCTTTACTCCCCACCCCCAACAGCCTCTGGTTTACCATTTCCAAGAACTTACTTTGGCTTCTGGAAGAGCTCTGTTTTGCCACGTAGCAACACCAGGAAATAATATGTAATAGGTATACAATTATAATAATCACAAATTTTGCATTGTGAGACCAAATAGAGGGCAATAGTGACTTATATATAGTCCTAAACTGTACTGGAAGAATACCTAATTAGAATAAACTGCCACAGCTGGTTTTAGAGATCTATTCTCCTTGCCTCTCTGTAAAGAAGTCTTGAGGACAGGGAAATTGAGAATATATTGCAAAATTCTTTCCTTGAAAACAAAACATTTAAAGAAAATTTATCTGAAGAGAGGACTGGGAGATGCCACAGAGCTCTTCTGATGTGACCTCCCTGGATTCCCAGACATTAACTCATTTTACTTCAGCATTTATCAGTAGCTGAATCTTCCATAATCCTTAGGAGTTCACTCTTCCACTTCCCATCCAAAAAATAATAGAAAAAAAGAAACTGTTCCGAAAAAGATTATGACACAGGCTTCCTACCATCACAGCTATGTGCTAGCTTCAGCAGGGCTGCTGGCTGTTGCACTTAGAGCACTCTGACATTTGCTGATGCCTCTGTGAACAACTGGCATGATTTGTGATCTGCTCTTTGGGCAGGTGAATGGCAGGCGAATGCAGGCAGTGCACTTCACTGGTGGGTGCCTGTCCTCGCAATCCGAATCCCTGGCTGATATAAGATAGACAGCATATTGCCATTTCTGCTCTCTTGGCTGCTGATACCACCACCTTCTTAGCTATCTATTTTTAGCTGTGACTGAGAGGAAAGTGGCAAAGCAAGTTACCCAGCAGATTCACATACAGTTTTCTACCAGACTGTTTCTTGGAGTTTGTCATGCTCGATATCACCTGTGGGTTGCTATCTTGCAACGTAAGAAAGCAAGGGAGGAATGAAGGAAAGACAGAGGATCTTAGAAGCAACACCACCACATATGACCTTTCAGATTCAGGTTCTGATCCTCTGCACTGTTACAGTAATGTATAAGCAAAGTGCATTTAGTATACGTGACTGGAGAATGCAGTCATTCATTTTCAGCAAGGTTGTTTTGCATGCAGTTGCCATCCTTGCCCAGAACTTTTCAAGTGTGGGAATAAAAACACCAAAACCAAAGAAAGGGAGGAGAAACAGAAAAAGACACGAACATGTGCCTGCCCAGCTTCATCGCTTGTGTTTTCTTTAGCACTTGTCAAGATGAAGAGGAGACTTTGAGTCATGTTCCTGCAAATCTGCAAAATGCTGTTGAATTCACTGAATCTGGGTCAAATTGTGGGATTCTACGTGTCATGAGATGACTGAAGCTCACAAACATTGGCTCAGTTTCAGAGTCTCAGAGCATGAAATATAGAAGTATGCCTAGTCATATTAGGAACAAGCTTCTAAGGACAAACTGAAAGTACACAACAAACCGAAGTCTTGCTGGGAAGGGAGTCACTGTTTCCTCCTTACTGTTCTGGTGCGAGCCCTGAAATGGCTGAAGTCTCTGGGAGTAGGAAGCTTGCTATTGACATCTATTGATGAAGAGGGAGAAAAGCAGCTCAGGCTGGCCTGAAAGCACCATGTACCAGGGGATGGATAGGGCCGGGAGCCCTTTGTGAGCATCTGCTGGTAAACAAAGGGAAACGACTGAAACAGCCCAAACTTATTTTCGTCTTTTTTTGTGGCCTCATTTGCTAAAAGTGCTTCTGGGTAGGGATCTATTCTGAGAATCTGTTTTACTTCATAAGAATTAAACTCAAAGATCAGACCATAAAAACCTACTATTTACAGATAGCTATGTGGATATAATGTTTTGTCCTGTACGCCATTCAGTTTTTATCCTCTTTAGGTTGTCAGCTCTTATCCTAAAATGTTATACAATACAGTAGCACTGCTTTGCCTTTTTCTACCAGAAATTCAAATCATTTAATAACTAGCATTGTGATTCCACAACACTTACAGTGTTGCCATATAATGGCTATGTACATACATAAATCCCAGCTTTCATTGTGTGTACACACTGCATGACCGGAGGATCATTTTCACATGTAGTTATTTGCTATAGTTCCCTCATTACTGTCTAAGCGTGGTTTTAGTTCATTTGCCAATTTTTCAGCTTTTCAAGAAGAAATGTAGGCAAGAATTACCATCAGGTTCCCATTTCTAGTGATTCAGTTTGCCCTATGTCATAAACCCCTTTGATACACATAAATATGCTTTCACATGCATGCAAAGGATTGTTTTCAAAGTACAGCATGGTCCCACAGACAAGGAAAACTGCCTGAACATGCTTCCAAACACGGACTGAACACAGTCCTGCTGGGTTTGACTGCAGCTCTTCACAAGTTAATAAAGTTGTATCCACTTACACCAGGTCTGAATTTAGCCCTAGCTTTCTTGAAAAGAACAAACAAATCCGAACAACAGCAGCGAAACCAAGCTTGAATGTATTAAACAGCTATTTAAACCGTTAAACAATATGGGCTTTCTTGTGCATCAGCAGGGAGCTAAGCTTTCCCCAACAACACTCTGTGATGGATGGCGGTGCATTCGTGTCAGCTCAGCTGGCAGGTCCAGCACCTTTAAGGAGGGTCATGCATCTTTCCAGTATGTACTGGTTCGTACTGGGCTTGGAAAAGTTGAGAGGGAGAAAGCAAGCTTCCCAGATTATATGAAAAAAGACTTCTCTTTTTGCCCTTTAATCGGGCAGATCCTGAGGTAGCAGAGCAGTGCTCTTCACCTAAGCTCAGGAAGAGCACCAGTAAAAGACAAGGTAAGAGATGCAGGAGGATATGTGCAATTAGCAAGTCCACAGAGCAGCCAGAAGCCCAGCTTTTTCTCTGACTCCTACTCCTACTCCTACTCCTAGGGTTTTTTTTTTTTTCTTTTCTGCATCTAATGACTTTTCACCAGTTTTTCAATGCTAAATAATAAGGAATAGGAACCAACAGCACAACAGAAGCACTCTCTTGAAACTCTTACAGCAGATTTTGGTAAGACTCTTAAATCTACACAAATCCTAACGTGAAGACAATGGTAAGCCCCACTCATCGTATTCATCCTAGGTTTTTTCCACATCAGTCTTCCACCTCACGCAGGACCGTGTGGTTGCTTTAGTCAGCAAAGCAAACAGCATGGGTAACTTAGGATGCTGAAAGCACAAAATAATTGAATCACCTCACCTATTCTGTGAATCACAATTGGCAAAGTAGGGACATTCAAATACAAAATTGTTTGGTTTTGTATGAATCAAAGTACAAATTTGATAAACACAAGTATCAAGTTATATTTTGTCTTGCTGTGAAACCTTCAGATCTCCTTGAAGTCATGAGGAACTATTGTCTGAGAAGTAGACATATTCCTTTAGAGGTACTCTGAAGAGGTACCGCATTATAATGTAGGCAGAAGTTGACAAACTACTTACATCCTCCCAATCCCCTCTGTGAACACCAGCTGCTTTATGTATAGACAGAAATACATTTTTCTGTCTATATATGTTATAACTAGACTGTGAAATTGGACAAAAGTGCTCGGGCCACCTATGCTCTTGGATGCAGCACTGATATTCAAATGTCCTATGTTTAATCCATTAGCAGAAGAAGATAACTGCCTTTTTATTAAAACTTGGCAATCTGTTTCATATTAATATAAACACTGAGAAGAAGAGTATAAATTCTTAGTGAGCTGTGCTCCCAATGTACATTTGATTAAAATGATGCATCTTCAGAGAAGTAGCCTGTATTTATATATTTTGGATGGAACACTTGTATGTTTTGGCAGGCCCACACGTAGAATTTGCATGTTAATATGCTAGTATGGATACGCTCTTTTTAAGTAGCACACATCAGAACTCGTATCGTTTTCTTTTGAGTCCCTACCACAACACCACTGACTGTAGGAGGTAGATGAGGCTTTTAAGAGAACCTGTTGAGCTTCACAACTTCTAAAACTCATTAACCACCATCCTGTGTAAAATTTCATAACATCTGAAACATTTAACACCCATGCCCATGAGAATAGAAACCTAGGAAAGAGTAAGAAAAAATTAGTCAGGCATGTCTATCAACTAAATCTATGGATCATAAACTCACAATACATTTCATTGTCATTCATGCTACTGGCCAAGCAAAAGAAAAAAACATACTCGGAGACTGACAGAATTCACCTAATGGCATGCTTTATGAGGCATCACTTTTCAGTTTTATTAGTCTTTCTCCTTAAAATTCTGAAGTTTTATACTTGGAGTTCATTTGTTGTTTCTGAAGGCAAGAGGATTCTAGAAATTTAAAAACCCAGAGTACAGATGTATATTATAGCTTTCTCCAGAATCCACTACAAGATACTAAGCACAGCTCTGTTTTAATTTTCTTTTTTATTTGCTCAGATTTTCAGTAATAATAATAGTAACAACAAAAATACTCCTAGCTACCCACAGATAATTTCCATGCAGTCTTGGCCAAAAGAGATTTTTTGATTGTGCTCCTTAAAAAAATAATACTTAAAAACCTCAAAATGTTCCCCACGTACTTCAGACTGAAATGCTGGAAATGGCTACCTTTAAAAATAGTAGAGCAAGATTTACTTTGTAGAGTAAGATTTGCCCATCAGGACAGAGCTGAAGAAAAGTTAGGTAAATATATGCAGAATTAAGGTATGAAATCGGCTACTTCCTGCAGGTGCCTCAGAACTTTTCTGCTTTTGAACAACGTCACCTGTGAAGTTCATGATCGTATGGCAAATACTTCGGCACACTGGCAGGAGCATGTGCTTCATTTTGCAGTTCCAGGTACTCAACCTGAGTGAGTGTTACACAGCAAGAGTCAGCACTGGGCACTTCTTACAGGCACACTAGTATATTCCACTCCAAGACATTGTTAGGAACTACAGTCTAGAAGGTATAGTTTTAAAGGCAAACAGTAAAATTGCTGAAAGTAGGACAGGAGAAGGGAAGGAAGTCCTCAATATAGTTGAGGGATAAATGGAATGAAAACTTTTCTTACAACATGTGCATGCAATTTCCAATTACTTCAGCCAGACCTGAAAGGCTTCTATTTAAGAGCTAGATATGATAAAATATCTAGGTGCTTGTAAATTAAGTGCCAGACTTTAAAGAGGAATCCAGCCCCATAGTCAGGTACAGAAATTTGTCCAGTGGGAGAGAGAGGTGCACAACGCTCAGGGGTTACGGTTCCCTTCCTTCAGAAAGTAGGTGCCTGGCTGGGGGCTGCAAGGAGTCACCTATGGCCACCTGCATACCTGGCATCCTCTCACACAGACACTTCCCCAAACGCAGCACCTGAAAAAGCAGACAGCATCTGCCAGCCCTGCCTGTCTTTTGGTACTATCCGAGTATTACCGCCCTGTTCCTGAAGTCGGAAACTGAATGGAAGGTTCAGTGCCCTGCTTCGTCTTCATGAGCTCAAATTTCCGTCTCCCAGGAAAGCATCCTAATCACAAACAGAGAGGTGCCGTGTAAATGTGAACAGCTTCTGAGTGAGAGGAATGGAGATTTTGGACCTTAATCTGCTTGACTCTGGCAGTGATTCATATATCATTGAAGGACAGGGGGAGAAATTAATGCAAAGTCCCCCGTCCAGCAAGGGCCTGTGCACATTGCTGGCCTTATGTGGGTGCTGCTTGAGTATCTGGGGTCAGACTGGAGCAGGAAGGAAAGATGATGCCACTCTTCAGGGTCCTCCCACAAAATTACTTCTGTCCCTGTGAGATGTCAGAATGAATTGCCGCTCGCGGTAGATTGTGCAGCTGTTCAAACTGTGATTGTGCTGCCCTCTGGGTGCTTGGAGCTTGGCTCCCTCTCGCTCTGAACATGCCTCTGAGCAAGAAATTCCCAGATAATAGTGGTTAGATAACACGCCAAAGTAGCTGATACTATTTTTTAAAAAGGTTTTATCCCTCTTCCCCTCCCTTAATCCAATGGTTGACATCTTAGATATTGAGCTGCTTGGGGCAGGGCTCACGTGGTCCTATTTTTAGAATGTACCCAGCACATTAGAGGCCTGATGCAAGCCAAATATGTTATTGTAAGTCAGTATTGGAAAAAGGTTGTTGTTAAGAGCAATGCACTACTGAGGTTGCCAAGCAGGCTGTGGGGACTGCTGGACGGTACACGGCAGATTTACCTCCTCTTGGCCAAATGTCTCCTTCCATGTTTCAGAAGCTGGGAAAGTGGCCATTCCACTGAAGATACTTGCTGCGCGACTTCATGCCTGTGAAACTTCATCAGAGTGTTTACCTACTTCCATCTCCTCAAGGTTGGAACAAAAGGGATCACTGGCTTCTTAGTATTTCTTCCTTCTTCTCAACATCCTGGCAACTACAAATTAATTTTCTGTGTCCCTGTTACACAGTCTCAGCCTGTGGTTAATGACACGTGGTGAGGGAAGTTGCTTCAAAAATTTCTTCATGAATTTAGTTCCTTCTGAATTTCCACAAGAATGACCCAAAAGCTTTCCTTTCTTCAACAAATTCATATTAGACTAATGCAAACCCTCTCTCAACTAGGTGAATCTTTTTTTTTTTTAAACAAGCCCTTTTCACTAAGGTTCTATGAATTCTATCAGTCAATATATGTAATGATAGATATATTGATTTTCTATGTATCGAAAGCTTCTGAGACACAGCTCTGAGTGTTCACAGTACAGAAGACTATTAATGATCTTTTCCAGCCCTCCCTTGTGACCTTTTCATGCAAACAATGTTTTCTATTCTGTGCTTAGATAAATTGCAGAAAGCATACCTGTGACACTTTGGAAAAGAAGCAAGAACTTTTAACAAGAACACTTTTAATTTCTGATCTACATGTTTGTGCCAGAAGAGGTTTACAGAGCTGGAGGCTTTCCAGTCAGCAGGCACTATCTATGTAGAAGAGGAGAGTAAAATAGAATTGGCGTTTACGCCTCTCAAGGACATTACTCTCTGGAGTGTGTAAGATACAATAATATACTTCCAATTCTTCCTCCTATTCCAAGACCCATTTAGAAATCAAAGGAAAAAAATCCAACAAATAATATTAATTTATAGCTATAAATCTCTGACATAGACACATAGACATGGACACACTTTTCGTTTATGGTATCTACCCCTATGTGTCTATTTGCTGTTTCTCTTCACACTTCATAAGAAGATATGCAAAACTTTATTTGGATAACTAGTTTTGGTGATTTAAATGCACTGGTCTCAGGACTACATTCATTTTTATTTCTATCTCATTTAATATGCTTTACACTAGTACTCTAAAATATGTAAGCCTGTATATATATATATCCATGTTTTATTCAGCAATTGCAGGTCTCTGATCTACTTTTACCATGCAGATCTGGGATACATTACATCTTAAATATTATTGTGTGAAGATAGCCAGTGAAAGGCACTCAAATTAGTTCTTATTTCTCTGTAGTTTATTGTTGTTTGTGTAGTTCATCAAGGAATAGCCACTTCTCAGGAACTGATTATCAAGCGGCATAGGGATATTTCTATAAAGTGTTGAAATAGTATCTTAAAGTTACTCTACACAAAAAGGGAAATAAGACTTTTAAAACATTTTCTTCCAAGAAATACAGACTAGTCCGTAGAATTTTCTATGTATTTATTACTACTGCTCCACCCTCCTGTTGGATATGACGGCCACAGCCAATGGAATATGTAAGAGCTTCTCAAGGAACTGTGTGTAAGCCTAGTGTATTTCTGTGGCAGGAGCTTTTTAGCTTGCTTTCTTTGAAATCTTTTATATTTCAAAAAATGTACATGATATCCCAAGGCAAAGTCATTGCTGCACTGTGTATACTGGAATAGATCACAGTGTAAATAGAGGAAAAATGAAAATAAAATTCCAGCTGAAATACTTGTCCAGGAATAGTCTACCCAGATTTAAAGGTTACAAAAAGCCAAACCCAAAGAAGTCTTTTCAACACTAATCTTATTTTCAAATTATTAATGTCTTTCCAATAATAACATTGGTTTAAAAATAATAATAATATTTACCATCCCCTAAGTGCCAGGAATCAAACTCTTTGGGATATTCATTTTTAGTTCCTAAGTGACACATGGCAAGATAATATTACCTTCCAAGATTTTGTGTGCCTGGGCTGGGGGCTCAAATGGGTCTGCATTCTCCAGACCTTTGAGAGGTGTCTCAGGGATGTGCCAAAAGCTTGCTACTCACCGTTGTTTCTGTTAGAGACTGCCACTTATTGCCACTGTTTAAATAGGTCATTAGCAAATAATAGAAGTAAAATAGGAAGAAAAGGCAGGCTAGATGCGGGGTCAGGAGTAAATACGCACCTTGGAGAACATCCGCCATGCCTTTTTTTTCCTTGTAAATATAAGATATATAGTTTCCTTATAAATGTGTCTGGGTTTTGCTGCCCAGATTCACTGTGAAACAATGGGAGACTCCGCGAGTTGGTATTTTTGGGAACAGGGATGGCACTGGCAGGAACCAGTGGGGGTTGTTACAAAGCCACATGTGACCTCCATGTGTATGAACATGACCTTACAAGAAATCCTTGAAAGCTGCCTTGCTTGTGCATACTTTTCTGGGAAGAAAAAGCAGGGAATAAATGCATTACCCTTGTCAAAGATGAGAAATCTTAAGTCCTCTTAGAGTGAAGACTTGGGAAAATCCTTCCTGTGGATTTTGCAACAAAACTTTTAGTTACTCAATGACTGATTCCAAAGCTACTGAAGCAGCTTTTTTGGCTGCAATCAAACCAAGCCAGATTTCACCAGGAATTAATTTGGCTTATGGTATTTTTGAGAATTGCAGAATTACATGGAGAGGAAATTCACATACATCCTTGTGAAACAATAACCAGGGTGGAAATCAAAGAAGTAAAAGTAGAGAAATTCTACTGAAAATGCGGATTCTTTCTACAGTAAGCACTATTACTTGTGGTTTTTTTGTTTTTAAATATCATGGTCATACTTGTGATTTCAGTGAATGGACTCCTATTGCACAGATCAGAAGATAAATGAGTAATCAAACATCTTCAGAGAAAATATTATTAATTTTAGCAGCAAGAGCCTGATTTTTGAAGGACCGTTGATTTTCTGTTCTTTAGCTCTGTATGTTCAACTATAAAGCTTTAAAGTGCTGCTGAATCAAACCCTAGTTTGGTGGTATTTGTTGCATTTTATCTTTACATAAAAATCTTAAATGACCATGTTTTCTCTGGGTGCCAGTACTTCTAGACGGTATAGAAATAAGCTCCTCTTTGCCACCCAGGCGGACAGTTGCTGCGCTGACCTGCCAGTCAAAGTGAACAGGCTGCCCTGAAAGCTGAGGAAATTCATTACAGTTTGGACACTTGTGCAGTGTCAAGTGATCTCAGTTCCTGAGGCTGGAGATGATGTGAGGAGTGATTAGCACGGCACTTGTCCAAGACACAGCAAGGGTTATGGCCATCCTTATGGTCAGCAACTGCACAAATATGAAATGGGCTGAGTTTGTGGAAGTAGGTTTCCACAAATTATTTGAAGTGTGGGGCTACCTCCTATCTCTATTTATTATTCCAGATCTTGGTGTAGCACTGATGAAAAACTCTGTTTACTTTAAGCTGTTCCCATTATCGGGACAGTATTATAGGCATTTTTCCCCAGTGCTGCTTCTGCAGTAAAGCGCTGGCAAACGTGACATTATGACAACCTTGTTTAAAAATATCCAGCTTAAGATGAGGAGTTGTATTTGTTCTCTAAACGTCTCGGTGTTTTAAAAAACAAACTTGCACGTCTGTCACCTTCTGGGCCTAAACACTCCCGCCATAGGATCTAAGGCAAATAAATATTTGTCCGTTTTGTGTCAAGGGCTGGGTGAGGCGGGGAGCAGGGACGACGGCAGAGGGTAGGGCCAGCAGGCCCAGCCTGCCGTGGCCTTTCTCGACGTGGCTGTGCAATTTGGGAGAGCAGTTCCCCAGAGCCCCAGATGAGAGCTCCTCTCTGGGATCCGCTTCATGAAAGGTCATGGACTGGCCTGGTGTGCTCGAGCCCCTGCTTTCATTATGAGCAATACCATCGGCAGATGAAGACATACAAAGAAACCCATTTAGACAGGCTTTATTACTCCAGTCGTCTGGTGTACCCTCCTCCCCCCGATCATGATAGGCTTGGCAGACAGAAAAAAAGGAGGTTCAGAGAGATTTTACTGGTTTGTTGTCACTGTCAATAAGTAATAGCTCTGTTTTTAATAGCCAGCCTCTGGGTAGCGCAACCTCTGCCTGCCGGCCGGCAGACATCTGAATAAGCGCTTTTCATGGAGGCGGCAGATGGATGACTATATATTACATAACCTGCCGCTGCCAAGTCCTGCGCAGTTCCATGTGTGACGCTTTAAGCGAAGTTTCAAATAAGCCCATGAAATGTGCATGCTTGCAGATTTGGGTCTGGCTGTAAATTTTGCCAGATGGTTGCCGTGCCCTACCCTGAGCAGTGCTGCTGTGCACGGCGCCGAACTGAGCCCGGCATGGCTGCAGAGGCACCCCGGGCCTCGCTGGAGAGATGGCCATGTCTGGGCCTCCCTGGGGAGATGGCCACACATGGGCCTTGCTGGGGAGACAGCCACATCTGGACCTCTCCAGAGATACGGCCTCTCTGAGGAGATGGCCGTGTGCGGGTGTCGCTGAGGAGATGGCCGTGTTTAGGCTTCTCCCTGGGACTGGCTGGTTTGTGGAGAAGCTGAGGAGAATCCACGTGTGGCTGAGAGACCACTTTGGAAGGGAAAGGAACCCAGGACAATAGGAGGGAAGAGAGAGTGGCAGCACAGGGATGGGGATCTTCTCGAGGGACACTCCTTGTCTGCTCAGAAAGGGACATGCAGCTCTCCAGGGAAGGAGAGAGAATGAATATTGTTTCAGGCATTGCCTGAACCCTTGTTCACCTGGAAAGCCTGTCGCAGCAGCCTGCATAACGACAGCTGTCTATCTGCTGGAGACTACCAGCCCCCTGACTAGCAAGAGTGGTGTGAGGGCTTCAGCAAAGATGGGAGCCTAGGTGGAAGCACTGCAGATGTGGCCGGATTGAATACCTCTTGATTAAAACAATTAATAAATCACATCTCAGAAAGGAAAATTTTAATTTAGAGTATTGTGTAGGTGTATGTTAGTGCTGCAGACATACTTGATGATAATACCTAGATCTTACAGAGTCTTTAGATATCAAAATAATTTATGAAGGAAGGCAGAGAGAAGCTGGCAGGAGGGGACTTTTCAGAGAAGCCCTGGCAGCCCTGTTACTCCAGTAGGATGGCTGTGCCTCGAACGATGAGCTGTAACAACTGTGGGCTCAGAAGTGACTACACTCTTGGTTTGATGGCAGCCCTACCTGCTGAATGGGAAAGTGGTCTTGTGCTGTTCTCCAAGTTCCAGGCAGGTGCTATAACTTGTCTTGGATGTACACAAAGGACTTGGATACCATGCTGAGGATGGTGACAGAGGAACGTGAACAAACAAATAAACAAATTCAGCTAAAGTACAGGACAGAGGCTTGGCTACCAAGTCATGCTGGATCATGACTGCAGCATCATACAGCAGAGAGTTCTGCATGTGGGTGTTTTAATGGGGATACAAATGAGTGACTCACCCAGTGCTCTCTGTTGTAAGTCTCTAGATCATGAACATGGCATAGCTCAGTTTCCAGCTAAGAAACACTTCATTCAGCAGTTGAGTGAGTTGTTATCTGGCAGTCATTATATCTGTGATTTACAAGGAACGTACAGATCTGCATTACCAGTGTCAGAGACCACCAATATAAAATACAGCAAATGGGATTTTTATCTTTCAGCACACAGCAAGAGTGGGTGCATGAGCCACACTTTTCAGGCTGTATGTAATCAATCTAACGTAAGACATTATCTCCAAAACAGAAGACTAAACTTAGGACTGCTTTACACGACTTCTTACCTTTAAATATATTTGACAATCTGCTCCCCCAGTATCTTACAAGTTCTCTGTGGCCACTACAAGATGTTCATCACCAGCATGAAATGGTTACTGATTCAAAGTGAAGCTATTATGTCAGAGGAGTCTGCTGACAGGCTAAGGAGCAAACACTTAGCAAAAATCAAAGTCCATTTCTATTTTGTGTTTTAAATCAGCTTGAACAATCTCTCAAGATGAGAAAAATGTGCACAGACTAGAAAAGCAGGCAAGGACTGAATGAGTACCTCACAACAGAGACAAGGAAACTGAAAAAAATGGAAAGTTAAAAAAAAAACCCTGAGAATTTAGCAGTGACAGTGTATCTTTCATATTTTGCAGAGTTATTTTGTAACAAGGAAGAATCTGAGAGTGGGAAAAGAAAACAGAATGTCTTAAACTTTGCATCTGGAGCAGATATGGGTATCCTTAAAGCAAATAATTTCTAGGGCTGTTTTTCAGAAAGTACAAAGCTTCTTAATTGTATTCAGGAAACCGTCATTAGTGTAAAATTTGGACCAACACTGCTCTCCCTCAGTCTCAGAGCATATGAACAATCAGGAGACTCTCAGACCTGCTGGGCACCCTCAGTGGGAAGTGAGAACTCAAGACCTAATGACACTTGGATCATTTCATTCACTTAGGTGGGCTCCAATCTGGCAAGCACTTAGGATATAATGATTAGGGTTGTGTAAACAAATGGAAAATTATAGCTTTGCTATTATTTAATAATTTTTCCTCAAAAGGAAGCTGAAGAAACCCACCCTGAATAAAAGATTTAGTTTAAACCAAACAAAATCTCAGGTACATGCAAGTAAGCTATAGGAAACAAGTAAGCTATAGGAAACAAATTGGGTACAAGTCAGAATAATTATTATCTCTTTCTTTTCTAAAAAAATCAAGCCAGGAAAAATATTTCCACAGACAAAGCTATTCAACATTCCCCACCCAAACTTGCAAATAGACTTGGGATGACCAAAACCACATGTTCTGGGGTTCCCTGAAGGTTTTTTTTCCCCAGTTCTTGTGCCTAACTTTGCGTATATAGACAGTTGACTTGAATGCAGTGGAGCTATTACTACCTAAAAAAAATGCCAATTATTTGCAGTATGCAGCCTTTATATGTGTGTTACAACCTATACTGGGAATTTGGAGTCCATTTTGTTGTGAGTAATCGTATGGATATTAAGAGGACAATTTTACATGAACATTGCCTTCTGGTTTTACTGTGTTAATCAATAATAAATATTCTGTGTTTGCCAACATGGTAGGACAAACTCAGAAGCAAATGGATGTAAACAGGGGATGAATTTTGGTGTATATCTTTATGTCTCACACAGATTTTTTTTAAATTGTGTAGTGTCAGAGCAGGAAATTAATGTGTCCTATGATCTCAGTGTTGTGTATTTATAACTTGGGTTAAAGGTGACATCATAAACCTTCAGAAAGTCCTTGTATACAGAAAAAACAATGAGGGGGAGAAGACTGCTGACCTCTCATTCACATCAAGAACACTCAACCATAAAATCAAAGGTTGGTATCAGTAATTTTTGTAAGTCAAAAGTTTCCCTATGTGGTGTATCTATGATGAGAAATGCATTGCTCCTGTCTTGGTGATAAGGGGTTTGACTGTTAAAATCCCTTTCAAATGTGGGGATTTGGGATTTGATGCTATTAGAAATAGCCCTTTCTGCAAAAACTAGGGAAGGAGAAATGGAAGAAGAAAATAGAGTTTCTTCCCAATTTGTCCCACATAGGTAAGTCAAAGGGCAATTTCTTTTCTGCTTTTCAAGGAGAGGGGTGGTGGGACATGCTGTAGCCCAGGAATAGTGAAAAGTCAAGGTCCTTCGCTCCTTACACATTTACTCCATGGTTTCAGTAGCAGTAGCAAAAAAGTATGTTATCTTTCTCTGGGAAATTCAGCAAGGTTATGTGTGTGTGTGGGCCCCTTCTACTACTGCCCAGGAATGACCTGCCCCACTCCTTCCCCATACACTCTTCTCTTTCTCCCATTTTTCCCAAAGTTAACAAGTCTGGAAATAATTAAGAAATCCAGTCAGCTCTCCAGCACTATATAATTCAATTTACTGCTCAGTGTGTGAAAATTTGAGCTCAAGGCAGTGTTTATCTGTTATAAAAATGCTTTCTTGTAGGGGAAAAAACATTCTTCCTGGTTGCTTGTGGCTCATGGCTAGTTACTTAAATCATTAAAACCACAGGTCTAATGATTACTTGCAACATTTTTTGCTGTTGCTGTTTTAGAGTACACAATCCTTTAGTTCTTGGAGAACAGAACACAAAAATAGAAAGTAGAAGAACACTTTTGCAGTGTCTTTGCCATCCAGTCCGGATTTAAGAACAGCAACATGATAATAGCCCCACTGTGTCAACATGAAACAGGATGGCAGATTCTTGACTAGATTTGAAGAATAATATGCAGAAGGTGGGGGTTAAGAAGCAATGCTACCTTACGGACTTAGTCCCACACAGCCAACCACACAAACGCTTGAAATTGTATAAGAAGTAATGAAAGTCTTTGCTTTGTAAAGAAATATGCTGTGTCATGATATTCCCATTTTCAAAGAATTTTGCATACCTGCTGTTTGTCCAGGATTAGAACTGGAAGCACAGGAGCGGTAGAGTTTGCTAATACATAGCAGCATATAGGGAAGTAAAAGGTTTATTTAAATGAGGTTATACATAGGCATCTTTCTGGTTTTCTTGGTCAGAAAAATATGTGGTTTTTAGAGTAATAAATTCTGCCCCACCCATCTCTGGTCACGGCGGGCCTTGTGTCAAGTCTGCCCTCACTGGCTGTATCTACATTAGCAACTTAAGTGTCTGGGCCCATTCCTTGGCTGTGAGGCCAGCTGGCACAGAGCACCCGCAGCCGTATTATTAACATCTTGCTGGGAATGATCACTGGTTTATGCTGACTGCCACCGCTACAGAGCACAGGCTGAAACCATGCCTGGGACCATTCTAACCATTTAAAATACAAACTATTGAATCTATTACATTTATTTAATAGTTAATAAACTGATACTTAATTTATGAGTATAGATGTAGGGATTGTGTTGTGCACACAGAAGAAAAGGGATATTTCTTTTATATGCATCTCCATAACCTTCTTGAGGTGCAGGACAGGTAAGGCAAGTGAGTGGTATATGGAGAGTGACAGGAACAGCCACAGCTGAAAGTGAGTGGAACAGTGTTTTCTTGCTCAGGATCCCCAGGGCTTACAGAGCTGTGTAGAGTTTGACCTTCCACTGCAGGCCACTTGGCATTTGTGGGTAAAGTGAAGTAATTCACAAATATTTACTGGAGATGGCTTTCTTAAAGTCATAGATACTAAATTTCCGAAGAAACCGTGACTAACCAAAGAAAGGACACCCTTCCACTCTTTCTGCTTGGCCAGTCAACCTTTTTCTTATAACTTGTAAAGCTGTTAAGACATACCTGAGACGACGAAGAAGTAATTTTGTGTGCAACTGTTACTTGTAGAACTTTTCTATTTGACTTTAAGCTACTTCTGTCTGTCTCCAGAAGTGACAAAACATTTGACAATACAATTTCAGGTAGTTTGGTTACAGAATAGAAAGGTGGGTTCTGAAGAATCTGTGCTTTTCACAGTCTCAGTAACACTGTGGCCTCTTTCGGGTTGTTGCAATATGAACAATAACGTACCTGGCTGACCACAGACTTTCTTTCTAACAGTTGGACAAGAAAAACATCTTTCCTGTGAAGCTGTAGCAAGGAGAAGATGATAATCCCACCTACTGGGATTATTCAGTGCCTAATGTATTATTACTTAGCCAAGACTTGTAAGAGAGCCTTAAGCCTTGAGAAAATTAGCTGGGAATATTAAAGTCCTGATAGGAATCATAAGCAGTCCAAGGTCTTACAAACAGCTGTCTGTGCAGGGAGGGACAGGCACTCTTCTAAGAGAACCTTCTGTGTGCCTTACTGCTCTTTCCTATGTTCTCAAATATAAAGCTTTCAGAGCATAGTGCAAGCATGACACCAACACCTCCAGACATCAAACCCACCCTTCTATCACCACTGCAGTTTTTCTGGGGTGCTGAGTAATAGCCAGAATTCTAGGAAGGGTCATTAATGGTGAGACAGTCTGTGTTTCAATCACCTGCCTATCAATCAAATTCCTGAAGGCCAGAGTTCAATTAATTGATGACACCCTTGAGGCAACCTAAGCAGTTAACAAGTCAGTGAGACTTGGTAGAAAAACAAGCAGTAAGTTTAAAAAAAGCCCCACCAACAAAACCTCCCATAACTCCCATTTGCCATTTTACCTCCCTCTGATTTGTCTTCCATTGCTACCCCACACTTACAAAGACAATACATACTTTTCATGCAAAAAGCATGGACTAGGCACAGAAAAACAAGACGTATTTCAAACATCCTCCATGCCATAGACAGATTCACGATCTTAAAAATGCCAAAGGAAAATGACCAGAGTTTGTCACAGTTTTCTTTTTTCTCAGCTGCTTTGCTGTACTTGCAAAGTTTCAATGAGGTATGCTTCAAGTCCCCCTTGTGTAGGGTTCTCTTTTGTATTGCTTTGTTTTAATGCATTTGGTTTTTTTGACTTTTGATAAAACTCTGATGTAGAAGTTTATGTCATTTATATGACACTTCCAAAAAACTCTGAACTATGTAAGGACCTCTCCACATACAGAATCACCTTCTTTTGTGGTAATAAATCAGACAAACATGGTTTTAACAAAAAACAAATCTAAAACAGTGAAATCAGCTTGGTTTAAACAAGTTTATATGGTCCTTACCAAAGTGAACATGCATGTTGATGCAGTCTAGATATGCATAGAATCTAGTGGTTTTACTATGTAGGTGTGTTTAAACATCTCATTTGGCTTAATTATGCACCAGCTTGCACAAGGCTGTGCTTTTAGCTGAAAAGTAAGATTTCACTGGTGTAACAGAGTTTGATGTTGCCTTGTGTTAAAATTACTCAAACCTACTTGTTTCTTCAGTTATATATAACCATACTGGATAGCTTTGCCTGAAAAGTTTCAAATGTAAGTAAATCTTCTGACAGACCTAGCCTGGCCTAGAAATTTATGATGAAATGAACCTGGCAAGTTTTCCACAGTTGGGTGTTTGTTAATGTTTTGAGATCCTCTAGTCTGTGCAGCAAACAAAATATACTGGCAGTGTACCTTAGCTAAGGCTTTACTTCTCACCAATGGTTTGTTTCTGCCTTTAGGTGGTTGAGGGGGATGAGGCAATGTCTATTTTCCATATGGAAATTGATGCAGATTTCCAGTACCTCTTGCTGAGTGAGAACTGAAGCAGATCTGCTGCCCAAACTGATCAGAATATACAAAATCCATTTGGGATAGTCTACATCATGGGTTTTATTTACAGGAGAATGAAGGAATGTGTAAGGGGTGGGTTGATCTGGGAGAAGCCAGAAGTTTTGCCAATTTGCTCACCGACAAATCCCATGGACCACCCCTGATCTCACCTTGTTTACTTGAGCTGTGTGGAGGGGCATGTTCCTGAGTTGAGGGAGCTACTAAATATCATGAATCTGGCTATGTGAGTCTAGTCTAAGTTATTGATCTACAGAACCAAATCTAAATATATGGTTTTGGTACATATGTTTATTACTACAGCATTACCACTTTGCATTTACATTGGTAAATGGCATGGGCTACCTCTTTGTCCAGAAGTTGATTTGCAAATCTCACTTCAACAGCATGAATTGTGAAGAGTACATATATGTCATTCAGAGCCATTGAGATCTCTTGGGTGCCCTTCAGTCAGCAGCTTAAAAACAAGGAGTAAGACAGTTACTACTCCTTTGGTCCCTTATATACATTACATGCTTTAAAAGCTCTCTTTCCAGGAGGTGACAGGGAGAAGCTTTAAAGGCCACCAGAAGTCAACTGTCTGAAGGTCCCTTCAAAAAGGATGGTATGGAAGGTGACAGTGGTGGGTGAAGTGCAGTTGGGATGGAGATATTGTGTGATGTTTGGGGTAATCCCTAGCTCACAAGACAGCTTCAGTGCTCTGCTTTATCTTAGCTCTCCATAGCTGTCTATAAGATGCTGATGTCCTAGAGGAAACCAGAATTTAGAAAGCACAAACTTGTCTAATAAGCCACTTCCCTCTCCAGCTTCCTTGTTTTCAATGTCATTTCTTAGGGGACGTCTCCCCTTCCAGCTGCTGCTGATTGCATCAAGTTTCTTTCAATTAATTAACAGCAGTTAAAATATTCCAGGGAGACTCTTCAGACCATACCAGCAGTGCTAATACAAGTCTACAAGACATTCTCAGTACAAAACGTTGAAACCCATTTCTTCATCGCTGTTCTTATCCATACTATCTGAATGAAAACTGCAGCAAACTAGATGTTGGATTGTGAACAGGTGGGCTTGTTTCAGTAAAATGCAATATTTTTTTGTGGTGATAACTTACTCCCATCTGTGGGCTAATTTCAGGTAGACGACAAGGTACCAGTTTGACTAGAGTCAAAATTTATGATATCTGGAAGACACAATAAACAATGTTGTGGCAGTCAATCTAGTATATTTAAGAAAGTGGCTTTCTGACATTTCAAAGCATGCCGTTAGAAGCCTGAAATACAACCCCAGTCTAGTTCCTAAATAAAGCAGAAATGAATAAAAAAGCAAGTAAACCAAGCAGTCAAATCAAGCCCTTCTTCCAAGATCATGATACATGGAAGTGTTCCAGAGCATTGCACATTTTGGACGCTACAGAACTTTATAAAAAAAGTAGAAACAGGAACCCAAGGATCAATAGAAATTACGACTGAAGCTTAGAAAGGAAAGAAAAAAGCAAATGCATGGGAAGCATGTTTGGAGATAAGGGAGCAAAGGGAGAGAGAACCTCTGAGCATGCAAATGATCAGCTGGGTTGGAGTCCAACATTTTCTATGGACAAGGTATGCAAGTGCAAACACAAGTTATCAGCTGGACAGGGGCAACCATTTCTATAGTACTGGAGAAGTAGGTAAATACCCAAATAAACTTATCACAAGCTCTTGGAGCTTTGCAAGATCTTCCATGGAAGGAGGCTGGTATCTTCGGAGGACCTGGAGACACTCTGCATCCCAAATGCAGTGAAAGGGACTGGGATTTTCTGAACTACAAAAACGGGTGTTCAAAGTAAAAAGACCAGTGCTTAGCAAAAGCTAACTTCATCAGGGTGAAAATGATTCAGAGGCTTTAAGAAAAAAATCCATTGCTCTGGATTTCAAAAAGATGTCCATCACTCTGATACAGTTTGCTCTGTCTTCCTGACAACTTATGAAGGCTGTAATAATGAAGAGAAGATTCAGAAAAGGCAAAATTCTCTATCAGTCAGACCTGCCACAAGCAAATGAAGGAGGCAAGGTCAAGTATTTGTATGACACATGCAATGACTGTCACAGCTTCTTGGAGCTGGTCACAGCTGGTGGGTGACTACATGACAGCCATGGACAAAAAACTTTCTGAATGCAGTGAATGTATACGTGTGCATTAGTGACTATAAGCAAGGACGAGGAGATTTCTGGACTGCTTCAAAAGCTTTGTGTAAACTTTAATGATACATATTGCTCTGTGCTAGATAACCTTTGAAAAATTCTGTTAATAGCAGCCATAGTACATGGCTTAGAAGTGATAATGTTTCTGCAATACATTTCCCTTCTCCTTTCTCACTTTCAGGAATACGCAGTGAAATAAAACTCCTGCATCTTCAAATTAATGAAAAAAATATCCTGGACTGAAATATAGGGAGATTTTTTTCCTGGTTTTCTTGGGGTCACACATTTTTATGAGGCAGAAGATCTCATAAGCTTGCTAGTGCACCAGATGTGGGAGTTTGCTTCTGATTCAGAACAAAATCGTTGGGTAGAATCCAGATCCCAAGTTGGGAAATGGCAGGATTTGCTTTCTCTGACAATTTTGAGTGTTTTCAATATGCTACCTCTACTCATAAGGAGGCTGGCTTAGGCACTGATGTCTCTGACAGCACAGAATAGAAAACAATGAACTAATACTTTCCTACTTTTTTTTTTTTAATTATGAGGTCATCTGCTCTTACCAGTCAGCTGATTTGCTTCACACAAGATGAAATGATCAGCTCCATTCTCAGGCATTTATTTCCACAACACTGGCATCTCTAACTCAAAAACTATTTGGCCTTCATATTGTACTGAGTCCCTGTTACTACCATGGAAGACAACACTGAGGAATTTACTTCTTGGTTTCCATGGGGTGATTATGATGGCTTGTAGATTTGTTTTATTCAGGTAACTTCTGCATACGTCAAACAGCTCTGGGATCTCTAGTCATTCTCTTCTCTCTGTTATTAGAAATTGCATTTCTTCGGCAAACATTTCCAGATATTTTTAAGAGCTGTTTAATTTGGGCTGTATCATCTTTCTATTTATTATTTGTGTATGAGTCCTAGGTTCCATTGTTTCAGCTCAATATAGGCCAGTTATAAAACACTTCCAAACATGGGTACTTGCAGAACAGCCATTACCACTCAAACAGGTTATGACACATTTAGTAGATAAGGCTGAGAGATAACTTTAGAACTGGCAAATAATTTCTGAAGTTTTCTTAGCAAAATTCAGCACTATGCAGAAGACAGAAATATAAGAGCAAATTGTACAAAATAAGCGGTAAGAAGATCAAACACAAATCTTTCTTCCTTTAACTTACAAGAGTAGTGCAGAGTAAGACAGAATGACCTTTCTAAGTATATTCAGTGCTTGGCACATGGACTGCAAATTCTGGCCCAATACAACCCATTTACAGTACCACTTCCTTGACCTGTAGGTCATATTTCCTTGTGAACATGGTGGGTGATGCTGTATCCCAAACACACCATCCCATTAAGTTCCTGTGGAGCAGCGGTCATGACCATGAAAAGCAAAACAAAATCCTTCCTGAGATTTTCTTGCAGAGCTTCATTTTAAAAGCACCTGCACTGAATGATTACGCTCCATTTTAGTTTGTATGGTGCAGGTATTGCACATTGCATTCACTTCCTCAGTAGTGGCAGCCAAATATATTTGTCTGTTCATTATCATTCAAAAAGTGTTACTACCATGGATATTAATTATGTCTCTGAACATTATATTTCAAATGGTTTTGTCCTGTCTTATACAATGGCAGAAAAGATTATTTGTCTAACTGTCCATTTATCATTCCCATTTTCCATTTTCTTTAACTACGACACATACTAACTTATGCTGAGCATGTTGTTTGTTTTACAGTTCCACTCACATTGCCAAAATTTTATCCGCTTTTATAGAGTTCAAAGGTAGATTTTCTTGGCGCTGTGGAAAATTGAATCTAAAAAGTAACAAAGGCTTTTTCTCTCAGCGTCTTGGTTACCCCAAGCAATATGTGTTTCTGCCTTCAACCAAAACAAAACTGCAGCAGAAGGGAACTTCTTGTGGGTAAACCAAGGCACAAGTAATCTTCCTGCCACAGCAAGAAGCAAAACAACTGAAGCAGCACTTCTTTATGGGGCAGAACCTGTTTCAGCCACACCTTGGGGCTTTGGCAGGCTGAGAATTACACAGAGCAACCTGCGTATCTCTGCAGTAAGCTGTGGTCATTTTGAAGCAAAGCCAACTTGTTTCTACAAATGGGCAAAAGTACTGGGAACAGTAAGGTGTAGCATGCAGAAAATGGAGATGCTCAGGTTTGTGAACCGTGTCAAGTTGGTCTAATATTTTTCCTATGTACATTTTTTATAAGAAAATTAATCCCGTCTGTTTCATTAAAAATGTCTTTTCTTGGCATTGTAAACAAAAAAAATTTCAGAATGCTTGTTTTTAAATGAATCTTTAATTCTGGTTTTGAAACATGCTTAATTGTCTGAAAGTCTTGCCTTTGTTTCTACTTAATTTTCCTCCTTTTTCCACTATTATGATGGGGTTTAGTTTTCAGAGGAAACTCTTCCTTTCTTTTCCATCTAACTTTTTATTAATTTACATTTTTATTTACTTTTAATTTTCTAGTTTCCTTTATTTTTAATATAAATGTGTTTGGGAAAGGGATCCAACAGAAGAGGGGAAAAGAAGTTTGTTTCTTTTTAAATACAAGGAGTATTGTTTCTCTAAAACTTGTTTTAACTTTTCTTACATTTATCAGCAGCAAAAAGAAGCAAAAATAAGGACATAAAATATGAAGATATCTGAACTCCAGAGTGCTTTGATATTTCATAAAAAATTCAAGATAAATATTTCATTGTCATTGATTTCCCATGTTTTAAAAAAATTATCCAAAACATTATATATAATGCAGCAGTTAACACAGATAAACCAGTGCTCATATATTAAAGCACTAGCTAAAGTATTAAAATATGTTCTGTACCTTTTCAGATGCTGTTCAAAGACTATTCTGACACTATTTAAAGACTGCTCTGAGACTAAGAATAATTGTTTTTTTCCCTGTTTCTGCTTGAAGAACTTAATGTATGTTTTTGCCACGCAACAAAGTAAAAAAACAGATGCTACTCTTTCATCTTGCGCCCCATTTGCTGACCACTAGAAACAGTGCTAGAAGGGGATTGTTCTCCTGTACTTTAATGGGCTAATGATAGCGAGGTGTTATCTCAAAGGCTGCCTCTCAACCTCTACCCCGTCGCATTAGCTGAGATCAGCTATGCAGCGCTCACTGTCAGTTCTGGAGGTTAAACACTCTACAACTGGTGAAAGGGCTTTCTCAGCTAAGGGCCACAACTGTGAACTTTCTCATGAGCAGAGAGACTTTTAGGACCGGCCTGCCCCTCCTATCTGGACCGAAGCTTTCTGTAACCTGGCTGGTGGTGGGAGAACCTGCCCAATGCAGCTGACGACAGCTGTCAGCAAAATGGGTCTGACTTCACAGAGCCTTTCATTGTCTTACGGTAGAGTTATGCCGGGCTGTATCGTTACATTTTTTCATAAGTACTTGAGGCTGGATTCAGGGAAAGATTTAAGTGCCAACTGGACAGGAACTTAGGGAAGGCATTTCAGTTCAAGAGGAGCTTCTTCAACACCCCCGTCCAACCTACTTACAGGAAAAACAAGTTTTTAAATGTCCTGGCCCTTTGATTTCCAAGGGTAATGAATTTCACTCAGGGACCTAATTCTCTTGTATTCAGTAAAAAGCATGTGTAGGTGCCCAGCTCAGCATTACGAATCCTTCACCTCGCACCAGATGCCACAGTGCCTAAACTTGTGTTTTCTCTGCCCCTCCGGATAATATTGCTGTGGCTGTTCTCCAGTGTGCTCAGCAGTTTGTAGGCTGAAAAGTCACAGTAATGGCTGTTGGGAAGATTACAGGGTGCTGAGATTCAAATTAAGATTTGCTCGGACATGAAGTTGTTGTCTTGCACAGGAGTGATACAAGAGGTGATGTTGTTGAGTGGGGATTAGCTAGATGTAGCGATGCTTTTGCTAGCATCCCTCCTCACAAGAAATGTTCACTTGGACTTAGGTAGCTTCAGACTCCGTGTTTTTCTGTCTCAGCAGTAACAGTAATGTAAGCATTTAAGGCAGACTTCTGACACCGAAGCAGGACAAAGTACCTTCATAATGGCTGGAAGCTTTTCCTTGGACCTTTTGGACAATGGCTCCTATAAATAGCATTCATGGTTTTATTGATTGAATGTTAAGCTTTAAGTTTTGGTAGTTCTTCATTTCTGAGAGCTTGATTTCTCTACCCAAAAGGGAGATGAAAATTTACTCTGCAAAAGGTGGCATAGCAGCAGTCTGATGGCTGTCCCTTCTTAAAGCTGGGCTGCAGGATAGAAAAATACTTGTCCTTCACTTTCCTTGTACTGTTTTCTTCCCCTCCACTCCCTTCCCACAAACACACATCCAGCCAAACACTTCGTAAATTTTGCTCTGTAGGACAGAAAGGTTGTTTCTCCCAGTAGCAAACACTCTGTTGACCGAATGATATTGTCAGTGATATTTGCAGAACCATTTTACTTGAATTGCATCAGTTTGATGCATGATATTGCTCTCTTCGTATTGCCAGTAGTACAGCACTGAAAGGAAGAAAAAGCAGTAAAAAATGTGCCCTCTGGGGAAAAAAAAAAAGAGTAAGAAGGTGCCACTTTTATAAAGTCACCTTTGCAGGCAAAATTATACTTCAGTGTTGCTTTAAAGCCAGTTATATTTCCCTGAAGGCCAAAAAGAAATGTGTGCGATAGTTAAATATTGCAAGACAGGATTTTTCAGCTAGTGAAACAGAAAAAGCTCTACTACTAGGCTGCAGCTCAACTCAACCCATCTCCCATCAATTTCTCTTCCTAATAAAAATATTTTAATGTTACCAAGCTGTAGCTGTTTAGACTTTTTCCATAAACCAGAGAGTTTGAGATGCCTTATTATTGCTGGCAATTTTAGCACTTCCTTCCTTCTGCTGTAATAGCAGAGTCTGTGAGGTTCCTCATTAAGAGACGAGTGCCAGATACTGACAGAGTGCAGAACTCAGCCCCGGGCTTCCCAGGCTTGTCCCCTCATTACTGAAGCAGAATGGAAGTTGTGAATTCACAAAGATTTACTTGAATAGTGCTAATGCATTTTAAGTGATAAACTTTCCAAAGTGGAGTGATTCTCACTCAACGCACTGGAAATAAAGGAGCATAGTGCAGTGTTAATATGTCCCACTTTCCTCTTAAAGCAGTTGCCATCAGATTATTTTCTCCTTGCAAACAGGAAAGAAAAGATTCCTTCTCTTATGCCACCTCACATATCACGCCTGATGCCGTAAACGACTTCCCCTTCTGCCTGTTGGGGCTTAGCCTTAAATGGGTTGATTAATATGAAGTCAAATGTAACAGAAATATCCCTCCCTTCACATTAAAGGCTCACCTTGATTCTCTTTGCTTTATAGTGTCAAAGAAGGAGGCTGTAGCTGACTAAAAGGTTTTGTCTTTATAGAACTCCTTCTATGTTTTGGTCATCCACCAAGCAAGTGGATTTGAGAACAGTCATTTCTCTGTTTTTATGAAATAAAAAAAAACATTTCTATGTTTTTATGAAATATATGACATAAGGCTCTTCCACTTAAAGGATATGGTCTACATATGCCCATAATTTCTTCCGACTCACAATTTAAAATCTGCCTTATCACACACTCATGTCACGTGTTAGTTCTGCAACTGATATAGAGCAACTGTATTACCTGGATGGACTCCACTCTCCAAAGGCCCACAGAAAAACCCTTCAAGCAGTGAGTTAATTGTTGCTTTACAGATGAGGGGACACCAGAAGATTCACTTCCCTAGCATTTTTGTGTAAGGTTCTCAGGCAGACCTAACACCCAGGATACTGCTAGTGAAGAATGGTGTTGTGACAAACTGTGAATCCAACACAATCTACATCCTGGTTTGAAACTCTTTGAAACCTCTTAGAATAAAAGGATAGCAAATAGTAGATGGGTATACATCAGGTATTCACAAGTATCTTCGAAGTATAAAATGTGTGCCAACAGTTTGCCCACAATATATATTACTAGTAAATAATAAGTGACTGCTTCCCCTGTAACTAATTTTTGTTTGTTTGTTTTAGTGGCTAACACCATCTAAAACCTTCCTCATTTTTAGTTTGCATGCTTACCACGCTCCTTTCCTCAGAATGCTGATATAAACGAAAGCCAAGAGACCAAAATCTGTAAAGCCAGAAGCAAGAGGCTCCATGGGCAGGTACATTCCTTTAACCAGAAGGGTTAAATAACATAGCTGTTGGTGGAGGATATTGACTGATGGATAGTGGAGCTTGATGGTTTAATTAAGTTCCCGTGGGACCCATCAGACACAACTCTGTTTCTTCCAACTGTGAAATATATAATTGGTTTAGCTGAGAGGTTTTCTTCTGGAAACCACTCCTCCTTATTCATCCCCTGATCTGGATAATGAAGTTGACCTGCTTGTAGTAACAGCATGAAAAGAACATTTATTTACCATCTACTGTAAAAGGCTTTGATTATTTTTCCTCAGATGAGCAAGTTTTTGAGAGGCTGTAATTCATCATCTGACTCAAGAGGGGATCCTTTACATGTCATGAGCAGCTTGATCAGACCCTCACAGTCTGTGACTTAATATGAAAAATGTTCTGCATTCATCCTACCAGACCACCAGCAGCGTTATGTTCAGAGCAGACAGAAGAAAATGCATGATGCCTTCCCGAGCAACATCTCCCTTCTCCCCTGTGGAAGCAGGACAGTTAATGACTTCTAATGACTCAAGTCAGATTTGGAACAGTGTTTCTAAATTTCAGCAGAGGATTTTATTGTCCAGTCTTGATCCATGCTTTAAAATGGACGGCAAAAAAAGACAGCAAGATCATGGCAAGCTCCCTCACTGTAGATGATCCTTACATTCTATCTAACGGGAGTGAGGGGCAAGGTGATATATGAAGCAGTCACTGAGTCTTATTTTCTGTTTTCAATTTAGGTTTTCCTGCAGGTCTGAATGTACAGTCCTCTGTTCAGATGGACTGGATCAGAGATGAAAAAGGAATTGTCACTGCTGGACTTGTGACTTGATATGTAATACTTTAAAAAGAGCAATCTATTATAGACTAGAGTCATCAGAAGGAGCTGAAAGAATTATCTGTTGGTTGAGGGTTTTCTCTTTTACTTTTTTTAATGCAGGGTGTTTGGTACAAGATTGTTAAGCATTTTTAGATGAACACTGGACAGTGGAATCTGAGTGACTCAGGCTGCCACCGTACTTCATCCATCTCCTCATTTACACCAGCAAATACCGCTTCCCTCCCATCTCACAGAATAAAAGGGAAGCACACAGATTCCTGCGCTATTTACACAGAGAAGTCAGAGGTGTGACAAGACCTTGGAACTGGCGTCTCGCCAGGGGAATGCTCTTCCCGATGACCTAGAAGGAATGGCTCCCCAGTACCCTTATCTCCCTCACTTCAGAAATAAAAGAGCCAAATTAGAGGGTGACAAAGTAGCCCTGCAACCTGTAGGATGGTGTAAGTGGTGGTAGCAAGTGGCGCATACTGACTTGACTGTCAGTAGCTATGGGTTTCTTACCTTTTTTAGTATTTAGTAGTCTAGTAGTCTAAGCAAAATGTAGCTTTTCTCCAGCAGAAGGTATCTGCTTCTACCTGTACTGAATCTGGACCCACTAGTTGCATACAAGTAAGTTTTAAATAGCGTTAAGCCTCCTCTAATGCCCTTCTTCAGGTTCCCTTTATAATAATTTGAGATTTTTTCACATTCCTCTTCTAGTTCATTCTTTTCACCTCTGCAGCACAGGTAGATTTGCCATGAAATTTCAGGATGATACATTCAGGACATTTGCACGTTAACTGTTTGGTGGAAGTTACCCTATTTTTCCAATTATAACCCTTTTATGACTTTAATATACCTCAAGCATTACCATTGACTCATTCATAATTGAGGCCAAAATAATCAAGGTAAAGGGGAGCTACTTATTTAAGGCTTAGATTGGATCCTTAGTGTCTTCCTTCGTGTGGAAGATGCTCAAGAAATACAAAGTTGTGACAGTATTTGTCCGACTGCTTTGCAAAGCAGGAAGTTTTTCAGTCTAATAATATACAGATGCTTAGCCAAGAAAGCCCAGCAAAACCTTTAAAGGCCTAAGCATCTCTTATGTACAATATAAGAGCTGTATTAAAATATCTGTGAAATATATGTATGTATGATACCCACAATGCCTTACTGACAATGAAGATGTAGGTCCTTCACTGTTATTCTGCTCTTATTGAGCAGTACTTTATTTTAGACACAGGCCAACTGCAAACAAGACCATTTGTGACATGTCTATTATTTTGAGTGAGGGTGGCAGAATCCAGTCCAGAAGCAGAGAGTGATTTACGAAGATTACCAAGAAAAAAAGCTAAATATTATGTAAAGACAAAACCTCCTATGTTAGCTATAAAGAAACTGTAGTCTCTCACAGTATGTTATTTAGTTTCAGTAAGAGGAGGCAGTGATAACATAATTCTATTTATCTTAATTTCATTTTTAATATGTTGTCTTAAACTTCCATTAAATCCAGAGGAGATAAACTTACTTAGTTCCTAAAGCTATAAATTACCATAGCAAGAGCCCTTTATCGTTTGAAGTTATAGTTTACATCTTAACTAATTTAAAAGAATTTCAGATGTAAATAGGGATTTATAATCCAAGCACAGAGTGTGAGATGCCATTCCCAGCCAAAACTTGCAGCGTTTGTTCATAATGGCAGAGCTGAGTGGACAGAGTGGTGTAAAATAGCTTTGCTCTGTTTTACTAATTACTACACGGCTGCCAAAGATACAAGCAGAGAGATAGGACTTCAAGGGATGTGCTGGTGTTAGACTGCAGAGTCTCTTTCTGAAATTAGTGAACATGAAAGGAATGTGTTGTGAGCTCCTATCTACTGTTTATCTATGAGGGCCCTGCAGATAGTGAGCTTGACAGTGAAATTCTAGCCCTGAAACTGATGAAATGCCAAAGTTTCCTTAGTCCCTGGGACCGCTCGGTGTATCTTTTCTTGCTTCATAAGGGAGTGACTGGTATTTGAACACTGATAACAGCAATCTTTCTGGTGGTGCCGAGTTAGAAAAGACATTCCACAAAAATAAACAGCAGAACAACTACAGTTTCTTTTTTTTCTTGCGAGTGGCAACCCATATGGAAGTCAAATAATACATCAGTTTATGAAGCAGGACAATGAATCCTATGGAGATCTAAACATCCATTGCAGGACAAGCAAATTTCATTCACCTTGATATGTGTGAAGCTAGAGGTGAGCAT